>CAKAOJ020000132.1:667500-1267500 GCA_916701645.2 Sebastolobus alascanus | reverse complement strand
GGCGTTATTGGTCACTATAAGCACCATAGATGTGGTTCAATAGGGGCCTACTACACCCACTGGTAGGTTTTATCATTAATTCACATGGTAGATCACCAAAAGAAGGTATAAAAGAACACGATAGCGACCTCTAGCTCCCGTAGTAATTATGACAGGAGCAGAGTTCGGGGTTTGCATCCCGTGTAAAACCAACAACATGCAGTTGTCTTTGTGTTCACAACAAGCCCCCAGGAAGAGCGCCGGTCGTTGATGCCAATTTTCGTAGTGGCCAAACGGCGTTACTACAACGTCCGTGTCTGTCACGTGATGCCATTGGGCCCAAAAAGACTTTTTCCCATAGACTTACATTGGGAAAGAGACGTCTGTAACTCAGCGGATAATTTTTTTTTAGGTAATTCAACTTCCCAGTGCAAACACTTGAATAGCCCTTATTAAATCATTTGGTCCTAAAAGTTGTAAAATGCACTAATAGCTGAATCCAGAGTTATTTTCCTTCCTCCGTTCATTGGAATGAGACCCAGACCGAGGCTGGAGTGAGGGCTGGGAGGCGGAGTTAGCAAGCTGTGATGACAGCGTGACGGCTGTGACCCCGTGACCAAGCGGACGCTACTGCGCCTGCTCCATGGGCCCAATGGATGCGAAAGATCGCCGGAAGATCCGGGTACTTTTCAACTGGGAAGTCGAGCTATTTTTGCATCATGCGCCACTGAGCAACTTTCATAGGAATGAACAGGGCCCCGCCTCCAACACTGTATCCAGTTCTCTTAATACATCCATGGTTCACAAGCATAAAGTTTCACTTTAATTTTGAAACATAATTATTTTAAGCCAAAACATGATGTTTTTCCCTAAATTTAACTAAGTGGTTTTGTTGCCTAAACCTAAAGAAGCCGTTTGAGTTCAAAACGTAACGTTTCATTCAGTTTCACGTGTTAGAACATGTTGCTTTTAAGTTTCGCTTTCACATTTACAACGTACTAGGTGTAGTAGGCCCCTACTGACCCACATCTATAGTGCTTATAGCGACCGATAACGCCTAATTAATGCCCTGATAGTAGTCGAATCGTGTGGCACAACAGGGTGAAGGACATATTTGGGTTATCCCATGCTATGTTTAGACATACTGAGGGGGATGCTTCATTAAGAGCGGGGTCACTAGGCCATCCCTCTAAAGGCCTGCAGGTGCTGGTTGAACTGGTCAGCACTTTCTTTTGCTGTGAGAAGCTGCTTTTCACACCACTGGACCAGAACCTGCTGCAACATCTCCACACGTGCAGCCTGGAAGCGCGCAATCTGGGAGAAACAACACGAATGTCAACAAACAGGATGTTACACAATACACTTGAGCCATGTGGAAAAAAACGGAGAATCCAGTTTTAAATTGGATATTTTACCTCCTGTTTAGCCACTCCACTAATGTGATGAAACTCCGCCTCTGTTGCTTTCTTCACCTCCTCCATCTGATGAATAGGGGGAACATGTTATCATCATTATACAGATTATACTCCTCTCATCAGTTTTCCTGGTCTACGCTCTGCTTCTGAATCACATCAGCAGAACGTTACTGACACCTGCTGGTCACAAGAGAGCATCTGATCTGATCAGTGTGTTCTTGTGATACACTCACAGCAGCCTTCTTCACAGGTTTGGCCTTCTCTGCATTCCTTCTGGCGGTCTCTACCTCCACCAGTTTACAGGTTCTCCTGAAGAGCATCTCCTGCGTTGGACATAATAATAAGCATGTTACACACAGGAGTATTAGTCATATTTGTATAGTATAGTGGTAGAGGTAAGGTAGATGGGGAGACAGCATACACATGAGATGAGTATAAATTAACTTTAGAACTAGAGGACACACCTTTTCTGCCTCCTGGCAGCGTGACTCCAGGTCCAGGCCGAGCCCAAGAGTGCTCAAGTCGTTCTCAGCAACACTTGCCATGTTTTTCTGCCCACACACAAACAGGGATTTGGCAAAGCAATGGTACATTGCTATGTTAATACATTCCTGTTAAAAAGCAACTTACCTTCATAGAATCAAAGACTCCTGATAATTTCACACAAGCCCTGTAAGAAGACGAAAGTGTCGTCAGTGTGTCTATACTATTTTGTTTATCATGCCAATTTATTGTACACAATGTTCAGAGGCATTCATTGGAAGTACACGTGATGTTGGCCTGTGACCAGTCTCACTTAGTGAAAGCCTGTTTGTCAGGATCCTCCCCTGGTTCCACACAGATATGTAGAGCAGCTGAGAAGTGTCCACAGGCCACTGCTATTTCTGCAAACAAATAAAAACATGGATACGGACACTGACATCAGACTTGATGAGACAAACAGAATTTGCGCTGTAATGTATATGAACACTAAAACACTACATATCCTCCTGTAGATTTTTCAACTGTTGAATCTGAACACAAATAAATCCTAAATAACACCAAATGATGAGTCTCTCAAACTATAAACGAAGTTTTCTTACTTTGCTCAGTTTGCACCACATCCAGGAATCTCTGCAAGAAAAAGTTCAAACATCACACAGGACAGAAAAACAGGGAGGAGGACAAAACAAACAAGTGACTGACTCACCTCTGCCGCGGTCTTGGCACAGCCGGTGAGAACGAGGTTATGATCTCGTTGAGTTTGAAAGAACTCATCCACATCCTGCAGACACACACACACACACACACACACACACATTATGGCAGTAAAAGGTGTAGAGGCTGTAAATTGTGTTTGTACGAGTCCCGGTTGTGCAGCTACCTTATGGCCTTCTTTCCTCATCTCTTCCACAGCTTGACTCAGCCGGTTGAAAATGTTTTTCCTCACTCTCTGTCTGCCTGGAGGCTGGACACAAAGACACAAATAAACATTTTTTAAGTTAATACTGTACATGCTGTAATATCACATATAAAATCTTCCCAACATGAGTGAAAGTACAGTAGATCATCCAAAGGTAGTTTTTGGCCCATGCCACTATAAAACCTGCTTATGCTCGATACACAGCATTCCAGACTCAACACTCGTCGGACAGGAAATAACTTACTGTTTTATCATTAGGAACTGAATCACGTCCAAAACTAACAGAAACTCTGACTATATCATACCATTTCTCGTCAAAACTGTGTACGTGCCACATGCAGCAACTGAAGAACACTCCCTTGTTAAAACCCTCTCGCTGGCGATCCCGACCAACTTTATTTACTTTCAGATGCTGTAGCAGGCTCAGTTTTAGAGCTGGCGTCATATGAAACTACAAAACCTAAGGAATCCATTGGTACCAACCATGTCATGTTAGCTTGTTGGAAAGGAGGCCAAATAATGCTCCAAAGTACGCTAAATTTTGGAGAGTAAAAAACTGTCATGGCCATTTTCAAAGGGGTTCCTTGACCTCTGACCTCAAGATATGTGAATGAAAATGGGTTTTATGGATACCCACGAGTCTCCCCTTTACAGACATGCCCACTTTATGATAATCACATGCAGTTTTGGGCAAAAACCATGCAGTTAATTGTGTTATTTTCGCCTATACTAAAATGGTGTGTTTGGATATTTCTGCATAGTGGGGTCCCTAAACAGGCTTCAAATTACATAAATTGGGTATCACTGTAAAGATGAGACTCTTGTGGATCCAATGAGCACAATTGTATACATGTGTGATGATGTTAGTCCCCATCGTAGCCGTTTCATTTTAAGTGAGACCTCACTTCCCCATTTTGGTCCCTTTTGGACATTTCAGTGCACTCATATTGTGACATTTCACCAGCCTGTTTAATGTTTTCTCCTTCCATTCGTTTATTTACAGACAAAAGTTCCTCTAACAGCTGCTTCCCACTTCAGCCGCTGCTTTCTTTAAAGTCCATCACTGATCACAGGAATATATGCAAAAGGCTCGTCCAAATGTGGCAATAGGTTTTGAGGATACAACTGGTGTATCATGTTGGTCACTTGTCAAATGTTATGTATGGGTTGTGATAAAGAAATTATAAATAGCTAGATATATTTACCATCAATGGTGTATTGTTAGACAGTTAGCTAGTAACTACCACTACTGTGTGTTGGATATTCACAGTGCAACTTCCTGGTGTGCAACACACAGCTTCATAAGTTGACAAGATCCATCTGAATGAAACATTAGTTCTGGTATGAGGCTACTCGCCTACATATATTCCATATATTTGAATACATGAATTGCTCCATTTTCTCTTCTGAAACAATGAAAGCCATGAAAACCATTTATTATCTGCCTCTCGTAAAAAGGTTTCACGTAGCACCCTTTGGTGACATAAAATAATTCTAATCGTTAAAAAGAGGATTTTAAAAAACTGTTTATTTGTGTCCACTTACGTCTGAGCTAGTCAGGAAGATCTCAACAGCTTTATTGTTGTTGAGTATGCTGTGTGCAGCAACCTGCCGGAGGAAGGTTTCCAGAGCTTTACAGTACGGCTGCCACTCTCCTAAAGCAAGGAACCCTGCAGGAAAACCATCAACATGTTTATCATCATCAACACTTCATATCACACTCAACACGGTGCAACAGAATAGACACAGATATTTAAATCATACTTTCATGTTGTTGTTTTTTTTTATTTTTTTTATCTCAGATGTACTCACCAAGCTGTTTCACAACCTTGGCAGATGCGTTCACCTGAGCCTTTGCAGGAAGAGGAGGAAACTTGAAGAAAAACATACAGCACATTTTTATTACTTCATATTGTTTGTCAAAGCAAGATTTCTCGTTATTAATTTCCCTTTTTCATTTCAAAATGTATTAGAGGATAAACCCCTTGAGATGCACCATCTCATTTTCAAACATTTAAGCACATAAATAATAATAATGACAATAAATTTAACAACTCAACAATCAACATAGTAAAATCAACAAGGACATACACAAAGGCTCTCCCTCCATCCCATCCCAAACCATACCAACATAACATAAAAATGATGAACATAGTAATAAAATAACATGTCGAAATACTGTCTATTCATAAACTGAAAACAAAGGCAAATACAATAAAAAAAAAGAACAAGTAGATTTAAGATAAACAAGCAAGCTTTGCTTGGGAGAGGAACATACATCCTTTGTTAATGTTAATGCGTCATGAAGTGTGCAGTGTTTGGTTTTACAGTATGCACACATATTATGCCCTGAATCAGATTTGTGCTTCTATAACACATGACAAACATAACCCCGCTGCACCACCGCTCATACTAGGAAGTAGTGTACAAAAAATACTTCCTGATAGGATACTATTGCATTTTCTTGAAAAAAAACAACCCCAAATCCAATCAGACCAGAAAGTTTCCTCTAAATTTTCTACAGGACCAGGGCCAGCTGGCAGAATGGCAGCTTCCTGGTTACAAAGGAAAGGAGGAAGCAGAAACAGAATGCTCCCCCAAAACTTAAGTCATTGTAAGAAGTAAACATTTGGTTTGTGATTTTCTCATTTACAAAAGCACTGTGTTACAAGAGCACAATTTTTAATGTTATCACTTGCAGTTAATAAAGTCTGCAGGTGAAGTAGGCAGAAAAAAAGGTAACACAAAGCACCATGCACACTTCCAAACAACAATGTTTTGGTTTGTCCGCTTCCTGACTGAGTTTATAGATATTCTAGTACTAATCTTCTTGTCATTGTCAGAAAAGTATGCATACGTTTACAAGTAACTAAGTAATATGGGTGTAGATGAAATAAAGTAAGTACTGACTATGACTCCCTGTATCCCGGGCACATCCTCCTGGGAGAACAGGTGCTGCTGCAGCCATTCAAAATCCTCATAGGTCCGGGCCACATGGTACTCCCCCGTCCCAGACAGCTGGCACAGACCACAGACACAACATGTCATCCGAACAGAACCATAATTCAAACAAATCAACTGTATCAATCTGCATTAATCTAGATCAAATGTTCAGCAAATAACAAGTAAATGAATCATTTTCTCACCTTTTGAGACACAACCAGGAAGGTGAGTGTGTCCCCGTCTTTCAGTGCCTCTGTAACCTTGATGTTATGACCGTGGACACTCAGAGGAGACGTCCCTTCTTTTACTTCTTCCTGAAAAAAAAACAACTGGTGAGCAATTGTATCAACACAACAGCTGGAAGTCACATTAGTATCTACATTTAAAGGGAATTCACTTTGGCCACTCTGTATATGTGGATGTCTCCATGGAGTAAAAGTCACATGACACTCAGAGGTTGTCAAAAACAACATTTTCCGGCACACTTACCATCATTGTCAAGCTTGTGAGTTAATGATTCCAGTCCGTCTTTTATCTGCTTTGTAGAATGCTTAAAATCTCTGTTTATCTCGTTAAAAAAAGTGAATAAAGCTGTAAGGATCTTTTGTCTGGTGCGCTCACGCTCCAACTGCTGAGAAGGCACAGGATATCCTCTGGGTCAAAGTGCACAATGGTCCTGTGAGAATGGATGAGTAAAACAGTGCCAGATCTATAAAGTGCTGGCGCAGGGAAAAAGATGAGCAAATGGTGCGTTAGTCAGTAACTGAGGACCTTCGACACACCCACACAGGAAAAGCGGCATAACGGTCCAATCAGTTCCCCCAGCTGGCAACCTCACAACCTCACAGACATGCAAACAACCGCTGAACTCACAACTTATCTCTTAAAAGAGTCAGAACCAGATGGAAGAACTACGCCCATTTTCAAAATTCATACATGCTATTACTATAGTCTAAGACAGTCCAAAAACATTAGTAAACATGAACAACTCTCTCCCAAAGCCAAAAACTAGAGTGCTAAAACTCAAACTTGTGATGTCATCGGGTATAAAGTGTGGAGCTGCTCCACAGACTATGAATGTTCTGAGTATGGGAACATTTTCTGTTTCACAACTGAGATCACAACAATAGAATAAAGCTAATTTGGGTATAAAAAATAAAACATTCAGTGGGTCCACAAAATCAGTCTCCCATTCATTCATTGTCTATGGAGCAGCTCCAGACTTTATACCTTATGACATCACAAGTTTGAGACTTACTTCTCTGGTTTCTGGCTTTGAGAGAGAGGAGCTCATGTTCACAAATACTGACTGAACTTTCTTAAACCATGGAAATAACATATTGGAATTCTTGATTTAGGTGGTGTTCCCCTTTAAGTAAAAGTAGTAATACCACAGTATAAATACTCTGTTACAAGTAAAAGTCCTGAATTACAAATTTGACTTGTGTAAAAGTCGTAGCATCAACATATAAAAGTAAGATAAAGGATCAACAGTAAAAGTACTCATTTTGCAGAGTGGCCCATTTCAGAATAATGATTATTATGTTACTGGAATACAATTAGTGCATTATATCACTGTTCAATCTATCAATATCTATATTCATCCATCCATCTTCAACCGCTTATCCCGTTAGGGGTCGCGGGGGGGGCTGGAGCCGATCCCAGCTGACATTGGGCGAAGGCGGGGTACACCCTGGACAGGTCGCCAGTCTATCACAGGGCTGACAAATAGAGACAGACAACCATTCTCACTCACATTCACACCTACGGGCAATTTAGAGTCAACAATTAACCTAACCTGCATGTTTTTGGACTGTGGGAGGAAACCGGAGTACCCGGAGAAAACCCACGCTGACACGGGGAGAACATGCAAACTCCACACAGAAGGGCCCCAAGCCAGATTAAAACCTGCGACCCTCTAGCTGTGAGGCGACAGCGCTAACCACTGCACCACCGTGCAGCCCCAATATCTATATTGTATATATACTATATATCAATATTATATCACTGGTATCACAGGTACTGCATTTAGCATAAAAAATATGCTCAAATCATAACATGGCAAACTCAAACCCAACAGGCAACAACAGCTGTCAGTGTGTCAGTGTGCTGACTTGACTATGACTTACCCCAAACTGCATGTGATTATCATAAAGTGGGCATGTCTGTAAAGGGGGAGACTCGTGGGTACCCATAGAACCCATTTTCATTCACATATCTTGAGGTCAGAGGTCAAGGGACCCCTTTGAAAATGGCCATGACAGTTTTTCCTCGCCAACATTTTGTGTAAGTTTTGAGCATTATTTAGCCTCCTTCTAGTTTCATGCGATACCAGTATTTTAACTCTGGCTTTAAAACGGAGCCCGCTACAACCTCGGAAAAATTAGTGGCGTTAAAACAAATTTGGGTTAACGTGTTATTATGGCGTTAACTTTGACAACCCTAATATATATATATATACTAAATATATCATACAACATAAACAAATTATAATTTTTAATAATAATTCATTTGTAGATGTTATTTTGAATTATTTAATAGGTAGTAACTAAAGTTATCCAATAAATGTAGTGGAGTAGAAGTATGAATTAGCAGAAAATGGAAATACTCAAATTAAGTAAAAGTATCTAAAAAATGTACTTAAGTACAGTACTTGAGTAAATGTACTTAGTTACTTACTGGTCAGAACACTCACAGCTACCTTGGTCAAGTCAAATGTTGACCAAAATGCTTTACAAAGAGACTGAATAAAACAGGAATGATCAAATAAAAACACAGACATAATAGAAGTAAATTAATAAAAATATAGAGTATCTTAATAAAATCATAGCACAACAGTTTTGCACAGACAACAAAATAAAATACAAACAAATAAAAACCAGAGTGTGGCCAGCATGTCTTCACGATAATTAATAGGCTAAAGAAAAGAGATGGTAAAGTTATCAATGGAGGGGGACGATCTAATTGTAAGTGGCAAACTATTCCACAATTTAGGGCCAACAACTGCAAATCCACTCCATCGCCTTTGGTTAACTGCGTGAGTGGAGTGGAGCGCAGTGATTGTTTACCTGATGCGAGGGGTCGGGAGGTGGAATAGGGGATGAGCAGTTCAGAGACGTAACCAGTCCATGCAGCACTTTAAAAACAAATAAAAAGGTCTATTTAGCTGAATGTCTACATACTGAACACAAGATACTTCGATAACAATTTAATATGGAGACTTTATTATCAATAACAGACAATACATTAAAACAGTCATACAGGACACAGACACGGGACATCTAGTGGAAGTAGTGGTCTTCTTCATCTTCATCCCCGTCCCCGTCAAAAAAGCCGAAGCCTGGCTCTGCAAAACTGTAATGTTCATATGGAACGTCCCCCTCCTCTCCGCCCTGATGAAAGCTCCACATGAATGGGTCCTCCACAAAGGGACCGTCATCGAAGTCGTGGAAGACGTCTTCAAAATCGAAGGGGAAGTCTGTCTCGTGTGCATACCCGGGGCGAGGGGCCTCATTCTTGAGGAAAGCCTCATGGCCGACACGGTCATACAGCCTCCTCTTCTCCTTGTTGGAGAGCACCTTGTAGGCTGGGGGAGGAGGAAACAGAGGTTTAACTCTGGTCGAGACGGAGCTATGAAAGTACACTCAGGTGCAAGTTCATCACGTACACCTGGCTAAAAGTAATACAGTCTGATAATAAGACAGTCCTGCAATAACTTCATGAAGGTTATAATAGTTATTATAGAGAGGCGCTGATTGAACTTTATATATGGTCATTTTCAGAGGCTGCAGTTTGTGGTGCTATTAGAATTGTATTGCATTTACTGTACGTAGTGTTTTTTCATATTGTCTAAGGCTGTCCTCAACCAAAGAAATTCTTAAATCGACAAACACCTGACTAACCGATTAGTTGGTTTAATCGACATCTGTGAAACGGAGTTTCTCAACAAAGAAGAACACAAAAGCACCACTTTAAATCTTGTGCTTACCAGAGATGTACTCATAAGTTTCTTGGAAATAAGTCATTCAGCAGGAAAAAGCATAAAAAAAGGCTAATTGACCAAAGAAATCTTAGTCGACTAAGACCAAAACGACCGATTAGTCTACTAATCAACTAAGAGGGGGCAGCCCTACTATTCTCCACCCCATTTATGTCAATAAGGGTAGACAAAATATTAGAAACACCTCTATGTATAATGCATAATACCTATCACCAGCACCAGCACCACAAACTACAGCCTCCAAAATAACAACAAAAATTGAACGTCCCTTACGAAAAAACAGTTCAAGTTTATTTTATGAAGTATACTTAAGTAAAGTTCAAGTATATATTTCCCATACTTTATGTAGTAAGTATACCAATATCAATGTACTAGTAGCATACTTGTAAGTGTACTACTTATACTTCTTGGGACTAAACTGGCCCACTTTTTTAGTATATAAAAGTGTACTTTTAAGAGAACATTAAGTTTAAGAATAGTGTGTAAGTAAACTTTAAAGTATATTCTCAGGAAACAACTTGTTTAATAGTTTTTCTACTGCAAGTATACTTGTATATACAAGTATACTCGCAGTATACAAGTATACTTGTATATACGTGTAGCCCACTTTATAGTTTATGAAAGTACACTTTAAAGTATACTCTCAGTAAACCAGTAGTTTAAAATAGTTTTTATACTGCAAGTATACTTGTATAGACGTGTAGCCTACTTTATAGTTTATGAAAGTGCACTTTAAAGTATACTCTCAGTAAACCAGTAGTTTAAAATAGTTTTTATACTGCAAGTACACTTGCCAACTGACTGTATTTATGAAGCCACCCATTAAGAGAATAAAGAAATCATCTATTTTGAAAGTGATAACATCCATTTCACGTGTGTAAATTACATGTACAATATACTTCAGATTAGACTCCAAAAAGGTCCAGTGTGTTTAAAGGTCCAGAATGTTTACCTTCAGCGAGCTCTCTGAAAATCTTCTCTGCATCCGCGCTCTTGTTCTTATCTGGGTGGTACTTTATGGCCAGTATGCGGAAAGCCTTCTTTATCTGGACGTCAGTTGCTGTCGGCTTCACATTGAGGGTATCATAGTAGCTTCTGCTGGACTCTGAGGCAGCGGGCAGGGCTTCAGATAAGCAGAGCAGCAGGACCCCGCAGGAGAGCATCCAGTGAGAAACACCTTGCGCTGCCATGCCGGCTGGCTGGGCGTCTCGGGACAGATGAGGAACTTACAAAGACGTTATCTGGAAGTACAGCTATCTTGCGGTTTGGCAGCTCATCTTTGTGTTAAAGGCAGCACTCACCAGACCAGTATTGTTTGTCCAACCCGAGGCACCCAGACTAGTTTACCTACTCAGCTGACAGCTATGAGACTCAACATGATCCGCCTATTTCAGCCCAACTACGCACAAAACGTGGTGATGAAAGTGCATTAAAATTACATTTTTCACCTCTTCCACAGCTGGTATTATTTATTTAGCTCCCCTTCGTTTCACGTTAGGACTGCCTCTGTATTCTGTGAAACCTTTAAACCGTGTATTATTAGGCTAATGTTAATTAATTCCCGGTGAAAAAGGAAAACAAAACATACCTCGGTGCAGTTCCGGATTATCGCCACCGGAGGACAGAACCGCTCACAGGAAGCGCAGAGGAAGAGTGGCGTCTTCTTCGTTGGTAGTGAAAGATTTTTTTTTTTTTTTTTTTTTCACAAAAATTTAAAGAGTGTAGAAAATAATTAAAGGAAAAAAAACAATAACAATAAGACTGCACTCTTCCATAGTAGCTCTAGGGGTTATCATCATATGTGTTCAGTTCTTCGTTGGTAGTGAAAGATGCATCAAGACTGATATAGAGAATATATATATGTATATATATATGTATATATATATATATATATATATATATATATATATATATATATATATATATATATATATATGTGTGTACTGATTCTTTTATTAGAAATCGTCTTGAACATATTACTACTCCCATGTGTAAATATAGGTGACTATGTTTAAATAGAAAACAATGGAACACTATATTTCTGTTACCTCATAAATGTATAATTCCCAAATAGAATCAAGGAGTTTCTATTTAAGATTGTACACAGGTACTACCCTGCTAAAGATAATATTTGCAAGTTCTTCGCAACTGTTAACAATAGATGCACTTTTGCAATTATGAAGGGGAAACTATTGAACATGTGTTTGTATATTGTTTTCATGCTACTTCTTTTTGGTTTAATTTACAGAAAATCTCTCAAAACATTTTGAAAAAGATATCATACTAACAAAGATTGAGATATTACTCACTGTCAACAATCCCAGTTTTTTTGGCAGATGAGATTTACATAATTCATTTGATTATTATATTAGCAAAATATTATATACATAAAACGATATGGCTTAAAAGAATACCCTCCTTTTTATTTTTAAAGATACTGATTTTAAAACATATTTGACTATGATTGATAACTTAAAGCTCAAAATTCTAAATTGGCTAAAAATATTAAATTGTTTAGACATTTCAAATTTATTCCAATTGTTTAACAGACCCCGACTGTTTTTTTTTTTTTTTTTTTATTATCTTTTCCTTTCCTTATATTTTATTTGTTGCATAATTTATTTTATTTTTGTATTATTTATATACTGTAAAATATATTTGCAGCATTGTAATGAAAAATCCGGATATGTATATGAATCTACTGTATTGAACTTTTGAAATAAAGTATTATAAAAAATTTGTATTATATATCTATATATACATAAATAACATATATTTTTTATTATATTATTATTTGTTTATTATTATTTTCATTTTCATCATTTAGTAGTAAAACTAGTGAGTAGTTTAAATCCTGATCCACACTCCAGACCACTTGGTGGCGGTAATGCACCATAAAGTTTGCCAACTGCCATAAAACTCCAACGAAGAAGAAGAAGATGCATCAAGAAATGTGGTAAACAACACCAGGGGCCTCGAGGAATTGCCATAAAAATAACACAAGCCTGGTTGTTGCTGTTGTCAGCAGAGACAGCTGTGCACATTTCAGTGAATCAGAGCGGGGCGTTTCTGCGTGGGAGTCCCTCGGCTATTCTCTGGATCCTGCTGCTTGTTTCTATTTGGTAAGACAGTATTAGCATTTAGCCAGTTAGCTCGCTAGTAGCTTTCGCTAGATAATATAAGCCTTAAAATGGGCAGCCTTAGGCTTATATGTGCAGGTGCATGATACGACAGAGTGCTTTATTCACCGACATGTATTCAATTTAGCTTTGTATGATATGAATGCATTTTTCGTTATTTTCTCACAAACCAGTGCAACAACAATCACAGTGCTTAGACCCACCTATTATTATTTACCAACTTTTGGTCACGTGCTAATATTTCAGCCCCTAGCTAGCTATATCCTGTTGAACTATCCCCTTCCGGTATCTTCCTTATTCTCCTGTACTTCTAAAGCCATATAAACGTGGGTTTATGTTTTTGTCTTGCAGATCTTTGAATAGGAAATTGCAGTACTCCCAAGGAAAAAAAAAAAGCTATTCATGACTTCTTTACCTGTGTATGTGAATGTTTGGCAGATCATGTCCGCCCCCCTCACACACATGAGTGCTGTTTTCTCCTTGAGCTGGGCCGAGCGCCATGCCTGACCGGGACAGCTCCTACCTGTCAGGTGGCGGTGGGGGTGGTGGTGGTGGTGGTCTGGGCGAGGAAGGAGGACCCGGGTCCGGTTTGGCAGGTGGCTCGGCGGAGGGCAGAGGAGGATCAGGAGGAAGTCTCGGAGGAAACGTCTCTGGCTCGGGGAGCATGGGGGGAGGAGGGGCGCTCGGAAATGGCAGCAGCTGTGGGAACGGCGGAGGTGGGGGGCAAGGTGCGGGAGTGGCGTTCGACGGCGTCTGCAGGGACTTCATACGCAATGTCTGCAAGAGAGGAAAGCGCTGCCGCTTCAGACACCCAGACTTCAACGAGGTGCCGGACTTGGGAGTGCAAAAGAACGAGTTCATCTTCTGCCACGACCACCAGAACAAGGAGTGCATGCGCTCCAGCTGCCGCTTCGTCCACGGGTCGAAAGAGGACGAGGACTACTACAAGAAAACGGGAGAGCTACCCCTCAGACTAAGAGGGAAAGTTGCGGCACGGCTGGGCCTGTCCCCCATGGATCTCCCCCATAGCCGCGGGGAAGTCCCCATCTGCAGAGACTTCCTGAAGGGAGAGTGCCAGAGGGGCAATAAGTGTAAATTTCGCCATGTCAAAAAAGACTATGAATACGAGCCTTCCAGGGTTGGAGTGGGTGGTGTTATTGGGCCAGGTGCCAGTGGAATGGTGAATGCTGGGGGAGGGATAGGTGGTGTAGGAGGGGTTCCCTGTGGAGGAATGCAAGGACTTGTGGGAGGTGGAGGTGGAAGTAATATGATAGGGATGGGTTGCCCCAGCCTGGGCGGTTGCAGAGATCCAGGTATCGCAGGGGTTGGGGGGGTAGGTGGAGGGGGGATGAGCACCTGTCTGTCTATAAGTTCTACAGGACAACGGCGTTACGACAGGAACCCGTGCTCAGTGTACGACCCTCTGCTCGAAAGTGGGCTGTTTGATGCCAACTCCCTGGAGGCCTCTATGGACCACACTGCTCTACAGTTGAAGAGGCGGCGGCTGGAGGGGCTGCGCTTCGCAGACGTGAGTGGAGGAGGTGCTCACTATGAGCTGGGAGTTCAAGCCACCTTGCCGCCACGTCCTCTGGAGTACAGGTTCCTGGAGGAGGAGAACTCACTGCTGAGGAAGAGAGTAGAGGAGTTGAAGAAGCAGGTTAGAATGAGAGATGGTAACAAACAAACATTATTTGGAACTTAAATCAAAATTATTTAGACCTGAGAAATTCTTGTATGAAATTATATATTGCTTTTATTTCAGTCAAATCTAAACATATTTGTTTTGCTATATGATTTTTTTCTTTTACAACTAATACCGGATAAAATGGTGTGCAAAATAACAGCCACCTTTGACAGTAAAAATGTCAAAGTCTTAACAAATAATTTAATTTTATAAGCTCAACAATGGTAGAATTGTATCGGATTGCATTATATTGTCAAACGTTTACTTGTTTACTTTGAACGCTTCCTGTACTGAATGAATTGATATGATCCTTTCACATTATAGTGTCATGTGAAAGGATTATATTATATTATAGTGTTAAATTCAGTTTTAGTCACAAGGACTTCAGTTTCATTATATCTCCCTGCCAGATCCCAGGCAAAGTAAAGTTTCTTTGAGGGCTGCAAGTGGAGATTTTAACAAAGCAAATCATTGTCATCAAATACAAGACTTCTCATCTAAAGTTACCACAGCATCTGAAGACCAGCGTATCATGCAAACATCTTGGATGGATGAAATGGAAAGACCAACTGAACAAACAACTTGCTATTAGGGCCAGAAGTTTGAAGTTATGAAATAGAGCTGAAACAATTAGTCACAATCGATTGATTAGTCAATCAAGAGAAACTATTTTGTAAACAATTAATCGTTTGAGTAATTTTTCCAAGTAAATATGATGGTTCCAGCCTCTCAAGTGTGAGGTTTTGCTACTTTTCATTGTCTTATATGATAGACAACAAAATATTTTTGGCTTTTGGACATTTTATTCATAAAGATTAATATATAAATATTTATAATATTAATAATTAAATCAATAAAACTTAAACTTAATAAATAACTGCAAAAGCTGTGATTACGGTAGCTGGTTGACATACTAAACGTTAAGAAATGACAACAACGATTTTCTTTTTGTCTTAAAGTAACTATAATGTTTATAAGTATCAAAAGTCAAATTTTATAATAACTTTGTTTCTGCCAAACACAAAGCCAGAGTTTCTGGCGGTGGACTTTAACAGAGCCCAGTCCTTTTCTAACCCGTGTCTCTTGTGTTTCTCAGGTTTCAAATCTCATCGCCACGAACGAGGTTCTTCTGGACCAGAATGCCCAGTTCCGAACCCAGGCCAAGGTGATGACGCTGTCTTCCACTGTCGCACCTACTGAGCAGATTCTGGTGCCCCCCGTGGGTGCAATAGGTTCCTACAATCACAGCATAGCTCAGACTCACACCACCCTGAGCAGCGCCGGACTGCAGCCTCGGACCGTCACCCAGCTTGACATGGTAGCGCCTAGCGGCGCCCCTTCAGTGTCCCAGAGTAACACTGTCCAGCCTACGGCCCCTCCGCCTCACCTCAACCCTGAGATCACCCCCCTGGCAGCCGCCCTTGCACAGACAATCGCCCAAGGGATGGCGCCACCTGTTTCTATGGCGCCGGTGACTGTGTCTGTGGCGCCGGTGGCAGTGTCCATGACGCAACCGATGCCTGGCATCACCATGAGTCACGCCACCGCCCCGATGGTGTCGTACCCCATTGTGAGTCAAAGCATGAGGATCAACACGCTGCCTCACTAACTGGTTAAGTCTAGGACTGTCGTATCCACGAGTCAGAATGTAGCATCCTTAACTGGGATTTTTAACATAGCTGGTCAACTGATGACAGAACAGTGAAGTATAGACGCTTGCATTCCTCCACCAGAGGGCGGGATAAAGACTTCCTCACTGTGTTCTGTGGCAGCATTACAAAGACATTTTTACTGAGTGACTGACCTGTGAACAGTTTATGCACCAAAGGGATCTTTTCACAGGCTCCAAAAATGGCAACAAACTGAAAATATGTGAGGTCATCCATATTGTTTGAACACTTCTGTGCCGTCCTTGTGTGGACATGAAGACTATGGAAGCAGTTTGTTTTTCTATATTTTTGGATTGCTCTGCTGTAAATCAACTTTGGTACTTTGCACATTAAAAAAAAAAAGAGTAACAGCCGCTCAACAATGAATCTTGTGTTATCTGTCACTTTGTTTACAGCTTCTGTTCACACTTTTATCTGCTCAGTTCACACAGGTACAAGTCACGCTCAGAGAATGCTTCTCGTGGTAAATGCTCATGTTTACATCCCATTGCTTGAGCTGTTTGGGTGGAGTCGCATTGTGTAAACTTGAATATAATACCATCTGCTAAGTCAGTAGCCTCATATCCGTGTGGCTATTTAAACAAGGGGAACATGTGGTGGTGGTGGCGCATGATGGGAATCATGGCCCGGGCTGCTGCGGTCACACCGGATGTAGGGGATTGAGGAGAATGTCCAGTCTGCTGTTTTAAAATAAACTGGAGCAGCAGAAAAAGAATTGAACAGAGGTGCTGCTGGGGTTAAAGATGTGACAGGAAGCAGTATTTGATATATTCTGCTTCGACTGACAGGTAACAGTACGTTTTAATAGATTTTGAAACTTACATTTGAATAATTCCGTGGAAAATCTCGCTTTTCGGTAGCGTAATGCTGCAGTAATAACGGGTAATTACCAGCTAATTGGATGACTTATCTTGCCGCAGCGGCGAAAGAGTCAAAGATGCGTTTTTTTTTTTTGCTTCAGACCACAGTGGGCGTGTTTTCATCCTCATAACGGGACTGGGCGAGGGGCAGAACTGGTCTGCCACTTCTTCTGGACCCGTGCTAAGTCGGTGAAAACTGCTCCAATTCAACGATAACGAGTAATATCATTAAAAAAATGCGACACGGACTAATGTAGCGGCAGGCAGCGGTTAGTTCAAACAGTAGCTTACGTTCGAAATGGAACGTTAGAGTAACTTAACCCGTTAAGTCCTTCCAGAACGCTTCAACTGAATACATTGTATCCAAAGGGTAGCTTATTAGTGGTTCTGTTTATAGAGGATAACAGTATGCAAGGCGACAAATCGGAGCCGAGTGAAGCCAAGGGAGCCGAGGCGGCGAGCTCAGGCGACGCCGAGGAGAAGAAAGCGCTGAGCGCCGCGGAGACGGAGGGTCCCAAACCCAAAGGGATCAGCGCGGTCGCGGTGCTCTGGACGTTTGGGAAATGCCTGGGCGCCCTGCTGCCCGTCTACCTGGCCGGCTACTACCGGGTCAGCACCAGCCTGCTGGTGTGCGGGATGATGGTCTACACGGGGTGGAAACACGCCCGAGAAGCCAAGGAGACCCGGCTGAGGTCAGCCATGCAGCTGCTCAACAACGAGGAGGAGGAGTACGCGTCCGCGAAAGTGTCCAAAAGCAAGCGAGACCTCCCTGCGTGGGTAAGAAACTGTCAGCGTGGGTCTACTTATCATCGAGAAATACTTCACTATCCTTCATGCACCCACGTTGATCTAAAGTAACCCCCACGTTATGTATAAATGAGACTAAACGTAGCAGTGGACCCTAAAATCATAACATCACCACAGGGGTGTACAGGCTGTTCCCAGCAAACCACCCTAATAACAGCCTTTACTCTATTTTTAGCTGTTATGGCGTCACTCCAGGCTTGTTTTCCTATAGGCTATGCTGGTAGCACTTATGATTTTATCTAAGGGGTTTATTTCCCATAAATCATTCCCTCATAAGGGCTGGGACGATACACCTCCCGATTCCATAATATCACCATACTTTTTTGATATGACGATTTATTGCGATTCTTGTGAACTTTTTTTAACACTAGACCATGGGAAAAAGTTGAATCATACACTTCTAGGGACTTTTACTTTGGAAAATATCTAAATTAATACAGTAAAAATGTTGATTTTCGTTATCTACAGTATGTAGTCAGAGATGTCCTGAAGTCAAATATATCAGTCATTGTCAGGCGTTATTTATTAATACATTACCCTCACAAATTAGTGGTATTTTTTTTTAATTTATAGGGGACATGTAATGTTTTAAACTACCGGGGGGCATCCACGCAGGCACTGCTTTTCCTAATGTTGCAGATGAAGTATAGATCCTAAATGAAACATGCATGCAGATGTGCGGAGGTCACTTCCTGCTATATGCAGTGCTTTGTTCCCCCATTATTTCTGCTAAGAAATTTGTGAGTGCATTGCAACAACTACAACAACACTAATCCTTGGTGCAAATGTGTAGTGGAAAATGTGCATGCAAGTATAGTCTTGATTTGCATGTTACAAATCCTGACAGTATTTTCCCAAAATGGAAATGCTTAAACCCACGTGTTCCTATTTTGGCTCAGAACATCTGGCCACACCCAAATGAGATTCCTGTGGATACTTGTCTCATTGAGTGATTTCAGTGATTGTAGCATAACAGCATGCTTTATACTCCTCCATTGAATTATTCCAAAAGGGGTATCTCCATATTGCTCTCCGGTGTGCATAACAAATGACATGGATTTTCTTTAAGAGTTGATCAATAAATGGAGAAGACATGCCACGTACTTATATTGTAAAAGTATTGTCCCACATGCAATAAACAGCTGTATCATTCAAAATTATCTTCTGCACTTATCTGCTTTCCTTTTTTCTTTTGGACATATTTGCACAGCCTAAAGCCTGGTGCAAAAAGCACTGTTATCATCAACAGTGCTATTGATCCTGTTGTGTGTTTATCAGACCCTATGCATAATTTAAGTGTGTACACTCATTGTCTCTCTCTCCTTCAGGTCAGCTTTCCAGATGTTGAGAAGGTTGAGTGGCTGAATAAGGTAACGCATCAGTGCTTTCCTTTTTCGCTTAGTCTTTTCACTGTTTACGTAACACAAAGACACTAGTGTTTCCTGTTTTATTAAGCCCACAGCAAACACCCGCCGGTCTGTTCAGCTGTTGTGCTGATTGACACTTTATAGAGTATGCTAGCTGGTGCTAGCTGATGGATGGTAGCGCTGCTGCTGTTGCAGACAAAGGCCACTCCCCCACTTAGTGTAGCCACTGTGTCTGTACTGCAGAGAGCAGGCCCAGCGCCAGGCAACCCTCTCAACATTTCCATTTCATTACAGACTAGAGCTCACAGGAAGGAGGAGGAGCTGCCCAGTCCCCCAAACTATATAAAACTGCAGCCATTGTCCCTCCCCACCCCCTTGGCTTCTCTAGCCCAGAGAAATTAGAGCCTCTAACATAGACGTACAGTAATAAAAGCATTCATGCCAACAAGACCACGAGATGGAAGCGTCAGAGAGCCAGACAAAGCGGAGATTTGAGACTGGTTACTGGAGGGGGAGGTCAGCAGATTCCCCCCGCTGCATCCCTCCCAGGAGCAGGCGGCTGATGACTCACTCTCCACTAATGCCAGACTGAAACCAGCTCTGGGTTTTATTACAGTCACACAAGCACACAAACAAACAGGGCCTCTGCATTTTGTTCTCTCCCTGAAGGAATAAAGAGTTTATGTAACAACATTAACATTTTGTACAGCAGTTGGTTCACTGTGATCTATGTAAGGGCTCAAAGTAGACGACTAACAGCTGAGGAGACTCAACTGGCAACAGCTGTCTCTGTCATTCCTTAGTTATCGCACATGGAAGCCAAGGCATTTGATGGATCGTTTTGTGACCATGTGGCTAAAATGACAATTTTCTTAAAGAAGTAGTGTCTAGTTGCAGGGATGGACATTTTATATTATATTATGTGTCTTGTAGTGGCCATTTTATTATTTATGCTCCAAGTTCCTAGGCCACTTAGTCTGCAAGGTATCTCTGTTCTGACTCGTGTTGCAATTCATTTCAATCCGTTTTGTGAAGACCCATTGTACTCACAGGAGCCAGTGAAAACTTTAATGAGAGTTTATGTTAGAATGAATTACCTCACAGCAGTTGATTTCCATCCAGGTTGCATTTCGCCCGTGTCACAAACTGGCTCAGGGAATGTGACAAAAAGGGAGTTGAAGGTGTTGAAGATGCAGAATCAAACAAAGGTTAAGCCAGGTGGATGTGGCTGTAGGAAGAGAGAGAGACAGTGAGCACATGGAGCAGATTTTATAGTGTGGAAGGTCCAGGTGATCCCAATCAAGCTGACAACCCTCCCTTGTAAGCCAATTGCCTGCTCAGGTTGGCCAAGGCAACCTCCAAGACAGGGGGAGGGGCATCACACCCGTTACACTACCGACTGGATGTTCAAAAATATACGTTAATAAACGTTATCACACTATCACTGTATATAACACGCTATATTTAAACGGTCAAAAACTTGTTGCGATCCACACCTGAGCAGACTTCACAGCATCTTCCAAAACCTTTTTTTTTTGGCCATGCACACTGAAAAACTACCTTATGGTACTATAACCTGTCGTAAATGATATGTCCATTCTAGCACTTTCTAACAAGAAAATGGTGAACAACATACTCCTACATGGTCGCTATTCAAACTATACGAAAACTGAGGTACAAGCTAAAATAATATCAGAACTCATGCAATTCATCATGCCAACATGAACAATTTTACCAAATATAAATATGTGCATAACTGGCTCTTACATGTCTTACTAATAAAAGCAGTTTATAACCATGTTGTTGTTGTTGGCCTGCCCAGGTGCTGCAGCAGGTGTGGCCCTTTGTCGGCCAGTACCTCGAGAAGCTGCTGGTGGAAACCATCGCTCCGTCTATCCGAGCCTCCAGCACCCACCTCCAAACCCTCAGCTTCACAAAAGTGGATATGGGAGACAAGGTGACGCCATTTATAGCTTAACTATAATACGACACTGCTGTAAAGATTCACACAAATGTTTTTATTGTGCTGAAAATGTGCTTTCTGTGTGCTGCAGGCTATGAAGGTTGTAGGAATCAAGGCACACACTGAGAATGACAAAGGACAAGTCCTGTTAGATCTGTATATCAGGTGAATGTTTATCCATCGCTCTTTGCGAGTCACCTCTGTAATACAGCTTTCAGAAGGCATTATCGTAGATGACATTTTTGTTTTCGTGTCCTCAGCTATGTTGGCAACGTAGAGATCGACGTTGAGGTGAAAAGGTACTTCTGCAAAGCTGGAGTCAAAGGAATACAGGTCTGTCGTCTTTTCACTGAACTACAGAGTCATTAATACAGACGTTGCCCCTCTTAAGGGATAACTGAAATAAACAATGTGCCATTCTGTAAGCCATGGTTTTCACAAGTTCTGCTTCTCTGTCCTCAGCTACACGGGATGATGCGGGTGATTCTGGAGCCTCTGATCGGAGACGTGCCCATAGTGGGTGCGGTCACCATGTTTTTCATCCAGCGGCCTGTACGTCCTTCTGCATTCACCTCTATTTGCCCTTTTCTTGTTGCCCCTCAACCCCCCATTCCTCCTCTGACCATCATGTATCTCAGTAGAGTCTCGTATGCTTTTCATGCTATTGATTTTTACATAAATCCTGATTGATTTGCTGCATACAGCACATTCCCCCGTCTTATCTCTTCCCAGAAACTAGACATCAATTGGACTGGACTGACTAATTTGTTGGACATCCCTGGACTGAAGTGAGTCATGCTGAAAGAACCTTTCTCTGGGTTACACGTTAGTAATAGCCACCACGACCTTATAATATTCTATTAAAGGAACAGTGTGTAACATTTCGGGGATCATTTAGCAGAAATGGAATATAATATTCATAACTATGTTTTTATTAGTGTAAAATCACCTGAAACAGAATTGTTGTGTTTTCGTTAGCTTAGAATGAGTCCTTCATATCTACATAGGGAGCGGGTCCTCTTCACGGAGTCCACCATGTTGCTCTGCCATGTTTCTGCAGTAGCCCAGAACAGACAAACCAAACACTGGCTCTAGAGAGAGACTTTCGCGTTTTTTCATTACTTGAAGGCCACCGCCTCCGACACGCTTGTGAAACTGTGGTGACGTGAGCTGCAGAGTACAAAACCGTGGTACTGCCAACCGCTGTCTGACTTCCGTTTCTCATAAAGTAGTGTTATTATGGTATGGATGGCATCTGAGCAAGGTGAGCGGCGTTACCACGGTTTTGCACTCGGCGGCTCACGTTACCACAATTTTTGAAAGGGAGGAGTGAGCGGAGGGGGACTCAGTTGGTTACAATCCGCAACAACACCGCTAGATGCTGCAAAATCCTACACACTGTACATTTAATGTGGGTTTTATTAGACGGTACATAGAATAAAGAAATAAATGATATAGGCAATACATCAGCACATTTCCATTAAAATGCTGTTTCTTTGTCTCAGTATCATGTCTGACAGCATGATCATGGATGCCATTGCCTCCTTCTTGGTGCTGCCCAACCGCCTGGTGGTCCCCCTGGTTCCAGGCCTGCATGTGGCCCAACTACGCTCTCCTCTGCCCAGGGTAAAGCCTCAATATGCACCTACACATAGAGGAGACTATTATAGTCAACACCAGTATATTACATTACTTTTTACTTTCTCAGGGTGTGGTACGCATCCACCTAGTGGAGGCACAGAACCTAGCAGCCAAGGACCACTACGTGAAAGGGGTCATGGCCGGCTTGTCTGACCCCTACGCCATACTGAGGGTCGGCCCTCAGACCTTCACCTCCAAACACGTCGACAACACCCACTCTCCCAAGTGGGAAGAGGTTTACGAGGTAAGAAGAAGAATGGGGAGTTTTACGGCAAGCTCGAAATGTGCGTCGTCATTGCACAGGTGTCGGAAGACTCGATCATATGTCATTTCACTTTGTTCTGTATCTGAGGGATTAGACTGTTGCAGCGCTGGGAATGTTCATTTTCATTCATGGTGGCATGAAGCCAGCTTCCATACAAGTCCCTCTGTCAGTCTTCATGTCCTTGTGTGTGTCTGGTACATCAGGTTATAGTCCATGAAGTGCCAGGTCAAGAGTTGGAGGTGGAGGTATATGACAAAGACCCAGACCAGGATGATTTCCTGGGCAGGTACATATGCATATTCATGTCTCTTGTGTGCCTACATTGTCACCTTTCATCTGCAAGCTTTCCTAGCTAGTTGGAAAAAGTACTCTGCCTTTTTTTGAAGCTTTTGAAAGTTACAGCATCTGCTTTCTGTGCTATGATCCTTTTATTTCCACATTATTCAATACATGTTCTTCTTTAATTGAATTCTGTCTTACACTCCTCCTCCGTTTAGGGCCAAATTGGATTTGGGCATTGTGAAGAAATCCATAGTTGTGGATAATGTAAGTATAAAAAAGCTGTTATCGTCTCAGTCACAGTTTGTATTTTTTTTAATCTTTGGATTGTGAGTGCATGCCTGTGTCTGTCTTTCCAGTGGTTCACGTTGAAAGAAACTCCGTCAGGACGGGTTCATTTCAGACTGGAGTGGTTGTCCTTGCTGACTAGCACTGATCGACTAGAGCAGGTTTGAGTGACTCATGTCCACTGATGCGTTACAAAGCTCCCTTATACACTCTCGATAGAATCACATGTTTGCAATTCTCCCCCAGGTTCTAAAGAGGAATGAAAGCGTCACCAGCAAGACTGCCGATCCACCTTCTTCAGCCATCTTGGTTGTGTATCTGGATAAGGCTGAGGCGCTTCCTGTGAGTCAAATCTCGCCACCCTCTCTGCTCATGCTCGTGCTCAGCTCAGAGCTGCTTCCTGTGTGTGGTTAAACTGGGGCAAAGCTGTGTCTGCCACCTGTCTTGACATTCCACAAAGTTGTTGCCTCGGCCTTTAACCCCGTCCTCCGGATGAGTGTACTGTAGCTGGCTAACTTTATCCACGGCTGTTAAACACACATTTGTGTCATATCACACACAAAAGGGAACAGCAGTGACTGAATCTATGGATTGAAACGCAATCTTTGTGGTTTCCTCCGATGTAGATTCATACTTCCTGATTATGCCATGCCGTGTGGTTATTTGTGCCGTTGCTATGTTAACCCTATTATTCACCTCAGCCTCGTGTTGTCAGGCTGGTAAATAAAGTCTATTTATTGCTCTGCTCTCTTGGTTGCAGAATGTCACATGCCTTACTTTGTCTGTAACTGTGTGTCTTTTAGATGAAGAAGGGAAATAAAGAGCCCAACCCCATGGTGCAGTTGTCTGTGCAGGACATCACCAGAGAGAGCAAGGTATATCTACTGGAAAAGCCCATTATAATACTGTAGATTGTGTTTCATTTATATGCATACTTATTTATTCTTGCCTTTAGACTTGTTACACAACCATTAATCCAGAGTGGGAGGAAGCTTTTACCTTCTTCATCCAGGATCCTCGCAAGCAGGACATAGACATCCAGGTGACGGCTCATGAGATTAGCTTCTCTGCACTGAACGTTGTGTTTGATAGCCAAACTTCCCGTGGTCTTATTTTGGCTTTCCTTCATGTTAAACGAACCAGGTGAAGGACGCCGACCGTGTGCAGACATTGGGCAGTCTGACCATCCCGTTGTCCCGTCTGCTGTCCAGTTCTAACCTCTCTCTGGACCAGTGGTTCCAGTTGGACAACTCTGGATCTGCCAGTCGCATCTATATCCACACAGTCCTCAGGGTAAATGGCAACAAGACCTGTTCACTAATCCTGCACCAAAAAATACACTGAAAATACAAACAACAAAAACAAACAAGCACAATGTGGGAGGTTATTCTTAATAAATACAATCAAAAATTAGATTTTGATGAAACTTTTCTTCATAGGTATAATGTAGTCTCAATTGAGATTAAATTAGACCACATTCTGGGATCTTAATCACATTTTATTCAGCTTCTTTCTGTCTCCTCTCTTCTCTATTGTAACATAGGTCCTGTGGTTAGATGAGGAACGTATTTCATCTGATGTGTCATCTAATGTGGAGGCTGGGATGTCCAAACAGCTTGCCCCGCAGACCTCCCCTCATCCTAGCTTTGCCACAGAGGTAATGGAGGAGAGTGATGTTATGATGATTGATTTAGGATTGTGTTTTCTTACTCTAATGTGTTTGTAATCTTTTTCAGGGGCTGCTCAGAATTCACCTATTGGCGGGGCAGAACCTTGTTCCCAAAGATAACCTGATGGGGGGCATGGTAAAAGGCAAGAGTGACCCCTACGTCAAGATCAACATCGGGGGCGAAACATTCACAAGTCAGGTTATCAAGACTAATCTTAACCCCACCTGGAACGAGATGTACGAGGTAAATAACACAAGGTTATTTATTGAAAGGACACAATTTTGTTGCGAAATTAATAGAAGTAGCTGAAGTTTGCATGCAGTTTATAAATGTCTGCTGCATTATATGTTTGAGTCCTTTTGAAATTTGCGACTTTCTTTCACCCCTCAGGTGATTCTCACCCAGCTGCCTGGCCAGGACCTGCATGTGGAGGTGCTTGATAAAGACATGGACATGAAGGATGATTTCATGGGCAGGTAAAGTAGCTATAAATAATTCAATTGTGAAATAAAATGAATGGATTTAAAGATACATTCTAATCTCACATATCTCGACGTACAGGCTGAAGATCAGTCTGAAGGACATCATCGATTCCCAGTACACTGATCAGGTGGGATCTCCCTCGACAAACACAAAGAGTTTGGTCAGAATAATGCTGCATTCACATCAAGCAGACGGCAAACCGGATATCATTTTAGTGGACTAGAGCAAGACCGTAAATTTAAGTGAGGCTGGCAGTGAATAGTGGCAACGGTAACGGTAGACGGCATTGCTGTCCAAGGTTAAAGTAATTACATTTGTTGCCGTCCTCCTGAGTATACAACCGGATGTTACGTAGCTCCCTCACACAAGAAGAACGTTATTTAATATTAAGAGAAAGCTGCATTTTGTAGCTACATGCATTACTAGAACAACTACATATAATAATAGACACAAAATAATTTTATGAAATATATTTTATTCCATTCTTTGTAAACAATACGACATCACCATAGCAACATATCGTCGTGCGTGTTTCGTTTTGCCGTCCTGCCATTCAGTCGGACTGTTTGTTTGTTTTTCCCGTGCCGTCCAAAAGGTGTTGTCCGTCTGCCGTCTGCCTGATTCCATGTGAATGCAGTGAAAGCCTGCCATAGATTAGGTCTTACTAATGTGGGTCCACAGGTCTCCAACTCACTTTGATTAAACCCTCACCAAATATATCCGTAACATATAACACAGTTCCTGCGTTTAAATGATCCCATTCTTCTCTCAGTGGTACACTCTCAGTGATGTGAAGTCTGGTCGAGTTCACCTGATACTGGAATGGGTTCCGACGGCCTCGGAGTCAGACAGAGTGGACCAGGTCGGTATTCCCAGATAACTCATGGGTTAATTGAGCGTTGCTGGTAAGATTGATCCATACTCACTGGTTCTTTCCTGCGTCTTCAGGTCCTTCAGTTCTATTCCAGGCAGTCCTACAAGAACAAGGCGGTCCCCTCAGCAGGCCTACTGTTTGTCTTCATGGAGCAAGCAGACAGTTTACCAGTGAGTCTTGTTCTACTGATGATGTCAGCAGTTAATGTTTAGAATACATATTGGTATTTCCTGTTTGTCTCTCCACAGGTTAAGAAGAGTGGCAAGGAGCCAAAAGTGGGAGCGGAGGTTACTCTTGGAGAAATGTCCCGCAAAACTACAGTAAGAACCTCATTCAGTTTAGAATTGATAGTACTGTGTTTTAATGTATTTTCTATAGCTCTGATTTTAATATTGTAAGAGTGACATGATATCTGTCAGTCATATTAACTGACTCTTGCATCTCTGAAGGTGTGCGATCGTACCACATCACCTCAGTGGAACGATGCATTCTGCTTCATGGTTCAAGACCCCAGAAAAGATATGCTCGTCGTTAAGGTACGCAGTGCATAATCAAAGTGGAACAGAAAGAAAGATGCTAACAGTGTGATCTCTGATATATAAATTCAACCTATGCTAACACCCTGCATTGTTTCTCCAGCTCTCCCACAGCTGGGCCTTGCCCATTGGTTCCCTGGTGGTTCCCATCAGAGAGCTGCTCTCTGAACCAGAGCTGGTCCTGGACCAGTGGTTCAATTTGGACGGAGCCTCACCTGAGAGTCAGGTTCTTCTGAGGGCTGAACTCAAGGTGGTTGCCCTGTCATTTTCTCTATTTGTCTTATTCTAAATATTTAGTATATGTCCTTTAAGTTTATTTTTCTCTATCTCTTTATCACTTTCACGATATGTCCCTTTCTCTGTCTCTAATCTCTTTGTCATTTTCTCTGCTTCTTTCTGTGCCTATATATCTTACTCTCTGTGTGTAACTGTAATATCTCTTTAATAATATCTTTGTATCTACAGTATATTTCTTTTACTCAGTATAACTATGTATAATATTTATTTCTGTTTCTTTCTTATCTGTATGTCTCGGTCTCTGTTTCTTTTGTTTCTTTGTCATGAGGCTTTTGAGGCAGTTCTTTTGTACTTCTACTGATATTAGTATTTACTGTAAGGGACTGTTACAAAGCGGATAATAATAATATGGACTCAACTGCAGATGCTGATTCCCAGCAAATGTCCGGCTCCCGCTGATAAGGCTAAGGTCACTTCAGTGTCAGAGCCTTCCCCTGCTCTGCCAAAACAGGAGATAGACACAGTGCTGAGGTGAGATAGTTCATTCAAAAAGTCTGGCTTTACTTTCCATTTGTCCTTTTGTCTCTTACATCTTTTTTTACCTCTACTCTTTGTGTTTTTAGGTCAAGTTCAGTGGATGCTCCTCCTGTGGAGACTATAGCCTCTTCAGTGACCTCACATGAGGATGTTGACGTAGAGGAAACGAAGGAAGCTGATGTGACTGAAGAGAAGGAGGAAGAATCCCAGAGCCCCGCCGTAACACAACCTCCTCACACTTCCCCAGACCTCAGCTTTGCCAGTGAGGTAACATCACAAAATAGTGATCTACAGAAGCAGATTCATGCAACAAGACATGACACAATCACATTTAATATATACTGTATATGAAAACATAAAGTGAAATGATCGCTTCCTGTAGGGGCTGCTGAGAATAATCCTGTTGGAGGCCCAGAGTCTGGTTGCCAAAGATAACATGATGGGCGGTATGGTGAAGGGCAAGAGTGACCCGTATGCCAAGATCAGTGTCGGAGAGGCGGCGTTTAAGAGTAATGTGATCAAGGAGAATCTCAACCCGGTCTGGAATGAGATGTATGAGGTGTGTATGAAAGGACTGTACAGTCTGATTTACTCTAAGCACGATTTCAAATGAAGATGATAATACTTTACACGTTAACCACCTCATTTATATTCATTTAACTGTTGTGTGTTGTCTCAGGTGGTGCTGAGGCCTCAGTCAGGACAGGAGGTGCAAGTAGAGCTATATGACAAAGACATGGACAAAGATGACTTCCTGGGCAGGTAATGCGGAGGTTTCTAGTTGTTCGACTCTATTCAGTGGGTCAACATGTGTGCAGACCCTAACTTCACCATAAAGATAAATTACAGGTATATTACTGTATGGTTTGATTTATGGAAAAGTCAGTATTTGGTGTTTCTCAACTCATCCTAGTTTTATTCCTTTTGTGTTTACCCAAAGTGTGTAAATGTGTGGAAACAAACTTTTCACAGCATTAGAACATTTTAATAATTTAGATTTCATATTTTAGGCTGGCTTAATTTTCACAGATCATGCATTTAACTTGTGCTATTGTGTGTAAATACAGATACAAAATCAGTGTGGCAGACATCATCCGTTCCCAGTACACAGACCAGGTCAGTATTGCCTGCCTTATTGTATCTCAGTTATTGCTGCTGTGTAATCATAGGCTTTAATTCAGTAAGCGTGTGTCTCTGTTTCAGTGGTACACCCTGAATGACGTGAAGTCTGGACGTCTTCGCCTGATACTGGAGTGGGTACCAGCAGAGTCCCATAATCACGACCTGGACCAAGTTAGTGCAATTCTTTTGTTTCATTTATTTATGTTTTCTTACTTATCCATGCATATATTTATAATCTTTATCATTTGAACTGCCTGTTCATCCCACATCTGTTCTATTCCAAATATGATACCGTGCCCAGTTCACCCTGCACATCAGTGCTGAGTCACCGTAATGTATTTTTCATTTGATACTCTGCTGCAGGTGATGGAGCTGCAGTCTCTCCACTCTTACCAGAACAAGGCCGTTCCCTCTGCAGCCCTGCTCTTTGTTTATGTGGACAGAGCACACTCACTGCCTGTGAGTCCCTTGTAATTTGTCCTGAAAAACGCTATAATGAGTGTGCTGTCTCTGAGTTATAGATAGAAAACAGTTTGGAAAGCACATGTTGATAAACAGATTGGCATAAAGTGGAAAATTCCTTCTTGTTTTTGTAAGTAATCACTGGATTAAAATAAATGAAGACTTTGAGAAATAGTTGCTGCTTGCTAAGCAACGCAATCACTGTTGTTGCATTTTATGATGCAATGATTCAGGAATGTTTCGTTTTTTTAAAAGAAAGTTAAGTTGGATCTCGAGCCGTTGTTGCCTTAATTACAGAGAGTGAATACAAACCGCTCACATAATGTCGTGTGTCTTTCTGTGTGCAGTTTAAGAAAAGTGGAAAGGAGCCCAAGGCTGGGGCAGAGCTCGTTTTTGGTAAAACAAGCTACAAGACCAAGGTATGAGACTGATGATAAAGACATTAAACAAACATACACTCTTTGGATATACCAGCCTGGACTGCAGCTAATGAATACTTCCGTTAATCATTTAGTCATTAAAATGTCATGATGAAGTCCCCATCACAATTTACAAACAAACAAACAAACAAACTAGTGTGTTGGTAAATGGTTAAAAATGTTATGGGATAAATGAACTAAAAGCTATGTTTAGAATTTAAACTTAGGCGCCCCCCACTGGTGGTATTGAAAATGGCACAAGGCTTGACAGTAATGCATGCTAATACCTTCATTAGACTGTTCAAAATACCAGAAGGAAGAGAAGAAGAAGAGAAGAAACAACTTAATCAATGTATAATGACTATACAGACCTTGTAATTCCATTCCAAGTTTAAGGAACCACCCATCCCCCAATTTACCCCTCTTTTTTTTCTATCTGAAGGTATGTGATCGCTCCAGATCACCTCAGTGGGACGAGGCGTTCCACTTCTTGGTTCGCGACCCCACAGAGGAGATGCTCATCATGAAGGTGAGTGTATCTGAAGACTGCTGCCAGCGTCATCTCATCACATCTCCTCCTCTGGCTGGCCTTATAAATGTGTCCTTATCTCTGTAGTTGTCGAGCGCATGGGACCAGCCAATGGGATCTCTTGTTGTACCTGTGAGGGAGCTGCTCTCTGAACCACAGCTGGTCCTGGACCAGTGGATGCCTCTGGATGGAGCCTTACCTGAGAGTGAGATCCTACTGAGGGCTGAACTCAAGGTAAGAGAGAACACACACATGGGATTATTACCGATGTCACTGTGATACACAGAAGAACCAAATGGAAATGTTTTGTTGACAGGTCCTGAGCTCCAGGATGACTGAAGCTCCACAGCCTTTTGTGACTGGTTCAAAGAAAGAAGAGAAAGAAGTCACTTCCACAGTCAGTGAGGACGAAAAAAGCTCAGAGCTGACAAAGGATGAGTGAGTGTTGAACGCCTGATTTGATAATACACACATACACCTTGGTCTTATTAATAAAAAACACCAAAACCATACCACTTAATGTAATTTAAATATAAAGAAAAGTAAGCAATGTACACACATTTGAAACGTAAACAAGCACTAATAAACATAAAAAACAAATTGTGCCTGTTGGTGGGATTTACTAGCAAATATGCTCAATAAAACATGTTTTGAAAGTATATTTGTAGCTAAGTGAGGCTAAAAAAAGCTAATTTTCTTCCATTGTTAGTTCCAGTCAGGAGTCTGGCTGCAGTGTAACAGCAGTGTGTATTTTCAGATCGGTTGCAGTATCCAGCCAGTTTGAACACTCTGGAGCAGCAGATGCTGCGGCGGCCTCCGCAGAAGATGCTGCTCCCGCTGAACCAGCTGCCATTCACACAGCATCTGATACATTCCCTGCAGCTGCAGTGAGTCATAGCACACCATAGTCAGCGGTTATTATGTTTAACCTGTTTATTTACACCTTCATAACCTTCCATGTCATTTTGCTCAGCAGGTGGAGGAGCCAGCAGATCCAGAAGAGCATCCCACACAGTCAGACACAGCAGGGTGAGCTCCACATCACAGCTAATAAGACCTGATATTTCCTTTTTTTCCCTTCATTGTTGCTTTAAAGATCCATAAATTGGAAGAACTGAAAGAAATCTAACAAGAAACATGTTTACATTTCTGTACTCTGTGTGTGTGACTATAGTACTGGTTTAGGCAACCTTGTTCACGCCACAGTGACTGGTCTTCCCGCTGACACCCTGGGGCCAGCAGAGGTCACAGAAATGCCCAAAGCTGGGGAGGTTCTTCCACCACACACCAGCCCCAGCCAGGACTTTGGTGAAGAGGTGGGTTTAGTTTATGCCTCGATTAGCAGAGTGGAAGTTAAAGAATTAGCTTCCACCAACTGTACAGTGGTATTTGTTCTTTGTCCATGTCCCTTTTTTTTTTTTTTTTTTGTATATTTGCATTAGCAGTGTACGGCAAAGTGCAGGATCCTCCGCCCCTCTGCCAAAGTGAACACGTATATGATGTCATGCTTTTCATCAATCAAGGATAACCCATATTATCTAAAAATGTCTAGACCAGGGCTCCATCAAGACTATGCGTCTAATAAATGATCACACCGACAGTAATATCTTGCTAGTTATTCATTGTGTCCCCAGTCATCAGATAGTGTATAGTTTGGTCAACTGATGCTGCCGGTGTCTTAGCCTCATCATGTGGGTTCTCTGAGTAACCCCAGCCTTTTTCGGAACACTGTGAATGTGCCACTTCCTCTTGTCTTTAAATATCACGTTATGTTCTGTCGGGGGGATTTCAGCTTCCTCTGTTGATTTGGTGGATCAGGTGCGTGTTCTGCTGAACTTCTGCATAGGTACCTGTGTCGTGCCAGCTCCGATCAAAAAAGAGGAATTTCCGGACGGGAGGCGCAAAATGAAACGTGCCAACCATTGTTTTGCTCTACATGTGCAGAAGTCTGGTGTGAGGGAGGGACCTTTACTAATGAAAAAACAAGTTCTCATGAACCAAATTTAGATTAGACAACTAAGGAAAGGTATCGTCTATCCTGTAAAACTTCACTTTGACCTACTACAGTGGTCAATGTGCTCCTAAAGGCAGTAAAATGTCAGATTTTAGTAGTACTCATATGGGTCTGTTCAAACAAAGGTTTAATTTTATATTTATATTTATTTTAGAGAAATTATTCCACAAGGAAAAAATGCTCGTTTTCCAGTCGTACTTCTAGTTGTTGTGTAGAGGGAGCACTGATCACCTGGGTTGCTCTGAAATATGCATAGTATTGTAGCTTCACCTTACCAAGCTACATGTATGTTGTGTGCTCAGTGACTCCCTGTATGTTTGGTAACATTTGCGGTCTTCATCCTGCAGGGGCTGCTGAGGATTCACCTGCTGGAGGCCCAGAATCTGGTCGCCAAGGACAACATGATGGGGGGCATGGTGAAGGGCAAGAGCGACCCCTATGTGAAGATCAACATAGGGGGAGTCACATTCAAGAGTCACGTTATCAAGGAGAATCTGAACCCAACATGGAAGGAAATGTATGAGGTATGAAGTAATCTCGGACGGCATGTTGTCTGGATTTCACTGCATGTACAGTATTCTGTACAACTATGTGTTTTTGTTTGTTTTTAACAGCTGGTTTTGAGTGGCCACAGCGTCCAGGAGATCAAGTTTGAAGCCTTTGATAAGGATTTAGACTCTGATGACTTCCTTGGCAGGTGTGTATTTTGCATTGAAATGCATCGCCATTCACAGCAGCTGCCAAACATCAACATAAACTGAATATTTGACTTTAATATTCACCATAATGTCAACATTGCAAATGTTTGTTTGTGGAAGTAAGACATCTTGTTGTTGTTTTCATATTCACAGATTCAGTGTTAAGCTAAATGAGGTCATCAGATCCCAGTACACAGATCAGGTTAGTCAATAATTCATCATCTGAAGTCGTGCCAAGTGATTTCTAAACTCTGTCCTGTGTCCTCATATAAAGGGTGTTGCCGTGCTTCCTTGTCTCCGTTGCAGTGGTACACTCTGAATGATGTGAAGTCTGGACGGGTCCACCTGATACTGGAATGGGTTCCTACAGTGTCACATTCAGTCACACTTGACCAGGTCGGTCCTTACTTACCGCTCTATCGCCCACTGTTTATTCAGACATTCTTTAAACATGCACTATTGACGTGTCCATAACAAATCAGCCTCCCGCTGCATAATGCTGTGTAGTCACATTCCAACACGCAGGGCACATCATTCACATTGCAAAATAATCATCAGGACTAACTGGCTGTGATTCATGTCGCAGGTGCTGCAGCTTCAGTCTCTCCAGGCTTATCAGAACAAAGCTGTCCCCTCCGCTGCTCTGCTCTTTGTCCACATAGAGAGAGCACATTCATTACCTGTAAGTCACTTGCAGTTTATTACATACAATGCAGATAAAAAAAAATGATTTGTCGTATAATAAAACTTCTCTTTTCCTCGATAGTTGAAGAAGAGTGGAAAGGAGCCCAAAGCTGGAGCTGAGCTGGTTCTGGGTGAAACAAGCTACAAAACCAACGTGAGACTCGTGATGCATGGTGCTCTATTGTCAGTCTGATAGATAGGTACATTTTTATTGTAATAACTCTATCATCTCTTCAGCTGTGTGACCGCAGCACCAGTCCTCAGTGGAATGAGTCTTTCTACTTCCTGGTCCACGACCCTAAACATCAAATGCTCGTAGTAAAGGCAAGACATTTATTTACATTTATTCTGCAGCTCACATTTAACAGCAGTGATGTCGGAGTGACTTTTTCATTCTCTCTCTTGCATTGCAGTTGTCCAGTGGTTGGGACCAGCCAATGGGATCTCTGGTGGTTACTACGAATGAGCTGCTAGGAGAGCCACAGCTGGTCCTGGACCAGTGGTTCCATCTGGATGGAGCCGAACCTGAGAGCCAGATCCTGCTGAGGGCTGAACTCAAGGTGACAAACACATCTACCCACATGCACACACACATGTTGTATAGTATTACATAACAACTAATCAATAATGACACTTCCTATTCTGAATTTGTATTCAATAGATTCTGGAGTCCAAAATGGTGGAAATGATCAGTGCAGGGACTCTGCCCTGTGTTGACTCTGGAGCTGGGCAGGTGAAGCTGTCTCTTTATTACAGCTCACAGGAGAGACAGCTCATCGTCATCGTCCATGCCTGCAGGTAAGCTCTCTGGTTTCCGTTTGTAGTCTGTAGTATTGACCAATCATGTTCGAGCAGGCTTTGGTTGAATGCAGGTAAACAGTCAGTGTGAAGAGCAAAAGAGGCGGAATTCATAGACCGAAATGCAATCTGGGAACCCACTGGCTATCGTCTGACGATGATTTAGCTTTTTATTGGTTTAAAATTAGCTCGTAAACTGGCTACTTGTGAAATAATCCGGTCGCACACGTCATCTCTCAACTCCAGTGTCGCATCTCAAATCACTAATCGGACTGTAAACAATGAGCAGCGCACGGAAAAGGAAGTCTTGGCTCAAATAACCGCTGGCTACACCGGAAACCCAGATATACAGCCCCTCTCCCCCAGAGGCTTATCCGTCGTCAGGCCGATAGCGGATGGGTTCCGGGATTGCATCCAACTTGGCTTGATCACAGTCCAGGGGGTGTGGGGGAAATTATATACATTCAAAAACCTTTTTGTCTCATTTTCAGGAACTGGATACTCACAGTATAGTTAGACATGTCTGTATGTTCTATTGAAAAGTCAGATTTTATTATCTTTACTTCACACATCGTCCTACTGATGATGAGGACGTAGAGAGAAGAAAAAAAAAGCCACTATAACTTGATAGAAACCACAGTTTCTGACTCTTAATTAAAGAAATACTGTTTGTTTATAGTAAAAAAAAAAAAAAACTGGTTTGAAAACCTATGAACCTACCCTTTAAGAAAAACCTACAATTTAACAAAGTGAAGATGATACCTCTAATTTACAAAGAGTTATTATACTGCTCTAATATACTGGGACTTTTTAATATTCTTACGCTTTAACACAATTACTTAAGATATGCTCTCTCTTTCTGTGTACAGAGGTCTGTTGTCTCAGAGTAAGGACGGAGTAGACAGCTACGTCTCCCTCATGCTGCTGCCAGACAAAAGTAAGGCCACCAAGAGGAAGACCGGAGTGAAGAAAAGAGACCTCAACCCAGAATACAATGAGAGGTATTTAGATAATTTGCTCATTATATTGTCTGTATATTTCTGTGCAGGTTTTTTTTTTATTTCTTTATTTTTTTATCTCTGAAGCTCTTTGTTAGTGTTCACATCTAATCGTCTTTGTTGACTTCTTTAAGGTTTGAGTATGATCTGTCTGTGGACGAGACGAAATTCAGACGCCTCAGCCTATCAGTGAAGAATAACTCGGCCTCATTCAGGAGCCGCGACGTCATTGGACAGGTCAGTCTGAGACCTGCAGCTCTGATACTGCTTAAAATGTTGTGCATCACACACATATACAGCAGATATCCAAAGAATACTCCACAACACACATTAAGATCATTTGGTTACATCCACACTTGTACAGATGTAATGCTATCCTGCCTGGTAACTTTGAACTGTTTTTGAAGTGTGTTCCTAGCTTTTGAATTCTTTCACTCTGAAGTGCACTGAATACATGCAGAAATACTGCTCATACATAAGATGTATGTACAGTTTATACAGATGTTAACATGCCATTCCTGTTCTTTAGGTGCAGATCGACTTGGCCGAGGTTGACCTGATTTCTGGTGTCACAGAATGGTGAGCAGAGCAGACTGTGTTTAAGTTTGTTAAAGTGATACGTTCCCCCGTTAAGGGTCTAGGGGATGGGGGGGGAGTAACAATAAAATATACCTGGGCAAAGAGTGACAAGGACAATGGGACTCAAACAAAGATAATTTAATGAAATTATTAATTATAAATTAAAAATACTGACAACAAAACCAACTGCATCACCAGAAAACTACTCCCCAAAGGAAAGCAGCACTAGTTAATTAACTCGGAAGACTACAGTATAATCTAATAAACACACTCCTTCTAGAATGGAGCTACCGACCCCGGTACACATGTCTTAACCACCAACGTCAACCAACACACACAGCTAGAAATGCTGCCAACAGGCCTACTGGCCCCGTCTGTTCGTCTCTCCTGGCCTTTTAACCACCCGGCACTAATGAGTGATTGAGCCCAGCCGCGTTCATCCACTCACTGCAGCTGCACGGCGGGGGTGGACGGCACCTGAAGAAACTAGGGATGTAACAACACGGCATGTAACACTCGGATTGAAAGACTGGCAGAGAACAGAGGCTGCGGTCAGCTTGGATTAAGGACATTTTCATGATAGAAAAAAAAACTAGGGCTGTCAGAGTTAACGCAATAATAACGTGCTAAAGCAAATTTGTTTTAACGCCACTAATTTCTTTAACGCATTAACCCAACTTGTGATTTTTTTGTAGCAGGTTCAGTTTTAAAACTAGTGAAAATCCTGGTATCATATGACAATAGAAAACCTAAGGAATCTATTCTTACTTACTACACTAGCTTGTTGTCAAATTAAATAACGCTCCAAACTGTCATGGCCATTTTCAAAGGGGTCCCTTGACCTCTGACATCAAAGATATGTGAATGTAAATGGGTTCTATGGGTACCCACGAGTCTCCCCTTTACAGACATGCCCACTTTATGGTAATCACATGCAGTTTGGGGCAAGTCATAGTCAAGTCAGCACACTGACCTGTGAGGGTTTCTGGACAATACTTGTCATTGTTTTGTGTTGTTAATTGATTTCCAGTAATAAATATTTACATACATTTGCATTAAGTAGCATATTTGCCCACTCCCATGTTGATAAGAGTATTAAATACTTGACAAATCTCCCTTTAAGGTACATTTTGAACAGATAAAAAATGTGATTAATTTGCGGTTAATCACGATTAACTAAGGACAATCATGCGAATAATCGCGATTAAATATTTTAATCGATTGACAGCCCTAAAAAAACATACATAAACATACATAAATTGTCAAACCACTCCGAAAGCATAAACCTCTTGTCCGCTGGCACCATCCATCCATATGCTCAGCTAAACAATGTTTCTCCAAAGTGGCTCAGTACACAGCCTCCTGTGGAGCTTTGAGGAGGCCGAAACAGTGTATTTAGCCTATTTTGAAGAAACCGTGACTGCGTTATCATGCAGGAGTAGTTTGAAAAGTTTCTGTGGAGTTTCGCTCAACTCTGCACCTGTTTTCTACAAATGTCATCATTACTTAAATGATTGCTCATAATTTAATTCACTGCCAGCTTTCATGAGTCTCCGTCCCTCTATTTATTCCAGGTTCACCCTGAGAGACGAAGCTGAATAGTCGCTCTGCACGCTGATGTCGTAGTACAATGATGATGATGATGATGTCACTACTCAACCTGGCGTTGTGCCACTGCTGCAGCTCACACTGATGCCTTCTCCTCCCCACCTCTGCATACAGTACCACCGTGGCAGCCTTACCTGCATCCACCCAGCTCTCTGTGTATTAACATAGCAGTATAGAATCAGACTGCACTGTATATTCACACGCATCAATACTCTCACCAAAGATAAGTCGGCTGATGTAGGAGAATAAGGATGAAGTGTAAGTTCGTATTGACTGAAGGTTACTTTACTATATGAAGATATTTAAGGTTGAGTTGGAGGAAAGTGAAAGATGAACAGGTCCAGAAAGAATGAAGTCATATTTTGTTGTTTTGTTTGCTTTTTTTTTTTGCTGCAAGAATGTTTTAAATCTGAAAGTATCTTGTTTGAAGTGCATTTTTTTTTTTTTTAGATTATAGTTTTTTTTTATGTATTGCTCATGAATCCCTTATCAGTATTTTGGATCTGTTTTACGACAAGCTTACAATTGAAGTTATTTTATATTTCACAGCACCTTGCAATGATTGTGTTTGAAATTGCTTTTCAAAATCATTTTTATAAGATTTTTGTTTTCTACAAGACATGTATTTGTTACACCTACGTCACAATTACATCATGGCACGTTTGATTTTGTGTATATTTGCAAAGATTTCGGATCAGATCCAATGATGTTTGTTGAAAGATGGTAATAATAATAATAAACAGATTTTGCACATCTCACTTTTTTGCTTTTGTGGAACTGTTTTTGGGAGTTAGATTTAAACAGTTCTATTTATGATTTTCTTATAAATTGTATTACAAAGTCTACCGTGTAGCCTACTTTTATCACTTTTAGCCAGTAATCCGCCTCATTTTGAGGGTTACCTTCCAGACAAGACCATTATGGCAAGCCATGTTAACATCTATTAGCTAAGCTTGATTATCCAAAATTAACATTAAAGATGTCAACAACGGCATTTTGACTAGTCGTAATTACATTGTGACAGAATTTTTATTCAAGATATCTATAACGTCATTCTGACTAGTCAAAACGACAGAAATATCTGTAATTCAGTTTTGACTATCCCAAATAATAGTTATCTATTACATTAAATCTATTATATCTCAAACATTATTATGACTAGTCAGAATTATTGTGCATGACGTTGCTCATGCAAGGCTTCTAATGGATATTGGACATGTCATTTTGCCTATAGTCAAAACTCTAGTTCAAGATATCTGTAATTACATTTTGACTAGGCAGCATGAAAGTTAAAGATATCCCCAAATGAGATGCCTCTAATCAAAATTTATTTCAAGATATCTACAACTTGATAATAGATATTTACAATCAAATTATGACTACTCCTAACTCCAGTTAGTGAGATATCTACTACATCATTTGGATTTGTCATAATTCCAGTTCAAAGATATCTACAACGTTGTTCTTACTAGTTAAAACTAAATTTAAGATATCTGAAAAGGACAATGTAGATATCTTGAATTGAGGAGGATATCTTGAACTGGAATTCAGAATTAAATTGTGGATATCTTTAATGAGAAACCCCATGATCCTGAATGGCAAAAGTAGTGTGAATCTTACTAAAATGTAATTACTGATATCTAAAATGATAGTTTTGTCAAATCAAAATAGAATCAGGGATATCTTGAATGAGAGTTTTTTGACTAGGCAAAATGACGTTGCAAATATCTCCAATGAATAATCCTGTCTAGCTATTAAATGTTAGGGCGGTTTGCCATATGACCATAAAAACTCAGTATCTTCCTTTAAATCTCTTCTTAAGACTCACTTTTATATTATGGCTTTTTCTTCTTAACTGATGGTGCATTGTTGTAACTATTTATGTGATTTTATTTCATATTTATTTTGTATTTATATGATATATTCTGTTTAGATTCAAGTTCTGGGTGTTATTTCTTTTAGCATGCTTTTACTGGTAAGCACTTTGTAACCTTGTTTCGAAAGGTGCTATATAAATAAAATTATTATTATTATTATTATTATTATATAAACACGGTGACGTACTAGATGTGGGCGGGGCTTCCCGCAGGCCGCAGCCAGTAGCTCCTCGTTCTCTCTCTCTCTCTCTCGCTCTCGGAGCTGCTTTCACTTTCCTTTACCAGGAAGAAGCAGCGTTTAAAGTTAAGAGCCAGGTGAAGGTAAGTCGACTCGTATGCGTCATAACTTCATACTTTACGTGCTGTATGTTTGTTTGAATAGCACACGTAAAGTTAGTGGCATAACGTTGCGTTAAAAGTGCAGGAAATAAGAGAAATGGGGAGGCAAAGTTAAAGCCCATCAAAGTTAGCTTTAGCTCGTCGTAACCGAAAGTGGAGTCGAGCGATCGCATTCCTTTTTAACAATAATGTCGACATTTGACAGTTTATATATATAGAAAAAAATACACCCAATACACTTTTGTTAGTTTTTTTTAACTGGCAGCACGACTACAACAAACACTGCTGTCATCTGTGTGTCACAGGGATTTGCTCTGTGTTTCAGGAAAGAAGACGTCAACATGTCAGGCTGTGATCAAGAGGAGGACATGGACGTGAGTAGCTGCATCAGACAACTTCAACTAATGTTGGAACAATAGAACAGTATGAAGTGTTCAAGGAGCTGTGCTGATAATAATAATGTGTAATATTTAGCCTGAAGTGACTGTGCTCATTTTAAAAAATGTTTGTGTTTTAAAGTGTTAATTACCTCAATTGTCTTTTTTTTATTTAAATGTCCTGTAGTGGTCTGGGAACAATGATGTCCAGCCAGCATCTCACAACTCTGCTGAGGTAGGTGTGTGTCTGTGTGTGTGTAGGTGTTCAATAACTTCAATCAGTCTGGTAAAAGTCCAAGTTTTTAATTTTAAAACTTGTGCAGAGTGATTTTTATTTTTATCCATTTCCAAGACATGAGCAGTCTTTATAAACTATAAACCGATGTGTAGAAAATCCAGGTCGAGTTCCAGCAGACCTGTACTGTTTTTCTTTATGTGTAATATAAGTGTATGTGAAAGTGAAAGCATGAAAATGAAAGCACAAGTTCCAAGAATAGACTTCTCCCAAATAACAGCAGCCTGTTGCTCTTTGCTCTGGCAAGGTTGTCTGCTTAGTAGAGTTGTAATGGTATGAGATTTTCACGGTACGATGACTGTCTCAGAAAATTATAATTAGATATCACGGTATTACATTATTATCAGTTACGGTGACCCTTAAAGGAATGAGAAAACTATGTAAGGTATATCACTAAAGGATGTTACTTGTTAGCAGCACTATATCATGTTAATTTAACTACTAAATGAAAAATAACATCAGCTGTGAGCTGTGTCTTATCTTATGATTGTTAATAATTAACCTATATAGTAGGTGAGTGGCAGTGCAGCCAGGCTGCTCCTGTCTGGACCTTTAAACCTGCAGTAGGCAGAAGTTTTTTGGCATCATTTGGCAAAAATTCCATAATAACCTTTCAGCATATTGTAATTCAAGTGTTCTGAGAGAAGACTAGACTTCTGCACCTCCTCATGGCTCTGTTTTCAGGCTTTAGAAAATATACCCCATGACGGGAGACTTTAGTCAATCACAGGTCAGAGAGAGAGAGCGTTCCTATTGGCTGTGCTCCGGCTCGTGGGCGGTGCTTGGTATTTCCTCGACAGCTTTCAACATGGCTGCCGGGTCACAAACTTTCTCATTTTACAGCTAAACAGTACACTACAAGATGTTTCTGAAAACATTTTACGTGAGAAATAGACATTACAGTAACAGAATATTGATTCATATTTGATCAGCGCTGCCTAGTTTGACCGTTTGATCAGAGTTTGAGAGTGATTGACAGCTCTGATTGGTTGTTTTCCTCTGGTCTGTGAAATCTTGCAGATGCCATCAGGAGCACTGGAGGACACCAGAGAACACCGGAGGACACCGGACGACACAGAGGCACATGATTGTTTTCAGATTACCTGTCTCATGCACTACTGTCAGGATATAGTGACAGTTTTATAAAAATAACTTTTTTAATCATATTTGCTCCATTTCTACCTACGGTTGCTTTAACTCACACACACTTATGTATGTTTTTTTCAATACCGCGTCAATTTAATACCACGGTATACTGTTACAACCCTACTGCTTAGGTCATATTCTATTATCATATTGCATTGCAACTACGTCCTCAACACTATGTAAAACTGTAACGTAGGCTAATTAAAGCAATGCTAGTTTAGTGACTAAAACATTACCTCTTATACCATATACAGTACTATGACCTCCAGTGTCATATACAGAACATGCAAAAACAAAAGTGACAAAAAAAGTAATCAGTTGGCTTTTTTCCTGTTTTGAAACTGTGCCAGAGGTGTCGTCCACTTTCTATTTTTAGAACAAACCATTTTCTAACCAGACCTTTTAAGCTGAATGGTAAGGAGGAGTTTTTGCTATCTTGCTTAGTAATACAATGATGTCTACTGTAACATGTTTTCAGGCTCTGAAGACCTTATCACAGAACACAGATGAAAAAGAAGTTAAAGTCACTCTCTCACTCAAGTGGTCAAAGGGAGTTCAACCGCAGAAATATAGATCAGAACTGGAGAAAGCTCTTCAGAGTTGGGCAAACTACAACAAACAATTCAATGGAGACTGCACCGTTTCACATGTTAAAGATGGGAGCGCTGTGGTCCGTCTCAAACCCGCTCCAGGTATAGTATGAATTTCTAAGCTACAGTTAAATCGCACGTATATTGCTGACAACAATGTTCTTTTAATTCTTTTGGAGGCAAGTTCATTTTGTGTTTGTCTTCTTTTTCAGCCGAGAGTGAGCTTCAGAAACTGAGTGGACAAACACTGACCAACAAAGATAAGGAAGTAGGCACGATACTGTCTGTTAGTGTGGCACCGCCGGAGCTGAAGACGCAAATACCAGAGGATGCTTTTATGAACCGTCCTTCTTCATACGTGTCAGAGCCACAAGATGTATGTACTGTGTAGTAAAGAATAGGAATGTAGGAAAAAATGAATGCTTTTTACTAAATGAATACATTGTTTTTTTATTCAGGAGCAAGTGCAACTGGGGGAGCAGAGTAGTGCTGCTTCCACAGCAGGAGAGGAGACATGTCCTGTCCCAGTGGGCCATTTCTGGTACGTGAACCACATCTACAAGGAGGAAATCAACCGTATAGAGAAAGAGAATGGAGTTAAAATCACGGCAGAAGTGAAGGTGACATTTCAAGCCGACCGGCAAGATGCAGGCCCACAAAAAGCTCTCTCCGAGTTCACGAGCCTTGTCCAGAAGTGCTTAGGTGAATCAGAAGGCTCCATTTTTCCTCTCAAGTACGTAAATCCAGAAGAGTGGAAGGACGTGCTGAAAATCGCCCAGACGAAGGAGAACAAGCTTTTGCTCAATGTCTCCTCTGAAGAAATGACCGCATGCGGGCCAATGCAGAGTCAAGATGCCATCAGAAAGTCCTTAAGTGCAGCAATAAGTAGCAGCACTTCTGTTGGAGAGTCTAGCTGGGCGTCTCGAGACGCATCGCCGAACATTGGCGCGAGCATCAGAGACCCTCTCGTCAGTACTGGACTAACCGTGGAGGAGAGCTTCTGGAAGCTGATGACGACTTCCTTCAGCGAGCAGGTAGCTAAGATCGAAACCAAGTTCGGCGTCGACTTTAAAGCACCAGGCGTCAGTCAGGGCGGAGTCGAAGTCAAAGCTCGCCACAAAAGATCCGGAGGAAACGCGTCGATGGAGAGCCACGCCGTCAGAGCTCTCCTTCATCTGTACCAGAAGATCGCCACGTCACCCATGAGCTTCATCCAGTACCACGGTGCCACTGGGTTCACCGGCTCGCCGTCAGAGGGAGCCGCCGGTGGACCCGTGTCGAATGGACCACCGGGGTACGGCGCCGATGCACCCGCAGGAGGCGGAGCAGCAGCAGCAGCAGCAGCAGGAGGAGACGATAAAGACGAAAACTGTCCTATATGCATGGATAAATTTACCAATAAGAAACAGCTCAAGTGCAAACATGAATTTTGTGATGAATGCCTGACACATTCAATGGAAAGCCTGGGACCCACCTGTCCTGTTTGCAAAGATGTCTTTGGTAAGATGGAGGGAGACCAGCCAGACGGAAGAATGACGTCGTATTCTGGTCGCTCATCCCTCCTTGGATTCCCAGGTTGCGGCACTATAACCATCGACTATACTATGGAAAGTGGAGTACAGACGGTAAATGACTTCATTTGTTTATTTGGAGTCAATGGGCCTCGTGCAAGAACATTTTCATATTCTTGTCTAAACTTTCTCTTGTTTTTTTTTTTGTACTGTGGGCTCGTACGAGTTCAGCAAACGCTCCAAACTTCAGATAACTGTGTAAATGACCCGCGTAAACATGACGAATGCCACCTGTGCGTAAATGAGCGCGCGTTCATGAGAATTGTGAACGCCCCAATGATACCATATAAGGCTACGCGTCCTGCCCCATTCATCGGCCTCTGCCAATATATCAGCACGGCGACACGCTCTCTTCCAAGGGCCTGACGTGCTAAGGCCATGGATGTATAAAGAGAACTGGATACAGGGTTGGAGGCGGGCTGCCGTGCACAAGAATTTCCTTCGGAATTAATAAAGTTCTATCTTATCTTATCTTATTCCCATGAGAGTTGCTCAGTGGTGCCTGAAGCCAAAATGGCTCGACTGACGAGTTATAAAGTACCCAGATCATCCGGTGATCTTCCGCATCCATTGGGCCCATAGAGCAGGCGCAGTAGCGTTTCCTTTAACTCCGCCTCCCAGCCCTCGGTCCAGCCGCGGTCTGGCTCTCATTCACAGGAAGGTAAATAACTCCGGATTCGGCTATTAGTGCATTTTACAACTTTTAGGACCTAATGATTTAAATAAGGGCTATTCAAGTGTTCGTACCTGGGAATTGATTTACCTCAAAAAAAAAAATATCCGCTGAGTTACAGACGTCTATTTCCCAATGTAAGTCTATGGGGAAAAATCTTTTTGGGCCCAATGGCATCATGTGACGGACACCGAAGTTGTAGTACTGCCGTTTGGTATGAAAATTTTCTTCAAAGCCTAGCGCTCTTCCTGGGAGCTTGGAAAACCCTGGCGCAACATGAAAATGAGACTCCCCTCTTCCCAGCTCCAAAGAACCCCCAACAAGAAATTTGCAGCCCTTTTTAAAGGTTTATTTAAAACATGTAGCTTCAGAGTGGGCTTACAGCAAAACAATAAACAAAAGGAAGCTTAACAACCTAAACTTAGCTACTCATAACAAGGGAAAAAAAAGATAATTTACTAACCTAACTCCTAACCAAAAACAGGAGAAAAGAGGGTTAAAGAAAAATGCTGCCCACCCCTAATTTAACCTATTTCAAAACATTTCAAACAGTGCAAACTTGCTGGCAGTCTGGCTGGAAGTGGAGAAGAGAAGAGCTCACAGCCGGCCTTTTAAACCACTTGCTTGAAGGCTGGAACCAATCAACTCCATGGATTCACCAACACACTCACACACACAATCAATCAGCCAATCAGCCAATCAGCCAGCTCACCTGCAGCTCATCACACACACACACACACACACACACACACACACACACACAGCAGAGAGCACATTAGAGCACACACACAAATACAGAGATACATGTTCATACGATCTCTGGGTCGTAACATGATGATATCGTTACGCTATATGAATACATTTTGAATTATATTATAATTTGAATTGCAGAGTCAAATAGAATAATGTTAACATAATTATGAAGTGTAATTTTTATAGGATTTTCAGCTCAAAATTGTTTCAAAGTAATGAAATATACAATCCTCTACTGAAAAACGTAGGTTTGGATAACAGCAGACTAACTACACATGACTCCTCCGACAGGTCTGGACCATCATCTTAAATTGTGTTCGTACCTCAGAGAAAATTAAAAATACGAGAAAACTGGTGAATGAGACAAGTTCTCCTAAATCACTCGTACGGGCCACTGAAGAACGACTCTGTTTGTACGAGTGGTTCTTGCATGAGGCCCATTGTGTCAATTTTGTAACTTGTATGTTAATTTCTGACTTAGTTCTCATGTTTCACTCTCGTTTTGCAGAGAAAGCATTCAAATCCTGGACAGCGCTATTACGGTATTGCCAGAACAGCATATCTGCCTGACAACGAAGAGGGCAGAGACGTGCTGCGCCTGTTGAAGAAAGCGTTTGACCAGAAGCTCATTTTCACTATCGGCACGTCCAGAACGACTGGGATGGACAACCAGGTGACCTGGAACGACATTCACCACAAGACCTCAACGTCTGGAGGACCACAGAGGTACGGTAGCCAAAGCTCTTTGTTGTTTTTAAGGGGAGACACTACATGCAGGAACATCATTTTTCATGCAGTGGTCAATTTTGAGATTTTTGGGACATGTCTTCTTTCAAACTAGTGGAAAGAAAACATCCGAAATACACATTTAAGTGGTTGTTTTACTACTTTGTCTATTTGCGTCTGTAGATGTCCAAAAGTTAGCTATAAATATCTCATTTGCATATTTAAACATAATATTTCAGAAAACTTGTAATACGAAAAAATAATTATCTTAATGTAAGTAGCAAGCTGGGGAAGCTGATATCTCTTAGTGAACAGTTTTTTGTACTCTATTCACCTGTAGTGTCTTGCAAAACGTATGGAATTTTATAATCCGTATCTTTAAAGGTCGTTTTCTCAAAATATGGTTTTCCTCACTCTGAGCCAGAAATCTCCACTTCAGCAGCACTTACACACACACCAAACTGCCCAGTTTCATTCCTATCTATATTCTGGAGGTTTTTACCGAGGGGTTTGTTCATATACAACTCTTAGCCTGATTTATAGAACATTTTATTCCTGAAAACATTGCAAATTTTTTTTTTTTTTTTTTTATGGCTGTTGACAGTATTTTTTTATTTATGGAGTGATAAAAAGAGATATCAAAACCCCCCTCTGTAAAATCCTTTGACTCTAATATATCAACAAAATGAAACAAGAATTTTTAACCTGGCTGTTTGGGAGACCAAATCGGCGAGGGCTGGAGATGAGGGACCAGAATCAGGGAGAGAGACAGGAAATTCCACCAAAAAAAGACTTAATTTTAGATGAGTTTTCCCCTTTGACAACATCACATGTTTTATTCTAGAAGCCAGGAACAGGTCTGGCTGGTAGCATGCAGGGCAAACAGAAATGTTCTTCCTCCTCCCCTCCTACTTATAGGAGCACTGATTGTGTGCAGATTGAGCTCAGCTGTGCCTCGTGGCCTCTGAACAGCACAGGTGAGCCTGTGGCTCCTCTCTGAGCCAATCAGGATGATGGCACACATGAAACAGTTTCTAACACTGGCTTTATCCAATGTTCAGATCAGATTTATTAGAACTTCTTTCATAAGATAATACCTAATTTGCATATTTAAAAATAGCATTTCAGAAAACGGTACACTATTGGGAAATAGCGGAATATAATTATTGAATAATGTTTATAATAAAGTAATTTTCGATTAATGTTGAGGTAAATATTGGGGTAATTTGGTAGTAATTCCAAACAAATTTCGAATCGGTTACTTGCTAATTATCACCTAATTACCATAAAATTTGCGGACCTGTAAAATGAAGTGTTACCCAGAAAACTTATAATACAAAAAATGTAAATTGCGGTAATGTAAGTAATCAACTGGGAACATTTCATGGTGATATCTATTAGTTTTTTCCCCCTATTCACCTGGGGTGTCTCTATATATTCTTTTTTGATGTTTAGTCTACTGAAATGTTAAAGTTACATATTAAGACTTGTTCATACTGTGTTTCCACAGTTTTGGGTATCCTGACCCGAAATACCTGAGCAGAGTCCGAGAGGAGCTGAAGGCTAAAGGCATCGAGTGAAGACTTTGATACAAACTGGCTGAAGGAGAGTTGGTTTCACACAAAAAAATAAGATGATTATGCAAAACAAGCAATTAATGAATGCACATACCGTTGTATACAATACAATGTCTCTGTTCTTCTCTTGTAATGTTTCATATAATCAGTAAGGGTCACTTTGCATTTACAGCTTAAGATTTCAACATTTATTATCTTCACCTATTAAGCATAACTTTCTTTGTCAAAGGATTTCCTCAATTTTTGTTGTTGATTGATACATTTTCTCAACTTATAACAGTATAACAATGACGTTTGCATAAATAAATTTAACTTTACGTCTACAGTACACATAATCTGATTTACTGTTTGCCTAATAAATGATGAAATCAGCCCACACTGACTCACAAAATTCTTCACTTAATCAGCACACATTGTGAAAATAAAACACAAAACACATTGGCTTGTTTTCTGTACAATTTTTAAAATTTTATTTATAACAATATCTGTTATTTAGTTTGTAAAGTACTCCAGCAAAAATTAAACATTATTCTCTTTCCAGAAGAAAGTCTGAGCCTCCATGCATCGTGTACTATAAAAGCTATGTGTCATTTTTCATTAGAAAAAAAACAAAAACAAGGACTAATCAAAAAACAATTCTGAAAATGCATGTATGATTTTGCAAAAATGTCCTTTAGGTAAAATGATTGTACTTCTCTCTCAATTAAAAGACGAAACATATACAACAGCATAAAAATAACACTTGCTGACAGGTAAGCGAAATAAAAACTTGTTATTGTAGTTACATTAAAGATTGGTGTTACTTTTTCCACATGCATTAAGATATGGCTGACACATTTCTGACAGGAAGCAGCATTTTGAGACAGAGGCTGAGCGTAAGGACGTGTCAGAGCGACCAGAATGGTAGCATTAGCAGCAGCAGGGCACAGAGGAGAGTGAGAGATCAGAAAGAGAAAATGCTGAAGACTAAATGAAAACATAATGCACTTAAGACTGAGTCATTACAAAACTGTGAACGAACGTACAGACTTTGATCCTCTAAAGGTAGAAAGATTAATCTACTCACAAAGCCAGATGGATGCTATCTAGTCTTTATAACAAAAAAATGGACTGGAGAAATAAACGACAAATCATTTTTTTCCTTCGATTTTTAACCATAATTGCAGCCTCCCTTTCCTTCTGAAGGAAGACCCTTGTAACAGACACTAAACGGTGCAGACATTGACACTATCCACCTCTTTCCGTATGTAATCTCAACCCACCACTCCACCTGGAATGTTTAACCCACGACCAACTTCCTCCAACTCCATAATCGCACACCAGAAATGCCTCTCGTCCTCTCACTTCAGCAACACAGGAGCTCCAACTGTCACACAATGTGATAAAAACAAACATACCTGTTGTACATCTCACGGCGTAAAGCCTACAGTACACACCATACCGCAAAAATGTGAATTCTGTGCAAGGAAGACAACACAATCATTTCATGAGCATTGTTCTCTGAGAAGAAATTATGTGGAAAATACTGTAGTTGCCATCTGGTACTGACATTTTACATGTGCTATACACAAACGGTGCCATCACGAATCCGTCTCACACAATCCTGCTGAGGAAACTCCAGCAAAGACAACATTATGTACCGATTTAGAAAACTTTGAGTTTTGCCTTTCCCGCTCAAAGTCAACACAAACAACAAACAGTTGGCACTGGTGAAATGGAACAATGTTTTTTCTTTTCTATACAATTCATACAAAAATAAAAAATTAAAATTGCTCCGATGATAGCATCTTTTCTTCTGATTTTTCTTGTTTCCATTTCATTTTGCACAGAGGTAGTGGCTATTTAGGTAAAGGGTAAGGGACAAAGTGTAAATTAAAAATCTCTCATAGAAAATGTTATTCATTTTTGACCAGAGGAATCTCAAAAGAACAAAATATAATACTGCAATCACATACAAAAGTAGTCCTTCATTTTTGTACATTTTATACAGTGTTCACACTTTTTATCAATTTTCTCTCACGCTTTTTTATCGATTTTTTTTTTTGTTTGTTTTCGTTTTTTTCTTTAAAAGGCAAGAAGAGGGTGTGTGTTTGGAATAGCGTGATCCAGGCCAACGGACCGTCTATGTCAGGGGGTCCACGAGGGGCTCCTCGTCTCCACGTGATAGCAACTCCTTCTTCTCGTCTGTGCTGGCCAGAGAGTTGCGGCTGTTGTGCGCTCCCATGTACAGAGTGGCATATACCGGGTTTGTGAAGTTGGTGGGCTGGAAAAGGGACAAAAAGCATCCATAAGATATGATATATATGTAAGGGATAATGTACAGCGAGCCGGTCAATGTCGTGAAATAAATCCCGACAGGGCATCGGCCCTTCATCTTCGGGGTCCACCTGGGTTTCTTTCACAACAATGACCCGCTAGCTGTACATTATATCGCTTATTACACGGCTACTAACTTAAGAAATCAATAATTTGACACAAAAACGGTCCGCCAGAGTCCGACATCAGAACCGCGCCCTTGGCAACGGTCTGTTATACATAGCAACGGTCTGCTATAAAGAAATAACCGACCGTAGAACGCGGTGATTGACCGATCAGAATCGAGTATTCAACAAAGCCGTGTAATAATATGTTATAATGTGTACAACAATAAACTGATAATAAATAGTTTACTAATGTAATGTGAATGTAATCATCTCTTAACAGCTATGATACAATATATAATTTATAAACCATGTATTTCATTTTATACAAACTAATGATCAAATAACAGAAATTATAGTATTACTAATACTTAGTAAATATTATAAATTGTAATTTAATTGTTTGTTAACAGTATTTATTTATTAATTTATTTAAAAAGGATCCCCATTAGCTGATACCAATGGCACCAGCTAGTCTTCCTGGGTAGGTAACAGTAAAATAACTATTAACTAAGGTTTAATTAACTAATCAATTTACCATTCATTAATGATGGTTATCATAAAGTGTTACCGATATATACTGTATGTGCAGAGACTACAACGTGTGCATATATAAGCATGCCTGGTGTTGTTCCCTACCTTGTCTGGGTCCAGCGTGAAGTCTGCGTCCAGCAGCTCCCCGGCGTCGTCATCCGGCTCGCCCTCGTAGATCTTGTAGGCCGGGTTTCCAATCTCAACATTCATGGCCCCGTTGGTCATCCTTTGGTGCTGGAAGCCCTTGGCCCTACACAAAATATTAACGGCATAGTCACACCTTTGCGTCTCACTCGCGGTTATACGAGCCTAAACGGTGCAAGCGGGGGACACAGCCACATTATGAAGGGAGCGAAGAGGCGTCGCATGACTCTCACCACCATCCAGGCTGAGGGGAACTAAGCCACGGCACAGGCACCGACACAAACCCAGCATTCATGTAGCCCACGACAGATCCAGACACAGAGGACCTGGATACAGGACTGTTTTATCTATCTTTAAAGACCACAATAGATCCTCCTAAAATATGTCTGCCTTGTCTATGGTATCTACCTCTAAATAAATGCTGGATTTTTTCACGTCGCATTTTCCAATCTGAGCTTGGAAGAATGCTGCCACTCCGTCCGTCTCTCGCTATGAGAGACACTACCACAATACAAACCACAGCACAGTACAGTACAGGAAGTACGACATGGCACAATATGATGGGACGACAGTATGACGGATCTACAGCACCGGCTAGTGCATACAGACAGATCTATTCAATGCATCTCTTCAATAGATCTGCCCCTGGAGCCGCTCTGGAGAGGCCAGTTAAACAGGAGAGAGACACTGTAGGAGCGGGATGAACTACAGCTCCCATGAACGTCTGAGAGAATGGTGCCACATTCACCACAGGACCAAACACTGCACAGCAACCAAGACTTATGGGTACGGGAGAGACGGAGAGAGAGAGAGAGAGAGCGTCAGGATGCAGAACTGAATGAGGGCATGGAAGGAAAGACAAGAGTAACCCTGGCAACCGTTACCGCAAGCGTCTGGAGCCGGTTTTGCCGGGCCGGCTAGACCTGAGGAGCAGAAGAGATGCCATTACAGAGAGGAGAGGGGAAAGTGCACACGGAAGAGAGGAAAGAAGGAAGAGGAAGAGAAAGAGGGAATACAAAAAGGCAAAAACAGATCTCTTGTTTTAAATGAGTGCGTTACTCACCCTCTCATCCTTCTCCTATACCAGAACAACGCTCCTGCAGCCAGCAGAACCAGCAGCAACAGCAGCAGCACAGGGACCACGATGGAGGCTGTGCCTACACACACAAACATAAGAATGGGGCATGGAGAATTGTATGCCATTCAATGAACTTCTATTATTGATGTCACTAGTGCAGTGCCCGTTCAGAGCACGGTTTCCCTCTGGAACGCGCCGGTTGCTCGGCCCCCAGAAGTTCTGCTCGCAGCATTGAGCGTTGTCGAGAACCGCGGTATGGCTGCTTGTACCCGCCAAGTGTGAAGTTGAATGGATGAACGGTTCTTGAGATATGTGAAGGGCAGTCATACATACATACATAGACAGATTTCTTCCTTTATAGTTAGATGATGCTGCTACAGCGTCAACTTTTGTCCAAATGGTACCAATTTGTCACTCAGACATCATATCTACACATGTCCAGCAAATGTGGTCGAAATAGCAAAAAGCGTTCAGGAGATATGACATTTTTTTGTAATATAAGCCCGAGCCAACATCATTTGAGCTAACTTTGAGGGCCAGCTATAGTACAAATATAAGGAACATGAACAATCTGAAAAAGTAACTTTTTCCGGCTTTGTCCAGAGATCAAAATGTGTAGGAGTAGTAGCACAAAAAAATCAGATTTGCACAAATTTCAAAATGAAAATCAGTCAAGACGCAAATGGGCGTGGCTTATATGGATAGATTAGTCTGGACCCACAAAATCCAGGGGAACAAAATTTGTTTCTGAGACTTCTGGTTCAAAAGTTACAGGCCAAAACGTTAAGTTCATTGTTATAGCGCCACCATCTGGCTAAATTGCACCACATTTGCACTCCCTTGGGTCCTGAGCAATACACCCGCCAAGTGTGAAGTCGATCGGTTCTCGAGATATGTGAATGGCACACAGACGGACGACAGACCGACAGAGAGTCCTCGCTTTACAGTTCGATGGGAGAAGTGACAACTTACGTCCGCCTGTACCTGAGGCGCTGTCGCCGGTGGCTACGGACTCACAGCGATGCCCCGCCCAGCCAGATGAACATCTACACACACACACACACAAGAAGAGAGGAAATAGACATGAATGCAATGACACATTGAATCAGAATCAGAATCAGAAACTTCTTTATTGCCAGGTGTATCAGGTTTACACTAGGAATTTGCTTTGGTTCGGTGGTGCAAATAAGCAGTAAAAAATAACAGTAGAATAATTTAAAATGTTAGAATAAAATAAGAATAAAAAATTGAAATCTACCAATATACGATATAAGATATAAACAAGAATTAAACATAGTATAAAAATATAAACAGATAGCGCAAATATTGTCGGTGTGCAAACAGTCAGGTACCAGAGAGGAAGAGAGAGAGAGACAATGGGGGGGGGGGGGGTGGTATTGAGTGTGTATGAGGGAAGGGAAGGAGATATTCAAACTCAAATGATAACAATTATGGATAAAAACACTGCTGCTCACCTGCACTCTGGGAGGCGGGTGATGGCGTTTATGGAGCACTGGCCGTTTGCACAGTACTCGTTAGTATCACATGTGTAACAGCTGGGCTGGACTCTTCCATTTGTGCAGCTGTAGGAGACGGAACAGATTGTGAGTTCAAAGACTGGACAACTTTGCACGTGTAAGTTTGTTTGTGTTGAGTAAAATGATGCGTTTTACCGGCAGGTGAAGTCCCCTGTCGACGTGAAACCGTTGCTGGGGATACACTCGCCGTCACGACAATAGTGACACCTGTCAATCTCGCATGTGCTGCCGGTGTACTGAGGCAGACAGCGACACAGTTTGGAGCCGCTTTCGGTCTGTAGACACGTCCCTTTGTTCAGGCAGTGGCCCTCACAGCTTCCTGCTCACACACACAGACATGGACACGTAAGTGCACTGCTTACCGTCCACATCATAATCTATCAGAGATACTCCGAATGCAAAAGAAATATTTTAACATTTTTAAACTCGCATAGATAGTGGGAACACTCACTGTACTGGCACTGGTCGCCCAGGAAGTCGGCGGGGCAGCGGCAGGTCGGCTGGTTTCCGATACTGACTGAACAGTTGCCTCCATTTTTGCAGTAATTCTTACAGGTGTGCAGGTTACAGTTTGGCCCTGTAAAGCCCGTCAGGCATCGACAGGTAGGAGAACCTGTGGGAGGAAAGACATATGAAGGGATAAATAGATGGAAGGCTAAACAGGGATGATGAGAGAGAATGAATGAGTCATATTACTGGCCAGCAGAAAAATAAATGTGGCCTGCAAAGCCATATTTTTAGCCTATATAGAGTTATTCAAACTTTGTATTTAAAGGGTAACTTTTGTATTTTTCAACCTGGACCCCATGTTTTTGTGTCTAACTGACTAATAGGGACCACAATTTCTGAAATCGGTCCAGTATTGAGGGATAACACTGTAACTGGCAGCTGCTCACAGGCTGGCACCGACATTTACGTCCACTAAAGTGCGGCCATGAAAGACTGATTCTTATTATAAATGTCTGACATTATGGAAAAAGTCTCGCTCAAGGAGAAGTCTCGTTGTGAAATCTGGCGAGGTGACGTGTTGCCGGAAGACAACGGTGGAATAGTGGAATACATCCATGGTGGAAACGTGAGTGCCAGCCAGGCAGATTTAGTACAGAAAGAATAGATTAGTGTTATCTAAAAGATTTTCAATGTCATGATTGAATATTTAGATGATTTCAAAAATGTGGATGAGGTCTTTGAATTCGACAGCCGCCATATTTATTTGAGCCATAGTATACGGATATTTCGATTTCACGATTTAACAAGACTTCTCCTCAAGCAAGGAGACACAATAACAAACAGACCGGATCAAGTGAAAGGTAAGAAAAATGTCTAATATCTCTGTAGGGTCCTCTCTATAATGTTGTCAGACACTTATAATAACAATCTAACAAACTTAAAAAATAACAATTTGAACCCGTCAATGGAAAAAACAAGCACTTTTTAAGTGAACGTTACATTGACGCTGCTCACTTGCCCTCGCAGCTCGTTTCACAGCTGCTGGTTACGGCGTTATCCATCAATACTGGACCGATATGCCCTTTTCACAGCAGCCATTTTGACTTGTCATTGCAGTGTAAACACAGGTGTAATTAATAATATTAATTGTGGCCATGTTTCATTTGGAAGAGATGAATAGAATGGGATCATTAATTTCATCAATTCCACCTGTGTTTACCCTGTTACGACATGTCAAAATGGCTGCTGTGAAAAGGGCCTATTTAAATAATTGTTGCCCCCAGTAGTCACTCAGACACAAACACATGGGGAAATAGAATCCAGGTTGAAAAAATTATCTTATACTGTACAAAAGAAAGATAACACAAAAAGCCAAAACCAGCTTGCGATGTCCCTATGTTACCTGTAGGGGAAGGTGTGCATGTGCCTCCATTCTTGCAGTAGTCCCTGCACTGGTCAATGTCACATCGGTCTCCTCCATAATTAGGTTGGCAGCGACACTTTGGCTGCTTGTGGGCATTCAGGAAGCAGCTGCCTCCGTTCATACACTGGACCAAGCAGGGACCGCTGGGAGGAGCTGCAGATGATGAAGTCGAACAGTACATAATGAGTTTGGATGCAGGTGTGTGTGTGTGTGATCTGTGTGTCGTACGTAGTGTGTGTTTACTCACAGATAGGAGACAGCGTTGGAGTGGGCAGCTCCACACATGTGCCGTTGTCCAGCGTGCGTCCATTGGGACAGATGCAGACTGGTCCGCTGGGGCTCAGCAGACACAGCCATTCACATTTCTTCCTGTCGCAGGGATTAGTCACTGACAAAGACGGAGAGAGAACCGGTATTAAAAAAAACAGGAACTAGGCATCTCTTTCTTCACTGTCCTTGTTTTCTACTCACGCTCAGGCTGCTTGTAGCGGTGGTACAAAGATACATCTGTGGCGTGGTTCATGCCGGTGGTCAGGTTCTCAATGGGGCCCCTGCCGAACTTATTCACTCGGAAGACGTAGTTGTTGATGTAGGTGACGCCGTAGATGTAGTCCTCGAAGATGTCGATGCTGAAGGGGTGATGGAGCTCTGAGTAGAGACAGAGGAGGCATGTTATGGAAGCTTCACAGTATACAGTATACATGCTGAAATACACATCATTGCATTGTCCACCCACAGAGACTGATCATTGGTATGGATTATAACATGTATGGATTACAGTACTGTATGTGCCACTCAACTGTTCTTAATGCCGTTTACAGCCACGACCACGTCGCTGCCATTCAGCCTCACGCTGCAGATCAAGGAGAGCTTAGCATCGGCCCAGAACAGACGCTCGTTGAAGTAGTCCACCGCTAGACCTGTACGGAGAGAGAGAGAGAGAGAGAGAGAGAGAGAGAGAGAGAGAGAGCTGTGTTAGAAAAGGTTTGAAAGATTAAAGATTAACACTTTGTATTTAATATAGAGCAGATGATTCATCCTCATCCTCCGCACTCCACCATAAATAAATGACGTGGAACTTTCTTTTATGCCGGTTTTCACATTACCGCACTACTCTCATTCCCACTATAAACCAAAGTCTCTCTAGCTATATATGTATGTATATATGTATATAAGTAACTGTATATATTGTTTTATTGTATTTCATTTTATTCCATTCTAATTTAAGTATTTGTATATGTGTGTTGCGTGAAGGGGCTTCAACTTACATTTCACTGTGCAACCCTGTGTTATAAAAATGACAAATAAATGAACCTTGTAACCTTGTAAGGAGAATAGGGGTGGGGGGAAAAAATCGATACAGCATAGTATCGCGATATTTTGCTTGGCAATATTGTATCGATACACGGCTGTCAAATATCGATCTTTTATTATATAAACTATTAACCTCTTAACAATCAGACGGCTATTCTGTCTCTCAGAGGTTGTAGCGGGCTCAGACTTTAAGCTGGAGTGAAGAAAACCTAAGGCTTCCATTGGTACCAACCATGTCATGTTAGCTTGTCGAGAAGAACGCTAAATAACGCTCCAAAGTTACGCAAAATTTTGGTGAGGAAAAACTGGCATGGCCATTTTCAAAGGGGTCCCGTGACCTCTGACCTCTGAGATGAACAGAGTGAAAACTGTATCTTATTAGATAAATCAGAAGTTGACAAACTGCAAAATTTGCAGTTGAAAAAAGGTAATAAATCGCAATATAGGTCATCACAATACTCGACTAGCATTTCACAAAATGTTTAAAATCGCAATAAGATCGTATCGTGACTTAAGTATCGTGATAACATCGTATCGTGGGGCCTCTGGTGATTCCCACCCCTAAAGGAGAAGTATTGATGTATGCGTGTGCATGTTTTACCAGTTGGCCACTGGATGTTTTCCTCCACCAGCGTCTCTCTCATGGTTCCGTCCATTGCAGCTGTTTCAATCTTGGGATGGTTCCCCCAGTCTGCCCAGTACATTTTCCTAATGAAGGACATGGAAAAGCTCCATTCATCACTGCTGTTATCACAATCAAATCACCATTTTTCTACAAGTAGCTCATTTTTCCTGTGTCATCACGCCCCCGTCTCCCAAGACCCGCTCACCCTCTCTGGGGGTCGACCACGATGGCGTAAGGCTCATCGATCATCCCGGAGATGAGGGTTTTGCGGTGGCGTCCTCCACCTAGCTGGGCCACCTCGATGACGTCCCTACCAGAGTCGGTCCAGTACAAGTTCCCTGCCACCCAGTCCACGGCGATGCCACGGGGCATCTTCAGATCAGGGATCTGAACACAGAGACGGAGAAACGGCACTGAGACCCTCAAAAATTGGACGCACACCTTCTTCATCTTGTTCGTGTTTACATCACATGCACGCACGAGCACATAATGTACGCATGCTTACCTCCACGTTCGTGACCCTCGATTCACTTTGGCGTCGGTTGCGGTTGCTATTTGGGGAGGAGGAGGAAGAAGGCAAATCGTAGGAGGAGATCCGCCCCGTGTGCCAGTTTGTCCAGTAAATGCGGTTCGCCTTCACGTGCAGGTCCATGGCATCGATGCGCACGTTGGCATCGCCCTGGAAGACCTGCTCGTAGCGCCAGTTCGGCATGGACGGGTCCAGGCTGCGGATCTCACTGTCGTCGGCGATGTAGAGCACTTGTCTCGGAGCTGGGGATGCACAAGGAGTTATGTCAGGCCGGGAAAAAGGACAAACAGATCATTGTAGTAGAGCATGTGAGAAAATGAAGGCATGCTAAATTCAGCGTACACAGAGTGCATACAGAAGCTTGGAAAGCTAAGAAGCGTCAGTTATGGTGGAAGTACTCACCATCAGCCTTGCAGGTGTCATTGATTCTGGTGAAGTACTTGTGGCAGCTGCACTTGTGGGAACCCTTGGTGTTGTTGCAGATGTGGGAACACGCTCCAAACTGCGTACACTCGTTCTTATCTGCGAAACGTCCCCGAGGCCACATGACCCTCATTACACATAAAGTCTTGTAGAGCAGATTTTAATCCACGACAACAAGAAAAGACACGTGCAAAATGGAGCAAAAGGGCAGAGAAATCTGTACCTTCACATCTGTTTCGTCCATTGGACCGGAAGCCGGGTTTGCAGGAGCAGAAAGAGTCGGTGCCGTTCACCACGCAATGAGCTTCATCTCCGTCTCCGCACACCGTCCTGTTACTGCGGCAGTCGTTCAGCACCGTGTCTGCAAGGCACAGGAACAGGTCACGCACGCGTTCGCACCGACCGCCTCGCAGAATTTACATTAACGCATCTATACTGTGACACAACACACCTTTCTTATTGCAGTTGATTTCATCAGAGCCGTAGTCCTCGCAGTCGTTGAAGTAGTTGCAGCGCAGGACGGAGCTGATGCAACGGCCGTTAGAGCACTGGAACTCATCTTTTTGACACACTGGTGTGGGAGGAGGCGGTGCTGGGGGAGGACAGGGATTACAGAGAGGTCATTACCCTCATTACGTGCATAAGTCATCCCGATCCATGACTTAGAGTCCTATCCTATGCCATTTAGGGTGCTTTCACACCTGTAGTTCGGTTCATTTGGTTCGGACCAAGGGAAGAAATTATACATTATTGCATTTTAGTTCTGGTCCGGTTCCTGTTCACTCTGAATTTTTTGTGCACAGAGTCGGATACAAGCACAGCAGTTTTAGCAGCTTTTGACCTATTAATCAGGGAAAATATCCGCGCTGACGAGCTAATATACATGACCTTAAATACAGAACGCTTCCTGAACAGATTTCCCGATCAGCAGATGAGTTTATTTGTAGTTTAGCTTTTGAAATCATTCTAAAATCACACATCTGCTATCATAAAATCCTGTGGTTTGTTTGTTTGCTTTCACACCACAAACGAACCGCACCTTGGTTCAGTTGTTTGGTCTGCACCAGAGTTCGATTGACAGCTTTCACACCAGCCCAAATGAACCGTACTAACCAGGTAAAGAGACCTGAAGGTGTTTTAACTGAACCAAACAGGTTAGGTGTGAAAGCTCCCTTAAATAAAATGCATTCTTGAATTGTTAATGTAACTTTACAGTGAGTAAGTAAGACTTTGTCTCTCTTTGAAATGATTGAAAAAAAACTGACAAACAAGGGTAAACAAACTCACGGCAGTTGACTTCATCGCTGTTGTCCCCACAGCTGTTGACAGTGTCACAGCGTTTTGACAAAGGCAGACACACACGATCATTATGACAGCGAAACTGCCTTGTGGGCGGGCACTGGAATTTAACTAAGGGACAGAAGGAGAGGAACATTAAGAGAGAGAGAAGAAGGAGTCAAGTGGTCTTCAGGAATACTGTCGACTGTTGAAACGCAGTGATTCTCACCACACTCCTCTGGATTCTCATCGGAGTTGTCTCCACAGTCGTCCTCGCCGTCACACTTCCAGCCCAGGGGTTTACAAAGAGTGTTGTTGCACTGGAACTCATCCAGGGGGCAGTGTCTACCCACTGAAACACGGCGATGAGAGAAGAGGAAAAAGAGGAATGAATGACACATAAACATCTGCTGCTGATTCATAAGCATCCAGGAGAAAACAAGTGTGTGTGTTCCTTACCACCACTGTCACATTTCTCCTCATCGCTGCCATCCAAACAGTCCACATCAGCGTCGCAGCGCCAGCGGATGGCGATGCAATGGCCGTTTTTGCACTGGAACTGATCGCTGTCACACTTCACATCACAGCCATTCTGGACCAAACCAAAGAGTTATTAGTGCCTCTCTAGTGTGTCAAATTTCAAAGCAGAATGTCAGTCTGGAAGGAAAATGATTGAGTGCTACCTCGTCTGAACCGTCAGCGCAGTCGTGGTCCCCATCGCACTTCCAGCGCCCGGCGATGCAGCGGCCATTCGTGCAGGAGAACTCGCTCTCCGAACACTGGCGAGGCACTGAGGACAGAGAGGAGACAGCTTAGAGGAGGGTGAGAGAGGATGATCGAGCAGGAACAGAGAGTAGAAGCGAGGAGCGAGGAGAGGCGTTAGGGGAAGGGAAAAGAGAAAGAGAAAGTTGGGAATAGAGCAGACTGCAAAAAAGAGCACAGGGTGCTCTGTTGAGAGCCAGACGAACATGAATAAAACAAGGCTGATAATTCATACCAAAGGATTGACTCATGGGGCACAGAGGTGGGGATGGTGCAACAGTCTGCACTGTATGAGGTGGAGGAGTAAAGGAGCTAGTGGGGTTGAAAAAGGAAGGAAAAGGCTCACAGAACAAAAGAGAAGCTGGGGAGGCACACGAAGGACTGGGGTAGCTGAGGTTGTGGATGGTTGAAACTGTGAAAACACCTACCTCTGGCTCACATCAACAGGCCAGTGTGAAATGCAAAATAGACATGAGATGATGTGAGATGTGCAAATGGCCACAGAACTCATCAACGCAAAAAAGAAATCAAAGTCTCAACCGTGCGTGTAGTTGAGTCAATATAACGTACAAACACACAGTGAACGGTGATACATTGCTTACCATTATAACCTGCTGCATCTGAAGAGTCTGCTAACAGTAGAGCTCATATTTTATTATTATTCTTTCATACAGGCAGTGAGATGTGGTTGTGTGGGCGAGCAGCAAAGTAAGAAAAACAGATGGGAACCTACCACACTTGTCTTCATCAGAGTTGTCCCCACAGTCATTGTCGTAGTCACACTGCCAGCGGCCCGGCACACAGCGGTTGTTCTTACAGCGGAACTGGTACGGCTCGCACGTCCGCTCATCTGAGCACCAAACAGACACGATAAGTACAAGCGCGGTCCCGTTACCCGACCGGGGTTATTGTAGTGAACTTAAACTGAAACTAAAAATAAAGAAAAATAAGCAGTGAAAAATATTCTTAGTAAACTGAAACTAAATGAAAAAAACGATACCCTTTAAGAAAGACTAAAACTAAACTAAGCGGTTGAAGATGGATGGATGGATAAAACTAAACTAAAACAATATTGCTTGGGTAAAAAAACTAATAAAAATAAAAGTCAGTCAGTTTTATTTTTTTAGCTATAATATATCACTACCGAAAGAAGGAGACAGCATGAATTTCCGTCAACTCTCGTGACATTGAACCACAGAAATTGAACAGACTTGACCTTCCAGGAGGTGTTGCTATACCGCTATTGCTTCACATCGGACACATCGGACACGACAAGTAGCGCAAAAATTAAACATTATGGCCATTCCTCCACAGTTCTAACATGTATTTTGTAAGTATATACAGTAGCTAAATAATACTGAGACATTATACCTGTTCCTAACAAAAACAAACAAAGAAACTAAACCTTTCTTAAAAAGAAAGTTCTAAAAGTTCTAAAACTAGCAAACGCATTCTGAAAACTAACTCAAACTAAACTAAAATCAAATTGAAATGTCAAAACTACTAGAACCTTGTTACCGACTTCCTTTCCTTTCTGTCTCCGTCTGCCACTCTGTCCTTACCGCACTCTTCCTTGGGCTCGTCTGAAGCGTCTCCGCAGTCATCCTCTCCGTCACACTTCCAGCGCGCCGGGATGCAGCGCCCCGAGTCCTTACAGCGGAACTCATCCACACCGCATGTCATTTGAGCTGCAATAGAGAGGATTTAATGGATTAGGCGCACTGACACCAGACGTGGTAATACAGGCTTATTCACTCGGTTTCTGTAACAGAATTAACAGATAACAAATAGATAACAATGTTATTATTAAGCTTCAATAATGACCAACTGAATAATCTGTTGTGGCTGTTTCTGTTTTAAACTCCAAAAGCCAGTGCAATATTCTCTATATTTAAATTTCATCTATTACTGACCAGAGGTGAGACCAAGTCATTTTTTTGCAAGTCACAAGTAAGTCTCAAATCTTTGCACTCAAGTCCGAAGTCATGACTGACAAGTCCTAAACTTTGTGTTTCAAGTCCTAATTAAGTCATGATGTGCTCTTCACCAAATGTAATGCCATTTTAACAACAGAGTAACTGACGCAAACTGGTGCACAGCAACGTAACGTTAGTTCTTCATGGTTTTCTCCTGCAATTTGATTGGATGCTGTCGGATCAGTTCAAACAAAGATGATCTGGGGAATTCAGTGTCAGTGCAAGTCCCAATAATATTCACCATTTCAACAAAAAAACACCTCTTTTTGGGGATTCAGCAATAAAAAACAAAAGATAGAAAATTCAGTTTGTTCAGTTCAGTTTCCCCCCCCATGAGTAAATCCTCTTCCCAAACAAATAAAGGATCTCTGCTCAGTTTAGCTATCATCACGCTGTCGGACTTACCGCCGGTACCGGGCAGTTGATCATCTTCGTGCACATAGCTTTTAAATAACATACTTTTTAATCTTTGGGCTTGGCGGAAGGTATCAAGTATTTTCAAGTCAAAAGGCTCAAGTCCAAGTGATGTCACGAGTCATTGGTGTTAAAGTTCAAGTCGCGTTGCAAGTCTTTTTGGATTCTGTCAAGTCGAGTCATGTGACTCGAGTCCACACCTGTGTTACTGACCTCCAGACCCTCCCATCAATATAATCAGTCAGGTCCTGTTAGTTAGAGAACCATGTTCATGCTGTAGAGGAGACTCATTTCTTAAGCAGAGGTGTTGTTTTGTACACTAATGAGCTGCGTCTTACTGCAGTTGGCCGGCTCGTCAGATCCATCCACACAGTCATTGTCCCTGTCACACACCCACACCCGTGGGATGCAGCGCTTGGTGATGGCACACTGGAACTGGTTGGGGGCACATGTCACTTCCGCTGCACAAGAAACAGACAGATACTCCGCTAAATACACAAGAATTTAGCTACTTAATCACAAATTTCACAAATTAAAGTGACTACAATGCTAAAGTCTTGCTAGTGGCCCCTCGATTTTTGCTATTCTTCATGCAGCCTCGCAGTTAAAGGTGCTAAAATGTTAATTTGGACCTCAGGACGGCACTGCAGAACAGTTCATGTGATCTCATGAATGTGCTCGGCAAATGTCATGGCAATTACGTTATGCAGCACCATTTGGCCTCAGGGTATCGCTAAAGGAAAGGTCAAAAATGGGCAGAGATCCTCTGGGGGGGGGGGCGTGACAGTGTTCAGCAATGTCCTGTCTGCTCATTAGATTCTGAGATACAGTACTGTATGTATAAGTGGAAACTCTGGCTTACGGAGGCGATAGAGGAAAGGTCAAAGGGGTCACTATAAACAGTAGGGTTCATCCGGTGGGGACAAAACAACATATTCTCATCCCAACTTGTCACATACTGCCGCTTTGTCACGCCCCTTGGTGTCACTTTATATTTGGTCGACAAAACCACATTAGGCTAGGTTTAGGAAAAAAACGACACGGTTGGGCTTAAAACTAATGTTTGTAAAGTGAAAATTAACCTGACCGTTGTGAAAACGGGACAGGAACGAACACCTGACTATGAAGTGAAAGTGAAACTTAACGCACGGGACACGAACAGCGGTCTCCTGGATGAAAGCCTTGTGTTTGTTGGGCCCATCCAACTCCATTAACTACATTGTAGTTAATGGAACGCCGGGTGCCTTGTGCGGTGGTATAACACGCAGACGGCCGTGGCAAAGCCTTGTTATAAAATTGAGTCATGCTTCAAGTTGTAGAGATATCTTGCTCTGGACTGGTTCAGATAACTGAACAGACAGATAGGATTGTACCAAGGTCACCATCCTCGTGGGGCAAAAACTGAAAGCTAACGGATGGCCTAAGGAAACTAGAAGGGCACTGAGACTCACGGCAGTCTTTCTCATCCTCTCCCTCTCCACAGTTGTCCTGTCCATTGCAGCGGAAGATGCCAGGGATGCAGCGACTGGGGTGGCTGCATTTAAACTGACTTGGCAGGCACACATGGATGTCTGGAAACAGAAAGACAACAAAGGAAAAAAACGATGTGGGTTATTATGGGTAAACCTTAGAAAAGTATTAAAATTATTTTAGTATGTGTGGGTGTGTGTACCGCAATTGGCCTCATCAGAGTTGTCTTGGCAGTCATTGTCCCCATCACAGATGTAGGCCGGGTTGGTGCAGATGCCCGTACCACACTGGAACTGGCCCGGTCTGCACTTGAACTCCGCTACGGTGACAAAACACAGCACATTATTAACCAGAACAACAACAAAACAACAACAATGATATATTATTATTATTATTGTCGTCAGGCTGCAATCATCGCTCACGGCAGTCTGCAGGCTCATCTGAGCGATCCCCGCAGTCGTCCTCAGTGTCGCACTTCCACCAAAACGGAATGCACTTGTCATTTTTGCAAACAAACTGAAGGGACAGAAGGGAAAAGTGTTTTTTTTCAAGTTAATAATGTTATGTTAATACAGGCTGAAACAGCAGCCTCAAGCTAGCTCACCTGACTTGCAGTGCAGTTGGACAAGCACTGTCTTCCATCAGCTGCCAGGTAAAAGTTAGTGGGGCAGGCACACTTGAAGCCCCCTCCAGGTGAGATCAGACACAGGTTACTGCAGCCTCCATTTTCGACTTGGCACGGGTGGTCGGCCACTGAAGAACAAGGAGATTATCAGACAGGGTCCAGGACGTGGATGGAGATTTACATGTGGATCTTTTGACTTGGTTTTACCTTCAGGCTGGCGGTACGGGTGGTAAATGTGGACGTCCATCGGCCTGTGTAAGGTGCTGATCAGCACGCTCTTGTTGGTTCCCAGTGTTTTATGACATCTGTTGATGGACTTTGTCTCCCAGTCTGTCCAGTAGATGTACTCCTCAAACAGAGTCATAGCAAAGATGTGGGGGATATCCTGAACAAGAACTACAGGGGCACAGACACAAAGACAAGTAAGTCAGTAACGACAACTGGAAAAGTGCACAAAGACACTCCAGTTGAGTTTGTGCGCGTGTTACCTGTGTGTCTGTTGGTTCCATCCAGGCTGGCGAACGCGATGTAGTCCTCTCGAGCATCGGCCCAGTAGATGCGGTCGTTGATAAAGTCCAGCGTGAGGCCGTTGGGCCAGGTGATCTTATCCTCCACAATGGCACTCCTGTTGGAGCCATCCATCCCGATCCTTCCTATGTGGGGGGTGTCACCCCAGTCTGACCAGTATAAGTACCTGTCAGGGATGTGCTGTATTAGCTTATTGGTCAAAACGTCGCCATTTAACATCCACTAGGTTCCAGATGTCTCGTGTTTCTTAACTAAAACAATGATGTTTACTGCATGTAACTGACAACTAAAGCCCCCTTTCCAACGCAGGAACTTTCCCCCGGAACTAGGAACCTTTTGAGGAACTCATTGCGTTTCAACCGCAGGGACCAGTGTCTAAATTAAGTTCTGGGGAAATTTTCCAGGGCCTTTGTACCCCCTAAAAAGGCCCTGGTCGGGGGCTAGTACTTCCTGAAAGGACCGTAACTTTCAGGTGGGGTTCGCAGGTATGACTGGCTGCTTCAACGGCTTCAACGGCTTCAACAACTTCAACTCGTGCACCGCTTCATTCATAAACAAGGAAATACTCTAGTATCGATTTAGGACCATTTTAGAATGAGGGGAGAACATGTTGCTTTGTTTGATAGCATTGAAAGTAGAGTTAGGCTCTGCTGTCGGCTTCCCGACTCATTAAAAAGAGAGAAAAAAGAGAGAGAGAAAGATCGTGAGGGCGAGCGGTAACGTTAGAAGAGACAGACAGCGCTGTCGTTCTGTGAATGAGAGAAAGGAAAGTTATTCTCCGATTGTTTCACGGTGGTTACGTTCTAAAGCACAAATAAACAACCATCAAACACCCAACAGATGATTTACTGTGGAGACAGACGCTCTCGGTTTCATTCTCCTCGTCTGCATCTTAGTCATTACATCCAACGTGTATCAGTAAATACTGTATATGCAGCAGTAAATGTCGTTGCAATGAGACAAAACCTAACATTTATTTTTTATCGTGTCTTTTAGATGAAACGGGCGGGTACACTGAACTGCAGGCTGCAGAGTGTGTTTACAGCTGCGACCACCAGCAGCCCTCGTCACGTCATGTTGCTTTTTCATTTACTAATTTGCCTAATCTTCACAGGTCTGGAAACACAGACAACACTGGGCTGAAGGAACCTTTTAGCTCCTTGAAAAGTAGTTCCTAAGACTAAAATTACCAGGAACCTTTGGTGGAAACCCAGCTTAAATAGGCAGTTTAACTCAGCATTACACAAATTGATTGTGTTGGCAAAACGCACCCGTCTGGCATCCAAAACACAATGAAACAAACTTTCCCTTTGCTACTACTTTTTGACCCAGATCTTCAAAGCTGTGTCACTCTTACCCGTAGCGTACGTCCACAGCCACAGCACGTGGCTCCCTCAGGCCGCTGTTGACCAGAACTGTCCGGTACGCTCCGTTCAGCTTTGACACCTCGATAGTGTCCCGTCCCTTATCGCACCAGTACAGGTTTCCTCCCACCCAGTCGACTGCCAGACCGTCTGGGTTGCTGAGTGATGTGCGATGAAGGACCTAACAAATGAGCAAGCGGTATATCCTTGAATGAATCTGTGCCTCACAATGAGGCATTCAATTACTGGGTTTCCTGGGTTTTCACTGCACATGCATGCATACAAATGAAGATGAATGAATCTTTTTAAATACCGGTTTTATGTTAAGACCAAGAGGGTATTATCGGAACATTTCACTGTCCGCTATATCCACACTGACCTGAACGTCGCTGCCGTTGATGTGCATGCGTCGGATCATGCTGCCCTGAGTGGTCACGTCCGTCCAATAAATCATCTGCTGGCGATAGTCGAAGTCCAGAGCCACGGCATTGTTCAAGCCCTGTCAAAGCACGGGAGCTGCATCAGTCTGGGCCGGCGATAAACCCGTTTCTAAGCACTTCAAAAGGGACATACTGCATCTGTAAGTCTCACCTGTTTGAGCAGTGTGTAGTTGGAGCCATCTAAATTGAGCTTCCTCAGATAGTAGCGGTTGGCGAAGATCAGGAAGGGTTCTTCATCTGCAGGGAGGGAGACGTCATGTGTGAGTGGATTTACCTGAAACACTTCCTGGATGATATTAATCTTGTCATGTTTCTTACCGGAGGTGGATTTGCATATGGTGGGGTTTTCAGGGCTGAGCTGGAAACCCTCCACGCACAGACAGTGGAAGCTGCCGTGTGTGTTGATGCAGCGCTGCGTGCAGGGATAGGTGGTCGTACACTCGTCTATGTCGACACACGTCTTCCCGTCATCTTTCAGACGGAAGCCAGGGTGGCATCTACACTGTGAGGGGGGGGGGGGGGGGCAAAGTACGGAGCAGGTAAAGCAACAGCGCGTGCTGTTACTGAGAGAGCTCGAGTCAGAGTTTCACGGTGTTCACTTACCTTGAAGCCTATTTTGAGGTCTTCACAGAGCTGGGAGCAGCCGCTCAGTTTGCTGTTCAGGCACTCGTTGATAAAACAGTTCAGCTCGTCGGAGCCGTCGCCACAGTCGTCCTTATGGTCACAGAGCAGCGTCTCGTTGACACAGTTTCCATTATTGCAGGCGTACGCGGTGTCGTTGCATTTCTTCTCTGTGGAAAGAAATGAAATGAGAAAATGTCAACCAGTGCGGCTGATATCATTTCAGAGCCTCAGGAATTATTTTCAGTCACAGCTGCTGAGAGGGCTTTCCAGTTGCCAAAAATATAACAACAAGTATTGGTGACACTTTCACTTTTTATGTGGATTAACATGGTACTTAATACTGGATGTGCCTTCTCCATGATCGCTTTCTGTACTGTTGATCTGCTGTATGTGCTATAATGTTTGTCCTTTGTCTGTTGGCTGAATTATTCTTTTTACATCAACATGCTCAAAGGCTACAGATAACAGTGGAGGAAGAAGTACTCAGATCAATAACTTAAGTAGAAGTAGTAATACCACAGTGTAGAAATACTCTGTTACAACTAAAATTCCTGCATCCAAAACTACTTCAGTAAAAGTACAAAGGTATTAGCATCAAAATATACTTCAAGTACCAAAAGTAAAAGTATGCAGAATAATATACATTATATTTAGAGCTGTCAAAGTTAACGTGATAATGCGCTGACGCAAATTCGTTTTAACGCCACTAATTTCTTTAACGCATTGACTACTAACTTGCAACTTGCGATTTTCGGGTTGTAGCGGGCTCAGTTTTAAAGCTAGATTGGTACCAACCATGTCATACTAGTTTGTTGCGAAGGAGGTTGAATAACGCTTCAAACCTTTTTGAAATTTTGGTGAGGAAAAACAGGCATGGCCATTTTATAAAAAGGGGTCCCTTAAACTCTGACCTCAAGATATGTGAATGAAAATGGGTTCTATGGGTACCCACGAGTCTCCCCTTTACAGACATGCCCACTTTATGATAATCACATACAGTTTGGGGCAAGTCATAGTCAAGTCAGCACACTGACACACTGACAGTTTGCCATGTTATGATTTGAGAATATTTTTTATGCTAAATGCAGTACCTGTGAGGGTTTCTGGACAATATTTGTCATTGTTTTGTGTTGTTAATTGATTTCCAGTAATTAATATATATATACATTTGAATAAAGCATATTTGCCCACTTCCATGTTGGTAAGAGTGTTAAATACTTGACAAATCTCCCTTTAAGGTACATTTTGAACAGATAAAAAATGTGCCTTTAATTTGCGATTAATCACGGTTAACTATCGACAATCATGTGATTAATCGTGATTTAGTATTTTAGCCCTAATTATATCATTTTATTATAATTACTGATGCATAGATGTGTTCATCACTTTAATGTTGCAGCTAGTAAAGGTGGAGTTCATTTTAATTACATTATATACTGCTGGGTAGTTTAATCTATGATAATACACCCATCATTTATTAGTTGATTATATTTTGTATTAAAACTGAAGTTATCAGATAAATGTAGTGGAGTAAAAAGTACAATATTTACCTCTGAGATGTAGTGGAGTGGAAGTATAAAGTAGAAGAAATGGAAATACTCAAGTAAAGTACAAGTACTTCAGAACTGTACTTAAGTACAGTACTTGAGTTAATATAATCAGTTACTTTCCACCAGTGCAGATAAATTTGGCATAATTATATAACACTTGTCAATGTCAATTAATGTACTGATTCAATTAGATAAATACATAAAAGAAAAGGCTGTGTGGAACTTACCTGGCCCAGTGCATCGTGGGTTCTTGGGGGCTTCGTCTGAGTGGTCATGGCAGTCGAAGTCTCCATCACACTCCCATGAACTCTGGATGAGGCAGCGTCCGTTGGCACAGCGGAACTCATTGGCTCCACATGTCGGATATTCTGCGGCGAGAAACGGCACGAGGGTGAACTCATTGTGGAGAGCGAGGGGGGAGGAGAGAGCTTTTTTAAATCACCCCGTCAGGAATAAGAGGTCATGGTTCCACTCACCACACTCCTGGGACTCATCTGAGCCGTCGCTGCAGTCGCTGTCATGGTCACACACAAAGTGCTTGGGGATACACTGTCGGTTCTGGCACATGAACTCGTTGCTGCTGCACGTGTTGTTGAACACTGAGACATAAAAACATTTGGTGAGTGAATAAGGTAAATATATCTTTCTTAGTCTCTCTGGGTTATTAAAATGTTCTTATTTTGACCAAATCCAACCGCAGCCTGCACTCACCACAGCCAGCCTTGACGCTCTCGTCAGCGCCATCAGGACAGTCTTTATCCCCGTCACACTTCCAACGCTGAGGGATACACATATGTGATCCGGGACACTGGAACGCCTCGGGGCTGCAGGTTTTGGTCTCTGTGATGGAAAGAGGTTATTGAAGATGATTTTGATGCCCTGAGTATTGAATATACCGCAAACTTAAAAAACAATCAGATAATTATTAGGGCTGTCAAAGTTAACGCCATAATAACGCGTTAACGCAAATTCGTTTTTAATGCCACTAATTTCTTTAACGCATTGATGCAATTGATCTTTCTTTTAGAGTGAAGATACTGGTATCATATGAAACTAGACAACCTAAGGAATCCATTGGTACCAACCATGTCATACTAGCTTGTCGCGAACGAAGGATGTTAAGTTACGCTCCAAACTCACACTAAATGCAGTACCTGTGAGGGTTTCTGGACAATATTTGTCATTGTTTTGTGTTGTTAATTGATTTCCAATAATAAATATATACATATGTTTGCATAAAGCAAGCTTATTTTCCCACTCCTATGTTAAGAGCATTAAAAACTTGACAAATCTCCCTTTAAGGTACATTTTGAATAGATAAAAAAATGTGTAATTAATTTGCGATTAATCGTGATTAACTATGGCCAATGATGTGATTAATCACGATTAAATATTTCAATCGACTGACAGCACTAATAATCATATTTTGGGAATGTTTCAGAGCCAGAATGATTGTTTAAAGCTCACAAAAACCTAAATTCTTTACAAACATGCCGATGTGTTAGTCACCAGCTGAATTAAAGCTCTAGCTAAAAGAGTATCATAATATCCACAAATGAGAGGACTCCTCCGAGTTTAATAATGTAATACATGTTCATATTCTTCCACAGAATCTACTTCTGTCAAAATATCTTTGGTGCTAGATACGTTAGCGCTAATTGTTCTTGTATTTGCATTCACTAAAGGTTTAAAGGTTTGTGCCCAACACTCACTGCACTTGCTGTCCTCGTCACTGCTGTCGCCGCAGTCGTCGGCTCCGTCACACACCCAGCGGTTGGGAATGCAGCGGTGGTTCTCACACTCAAACTGAGAGGCTGAGCAGAATTTATCTGGAGGTCCAGAGAAGAATGCATAAAGTGCAAAACACAAGCGTCAAAACAAAGTAACGGTCTGTTGGACTTCAGCTTGTTTGGGCTCTAGTATCTAAACTTACCACAGTGAGCCTCGTCTGCGCCGTTCTCACAGTCGTTCTCCTTATCACAAGTCCAGCTCATAGGGATGCAGCGTCCACTAGGACAGGCGAAGAAGGGTGTTGGACACTTTGTTTTACCGCTCCCTGGCAGAGCGATGGAAAAAGTCAAAGAAGAAAACATGAAGGAGTTAAGCCAGCATGAGGAAAGAAATAGAAAACTGAATTTACACTGCAATGTCTTCAAGGAGAATTTTCATCTCAAACCACAATTTAATGGATGAAAACATTCGCTGTTTTTGTTCCGTTTGGAATAATCCAATTTGGACTTCTAGCTCTAATCCATCTGTGGAAAAATAATTTCACTTTTTACTTGCCCTTTGCATATACTGTGAGAAAATACGTGTATAAAATACCTGGGCAATTTCTTTCATCTGAGAAGTCTCCACAGTCATTAGCTCCATCACACAGCCATGAAGGGGCGTAGCAGAGCGTGGTGAACTCGCACTTCTGAAATGTCACTCCTTTCACACCCAGATGGAAGTAACTGGAACAGTCCGTGGCAGCTTAAAAAAAAAAAAAAAAGAGAGCAGCACTACTTTATACCGCAGCCTGGGAGAAAGTGTTCCCGAACATTTAGTGATTCTGAATGATTCGGATCATTGTAACTTACTGCAGTTCATCTCGTCGCTGGAATCCTCGCAGTCCACTTTCTGGTTGCACTTGCTGGAGTTGGAGATGCAGCCTCCGTCTCTGCACTGGAACTGATCGGCTGTGCACAGCGTGGCTGATAAACACAAAAACAAGAGACAATGTTGAGGTGGAATATAATTTGAAAATCTCACATGACTGCGGGCGGGAAGAACTTGTGTAATCAACTCACTGTTACAGAAGACTTCATCAGAATTGTCTCCACAGTCGTCCTGCCCGTTGCACCAGGAGCTATGCCCGACACAGCGGCTGTTCACACACCGCCTGTAACCCTTCTTGCACACACGGTTGGCTGAGAACCAGACAGGAAATGACAGACTCAAATTACAAATGTCAGCGAGAATATGGAGGGAACTGTTTTGACTGAGAGAAATGTTCCACTCACCACAGTAGGACTGTTTCTCATCAGACTTGTCCTTGCAGTGGGCCATACCATCACAAGTCAGCGTGTAGTTAACACAATCTCCGTTTCCACACTCAAACTCATCAATGTTGTTACATGTAGTGTTGAGGGCTGCGAGACAAAGATAGAAGAATGCACTTAGGGAGAGTTGCCTTCCCCTGAGGCACGCGGCATGGAAAACCTTCTGTGCTTGTTAGATATTGTTAGATCTCAAGCCTAAGGGCCCTATTTTAACGATTATATGATATTTTAGCATTTAATTATTAAATAATGTTCATAATAAAGTAATTTTGGATAAATGTTGAGGTAAATATTGGGGTAATTTGGCAGTAATTCCAAAGAAATTTCAAATAGGTTACTCTGCTAATTATCACCTAATTACCATGAAATTTGCAGACCTGTAAAATGTAGTGTTACCAAATATTTTAATAAAATAGTGTGGAGAAGATTACTATTTTTTTAAACTTTATATGGTATACCCTCTCTGGCTTCGAAAGTGTTTTAACACTAGAACCACCAGGCTCTTTAGGGGTACGATTTTCGCCAAATCCTTCGTTAATCTGCGCTACTCCTGGTGACTAAAGGGGGCTTTTGTCATTAAAAAAACATCTTATTGGTTTTCTAAATGTTATTCAATCAATATGGCAATACAGGCATTTGCAGAATAGGTATTTAGGAAAAGTCAGTGCAGGAGGGAAACATATCCTACAATGACGGAATAATACAAATTTGGAACCACAATGTTAAAGTGAGTGGGCTATGGCGGTCCTAGGGTTAAACCAAACTTTGTTTTTTTATGATTCGTATTATATATATTACCTATGCAGGTGTTGTCTTCCAAAAGCTTCCTGTCGCCACGGCAACTGCAGTTGACCCTTCCCTCAGAGGTCAACAAACACAGGTCCTGACACCCTCCGTTGTTGACACGGCACAGAGAGAACTCACCTATGAAGAGATGAGGAAAGTTAGGAAAGTTTAACCACAGAATTTAAAAGCAGATGGTTGCTCAACTTATAAATATAAAAAAGTTGAGTTGGTCAAAAAATTACACCCTAACGTCTTTTCCTAACCACTTTTCCTTTACCTCGAAGGAAAACGTCATGTGGTCAAGGAAAGGTGTGAGGGAGAATTCATAAGGACTTAGGAACAGACAACCGTGGTGTTCAGAGAATCCGACTGCACTTTCACTAGGCTCCGTAATTATGATGCGATGGCGGCGGATGTTAGTGACGCGGGTCTGCTGTGGTGGAACTACAATGTTGTGAAGATGGACTACGAAAGGTGCTGCTTCCCCCCGTGCATTATTAAATATGTCTTTCAGTGACAGGCTGCTTCACCTGCGGTGTGTGAACGAGAGATACCGCAGGTCCTTCAACATATAATAAAGATTACCTGACCTAACGTAGTCAACCGGTGAAAAACATCACTTCATTATCATGGTTGGAATTTAAATAAAAAAAGGAATATATGATAAATATTGAGTTAGTTGTTCGAGTTATAGAGAAGAGAAGAAGAGTACTTCTTCCTACTCCTTTTCGGACATGAAATATTTATTTATGTTGATTATTTGTTTATTGACAGTTTGCTATATATTTACTGTCCATTTTATTTGTTATTGTTGTTTAGTTTTTTTTTAATTAGGTATTTGTTACATGTTCGAAATAAATAATTAATAAAAATAAAGTTAAACGAAATGGTTGTCACTGTCCACTCCTATTTATCAACGTGAATCCCATGTGGCTGTATGACTGTACAAAGATAATATGCAAGATCGGCATATCGTTTGTTTTCATGAATGGCCGAATGGTGCGTCGCTAAAAGTTGCGGCCTGGCTTATCGTGGCTGCTACTTAGTTACTTCCTGGTCATATAGCTCCGTTAGGAACCTTCCTCAGCAAAAAAGACTTTTTGACCGCAGCCTAAGAGTTTTTATTGTCTTGTTCGTATGTCTTTGTTAATAAGTCCTATGGATTTGAGTGTTTTAAAGGTGTTGTCTGTGGTTGATTTGGGTCAGTGCGTAACACACACGCACACACACACACAACCAGCTGGATCCCTCACTGTGTAAAAACTCACAGCTATTGGTGTCGTTGGCCACAGCGACGATGCCCATTGGCTGCTGAGGTATGTCGGCACGCAGCACCTTCATGTCTCCTCCTGTGTATTTGTCAGCCCGAAGCACTGCCCTCCTAACCCAGTCGGTCCAGAACAGGTAGTCACCGTACACGGCCAGGCCAAACGGATGGACCGGCTCATTCTTCAACACCACCTGCAGGGGGAAGCACATCCACAGTCATGACCTCACACATTCAGGAAAGTCCAGCCTTGCAGCAAAACTTGAAATGATAAACTGTTATTACGCAACCCAACAATAATACAATCATACTGTAGCACAACAGTTTCCATTACGCAGCACGATGTGTCTGCATGCGAGTGTGCACGTCACTCACGTAGCGGCGAGTGCCGTCGTACTCGCAGCGCTCTATCTTGTCCAGTGTGGCGTCAGAGAAATAAAGCTTTTCGGCGCGGTGGTCTATGGCCAGGCCGTTAGGGGTTCGGATGTCATTGCCAATGATCACAAGGACGTTGGAACCAGACAGAGTGGCACGCATGATACTCGGAGACTGCTCATTCCAGTTGGTCCAAAACATGAGGCTGCAGGAGAGAATACAAATCAGTACATGTGAATATTTTGACCTTATTTAGGAATTGTTTTTGAATGCAAGGAGGTGTGATGTGAATGAATGTTCTCAGTTCTGACCTCTGACACTCGTCAAGGACAAATGCTCTGGGGTGGTCGTCTCCCGACATGCTGACCACGGTGTGCCTGTCAACGGCACCCCAGCGGTTCTGATCCACAGTGTGGCGTGTGATGGTTGAGGTGGTGTAGCTGGTCCAGTACAGCATATCCCAGCCCCTGTGGTACGCCAAGCCCTCCACCGAGCCGACATCTGAAAAAGGAGGAAGGAACAGAGAGAAGAAGAGGGGGAGATAAATAAAGACAGAGTGGAAAAGGGGAAAAGAAAAGGAACCACAAAGAGGGGGGAAGACAGAAGAGAAAAGAGGGTAAGGAAAAGAAGCACGTCAATCCCAGCTCTATGTAAAAAGGCCAAATGTGGACTGTCTGGCAGCAGCTCTGTGTTGGCAGCCAGCTGTGGGGCAGCACAGAGTCAGAGCTATGGACATGACAGCTTGGTATTAATGACCAAGAACACAGTGTGATTCGAGGCTTTTATCCAACAAATAGCTCACTAAAAAGGTCACAATAACAGTTGCCGCCTAGCCTATTACTTTCCATCGCGCTACCTCATCAACGGATGAGAAGTCATTTTTTTCTGCTCCACAGCCCTGAAATGAGTACGAGGCTATGAGCTCCTCGCCTTCGCGGAGGCCAGAGGACAGGCAGGAGTCAGCCAAGATGGAGGAACACAAAGTTCTGCGGCGGCAGATAGAGAACAGCTGCTCAACTGGTGAGAAACAACACACACGAGTGTACTTCAGGAAGAGTACATTTGAAAACACACGTCCAATGCCAAATACTTTGGTAATAGCTGCCTTCTTGTTACTGTTACTGCAATGGAACAGTAATCTAACGATAACAGCTGCCTTTTCCAGGGCTCGGTATGACCTCACTCAGCTCGGGCTGGAGGATCAGCGAGGTTCACCACCAGGTGGGACACTTAACACTACACCTCAACATCTCCAGTGCAACGCCGCCGACATGAACCAACATTTGCCCGGCTCATGCTAAGAGACTGTGACTGAAGTAAAAGCAACTGCAGAGCCGAGCGAAGGCATGCAACGCAAAAAAAACAACTCCCCTCTGCTTCTCACGCTCATAAATCGATGCCCTAAAAATCGATGAAGAGCAACATGAAATCTATTCTCCCCTATTTCCTCTTTTTTTTGGTGCTGTTAATGAATTATAAAGCTCCAGCCTGCAGCACTCTCTGCTCAAATCCTTGCTTTTCAGTTCTGTTTATCTTCACATTGTTGACCCAAGCCTATCTGTGTTCCTGTACATTTTTCTCTTGTTGTTTACAATAATACAGATGAGCTGAATTTACAGCTCTTGGGCTCAGCTGCTTACACTGACACTGATAGTTCTTTATTGCAGTTATCTGCAGTAGGTGTGATAGCGGTTCAGTGTTTGCTATCAGACCGGCAGTCAATAATTACCCTGATTTCTGAAGGCAAACACTATTTCTCTCTGTCTCTCTCTGTGTATTTACCATATCTGTGTGTGTTCTGTGTGTGTGTGTGTGTGTGTGTGTGTGTGTGTGTGTGTGAAGGGACAACGCTTCTAGAAAATGTACGGATCCTTTCACAAAATGAAAAGAAACAATGGACCCTGGGAAAAAACTATGTTTGGCCCCATTAGGCCCTCCCACAAAGAGCAGGCCGGCCCATATCTCGCCTGCTCTGTGATAATCAGTCCAGAGTTCACCTGACGTTTACTCGGCTTCATCCTCTCTTACTGTCGAGCTATTCGCCTCTGCCAGAACTGCATTTCTCAGGAGATCCGTTCCTCGGAGGCAGGAATGAAGATGATTGTGGAGCGCTGAGCACGGGGCCTGATTGAGACGGCATGTGGAGTGGTCGCCTGCTCCGAGGTGACGGGAAATCACACAATCTACGGCATTATAAGCTCTTAGCACTTGGACGCTCTCAACAAGAGATGGATGGAAACCTCAGCAGCTGAGAAATCAGGAGTGTCTCGACTTCGATGGAGGGGTCTGAGGTTATTTCACGCACTTTACCGCCACCCAGCCAATCAGAGGTGGAGCTGATTGCGAGGACTGGAGTGGCTTGATTCACATACAGCACACATGGTCATTTGCTGGATTTTCACAATGTCAGAAGGGACATGAATGTATGTAATCTATGTGTATTTATTCATGTTATAACATCCACCTGCAGTCATTTTTATTGGTAATTGTATCATCAACCTTTAGGGAAGTTATTGGAAATCAGCATGCTGTTATTTCTGAGTAAACGGCTATTGAGCCACAGTATGAGTAATCAAGTATTATCAGTAGTTTTATGACCAGCTTGAGAATAATTGACCCAACCAAAAGCCAACAGTGGCAGTATGACTGGACGACATCTCCATAACTGAGGACAGGATGCTGCCGTGGAACTGTACGGGTTCAGAGGATCTGCTGGGGAACAGCAGTGATACTGGGCTGGGCAATGTGGAGCAGGTCCTGGTCCCGATATTAGATGTACTGATTCTGGTGCTGGGAGTTGGCGGCCACACCGTGGTCATAGTGATCCTGTGTGGGAGGCGGAGAAGTGGGGTGGGACGTACTGGACAGTCCCCTCGGAGCTCCGTGACCGGCACAGGAACTGACGTCCTCCTGCTGGCTCTGAGCGCTGCAGACCTGCTCCTGCTCTCAATGCTTCCCTTCCACACTGTTGCCATCGCCATGCAGCAGTGGCCGTTTGGGGACGTCATGTGTCGCCTGGTGGGCTTCTTGGGATCGGCCTGCTCCTCGGCCAGCGCCTTCACGCTGGCCGCGCTGGCCGTGTCTCGCTATCTGACTGTGGTGCGGCCCGCCAGAGCCTTCGGCCTCCTCTCCCCTCGCCGGGTGTCTATAGCTGCTGCGCTCCTCTGGGTACCGGCCTGCTGCCTGGCTACTCCCCAGCTGGTTTTTCGCTTTGTTGGAACCCCACGCCGAGCCCCTGATGACCTCGCTTGCTTTGCTTTCCTGTCCCACAGAGACCAGCTGATCTACGGATTGTTCCACTTCCTCGCGGCCTTCTTGCTTCCGCTGGTCACCATTGCGGTGGCATACGGCAGCATCTACTTGTTCCTGTGGGGGAGGCAGCACGCCGGCGGCGCCCCCCAAGTAGAGCGCTACCAGAGCAAAGTGACCCAGACGTCGGCCATGCTCGTGTTGGCTTTTACCCTGTGCTGGCTGCCGTCCTACGGCCTGACGCTGGCCTTATTGGCAGATAACAACAAGGGGGCCACCGGCGCCTCACCACGTTATGGCCCCTTCAGCGTATTTGCACGCCTCATGGCGACCTCCTCTACGGTAATGAACCCCATCCTCTATGTGCTGATGTCCCAAAAGTTCAGACAAGACCTACTGAAGCTGTTCGGGGGAGGGCAAAGAGACAGTGTTGCTGTGGCTATGGCTCCTGCCTGACAGTATTACAATCAACAACTAGCTTGATATACAAGCACTGAGTAAATCCTACTGGGAATTACAGTAAAACAATTACAAGCTGAGTCGCTGTGCTGAAAGACTTGCATTAAAAAAATGGACACAATCGTTACCCTCACGAGGAAAGTCTACTTAACAGAGCAAAACAACAGCATTCACAACAGCAGGCAACAGCTTAACAACATCCACCGGTAGTCTGGATATTGTACACAAGATCAAACTTCTGGGAGGTGCCGCTCCACAGGGACAGTGGGACAAACAATCCTGAATCATGCATTCCTTGTAAAACAGTTTAAAGTAAAGGCACTTTGGTAAAACATTAACAGTGCACCTGTGTTTTCTTGTGCTGAGATAAGGTGAATTTGTATGCCTGTTTATGCTTGTATATACACTCTGTTCTCGAAGCTTTCCTTTTGTTTCTAGTTTGGCTACAACTTCAGAATAAAAGCTTCCTGGTTGTGTTTATATCATGCAAGTGATTTAGGGGAACTCCAGCGGTTTCTCCTCCAGATATCTCTCTGATGTTTACAACTAAGGTTCTTTGTTATTCACCAAAACAAAGTGGAGTAACCAGAAATAACTCCTGACTAATGACAGGGCCCTTATCAGCTTTGGGAGGAGGAATACACTGCAGATAAACTGGGACATGAGCTGGGTGGAGGTTGATTGTTAAAAGACAAGAGGCTGTTAATATACTCACTCTCTACCACAGTCTTGCGGTCAGATCCGTCATCGCTGATCCGCTGGATGTTGCCGAAGTGGATGTCGCTGAAGAAGATGCGGTTCGCTCCCTTTCCGCCACCTCCTCTGTAATCAAAAGTGAGCGCAATGACATTCTTCATGTGCTCGGGGTCCTCGAACGGTTTAATTGGTGCGTTCAGGTTGTTTTCATCCGACAGGTGGACACTCTTTAGTATGGTGCGCTCCGAGTAAAGCAGGTAGCCATCATAGTCGCGGCAGCCGCAGCCGTCCTCGGACAGCATGCCGTGGGCGCAGGCGCACGTCCGTTGTCCGTTGCCACGGAAAAGACAAAGCTGCTGGCAACCGCCATTTTTATCTTTGCACACGTTTGTTCCTGTTAACAGACATGAAACCCATGAAATAATCATCAACTACAACTAAATTTCTCAAATTTGTTATGTGACATTTATGAAGTATTTAACCAACGATTGATTTCATAAAAATATAAATTCTTTGAACATCTTTCACATGTAAAGCAGGCATTTTACTGTTTTAAAATAAACACCACCATGCTTACCTTGCTGCCTGGCCCTGTTGAAAACCTTGATGTCTTTGAGCTGTACCCCAATACCAGTCCTCAGAGACACAGAGTCGGTGGCGTTGTCCTTGCTGCCTCTCTTTATGGAGCCATTAGCATGTGTCCTGGTTCACAATTAAACAGAGATTAAACAATAATTAAGCTTGTAGATGAGTAAAATATTAAAGAGGACCTATTATGCTCATTTTCAGGTGCTTACTTGTATTTTGGGTTTCTACTAGAACATGTTTACATGCTTTAAAGGGGCTATATGTAAGAATCAGAAATTGCTTGTTCACAGCGACACCTGTGGCCGCAATGTCAACGAAAGTCAGCGTCCTCGCGCTCGCGCTTGTGCTCGCGCTACATTGACATGAACGAGCACCGGTCTAAACAGTGAGGCGACACACGTCAGCTAACACACAATATCACTCTATATTTCGCCTGCTTGGCAGTAATGTTAGCTGACCAGAGGAAGGTCTCTCCATGAATCAATGCTGATCCTAGTGTTGGCTTTTCCTCCCGATCCGGAGGGAACGGGGGGGGAGACCGACACCCGGTCGGGACGATAACGTAACTCGCTGCGGAGCCCCGTCACTTCACAAGACACGGGAAACCTCTGTTGGTCTGGAGGAGCTGCAGCAGTTATTTCTGCAAAAACGTCCACTGCACATTCACCAGATATTCTCAGAGCTAAACTAACTCTTCTGCAGTGTGCGCGCGTTCACGTGGAGGTGGAGCGAGCCGAGCGTGTGAGAACGAGCGCGGTGTGCAAACAGGCAGGAGCAGAGCTGCTGCGCGCTCGCTTACCCACACGCGAGCGCGCATGGGATACCGACCCGTTAAGATTTATGCGCGTGATAAGTTACAAATAGTCCCTTTAATGTCCAAAAAACACTTTACTTTTCTCATACCGGCTGTGCTGCAGTACCTCTTTTCAACCTCTGTCTGAAACGCTCTGTTTGAGCTCCTGAACGCAGGCAGTTCAGGAGCAGTGTTTCTGTGGGGGAGAGTAACTCCCTATGGCCTGGACTTTGTAACTTTTCAGACCTTTTAAATGCACAAAAAACTATGTACACACTACAGGGAAGGGAAAAAGCATAATAGGTCGTCTTTAAGACTGAAGATAAATATCGCCCACAAATAAGTGACAAATGAGGGGGGGGGGGGGTATATCTGACCTGTCACTCCAGTAGATGTAACTCTCAAACACAGACACAGAGAACATGTCCATGTTGTTGTTGGCCAGCACCACTTCCCTGTTCTCTCCGGTCTCCAGGTTAATGCGCTCAATCTTGTCCGTCCTGGCGTCACACCAGTACAGCAGACTCTCCTACATGCACACAGACGGTAATGGTTGAGATAATGTTGTGATGCAGTGTCCACTGTCTGTCTGCACTGTAACATAGTGATGCAAATGCAAGAATGGCCCGTTATACTGCACCTCATAGTCAATGGAGATACCGTTGGGCCAGCTGATGCTGGCATTGACCAGGACAGCCCTCTGAGTGCCATCCAGGCGAGACCGTTCAATACGGGGATACTGGCCCCACTCTGTCCAGAACAGGTAGCTACACACACACACACACACACACACACACACACACACACACAAACAAACACACAGCAAAGCACAGAGACAACTTCTTCAGTAATCAATAATGAGAGAGATTACAGAAGCAGAAGCTAAAGACAGCTACAGCAGTAATTGGAGTGTTGTTTCCACTCACCCTTTGGCAGGGTGGACAGTGATGGCACGAGGCTTGTCCAGGCCCTGGGAGATCACCACATAGCGGAAAGAGCCGTTCAGTCTGGCCACCTCGATCACATCAAAGCCCTGGTCCGTCCAGTAGATGTTTCCTGTAGAGGACGGAGGAGAACAATGATGATCCGGCCCTGTCCGACCTCCTTTTTAACACTTGAAACTGACTTTCATTGACCTAAGAAATAAACTGTTTTTTCACAGTTCAGTGTCTCTTTGTTTTTTTACTCCTCTGTGTCTGTTCTTTCCTGTTTTTAGTACACTAGGTTCTCATATCCCTTCCTACTGTGTGGTAACAGACAAGCAAGGATGATAGTTACACCGACAGCAAAGGTGAAACACAGTTTATCGGTATGTATGATTGGTGCTGTTTGAATACCACAATTTTGCTCATGTACACTATGTTTTGTTACATGTCTGAGGAGTCACTCACCTGCTATCCAATCTACAGCGATGCCCTCCACCCTGCCGATGCCGTTAGTGACCACGTCCTCTCTCCAGGTCTGGTCTCTCTTGGCCCTGCTGATGGTGCTCAGGCCCATGTCCACCCAGTAGATAGTATCGTTGTCTGTGAAAACAAGTGAAACATGTTATGGTAGGTTTCCACAGGGGTGTTTTTGGACGCAAAGGATCGCCTCGCGTCCCAGCATTGGACACATGAGGGGCTGCCACTAGACACAAGGCACTAGGAACCTGATTGGACGTTAGCTTTCCCTCGTGGGCTGCTGCTCCCACCTTTCAAAGCGGAACCAACATGGTGGCTGGTTTGGAAACTTTTTTCTCTCATATTAAGAAAATAGTTCAATGTTAAGCCATGCTGTTGCTGAATCTGTCTTTATTTTGGATCGACAACGCTTAGTTTAAAAGTTTCTCTGGAGTTTCCAGGGGCGGTGAGTCCGCCAGACGCCCCTGATTTACATAAAGTAGCCTAAACCTCAACTTTATGCAAATGAGGAGCGGCCAACGTGACACCCCGTCTCTCGAATCGCGCCGCCACGCTACCTGAATGCATTGCACGGCTGCTTACATAGACGATGAATGGGAAGCGTGGAAAGGATAAATTGTGTGGACACGTACCATTAGAGTTGGACTGAATAGAACTTTCCTAGACCCTTATAAAGTAACACATACTAAAAGAAGTGGAAATTTGACTGGTTATTTCAGCTAAGAGACAAAATACCTTCATGCTGGGGTAATTCTTCCTTATCTAGCAATATGAGAAAAAACACATATGTTGTAAAAAAATAAAAAAGTCATACCAGCATGGAAATCTATGCCCACAGCCAGGGATGTGCCTGACACCGGTACCAGGGCATCAGACTTGTCTGATGGGTCCAAAGGAATACCACGTATGCCTTCATGCACAGAGTAGAGCAGGAAAGAGCCAACACCTACGGCACACAAATGAGTTGCAATCACACATTTATCATTGTCATCAATTCTTGAATCAAAATTTGGCTGAATCAAGAAAATGTGTATGAATGTGTCGTACCCTCACAAGACTGTTGCCCTGTGCGCAGGCTGTATCCTGCGGTGCACATGCAGGCTCTGGTGGTCGGGGAGGTGGGGAGACACAGCTGGGAACAGTCTCCATTGTTATTACTGCAGAGATTGGTGCCTGGGAACGCAAAAACACGAGAACAAATACACAAAACAAATCAAAGAGGGGTTACGGAGACATAAACAGATGTGCTTTGGCATAGATAAACAGGCTACATGCAGCAAGCAAAGCAGACCTTTAATGAGACAAGGACATATTTTCCTCCCTGTATTTTTTTGCTAAGTAATATACAGTTACTAAACAAATGTTGCAGCTTAGAAAAAGTTGCCGTGTGGCAGCCAGTACTGCACCTCTCTGCACAGTTTCATTGTAGATTTTCATGTGCATCATTGGGGACGTGCTGTTCCTCAGCACTTTCCAGTTGCCGCCGTCCGTCTTGTCACAGGTCCCTATCTGGTCGGTTCCTTGGTCCGCCCACCACAACTTGTCCCCTAAAAGATACAACACACAACAGGATGCTCAACACTCCCTATCAAAACCAGACACACAGTAACACTGGAATAACCCACACACATACACTTGCAGCATTTGTCAAGTTCTCACATGTCATGGCTGAGCTCTCTCTACATACATCGCTGGCTAAAATGAAAATTTTCCGGAGACGTACCCATGATGGCCAGAGCGGTAGCCTTGGTCAGCTTGCCCTTTACGCCCTCGAGCACCTCCAGTCCAGAGCCGTCCAGTTTACAGCGGCTGATGGTGCTGTTTCCTGAGCTGATCCAGTACAGCTGCTCAGTGTCAAAGTCAATGGAGAGACCTGGAAAACAAAGAGAGAGCTGATGTGTTATGACCTGCCCTGTCACTAGGGTGTGCTGTCTCTCATGCAGTCACACAGAGACGTAGTACAGTACGTCACTCACCGACGGGGCCTTTCTGGCCGGTAAAGAGGACGCTGCGGTTGTTGCCGTCTGTGTTGGCTATGCTGATGTTGTCCCCATCTGTCCAGTAGAGTTTCCTGAAGGAGGCAGGCAGAGAGAGAACATGGATTTATTTTCAGCATATCATAATTTACCTTTTAAATGTAGTCAATAGGCCACTTGATTGCACTCCCAAGCCTCACAATACAAACCTCTTTGCTCAGTGTATGGCAGAATTGCTTTCTTATTGACATAAATATTAAATAAATGATTTGGGGGAATCAATTTGCCGTCCTGAACTTCCTGTCGTATTCAAGCCAATCCACCTCACATCTCTTCTCTCATTTAAGTCTCAAATAAATCTTTCAACTTCAGCACATATTCTAATAATAGCTTAACCTTAGATATCCATAAGTACACACTGATCTTGGCAGGACTGGATTTGGGTACTAAGCACCTTTTAAGTGGAATAAATTACAGCTCTCGAAGATTTTAAAGCTTTATCTTTATATTTATTATATGTGATGTTTGTTGTGACTGTTGCAATTGTTTTTATAATTATCTTACTTCTCTCTTAAAAAGTGATCTCGATAAGACTGCATGTTCAAATAAATTGATAACATTAATAATAGTATTAGTAACATCAAAACACTGTAGAATCTGTGGAGCATCTGGTCTGTAAAGCATACCAAACCGCATGTGACTTTAATAGGAATGTTTAAATAACAAATGCAATATGTCGGTCAAGTTCAGCTGAGGCTGAAGATGAAGTTAGGTGAAGCAGAAATACAGCTGTGGAGACCCACTTCTATTTAGCAGCTGAAAAATGACCTCTGGCTCATCATTGCCTTCAACTTCCATGCTCCTCACACGCATGCGGGGTACACGGGACAATGTGACTGTGTCTCACTGTGTTTAGACTGAGTGTAATCTATGTTTAAAGGGTATCTATCCTCTCCCATCACCCACTTCCTGTTAAATCCCACCACATCCACCACACCCTTCATTTGTTTGTGAACACGCCTCTAAATAAAGTTTCTGCAGCATTTAAACGCCCACATTCTCATGATTTTTGCACACACACACACACACACACACACACACACACACACACACACACACACACACACACACACACACACACACACACACACACACACAAGTTTGAGTTTGTCCCTCCCTGACTCTCTTTGCCCCCTCCCACTCCTGGACGTATTCTGGGCAGTTTGTTTGTGTGCCAGAAAGAGGAGACAGCCCCAGCATATGGATCCAGCATCTGCTTCTCATTTTCCCCCATGCCAACAATGCTCAGATCGGAAACATTCCTCCGCTTAAGTAGGCTAAGTCTTTGAAAGAGAGGAAGGAGTACACAAAAAAACACAAGGAGGCAGAGACATTTCTTAAGAAAATATCCTGTCTTCATCCACCTCAAATACTCAAAGGCACACATATTCCTGCAGGACAGAACTAAATATATAAATACAGATGGTCTGTCTCTGCTCTGCTGGTAAGAGGCGGGGCCGAGGCCAGGTCTCTGTTTGGGGAGCTGAGGGGGGTGAGGTTTCAAGGGGGAAGACGGGAGGGAAAAATGGACATTTGCTTGGGGACAGGATGTAAGATAAACACAGGAACAGAAATAGCGACAGATAGCCACAGAGACACTGGCAGTAAATAATTCAGAGACAGTCTATCTGAGCGCAGAAGCAACCTTTAAAAAATAGAAACGGAGCAAGACGGAGAAAGAAAGCGACAGAGGAGAAGGATGACATGAGGGGAGAAAAATTGGAACCACTTCCTGAATAAAGAAACAGTCAGAGGTCAGCGACCATCAATACCGAAGTACTCTGCCTGTCATCGCTGACTGCAAACAGAGAGGAGCCTGACAGCCAGACGTTGCCTGAGTGTGTGTGTGTGACTGTGTGTGCATGTGTTGTAGGTTAAAGGTGGAATCAGGAGGATGTCTGAGCACAATTTCTGAAAGCTTCATTTTGACAAAGTATGACAGCTTTAGTGTGTGTGTGTGTGTGTGTGTGTGTGTGTGTGTGTGTGTGTGTGTGTGTGTGTGTGTGTGTGTGTGGATGACCAACCCCAGTATTGGATGCAGCACTAGACAGTGTGGCTTGTCGAGGCCCTGGATGACAGCATTTTTGAAGGAGCCGTCCAGTCTGGCAACATTAATCTGTTTCTTATTGGCATCATAACTGGTCCAGAACAGGTTCCTGGACACCCAGTCCACTGCCAGGCCGTGAGCGTTGGGCAGATCTGAAGAAAGATAAACAACATACACACACAGAGAGCCATTAATCAACCTTCTGAGTCGAGGCAGGCTTCTCGTTTTTAAGCCTACAGCTATTGATTTTGTTGGCTGCATTAATTACGGTTGCTAACAGATTTTATCAGCTGTAACTAGCTAGCTAACAAATGCTAACTCCATGAGTTGGTTGTTGTCTTCAGCTGACTTTTTTGATGTTTCCAGGAGAGTTGGAAATCGAGAGATATGTAAAAGGGTCTTAAATACACACAGCATGATGGTATATCAGGTGAAAAGACTGAGGCTAAAGCTACATGTCAGGCAAAAAGACACTACCAGAGTATCTATATTATTATATATATATATATATATATATATATATATATATATATATATATATATATATATTATATTACTATATTATTATCTATATGACTAAGTGCCTAGTTGCAGTTACTAAGCTCTGATTGGATAATTAGGTGTAGGTGCAGAATAAGTTACAACACACCAAAAATATAAGAAACTGCATACCACAATAAAGTTTATGTAGAGATAATTTTTTCAGTTTTTTTTCTAAATAAATCTGGGAATTCATCATGGCTTTTTTTGAATTTCTAAAAAGTTGATTAAAAAAAATAATAAAATGCAAATCTTCTAAACTTCTAAATCTGATATGAAAATGAAAACCTGAAAATAGATAAATGGCAAATTATCCCTTAACTGTTTTATAAATAACTGTGAGGGATAATAATTTGAAATCAGTTGCATTTCTTCTTGTTTTTTCCCTCACTTTCTATTATTGGGAGTATCTTCTGTAGTGACCTCACCACATGAGCATTGTTTACTGCAAACTGCAAATGAACAGTGTCTTCTTGGAGCAGGAAACCCAACTTTTTAAAGCACATGGACCTAATATCCAAGTGAAAGATATGTAAACCAATCTTCCTGTAGCTGTAAAAACTTTAAGTCTGGTGTGTATTCTACTGCGTTGCCTCCTCCGTACCAGCAGAGACCACAGTCTCAACTCCAGTGCCGTTGATGAAAGCTCTCTTGATGGTCTGAGTGCGGACGTCAGACCAGTAGATGCGGTGCTCCAGAGCATCGTAGTCCACCACGGTCACGTTGTCGATGTCCGGCACGGTGAAGGAGATGATGTAGTTGTAGTAGGGGTTGTCGATGTCCACTCCTCTGATCTCAATCTGGCGAGCGTACAGCAGGAACTGACGAGACTCTGCAGGGTGGGGAACATGTTGACATGCATCCTTCAGTAATTCCCAAAACCTTCGGCATTCAATGGGGGTAATCAGGAGTTAAATGCAGCTTCGAGTCAAACGTCAAGTGCATGAGTGCACGCTAATGCTAGCGTCGCGGGGATAGGTGGGTGCAGCGTGGTCGGGTGCGTCTGCGCATTATTCCTGCCACTTGAACAAACAGTTAATCCAATTGCATCTTTGACTCTAATGATTGTGTCTGTCTGGCTAACTCAATAGTGCGGCCAAGCCAGCGCGAGTAAATTCAATCAGCGCAGAGACGATACAATTGAATCGGTCTCAACAGTCCTATCATCATTGAACTGTGTGCAGCTTAAATGATAGACAGGAAGGGAGGGAAAGAGACAGGGAGAGGGGGAGAGTAATGACAGTGTCAGGCTGTATCGGCCAGGCCAGACTGGTATAGGTGGTGGATGTTGCCTGCATCAGACAGAATGGGGCTCTCCATTCCATTACCCCTGAAGATAATAGAAAGTGCTGCCCTGAATACTAAACTCACACACTGAATAAACAGGCCCACTCTCTCTCTCTTTTTACGGACAGACACTTCAGTGCGCTCCAAAGCTGTCACAGCAATAGCACCTCAAAGTGAAAAAAAGTCTAGATTGTTTAATCCTCTCTCTCAAACACACACACACACACACACACACACACACACACAGACACAGACACAGACACAGACACAGACACAGACACACACAGACACAGACACAGACACACACACACACACACACGGAAGCAAACAATTCTGCAAGGACAGGGATTACACTGTGGTATTCAAGCAGAGGGGAAAATTGTCTGCTAGCTCAAAGGGGAATCTAAGAGTGTGTTTTCTACAGTAACTGCATTTATGTACGCGTGTTCACACTCACCATAGCACGTGCGTTTGTCAGGGCCGAGCTTCATGAGGTGAGGGCAGGCACACGAGAAGGTCTGATTGTAGTTGATGAGACATAGATGAGAGCAGGGCTCTTTGCCGTCTTTAGCCGCACATGGGTTAGGAGCTAGGGAGAGGTGAGCGTGGAAAAATATTTCACAATGTATACTTAAAACGTAAATCAGCATGTATTATAATGACTCTCATGATGAATATACTAGATTGTGATCAAATCATATATTGAGATATCATGATACACAATTACGTCGTCTAAATTGAAAATTAGCACATACCAAATCAAATTTCTCAGAAAATCTGATCAAACTATTGTCCTAATCTGATTACTCTGTATTTGTGAGCATGTATGTAAACATAGTCAGTGTATAGTGGGAAATATTTATTCATTTTTTTCTCTATAATTTCACTTGAAACTGTTATGTTCATTTTGCACATTTTGCACAATGCTCCGTACTTTTCATTTGTCAAGCATTTAATTCACACAGGAGTATACAACAATAGGCTTTACCATGTCTTTATTTCATATAGTTTATTTAGTTTTTGAACTACCAAAAACATGCTATATCATGATATATATCGTCATTGAGATATGAAATGATCTATATCGGGATAGAAGATTTTGGCCATATCGCCCAGCCCAAGTTTATTTTCAAAGCGGTAGTTCGACGGTACGTGTATGTTCGTGTGTGTGTTTCTCACCCTGCGGCTGTCTGGATGGATGGTAGACCTGAAGGTCAAAAGGTTGCGTGTTGGTTCTCTGGACCACGGTGACGTTGCCTCCTGTCCACTTGTTTGCCTTCGCCAGCGTGTTGGTCCTCCAGTCCGTCCAGTAAACCTCTCCGCCGTACATAGTGACGGCGAAGGGGTGCGACAGATACTCGTGTCCCCTCAGAACCTCGATCAGCCCAGAACCGTCGTACTTGGCTGAATAAATGGCATCAGACCTGCGTATAGCATAAGTTTTCAGTTCATTTCTAGGTTATGACTGAAAGATACCGCATGTGCATCAAATGAAGCTGTTTGTGTTAGTGTGTTTTTTTGTACCTGGCATCGATCCAGAGGATTCGGCGCTCTAGATAATCCACAGTGAGTCCGTTTGGCCAGCCGCCATTGCCAGTTTCCTTGTGAATGGTCTTCCTGCCTTCTCCACTCATGGATGCAGCTTCAATCCTGGGCAAGCTGGCATCCCAGTCTGTCCAGAAGAGGATCCTGCAACAACATGCCACAACATGCAGTTATTAAAACATAAAGGTACAATAGGTTCAGGATCCCACAGTTACCAAAACATTTACCCTTTCAAATACCATCACCATTTGTTATACATGTGTTTTGTTTGATGTCAGCAGGAGGTGCAGTAACTTAGCATACCCGTCCCGGGGATCCAGGGCGATAGCTCGAGGGTGCTCCACCTCCCCAGCCAGCAGCGTGGTCCTCATGGTGCCGTCCAACTTGGCAACCTCTATCTGATCAAGGTTGCTTTCCACCCAGTAAATGTTTCCTGCTATCCAGTCCACTGCCAAGCCCTCAGGGGTAGCCAGCCCATACTGGATCACCACATCGAAGCTGGTTAAAGCTACGAGGACAGATAAAAAGGATTAATGGTCAACATGCTTTGTTTTCTTACCTGTCTTAAAGATATGTCATCTTACCATTTCCCTTTTCTAATTGGGACTACAATGTAAATTTAAATGTTTTTTTATCCTCGACAAGTTCAATTAAATGTCATTACACCTTTGATTGTTTGTAAAAATCTAACATAGTGGAAAAGAAAGAATAGGCAGGCTGTTGTTGTATCACCCGTCTTTGTTTAAAACTGCTAGAGAACTCTAATCTAATCATGTTTTCATCTTACTACTCAATAAAATAAACATTCCTCCGGGGGAGCTTAAGTTTCTTAATGAATTCACACAGTATTTCAATATGTACGGATAAAGGCTTCGGAGGCTGGGATTTGCTGATGGCAACATTTCAGATTGCTCCGTAACCCGAAGCTCTGATCCGCTTTGCTTCAAGTATTTACAAATTATGGAAATGTAATCAAGCTATTTGGATTCAAAGCTAACATTGCATCACAATCTGTAATTCCTTTAATCAAATGGTTAGATGCTATGTTCGGGAGAATAAAATATGTCAGTACGATAAATGAAAACGTAAATAAATACAGTAGTGGCTCAGCAGGGGGTGTGATGCTACAATTACAGAGTGGGCCTTAAAATAAACTAAATATGTGGTTTCTTCAGGGCTTAAGAGACATGTTGCCCAGTCTCTTTCTATCCCTCTCATTTTCCACTGGGTCCCTAATCAGGGGGACATGTCTAATTATCGGAGATGAGTCATTATACTGTCTGGAGCAATGAAAACACACACTCACTGTATGTAGCCTACTGGCTGTGCTAAGCAAACGTGGCACACAACAACCACATGCACAGACAAATACATAAATGCGACACGACTTAAGTTTAGATTTGTACACATGATTTGCTCGTTATTACTGCTGCGGTGATGATGGGCCATCATGCACACTGGTCATGATTGACTGGTCCTGCCTCGATGAAACCACATCTGACTTTCTGCTCAGTAACAGCACCAACAGTGCATCTTTACATGCTGAAATCTTACGTAGTTTACTGGATATTCCTGCCTGCTTGGAAGTGTCACAAACATTTTAGTCACAACTAAATAGTTATCACTGAAATTTCAATAAGTACACATGGTATACCTTCACAGGTTTACCTAAAAAATTAAGACACAATGCGCTCAACTCACGATTAGACCTTGAAGACAGGGTGCTGGATCCTTAATGTAGATAATATAAAGGTACGACTAGGACAGCACACCAATTTTACTTTTTAATATTACGTCCATGCGGATATATCAAAAAGTCAAATCGGTGTGGTCTTTCCTTTGATAAAAGTCTCTCTAAACCAGTAAAACCCAATCCAGTGACTTGACACTTTGTCCAATTTAAAACGTTCAAATCTAAAAAATGTCTATCTTCACATTATCTGATGGTGTTGTCTTAATCAAATGTAATGAAAAGCCCCTAATGTGCAGCAATCTCTATCCGCTGATGAAGACCATGTGATGGACCTTAATTTTATGTCAAAACGTTAATCATCTGTATATTTAATCCTGGATGGTACAATAAAGTTATTTTAAAGGACCAGTGTGTAACAATTAGGCAGATCTATTGGCAGAAATGGAACATAATATTATATACTGCATATGTTTTCTTAAGTGTATAATCACCTATAATAAGGGTTGTTGTGTTTTCGTTACCTTAGAATGAGCCGTTTATACCTACATAGGAAGCGGGTCCCCTCTCCAAGGAGTCCAACAGTAGCCCAGAACGGACTAACACTCACAGTTAACACTGTTAACTTTTCCTGCTTGGGCCGGAGTCGATAACGTTACTCGCTCCCGTCGCCGCCGTTCTCTCTCTTTCTTGCTTCACCACTCACTTCCCACGTACACACATACATTCTACGCACTGGCTCTGCTCCAAATGACCTCGCCAGATCCTACACTCTGGACCTTTAAGCGAATTGATTGTGTTAAAAATGCTCACCTCCATTCTCGGACAGCTTCCCGCGATAGATCTTGTCCTCCACCACATCAGTCCAATAGAGGGCGCTCTGGCTGAGATGGAAGTCCAGGGCAATGGTGTTCCTCAGGCCCGGTACCAACACACTGAACTCTCCTTTATTCAGATCAATGCGGCGGATCTCGTGGCGGTTTGAGAAAATGATAAAAGGTTTGAAAGGATCTGCGGAGATGAACAGGACAGATCGGTGAAGAACTAAGCGGATGGTAAAGGGTTAAAACCCTTGTTACACAAAATACTGCAGAGAAGCCCCAAAGCGTGGAGAACATCGCAGCCATGTTCCACTGCGGTGTGTGACTTGTTTAATGACGGAGGGGCTGTGTTGAAAGTGGCTCTAATCCTGGGTAATTAAAACGCAGCGTAAATAAGACAGGAGTTATCTGTACCTAACAGGCAGCCAGATGAATGACACGGTGCTGGCGGCTAGTCTCTAAGACCTGGCACTGAAGAGCACAATCATAAATCCATGTTTCCTCATTGGCTAGTGGCTGCAGGGAGAGAACTATATTCTTTATGTGGATGATAAAATTCAAAGCTGATTTACTGTGACTGAGCAGTTTCCGTTTTTTCCCTTCTTGCCCGCTCTCTGATTTTAACAAAAATCGTATCTGTTTTCTTCACTTTATTCTTTAATATTTCAGATTTTATATTTCAGATTTTTTCTTTTTATAAAATAATAATGGCAGCTGGAAACCAATTCAAAGGTCTTTTTATGTTTTCTTAGTCATCTACTCATGTGAACAGCATTTCAGCTCTTCCTCTTTTCTGTCTCCAGTGCTATATCTATTGTCCAAAAACAGTATCACATTTTGTCGTAGTGCGTCTTCTCTTAACCACAGTTTCCTGCTTCTCTCCTTCGCTCGATCCCAAACCCATGCAACCCTTTCTTGATTCTGCAGCCTTGAACCCTGACGAAGCCCAGAACCCAGCCACTTCTCTAGCTTCCTCCTTTACTGTACGGCTACATTTAATCAAATGTTTCTTTGCTGATGTCTCTTGCCTTCCCCTGACCCTCAACAGCCTCCATCTCCCCCCCTGTTACTGTTTCCTCTGTCCCTTACCCGTGCTCTTGCAGTTCTCCATGTCAGGCTCCAGTTCCCAGCCCTCGTAACAAGAACATTTCACACTGAACTTGTCCTGTTCGCAGCGTTGACTGCACTTAAGGTGTTTGGCACAGAAGCTCTGGATTTGACAGGTCTTGTTGTCGAGCCCTAACTCCATGCCCAGTGGGCAGGAACAGATCACCCCCTCGCCAGGGGCCACGGTGCAGTTATGACTGCAGTCGCCATTGTCCAGTGAACACAGGTCTGTAAAACAGAGAAAATCAGATAAGGCCTGGCACAAGGGATAGCTACACAGAACTCTTATTAAAGCCCTGAAGACCTGATTTAAGAAGCAGGGCTTTACTCGCTGTTATTGCGTTCCCCGTACCGAAACGCAGCCTGAGCAATGTTGTCTCTTACCGCAGAGTTTCTCATCAGAGCCATCTGGGCAGTCATCAGTGCCATCGCAAAGTTTCTCTGCAGGGAGGCAGATGGTGGAGTCGTTGGCACACACATGGTGAGACAGCTTACACACCAGCGCCTCACAGTTGTCCTCGTCGGAGTTGTCCTCACAGTCGCTGTCGCCGTCGCACACCCAGGCTTTACTGATACAGCGCGCTATGGACACAAGTCAAGGTTACTTTAAAAATACTTAAACTGACTTTATGTACTTCACATTCATTTGGAGCAAGTTCTCCTCACCAGAGTCCCTGCAGCCAAACTTGACAGCCGGGTCGCACATGTGTGTGACGCCCTCGCAGTTCTTCTCGTCGCTCAGGTCCATGCAGTCAGTGTCCCCGTCGCAGCGCCAGCGCAGGGGGATGCACAGGCCGTCCATCCGACACTGAAACTCATCCGTGTGACAACCTCCGGGGGGACGCGTGGCTGCGGAGAGAAAGATTTCCTAAGACTCTTAAAATGACATTGTCTTCAATCGTCGCCTGCATTAATCAAATCAGGACACACAGCTTTGAGCAGAGACAATGTGCAGCATCAAAAGACTGTGAAAACAAAAACTAATGAGCTGTCTGCTGGAAATCTGGATGGCAACAAGTCTTAGCAACGGGAAAGCCTGAAACAGATTCATGTACTGTATGCATTCAGAGGGTCGTTGTTTTAGCCATAAACACCGGCTGCCAATGAATCATTGTTTCAATGTTGCTCTTAACAGCATAGGCATAACAACGAATAGATAATTATAAGTAGGTATATCTTTAATATCGCTAAACAACTAGTGAGAGTTATTAGGTGCCAGTGGTGGTTGTACCCATTAGACTGGTGCCAGTGTGACTAATAGGAACCAGGGACCTGTTTCATCTACTGACTAAAATGTAAATACTAGCTATGATTTTAGAGCTTAGTGCACTTCAGGGAATAAATGATAAAACAGTGCAGAGATGCAACCATCCACCCATGAAAATAACGACCACCTGTCACAGCTGTGTTCCATAAATACCATTAAAAAAAAGGACCAGCGGCTATTTGTTTGTGAATAATTGTGGCTTTTAACATCAGCTTTAGCTTTTAATATTGACTAGTTATTAATCTTGGTGACTAGGGGGGCCATGTTTTCTTGAGTAGTCATTGCATCATGTGCAGGCTCTTCAGGCATTTTCATGTCCAGGTGTGCATAGCGACCAACCTCAGAGACAGGTTGGGATCAGGAGAAATCCATTATCGTACATTATTAGTGGATGTGTTAGAAGCTGGTATCAACTGCGGTCAGTCCCATCAGCTGCAGCAACTCATATTTATGATAATGTAATCTTGCCACAAATAACGACTGAGATGAGGTTTAATGCGCCATTAAACCATACCAGGTAGTGTGTTTACAGATTTCATACACATTTAAGTTATTTCAGGTGTCGTAACTAGCATCCTCTTGCAGGTGTGAGGTATGAACGAGGACGAGAAGTCAACCAGCACTCTTTGAGAGCAGCTGTGGGCTGAAAACATGAGTGAATAAAGACTTATTATTATTATTATTATTATTAATATTAAGAAATGCTTTTGTAGATATTTTTTTTGACATTTTGATATATGAAAAGGTGTGAAAAATGACCAAAAATGACCAAGGTAGTTTTGATATGAAGTTGCTTGGCAATTGGAAAACATAGTTTCAAGCATGGTGGTCTAATTCAGTGATTCTCTAAGTGAGGTCTGGGGACCCCGAGGGGTCCGTGGCACTCTGCCAGGGGGTCCGTGAAAAGTTTCAGATTAATATATATAAATCATAATGATTTTTTTTTTTTTTACAAAGGGCTTCATAGTTCAACAAACAATATCTATTTTTAAAAAATCTATAATAGTTTATAGATTATGTTCTAATCTAATTAATCTATAACTCTTAGACTCTGCAAATATTTTTAATAGGGCTGTCAATCAATTAAAATATTTAATCACGATTAATCGCTCGGTTGTCCATAGTTAATCATGATTAATTGCAAATTAATTGCACATTTTTTATCTGTTCAAATATTCCTTAAAGGGAGATTGTCAAGTATTTAATACTCTTATCAACATGGGAGTGGGCAAATACGCTTGCTTTATGCAAATATATGTATAAATTTATTAGTGGAAATAAATTAACAAGACAAAACAATGACAAATATTGTCTAGAAACCCTCACAGGTACTGCATTTAGCATAAAAAATAAGCTCAAATCATAACATCAACAGCAACAACAACAGCTGTCAGTATCATACCAGTTGATACCAGTATCTTAACTGAGTCCGCTACCACCTAAAAATCGCAAGTTGCGTTAAAGAAATTAGTGGCGTTAAAACTAATTTGTGTTAACGCGTTATTATCGCATTAACTTTGACAGCCCTAACTTTTAATACATGTCTTATATCTTTCTAACGTATTTCTCTTGTGTTGTTTTTTCACATAACTAAGACTATAGAAGTGTAATAAATAGGCTGCATCAAATTATTTCAAGGGACATACATGAGGGGGTCCCTGGTATATTCTCTATCTTGTAAGGGGTCCTTGGCTGAAAAAAGACTGTAAACCTCTGGACTAATTTATAAGACATTTGTATAAATTAGTCCAGAGGTTCACAGTCTTTTTTTCAGCCAAGGACCCCTTACAAGGGAGGGTCGCACTGTAAAGGACAGAGGGTGTCGTATCCTGTACAGATTGTAAAGCCCCCTGAAGCAAATTTGTGATTTGTGATTTTGGGCTATACAAATAAAATTGACTTGACTTGACTTACAAGATAGAGAATATACTGGGGACCCCCTCATGTTTGTCCCTTGAAATAATTTGACGCAGCCTATTTATTACACTTCTACACTTACACTTCTATTCCCTGTTTCTTACATAGCAATAATCTGCTGCAGTGAAGAGTTTCCTATCGGTCCCACCTGATCGGCAGGTTAAGACACTGACCCTGATTGGTGCAGTTTGCGTGCGTCTCGTCGCTGTAGTCCCCGCAGTCATTATCTCCGTCACAGGTCCAGTAATCTGGGATGCAGCGGCCGCTGTTACACTTGAACTGAGCGCTGGAGCAGGAGTGACTACAGCCTGCCTCGTCGCTGTTGTCTCCACAGTCGTTATCTGAAAAACAAACACAGTCAAACAACACCCACTCTCTCAATTTATGAGGCGCCCACTGCCTCAAAGGGAATAAAATATAAATATGCATAAAGTAATTGCTTTTCTTTTTTTTTCACAATTAACACAGTGACAGTGAAAACAATGAAATACAAATGAAACAGAATATGAGAGATGAGAGAGTAGATAATGACAGAAACTGCATAGATCAGACCATGCACCAGGGGGAATGTACCGAGCGCTGATACATTGAGCTTGGCAGCAGAGCATCATAACTTAAGCACGTTTATGCCCATACTAAAGTAAAAGGGCAACCTAATGTATAACCTTCAGTGCTTTTCACAGCAGTTGATTTCATAGTAATCAGGGAAAGATAATCTATTCTGTGGTTAAATTACTTTTTATCAACCTGGTATTCTATCAAATTTATACCAAATTAAATTGAGTTTCATTAATTTGACTACACTTTTGCCATGTATTCGGTTGACTGAATAATGCATTACAAGATATTAAATCTAATTTAGCTTCAAACCTGTGCAGAAGACTACAGTAAATGAAAGGCAGCAGTATTGGCCCTCAGCTTGTGGCCTTGTTGGATTAGCAGAAAAGCAGCCCTGACTGTTCCTAAGCCAGCTTGGCCGGTCCTACAACTAGGCTAGCATCATGGCTGTTGTGGTGCATGTTGATCTATGCACTAACCGGTCAGGTTTGGACAATTCAACTCATCAGAGCCGTCCCCACAATCCTTTTCTGAAAGACAGAACCAACGGGAGACAGCAGAGTGGGCGAACGGCACAACATAGGACAACAAAACCAACAACACAGAACAACAAACGACAGCAGAAACAGTAAAGCTAAAAACACACAAACGTACAAGGTGACAAAAAGAAGAGTGTGTGCTAATATGAGGGTGATGGCAAAACATGCACAGCGAACTTGTGACAAAGGAAAGCGAGGAGTTTGTAAATGGGCACACAGGAGAGGAAGAGGAGAGACTAAAGAACAGACACTGACCATTATCGCAGCGCCAGTTTATGTTGATGCAGCGTCCGTTGTTGCAGGTAAACTGGGTGAGGGGGAAACATGTGGGGTAGGCTGTGGACAAAACACTCAATGTTAAAACAACCTCTAACAACAGCTATAGATCACTCTACTGCTATGGACCAAACCACCGAAGTTGACCAACCACAGGAAGCAGGTTCATCTGACCGATCGCCGCAGTCATCGTCCAGGTCACATGTCCAGGAAATAGGGATGCAGCGTCCACTGGCACATGAGTACTGATTGGGCGGGCAGGTACGAGCTAAAAGACAAACACAGTGGAGCTCATGTCACATGTGAATGACAATAAAACGCTAGAGATGTTCTGTTACCATTTTTTCCTTCCTGATACCGATTACGATACCAGCGTGATAAAAAAAAAGTTAGTATATTATTATTAGTAGTATTATTATTATTATTCAACAGCTGTTTACTACTGACCATGTATGGATGTGATATGATTACTATGTGTGTTGTATGGCCTGGCTCAGGTTAAACCTTTTGTAAAACATGAACAAATACATACCGTTGTAAATTAGGATTTTTCCACTGTGAAATGTTACCCAATCCCGAATTTTGGGCAGTATCGGATGCATTGGTATCTGTATCGGAACAACTCTTTAAAACGCCTGTCAGATTTTGGTTTAGGATTGTGCTTGTTTGTGTACCTGAGCAGGTGGTGTTGGATTCGTCCTCATCGTTCCCGCAGTCGTTGTCCCCGTCGCACAGCCAACGCAGAGGGATGCAGCGGTTGTTCTTGCACTTGAATCTGTCTGTGGGGCAGGTGTGCTGGTCTGGAGGGAAGAAAGGACGCATTGAAGGGCAAGAAGGAGAAAAATGAGAAGCCATGTGGGGAGAGAGGCGTAGGGGGGAATGGAAAGGTGTAAGTGTGGAGAGATGTGAGGTGCAAATGAGTGAAATATTCTAGCTGTTTTGGACGGGCTTTTGTTTTGTCTGGGACGGGAACATGTCTGCACTCCAACCACAGACAGACAGACAGACAGACAGACAGACAGACAGACAGACAGACAGACAGACAGACGGACAAGCAGAAAGAGAGCTTTTTCCAGATCCACACACACACACACACACACTCACACGCACACACACACACACACACACACACACACATTAGCAGATACTGTATAAACACACACTACATGCTCTCTGATTTCATTCTGGCATCACCAGACTGTCAAATTCAGACTTTCACAGGTCATCTGACTCAGTACCAATAGGAGGGGTAGCTGTTTTGAATTACCATGTTAGATGAGGTGTGTGCGTGTGTGCGTGTGTGTGTGCGTGTGTGTGTGCGTGTGTGTGTGCGTGTGTGTGTGCGTGTGTGTGTGTGTGTGTGTGTGTGTACTTACGGCACAGCTCAGGAGCCTCGTCGCTGTTGTCCAGACAGTCGTTGTCTCCGTCACACTTCCAGCGCTCCTGGATGCAGCGGTTGTTTTTACAAGCAAACTCCCCGGGCTGGCACTGAGGAGGTGGTACGTAAGACGGGTTGGCTGTGGAAGGAGAAGTAGAGGAAAGGAGGAATAAAAGGAATGTGAAAAACGAGGACATGAAAAAAAAGCAAAATACAGTTTTGAATGACCAAAAACGGAGGGGATTTGTGGAAAAGAGCAATTAAAAGAAAAGTAAAAGGCAAAATCCACCTCACCCACAGTAGCCTGAAGCTGAGCTGACTAGTTATTGCATAAAAATAAAGATGTACCTGAGGTTTCCAAAATAACAAGATAAACAGGGTGTAGGGCACGCACAATCAAAAACCTTTAACAGGTACTGGATCAAAAAATTCAACTAAGGCAAGAATCAAACAAAAGATCAGCATACTGAATTAAAAACTCCCAGCAATTTTAAGTGTGCAACGTTTCCATCCAACAGCGATTTTCATCAGGCGTTATCGTCCGCATTATTTGCTGGGAGCTTTTACTACAGTGTGTGGATCTTTTGCCTGATTCTTGCCTTAGGTGGACAAAACTTTGAACAGTACTGCAATAAATACATTTGCAAAGATTTTAATCTTAGATTGTCATTGAGACTGCGTCAGAGCAGTTGATTTTGTGGTGTTGTTATATTGGATGGTATTACTGCTTCGCTGTCCACACTCCATTCTGTTTTGCTCCTGCACATGTTCAATTTGCACATCGGTTTACTACCTCATTTAATTTTCATTTAAGAAAAAAATTGTAACTTTTACACTTTGCTATATATATATATTTTTTTTTTCTAAGCTGGTTGCAGTAGTCTAGTATATTTATAGTGTATTCTAATATTCTTTATATTGTGTATACTATAGATATTTATCTCTAGTGTTGATATGTATATTTACTGTGTATTTACTGTTCCTGTACATTGCCTGGATAAAGTGCTGCTGTAACACAAGAATTTACCAATTTGTGATCAATAAAGTCCATCCATCCATCCATCCATCCTATTTGTATTATTGAGCAACCTGGAGGTGGGCGAAATACCAGGAACACCTCGAGTATTCTAGGCTTCAAAAAGACAGTACTTATTGCAGAGTTTGTATTGGACTGCATTGCATTATGCAGTTGCTTTTGTTATTGTGGCCACCCCCGCTGTATGTCTCAATTTGTTCAAATATTTTTGTCAAGCAGTTCCAACAAAACACACAGTCAGAGTCACACAGCTTGACTCATCTTGTCCAACATACTGGAAATAAAACCCTGTATGTGTAATGGAGCAAAATGAGTGCCATGAGAAATACCCTTCAGTCTCACATGCACATACAAAACATTTGTTTTTTAACTTACCTTTGCAGCTGGTATTGTCAGCTGGGTCTAGTATTTGGTCTTCTGCACAGGCACACTGCCGGCCTTCTGGTATAGCTAGACAAAGACTGCTGCAGCCGCCATTGTACACACGACACGCATTAGAGCCTGTGGATGAACAAACATGAAACACAAATTAGCACCAATTATGCCTCATGCAATGTGTTTTGACAATCATAATGTCTAGATTAACATGGATTTATAGAAGAATTATCCATTTGTGAGGTGTTTCCACACGTCCTACCTTGCTGCTGCTGAGCGTCGTACATGCGGATTTCAAAGATGGGTGGTCTCTCGTTGCGCAGCAGAGTGGCGGTGCCAGTTGTGGTGTCCAACTTGTAAATGCTGCCACTACGATACTCGTTCCAGAACAAGAAGTGTTTATAGTGGCACAGACCAAAGGCGTGGTTCAGTTCCTGACCTTCGTACACCGTCTGGTGATGTGAGAAAAGCAACAAAATGGCATGCTTTAAAAAAAAAAAAACATACTACAGCACTCTGTGTCCCGAATTACAGCTCAAAATATGTTTGTATTAATCCATGGCGATTATAAAATGTGATGTGACGGACCGTCTTTGTTTTCTATCAGCTAACATTTGAGTTACTTATGCTACAGATCTAGAAATAGTAGAGTGTCAAGGCAATAGTGGTACAAAAAGCAGATCATAAATCTACGTGGCCCAAAAATAGCCTTTTTAGAGGTATTTAGAGTATGTGAGTAAATATTTAAACTTCATTCACTTTATGTAAACCATAAAAATTATACATTTTAAATGCTAAAAACAACACCATAAAACCAAAATATAACCAACGCACAGGCCAGTGAAAAAAAAATATCATCAATTTAGCCACAAAGAGTATGACCTACATTGTGACGGACCACCCACAGTCTTCCGCTGCTTTAAAACTCATTCCCTATTAGCTCGCTCACAGCTCGTCAGTCCCTGTCAGAATAATCCCCCCGCCTTGATTCCTGTGAACCACTCTGCCTTTATACTGCAGTAAAATAATCCCGATGATGGCGAGCCGGTGCTGACCTTGCGCTCGGAGGAGCTGTTGAGGTAGACCATCTCAATGCGGTCGTAGTAGGCGTCCACCCAGTAGAGGATGCCCTGTGGGATGTCCAGGCTGAGGCCGTTGGGCCACAGCACCGTTTTGCTGGTCAGGAACACGTTTCTGTTGGAGCCGTCCATCCAAGCCCGCTCGATTTTGCCTCGCTTGCTCTCCTTGGGGTCCTCCTCCCAGTCTGTCCAGTACATCCACCTGAGGAAGCAACAAGGGAACTGTCAGGGGTACAAGTGCTGAATGAAATGTGACAGCAAGACAGAAAAAAGGATAATTATTGTTGGGGCATTAACGGAGGCAATGACATTTTATCTAGCTGCCCTAAAGCGCACAACCATCATTAGAGCTTCCAGTGAGGCGGCTCCAGAGTGTTTCTTAGAAGATCTGCCCACAGGCAAACAAATGTTTGTCACCAGGTACTTTAGCACCTGTCAATTTCCTTCACTGCTCCAGGCTCAGCCTGCGAGCGCTGGCTGTCTACAACATTTTGAAAACTAAACACCCCCCCCCCCCACCCCCCTTGCTGGAATATGACTGACATTAGCATTAACATTTCATATTTCCTTCTACATCTGTCTCCTTCTCTTGCTTTCCTTTCTCTGAATTTCTCCTTCTCCTCCCTCTTCTCTCTGAGCCTGATTGATTACAGGCATTAGTGGAGGCGAGTGCCTTTCCCCTGAGAAGTGTGTGCACACACACATCATCCTGTCGCCAGCAATCCAAAAAGTGTGTGTGCGTGCTTATGAGCGTGAGCTTCTTCTCAGGAGAGAGCACCAGGAGGTCATATCAATAAGACAACATCCACACACGGCAAGATTAAGAGCTATTTGAAAGAGTGCGAGAGAGATATGGCTGTGTGTTAATAAGCTTGTGGAGGAAATCTACCATGTAATGCACAAAACGCTCCATCTGTTTTGATAAATAGCGCGCGATAAGTGAAATCAGAAGGGACGTTATGTTTCAGGGTGGTAATGGTCAACAACACAGATGTGATGAAAATGATAAAAACGCTCTCTGCTGGAAATTGTGAAGCGACACGGGCAATAGAGAAAAAAAAAAAGCGGTGAGTAATGAAACCAATAAACAGCTCATACACAGGAGATAAGTGAAACTGAGACAGAGAAAGAGTGAACAGAGTTTGCTGAGAAGCGAGTGACAGAGCACTTGAGTCATCAGACAGCTGACCAAAAGAAAATACCAGCCATCCTTATCTCGTACCGTATGTTGCCTGAGCACTTCATTAAACAGCCACCTCCGAGTCGGCATAATTTTAACTGCTGCCTTAACCTCTACTGCACCTGGACTTTACAACACCTGCTCAAATCTTAACTTGTTCAATGATTTTTATCTCTTTTCCCTTGACCAAAAACATCCACCTCAATCACTTCCTCCATCTCTTCGTCCTCTTACCCGTGCAGAGGATCCACTACAATGGCACGAGGGTGAGTCATTTTTCCCTCGATGAGGGTTTTGCGTGTCTGTGAAGCCTTTTCCAGCCGCGCCACGCTGATGGTTTTCTTGGGCCCGTCATCTGTCCAGTACAAGTTGTCAGCCATCCAGTCCACAGCTATGCCCTCTACGGTGTGGATTCCTGAGGCAATTACGCACAGTTGGTGAGAAGCACACATAAAAATAGTACTGACTGCAAAGTCTGTTCATAAGTGTAAATCAAGATTTTTTTTTTTTTTTATACTTTTAGATTCAAATCTAGATTTTATACAGGATTACTGCCTGCTGATGCATAATGCCTGTTTTTTAGGGGTATTTTTATCATGTAAATGTTAGGGGTGTTAGAAAATGTCGATACACATGAGTATCGCGAGATTGTGTTTTGCATACTGTATCGATTCTCCAAAACGCTTTATTGATTTTTACTTAACCACTTTAAAATTCGACGGCCCGCCATCGGGCCTGGCTGCTATCTGATCTTTCGGAGGTTGTAGCGGGCTCAGTTTTAAAGATAGTGAGGGTACTGGTATCATATGAAACTAGAAAACCTAATCCATTGGTACCAACAATGTCATACTAGCATGTCGGGAAGGTTGCTAAATAACGCTCCAAAGTTAAACAAAATTTTGGCGAGGAAAAACTGGCATGGCCATTTTCAAAGGGGTCCCTTGACCTCTGACCTCAAGATATCTGAATGAAAATGGGTTCTATGGGTACCCACGAGTCTCCCCTTTAGAGACATACCCACTTTATGATAATCCCATGCAGTTTTGGGCTAAAACCATGCAGTTCTTTGCATGCAGTACAAATGTGTTATTGTTGCCTATTCTGGTGTGTTTTTTATACTGTGACAGTTTTCCTAAATTAGATTTAGAAAATCGCAATACATCGCCTCCCTTACAGTATCGCAATATATCACAATATATTGAATCGTACCCCTGTATCAATGTATCATGATACGTTTTTTATTGCCAGATTCTTGCCAATACACAGGCTTAGTAAATGTTTAAATTTGTGGAAAGGAGTCCACTGCAACAAAGTTCTTGTTCTCAATGGGATAACCTGAATAAATAAAGGTTAAACAAAAAAATATTCCTGTGTAAACAAGATTCTGAGCTTGTGAAATAATTTTAAAGCCTATGATTATCTGTTGTTGCTTCTTGTAAACCTGTGTAAAAACTCATGCATGCATTTACAGTATGTGTGAATTTTGGCTATGATTTTGGCCAAAATCCATACTTATAACTTGAATGTGTGTGTATGTGCACGTGGAACTTCGGTGTCACCTGGGAAAGAAATTTCATTTACATACATACGATCTAAAGATTTTTTTTACAGCTATAAATCTGTTCTACACACACACAAACTTGAATTTCTCTTGCAGAGTTTTTTTCACAGGTTTACACGATTTCTGAAAACCGCTGCACAAGCTCAAAATCATATTGACCCTTTTTTTAGCTCTTGTGTTTTTCATCTACATACATAGCTGTCATTACCCTACCTTCCTTCACAATGGTATCTCTCTCTGTTCCATCAATCTTCTGTCGCCCGATGATGTAGCTGGTGGCGTCGGCAAAGTAGATGAACTCGCTCTCAGAGTGAAAGTCCAGAGCTCTCGGGTTCATCAGGTTCTCTATGGGGATCATGTATTCATCTGGTACCTTGGCATTCATATCCATGCCCCTGATGACCCCTGGGCGACCTTTACCGTAGACCAGGAAGAGCTCGTGCTCGGGTTCTGCAGCAAAACAAGAAAGCAAAGCCAAAAGATTGTAGCTTAGACCTGAATTTATGTGTACACAGCTCAACAGAGGCAGTTAACACTAAACTTCTTTCACCCATTCTGTTGACAAAGAATGAAAAAATGAGATGATGACTCATGGCTTTTTTTAATCCCAAATAATGTGTATTGATTAAAAAAGTTAATAACACACAAGATCAGCAAAGCCCTAAATTTGAATTAAGTGCTTTTCAATAGAGAGGCAGAGAGGAGAGGAGAGGAGGAGGGGTTGCCTTTACTTAAATTAACTGTGTCATTTTCAAGGACAGTCTATTCTCAGGAGGCAGATCAATATAATGCTATTATTGGTTGATAGAATATTAAAACACTTCTCTGAACAAGCTGAATCAGGCCAACAGAGTCAGACTAAGTTATTGTTGCTCAGCTACTTTGTTCATAGCTCTTTCCCAGTCTAAAGCTCAGGGGAGAACCGCATCCCTGATCCAACCTTGGCTGCCCTTGGCTTCAGGTCTATAGAGTTGAATCACCTTGGCCTCCTGAGTCTATACTTACAGTTAGGCTGGGAGCATGCACACGTTTGTGCTGAATCAGCTGAAAGTATGCTACAGTGCAGTGTCTTGTCTTTCTATCTTATTAATGTTATTATATCCTATTATTGTCATTTGATCTTACCTTTTATTGCTGAGCTAACCGGTTCTCTCATCCTGTACATTGTACCATTGACCCTACATATGACAAATTAATTAATTAATTTTTCAAATTATTTGTGCTAGCTACTCCACAATCTTTCCACATACCCTCTGGTATGTGCAGAAGAGCCCTCGGGTACAAGTTAGGGTACAAACTTAATCATTGTTTCATTACAGTAACAGTCCTACTCACTTTTGCAGGACTTGCCATCGCTGCCCAGGCTGAATCCGGAGCGACAGCGGCAGGTTCGGGTCTTGTGTCCGTTCCCCAGCAGACAGATGTCCGAGCAACCTCCAGCTTTCCCAAACTGGTCCACCTCACATGCATGGCTACGTACTGGACACCAAGAAGGTGGAAGATAAAGTCACAAAACCATAATACAGCATTCAGATGATATGAAAGTGTTTGTGTGTGTGTGTGTGTGTGTGTAGTCTACCTGGAGGCTGGCGTCTCTGGTGGTAGACGTGCAGCGCTCCTCCCTTGTCCACCCTGGTCACTACTTGGTAGTCTGTGCTGTTGAAGCGGTTGACCCTGATCACACTGGTTTTAGGCTGCATGTTAGCGTTGTCTGAGTTGGTGGCGTACAGGTAGTTTTCAAACACAGTCAGCCCGTACAGGTGCTCGATCTTGAAGAGAGAAACAGGGAAAGTTGGGAGATGATGGAAGGGTTGAGGGAGAGAGTAAAGGAGAGGGAGATGGCATTGAATCCAATGTACTAAAAAATCCCAGTTTCACCTTCTTTGAGTGCCTTACTCAACTTACTTATCAACTATACATGTAGTCTGGCTAGGAACAAGATAGATAAGTGCTTCTACAGAAATTAGATATACTCTACCAGTGCCATATTTCCAGAGCTTGTAAGGAGTTTTATATGCTCTGTTGAAGGCTGTGTGAGCAAAAATGCATCAGTTTTGTGTTAGAGCTAACAAAGCCTGGTGAAAAGTGAATAGTCTGCTATTGATTTTTTTCACTCTGGATGTGCCAACGTACGTGATGCACACTCCTGCCTCACCTTCACACAGAGTCTTGTCTTTATGCAAGCAATTATACACGATGATGTGCCTTAATATATGAAAATAATGGACCATGATTCAATGTGGAGTGGCATTTTACTTCAGCGAGTCCATTATTTTCTATATCTGGAAACCTAAGGGTCTATTATCGTGCTTCTACCATGGCAACTTGACAACTTCTGTTCAAATTATCCATGTTTTAAAGATTTTCTTTAGCCATTCTTCCCCCAAGGTTCGTTTCATTTAACAAGTGAGTGTTAACTGGTAATGTTGCATGAAGTCGAGGTGTTGTTTCCGTGGTTACTTTTAGTTTAATAAACCATGTGCTGTGATGTAGAGCGGTGATAAAACTGTTTACCGTCTTTTTGAGGTGTCCTGAAACACAATTCTAACAGCCACTAACTAGTATTTTCCGTGGCCGTGGTACAAAGTGGTATTATAAAGTGATGAAGTGTTTAGCAGCAGTGACTGAGAGGAACCAGGAAAGCTTCCACTGGTCACAATAGATAGAACCCCTGGACAAACTAGCTTTTATCTGACAAAATCCGGAGGAAAAGCAAGGCAAGAACTTTCAAATCTGGACAAACACAGGCCAGTGACTCAGTGTCCCAAGAGGCCGTGTCAGCAGCAGCATAAAACCTGAGATGGCACTGTGGTCTAACTCAGGCTGAGTGGAGCCCACTGGGCCACAGAGAGACACAGAGAGTCAGGATAAAAGGATAAAAAAGGGTTATTATTATCGTAGGCTGAAACGTAATGCTCTGCTGAGGTGATGCAGCGAATGGAAACCTATTAGCATCAGACTGTGAGGAAACATGATTGTGCACTATGTCACCTTTACTCACAGATCTAGCCAAGACAAACCAGAAAAAAAAAAAAAAAAAAAAAAAATGGTGCGCTACTTGATTTCACACACTTCAGGTTCCAAGTGTCTGTAGCATTTAATCAATTTAAAAGGGTCTCAATTAGCAGGCATGGGACACATTTTTCTCTAATCAAGACCCCATGCATCTTGATTTGAACTTTAAAAAAATGTATTTTTACACAAAAGAATTTCCTATGCAGCTTTAAAGCTACAGTAGGGTGGTGTGGTGACCCCTGGTGTCATCTGAGGTTTCCCGTTGTTAACCTGAGTCTCTCTTTGCCCTGCAGCAGGCTGATTAGCTCAGTGATTGATGGGATCTGGAACACCTGGGCCCGGAGTTCCCAGTTCACTGAAGTCACGACTGCAGTCTCTCTCTGGCTGACTCTCTGCTGGCTGCTGTGGCTCTCTGCTTCTCCTCTCTAGGCACCTGGTTTTGGTTATGCTTCCTTCGTTAGTTACTGTTGTTTATATGCACCTTTGCAACATCCCCACACACACATTCTCCATTCATGCATCACACACACACTACTGGCACCACTGATATCCACATCCCATACTTTAAATATTCATTTATCTTTTTAGTTTGGTTTAATTTGGCTTTAATTTGTTAAATAAAGTATCTTTTGTTAGACTTCAACTTGGTGTACCTCCCTTTATGTTAAATCCCGACAGCAATCAATAAATCAAATTGGACTGGCTACCGTCCTGCACGCACTCTGCCTGTGCCCTCATTGCGTGAGTCTTCCACAAGCTGCTAGCTTGACAGCTGCGAGTACGATAGCTATGTTCGTTGTTTACCTTAATTTTTATATATTTATGTTTCTAATGATAATTTTGGGGGAGTGGCTTTGGAGGGAGGCCTGAAGTGACGGGCTGTCAGTGTTGCCAACTTGGCGACTTTCTCACTAGATTTAGTTACTTTTGGAGCTAGTGCTGCTGTAGCTGCTTTCGTTGAAAAAGATTTAGCAACACTGGGCTGCTGGTTTTTCATTTGGATAGTTTTTTAAATCTAATTTACTCTTGATGGATTCTCCTACCCCTGTTACCTACCCCAGCTATAAGAGAGGCTAGGCCAGGCCTTAATTAACACACACTCTTGATAAAACAGCCCAAACACCATCAATAACACACTTTTAACCTTTACCTGAAGGATGTGCTAATGCCCTATCACAGGTGTGCACACACACACACACACACACAGACACACACACACAGAGCAAGAGATGATGGTTTGTGTGTGTTTGTGCCCTTAGGCTCAGAGAGTAAATGAAAGCCATTACTTCTCCACAGATCACAGTAAAAGCCATGGTAACAAGTTTAAGAGCCACTGTGCTTCATCAGCGCTGCAACATCAACAACAGCCTCGGCATCAGACACTATTAATCAGCTGCTTTAATGAAAAGGCAAATGTCCTCCGTCTCCTCTGTGCTCATAACTCACTGGGCAAGAACACATTACAGGAGCACACAGGAGAAGCATCAGGTGCATTATAGATATATAGGGAACTATAAAGCACACTAGAGTTTTTAGAGAATTATGAATAGCGTACACAAGGACAAGCTAATTTAAGAGAGATAATCTTTGCGCTAATTGATGATAATGGGAGTGTGGTGCGTCCTGTGCAGCTGTTCTCACCAGCAGGCCTTGGATGATGGTGTGCCGGTTCTTGCCTTCGTAGTCCACCACCTCGATGTAGTCCAGGTAGGCATCGGCCCAGTACACCAGCCTGCTGACGAGATCCAGCGTGATACCGTGGGGGAATACAATCTTACTGTCCACGAGCTTGGTTCGGTTCTGGCCATCCATGTCGCAGCGCTCCACTTTAGGGATCTGACCGTAGTCGGTGAAGAATACCTTCCTGTGGAAACAAAGGATCAGACCTGATTGAGGACAGAAGGATGAATAGATCAATTGAATCGGAAAATAGTTTCATTTTCCGCCCGTCTGACTTTGTTATAATTGATTGATCGCCCTTATTTCCATCACAGGGAGACAATAATAATCTACCTTCAGTAGCGTAAAAGGAGAAAGGTAGGGAACATCCCTACTAGCAGACAGCGAGCAAGATTCATTGAAGTCATTTTTTCAAGGAATAATGCTGAATATTTGATGAATATCTTTAGGTTTTGAAGTGTTGGTTGTACAAAACAAAGATGTCTGAAGTCCTGAACTTGATTCAGTAACTCTCCTATACCACAAGACCTAAAATTGGGGTTTTCTTTCTGAAAATTTGTAGTTTTATTAGTTAGCAATGTTCTTAAGGAAAACATTTCCACTGTAAACCTGATTTAGAACCAAACACTTTATCAGAGCATAATCATTATTTAAGTGTTTCACTGCTGCCAAAGCAAAAATAGTGACTTATTTAAAGCTTCAAATAATAAATCATGCTCACAGTCCCTGTAAATGTGTTAGTAAGCAACTTCTTTTTAGAAATGTATGAAATGTATGTGCTAAGCAAGCAGGAAAACACATTCCACACAATATCTTGAGATTCCCTGTCGAAACTAAACCTCACAGAGTAACCAGTAGATGACGGGAAGTAAAAATATAAGGATTTGACCGACTATTTTGTCAAACCTTTCTGAAGTGCACAGCTATGGAAGGCTTGTATTGTCATCCGATGATGAAAAACAAAGTAATGTAATAATATAATTCAGCACGTGCAAATTATTTTACGTTTTTTTGAGGGTGAGCGCATTAAACAGTCAGTGTGAGATTACTGAAAAGATTTGTAGTCACTAATTTAACAGCACAACAAAGGATGAATTTTGCTGTTATATTGTTGTTACCGTTGTTTTTCTCCCCCTCTAATGACACCGACTGCCGACCACAACAACAACAAAGAAGCAGCTACAGTGAATCTACCTGACCTTGTTACTGGAAGAACCAATTACGGCCGAGGAAATTGCGTGGGATGAAAACACTGAACGTAGCTCCAAGCACAAATACACACACACACACACACACACTTTCACATTTGTGCTGTTCATTTTTTTTCCCAACACACACACACACACACACACACACACACACACACACACACACACACACACACACACACACACACACACACACACACACACACACACACACACACACACACACACACACACACACACTTTCAGGAATTCAGCTGGTCATAAACAAAAGAGCTGTAACAAAAACATGCTTTTACATTCAAAACCTACACAGTCCGCAAACACAACATCTGCACTCAATTACTGCAACGTCCAAACTTCCATTTAGCCTTTTCCCTCCATTTCGACTCCTCGTTTTAAAGTTGGGTAACAACGACGGATGACAGAAGGCTGACTTCTCATGGGATTATTACGAGTTTGCATGGAGTGTGTTTGTGCATACTGACCCCATGGTGGGGTCCAGGGCGATGCCTTTAGGGTTATACAGCTCCTGGTCCAGGAGGGTGACACATGTCTGTCCATCCTTGTCACACACGAAGATCCTGTCGTCCACGTCATCCACAAAGTAGAAGTTTCCGGTGAGCCAGTCGATGGCCATCTGCTCCACATCTGGACAGAGAAAGGGCGCAGGGGTGAGGAGGGAGTAAGTTGGGACACAGGAGGTGCAGTGGGGGAGGCAAAAACAGTGTTTTTCAATTCTTGAATTGATTCATTTTGATGGCAGAGAGCTTGAGCACATGATGTTGTTGTACATACTTGTAGCAGATTGGTAAGAGGTTTGACTCATAGTCATGTGATGAAGTAAATTAGTCAGCAATACGGTGAGGCAGCTACTTCAACAGCTCCCGCTCTCACACACACACACTCACACACACACATTCATACAGTCCAAATTTTCAGGTTTGGACTTGGGTCAGATTTCTTGACTGACAAACGAGATGAGAGCCAACTCCAATTAGCGAGTGTCTAGGTAATGTGTCTGTCATTCAAAGCCACTGAGACGGACAGAATATGAGACAGGCTGTTTGTTGCTTCGAGGGGTGCGATGTTGCCGTAGCTGTAGCTAAGCGACTGCGGGCGTGTGGTGTCCGCTATGTTTGTTTTCTCGAGGCTCAGCTCACGGGGAAGACCAGTGCCCCGCCCGACGATGAAAATCAAACACCTGGGAGCGTGCACATGGCACCACACACGTACTTTATGGAACATTTACTGTGAAAAAAAAACCCACTGAATACCCCTGCTCTATCCAAACTGTGCTGAATGTGGTGCAGGACCACATAGGGAGGGTCTGAGAGAGCAGAAAAATATGAGGAAAAGAATAACATGAGACACTAATATACCCCTCTCCCTGGTTCCCTCATTCCCTCATTCCCTCCTCTTCCTTCCTCTCCTCAAACACCAGCTCAGCCACACTGAGGCTGAGCCAAGGACCAGAGAAAGAAAGCCATTGTTAAAGCTAAAGGAAAGGAGACGTGGGGATATTAAAGGTCCAGAATGATCAATTTACTGTAGTGAGAGGTGGAAAGTATCTTTACTCAAGTACTATATTTAGGTATACTTCTGAGCTGGAAGATGCTAAAGCGCTCCGTAAAGCTGAGGAGAACGTCAGAGACGGTGATAATTATCTGTTGGTTCGTCACAAGTGACCCATTTCACACATCATGATCCATTTAAGTAGCATTTTGAAGATGATGTGAAGACTTTTACTTGTAACTCAGTATTTATAGTTTTAATACTTTTACGTAAACAAAGCATCAGAATACCTTTTCCCGCACTCACTGTCCTACCTATAAATCTTAACATAGGGAATGAAAACTATACGTCTGCATGACTAGAGAGAGAGTGAGAGACAGAGTGGGGAGGAGGGCTTCACAAACCACAAGACTTGTATTTTCACAGCTGCCACAAGTTCTGCTCTCCACAGAACTATCCGCACACACACACCGACTCACACACGTACACAAACACCTCAGATATAGGGCTAAAGTCGTGCTGCAGGAGTCCGTGGTCATGCAGTGCACAGTGCTAGGGGTGGAGGTCTAATATGGCGGTATGTTTACCAGGGCGAGCAGATCACTGTGATGATTTAGGGGAGACCAGAGGATCGATTTCTCCAACCAGGAAAGAAAAGCTTGAGTGGGGGGAAATGACAGAGCAGATTCCTCGGCATAAGAGCGCAATAAAAGTGTGCACAGTGAAAGCTTACCAGCTCCGGACCAATAAATCTGACTGTAATTCCAGAGGAGCCCTCTGTATTTAGAAAAACGGACACATTTTTTCTGAAGTGCCTGGCTCGCAAAGGGAGGGAAATGGATCACTTTCAAATATTTCGGGTTCGAGTAAAAGTGGAAAAAGGATAAAAGGAAAAATGCAGATGGACGGAGAGGAAAGGAAGAAAAAGTGAGAAGAAAAGAAGGAAGACAGAGACCAGAAGAAAGAGGGGGGGAGATCTGATTTCCACTAGGGAAACTTGGCCATTGTGCAGCAGCATTTCAGAGGTTTATGGGAATCAGGGGCCGTATTCCCAAAGGTGCTCTTAATTTTTAACACAGAGTTCTCTGTTTAAACGCTTCCAGCTGCCCCACAACACACTGATTCACTGATTAAGCAACGGGTAAACAAAAGAAGGAGAAAAGAGGAGATTGTGCAATATTCAAAAAGTTTACTGGAAGACCTGAAAAAATGTCCGTCCCCTACTTTCTGACAACCCCCCCCCCCCTCCTCACCCCCCCGCGTTCCATTTTCCTCCACTTCTGCTAAACAGAAATGGCTCCAGCAAAGACTTTTCAATCTCCTCCCATTCTCTCTCATGCATCATCCCCCTATCCCTCCCCTTTGTCTGCTCCCCAGAGGTGGGAAAACAGTCTGGATTCATTAACTGCAGCTCTGTCTGTCTCAAACTATGCTATAAAAAAACAAAACAGCATAATTGAAAAAACAGAACCGGCCGCCTTCTTCAATTTTTTCCTACTCTCTCTAAACAACTTGTTTTCTCCGTCTCTCTGCTCCCTGTTGGTCTAAGAAAACAGCCGAGTGGATGTCTAGATAATGTATTTAAAGTGAATTGCTAAATGGGGCATTGCTAGGCTGAGTTTTACTCCAATAACTGTATGTAGGAGTACAAGTGAAGGGCATACATCTCCACAGGCACCCACAGCTTAAACTACGCTGCTAACACAGGAGGATTGATAGTGGCATTACTTTTAAATATGGTTTTTGATACCTCACTTTTAAACTGTGATTGAAGCTTAGAACGCTGACCGCTCATACACCCCAACCCCCACTTCCCCTCGCCAACCTCCCCGCACTCCAAAACACTCCCTCAAGCATCTGGCGAAGGCGTCACACCAGAGACACACAGGCAGGGGGAGACTGGCAAAAAAACAACAACAACAATTTGTGGCTCTGTTAAAATCCAGAAACCATACAAAAGCAAGAGAGGAAATAAAGTGGTTAATTTGAGGGATTAAAGTGTAGACTAAAGACTATAGTGTATTTCATGGTTCATGGTTAATGAGAGAGAGAGAGAGAGAGAGAGAGAGAGAGAGAGAGAGAGAGAGAGAGAGAGAGAGAGAGAGAGAGAGAGAGAGAGAGAGAGAGAGAGAGGGGGGGGGGGGGGGGGGGGGGGAGAGAGGTTTAAAGCTGAACAAAGTGTTGAATAGAGAGAAGATTTGAAAATGTGCTGACTGGCTTGCCTTTTAACAGCACATGACCTCTTAAGGAGATTTCAGGCCGGTGTCTGTGCTAAGCAGCACGCTGTAGCTCACTGTGCAGTGGGAGCAGGTACTGTAGCTCCTACAGTACAGGCAGGGAAAGGAGGCTTAGCAACAGCTCTGGGATCAGCCCTCCTGTGTACAGTGTGGAGCATCAGCATCTAGTACTACTGAATGTTAATCTATCTCAGCTTCATTTCTAGGTGTCCCATTGGGAGAGCTCAGCACCCATATGTTAGAAACAACTGATTAAACAGATATGTACTAGGTGTATTCAAAGGTTGTTTCCTGCTGCAATGAGGCACTCCTCACCACAGTTTACCATAAATGATGTCCGACAAGCGCAGCTCATTCAGAGTATGCTTTATGTAATCGAAAATGATGACGACAAATTGTGAGGAAATGCAAATTAGATATGGTTCATGTGCCAGTCCCTCAAAGTAATTTAAAACAACAACAAATGTTTAAAATGCATTGTGTTTGCACTGCAAATTGTGCTTTATTAATCCAATTTTAATCTGGATTTTTAGCCAGAGTCCAGACTGAAAACTATTGGATGGATTGCCATGAAATTTGTCTAAACATTCATGTTTCCCTCAGGATGAATAACTTTGGTGATCCCTTGACTTTTCATCTAGCACCATCAGGTCAAAATTTTAGTTTGACCAATACTTTGGTACTGTACCAGCAAAACGCAATGACATTCCCTTCAGCCTCAGTTGTACTTTGTGTTTGGGGCTGACAAGCAAATGCTAGCATGCTAACACGCTAAACTATGATGGTAAACATGATTATGATAAACATCATTATATTAGCATTGTCATCGTGAGCATGCTGACGTTAGCATTTAGCTCAAAGCACCACTGTTCCTAAGTACAGGCTGAGCAGTGATCTTTATATACTATTGACTTTTACACAGTTTTTAAATAAAATAAACTCAGATATATTCTCTTTTTTTTTGTTTAAAGCTAAGGTTGGTAATGTTGAGCAACTAGCATGAGTACACTAGATTCTATAAATTATCCAACCAAAAAACCCAGCCCAGTGTTGCCAACTCTTTTCCAATGGAAGTAGCCAGCAGCACTAGCTCCAGAAGTTATCATTATGAACATAAATATACGTAAACAACAATGAACATGGCTATTGTTAGTACTCACAGCTGTCAAGCTAGCAGCTTGTGGAAGACTCTGGTGACGCGCAATGAGTGTACCATGCAGGCAGGTAGGTAGACGGTTCAATCATTTCATTCAGTCCGAATGAAATGATTGAACGGGCTTCTTACAGTCCTGCGTCAGACACACATACTAGATTTTGTCAGAGCATTTCATTTATTGGTTTCTGTCAGGATGTAAAGATAATTTCAACAAATATAACAAAAACTGTTTTTGAAGAACAACCATAGCTTTAATGAAAGCTAAAAGTAGTGAAAAAATAAGTTACATTTTTCATAGTCACTTACATCACCACTTTTGTATGATGTGAGTGACTGGTATAATTAGCAATGGCAAGAAACAGACAGTGTCAAATATAGAATGAGACTAAGTGTATGTTTCATGACATTTGGAAGAGGAGAGTGGGACTTAAAAAAAAAAAAGTCATAGGGAATGTCATGAAAGTGAGAGAGAGAGAGAAAGGGGGGAGTTGGAGACACATCTGGACAACTCATCTGTGGCATACTGAGGTCATGAGTCACTCCAACCACACACGCATCATTTCCTGTATGTTCACCCCTGTCATTGGTTGCTGTTGGCTCCTTCCATGTCGACTGTGAGCATAAACCTGCTCCTCCTATTCTGTCACACTCACACGCCAGCAGCCTGTCCAAAAGAGCAACTCTGCTGTCTGGGCAGTCGCTCTACATTATGGACTGGAACAGATGAGAAAAATCTGCCCTATTGTATTGTATATTTTTTGCGCCGACGCTAAGTATTTGGGGTCCTCTTGGTTGTCAGATTTAGACATTCCTGACATTGTTTGTCATCATAAATATAAAGATTTATATTTTTGCCATGTTTTGTGTCATAACTAGCTCCTGTCTACGCCTTAGATGGGGTTTATTCTGCAAAACAGTCACGCTAGGAAACAAACAGTACTTTATTTTCTCTGTCCGTTTGTCTTGTTAACAATTAAAATGCCTTCAAATGGCATCCCTGTTTTTCTCGTGTCACTCATACACACACTGACATGAAAACAGCAATAATGTCACTCGGATACAGGACGTGCAGTGCCCTTCAATTGCTTCCTTATTTCAGCAATACAGCTCTAATCCTTCATTATCAGTCATGCACATCCTGTCCATGCTCCACATGTGTGTATCAGGATGTGAGTGTGCACGAGCGCTGCAGTGTGTGTGTGGGTGCGTATGTGTGTGTGTGGGGGGGGGGGGGGGACGGCCGTGGAGAACCCAACTGAAGCTTCTGGAATTTCCTGCAAATTCTTCAGCTCCTTAAATTGTCGAGTCCGATGTGAGCCGAGGTTCTGGTTAAAGCTGCGTGGTTATAGCAACAGTGATAATCCTCGTTCTTTGCATTACTTCACTCACACTTATTAAGCACAAATGCATGTTTTTTTTAATAGGAAATCTCTGTATCAGTGTGGCAATCTTTCTGTAATTTTGAGGAGGCTGCTATGAAGTCTTTTTTCCTTCATGAGCCTGATTGATTACTGTATAATGTGCTAATATAACAGATGTGGCGTTATTACTGTGAGGGACACCAAAACGCCTCATGCATAATTTTCATTGTTCGGAGCTCGCCTGATATCGTTTGGTTTGAAATGAACATATTTCCAAATGACAGCTACACCGCACTGTGCGCGCATGTGGAAGACAGAGCTGCCCGACTGTCATGGCTCGGCCTTTTCATTTTCTCTGATGGGTCTGCACTGAGAAAGTCATTTCTGCCATGTTAATGCATTCTTTAGTCACATGGCAAAGGGATGTGAACGGAGACGAGCCGCTGCATACTGAGTGGATGTGATCGGTCACAATGTATGCAAGTACAAAACAGAGGAGGAGAAAGGAGAGGAATAACGCTGAGCTCTACGATTCAATACAATTATAGTATGTCTGCATTATATCCTAAGTGTTGTGTACAGATCAGAAGTGGAGTTAAGGGATTGTGGAGAGAACCAGGAAGGACGGCTTAGAGAATAAGAGCATAATGACTAAGTCAGTGAGAAATGCAATGTTGTTTTAAAGTGGCAGTAGGCAGTATATTTTCGGCATCATTGGGCAATAATTCCATAATAACCTTTCAGCATATTGTAATGAATTACAATCAGTGGTCTGAGAGATAACTAGACTTCTGCACCTCCTCATGGCTCGGTTTTCAGGCTTTAGAAAATCTAGGGAGGGAGACTTTGACCAATCACAGGTCATTTCAGAGAGAGAGCGTTCCTATTGGCTGAGCTCCGGTCATGTGACCAGAACTGGGCGTTCCTTCACCAGATTTTACAATAGCGGCAGCGTCACAAACTTTCTCATTTTACAGCTAAACAGTACACTACAAGATGTTTCTGAAAACATTTGAGGTGAGAAATAGGCATTAATGTGACATAATATTGATTCATATTTGATCAGCGCTGCCTAGTTTGACCGTTTGGTCGGAGTTCGCGAGTGATTGACAGCCGGCTCTCATAGACGGCAGCTGGACAGCGGACCTCAGATCAGTTCTTACTGCTTGTTTACCTCCGGTAGGTGAAATCTTGCAGATGCCGTTGGGAGCACCAGAGGACACAGAGGCACATGATTTTTTTCAGGTTACGTGTTTCATGTACTACTGTCACGATATAGCGACCGTTTTATAAAAATAACTTTTTTTAATCATATTTCAATCTCGCCTACTTCAGCTTTAATTCAAGGTAAAGTCTTGGAATTAATGGTAGGATAAGTATGACACCACAGATAGTTATAAACCATCTGTCAACCAACTTCCTAAAAGACACAATGATGCATTCCTGCTGGCTTTGTGTGGATATAAATGTGTCGTTTCTGTGCTTTCTCTCCAATTCACAGTGAAGACAAGGTGCCCGAAAACCAGGCCGCAACACGGCTAGGAACTTGAAGCAAAGAAGGAATAAACAGAGGGAGGGGAAGCTGGTGTGGGTTTGGAGGCTTTTGACCCGCAAGGTTGTCTAAACTCAGGAGCACGCACGTACACACGTCTGCACTCGATCGCGCTCCTCAGATCTCCAAGGTCTGTCTTTTTAGTTTCATTTTTACAGGAGAATGGACTCTTTCTGAAACGAAACTTAAGCCATGGAAAAACACAGCTGCTTTTAATGTGCTGCCACAATACCTCTGACTCACAGGCTGCGCATGAGCACGTAGGTATTGATGCTCAGTTCAGTTTTGGCTACATTTCGGGGCATTTTTTCCTCCACCTGTTTACATTTGACTTTAAAAGTGAAACACATTTTGAATTCATTCAGAGCAACAAGCCCAGCCAAAATCGCCATCTGCAAAGGATGCAAACCAGACAAACATAATAGTTCAAGGTGAGGATCAGCCGAGGACTGCAGCCAAAGGTTGGGCTGCTACTGATAGATGGAGAAGGCCAAAGGTGAATCAGGATGACTTAGAATCCTGATTCGTTAGATGAATGTCACTCAAGCAGACATCTGACTCCAATTGCATTCATTTCCAGATAGCAACAGGACCGAAAACAGCCCCGAAAACATCTGGTTCAGTGTGCTTTTACCGCATCTACCAGGCTATGAAAAGGCCTTTTTCTAGTGAAGACGGTTTCTTTGAATTGTCTGTGAGTGTGTGTGTGTGTGTGTGTCGAAACAAACTTCCAGTCAGCTTATTTAATAGTTTCAAGGTCCAACTGCTGAAGGAGCTGTGGGCGAAATGGATGTCTGCTGTGCTTCTTTTTTCTGTATTTTCATCTTCACGCATTTACTGTGCTATCAAGTCTGTGTTTCATTGTAGCCGGACCTGCATGAATAATGGAAGCATTGAATGGACTTTTCTGAGTGAAATGCTACTTTCTTCCTCCTCTGTATACAGTATGAAGCAAGAGAAAAAGTGTGACTGCTTCTCACACAGGATCTAATCGTGCAAATATGCATCACATTAGAACAAAAATACTAAGGCTGTCAAAGTTAACGCAATAATAGCACGTTAACGCAAATTCGTTTTAACGCCACAAATTTCTTTAACGCATTAACGCAATCGATCTTTCGGAGGTTTTAGTTTTAAAGATTTAAAGCTAGAGTGAAGATACTGGCATCACATGAAACTAGAAAACCTAAGGAATCCAAAAAGGAAGTTAAAAACGCTCCAAAGTTATGATAAAGTTTGGCGAGGAAAAACTGGCATGGTCATTTTCAAAGGGGTCCCTTGACCTCTGACCTCAAGATATTTGAATGAAAATGGGTTCTATAGGTACCCACGAGTCTCCCCTTTACAGACATGCCTACTTATTGATAATCACATGCAGTTTGGGGCAAGTCATAGTCAAGTCAGCACACTGACACACTGACAGCTGTTGTTGCCTGTTGGACTTCAGTTTACCATGTTATGATTTGAGCATATTTTTTATGCTAAATGCAATACCTGTGAGGGTTTCTGGACAATATTTGTCATTGTTTTGTGTTGTTGATTGATTTCCAATAATAAATATATACATAAATTTGCATAAAGCAAGCATATTTGCCCACTCCCATGTTGATAAGAGTATTAAATACTTGACAAATCTCCCTTTAAGGTACATTTTGAACAGATGAAAAATGCGTGATTAATTTGCGGTTAATCACGATTAATCATGGACAATCATGCAATTAATCAAAATTTTAATTGATTGACAGCCCTAAAAAATCAATTTTCTGGAGAGTGGAGCAGGTCTTTGTTTTTCACTGTGAGACCACAATAGCAAAGCCTACAACAAAAAACTAGAAAATTCATCTTGAAAAAATCATGAGATGTTTGACAGATCATTGTGTAGCCACAGGTTGTGTATCGTGTTTTCTTCCGGCCTTGCCACATGGGATAATAAAATCTGCAGTGAAAATTCGCCTTATACCGTATGTGGCCTCCAAGAATAAAATATCCTGAAAAATTACAACACACACACACACACTTTGCCTTGTTGCAGTGTGAGGCAACTTTTTCTGCTGTTGTATTATGTATTATGTGCTGTAAAATTCTGCCGTGTACTCTGGTCTGCGCAGATCATGCTGTGCTTTATAAATGTACCAGGGTGAAGCTGCATGCTGCTGTGGAGTACTCACGGTGCAGGCTGAGGGAGATGTTGATGACTCTCTCCTCTGTGAAGCTCTTCAGATTGGGGATCTTGGCACATTTGAGGTGTGTGGATGAGGGGGCGTCTCCGACATGGATCCAGCAGACGGTCTCCTCGGCGTAGAGGAAGTCCATGGCTGTGGTTTGTTTGGTGCTGGTGGACAGCAGGCTGTGGACCGTGGTGCCGCTCAGGGAGGTTGCTTGGATGTTCTGGGAGTTGGCGATCAGCAGGACAGGCAAACGGTCTACCGGCACTGGAACATGGACATGAACATAACTAACGGTTGACAGGAGGAACATGAACGGAACATCCACGCAGTCTCAGTCAAAACTGGATTACATTCAGTCCTGGGGCCTGTTGCATAAACTTAATATAAGACTAGTCTTGGCCTTAGACTGGTCTTAGATTGTCAGGTTAGACTAGTCTAATTAAGCCCGTCTGTTGCATAAATATTAAGACTGACTTAGAGGTAGGAAAGTTTGCCACGTCTCCCCCCTGGCTAAGCCTGAGGTGAGAGCTTTGTTGCTATGGCAAAAATCTGTTAGAAGGTCAGTTAGCTTTCAACTGTTACTTTTAGCTATTTCAACTTTTTTCCCTATCCTTTTAGCTATTTTTTAGCTAATTATTTCAACTGTTTACCCATTATTTAGCTAACTATTTAAACTGTTTACCCATTACTTTTATCTTGCTTTTAGCTAACGTCTATAGCAAGTGTCTATAGCAAGTTTGACTTAAAGTTATATTTAAGACAAACTATTTTTTATGCAACTGGCCCCTGCTGCTGTCTGCTGGTACTTACCATTCTTGGCCTTGCATGAGCGGTTGTCTGGCTGGGACAAATAGCCCTCCACACAGGAGCAGGCGTAGGAGCCTTCAGTGTTGGTACAGGACTGACTGCAGGTCCCATACAAACTGCACTCGTCAAAATCTGAACCACAGATACCACACGTGGATTTATTAGGGTATAGCAGGTATAAAAAATAACAAATTCTAGTTCAGAAATAGGTATGAACTGAAAATACAATAAAAACATACACATATGCACATATCTACAGATGGGAAATAACAATGCTGATTTAACTTTAAAAAACTAAAAACTCTGCGTCTCCTCCTCAGATTATTTTTGACAGACTAAGTAAGTGATTCTTTAAGGCTATGTGTTGCACAAAATAACCATTATATCAGTGAGGTTGTTGCTCTTTGATGCCTGTGACTCCGCTATAATCTCAATGGCTGCTAAGATATGAATGTTCCTAAACAGGCTTTTGTGGGAAATGCTCCACACTCCCAGGGCCCCTGAACTACCCGCTATGTGCTCTGCACTTGATTCAGCTTCTTCAAAACCTGAGTAAACACCGGTGCAGCTTTGGATGCTAGCAGAACTTCAGTACTGATGTGGAGTTACCGGACAAAGTAAGCACATAAGCTTATGTTTGTTGTTGATGCAACACTATCATCCTGTCATTATACTCCATACAGGAATAAAATACAAAGATCTACTATTTTTCCTGACTTGCGGCACATACTTAACTTAACTGCAGGTATCACAGAGGGTGGCCATTAGAGGAGCTTACCTTTGCATGCCTTTCCATCTGCGCTGATCTCATAACCACTCTTACAGTAACAAGCAGGTCCTGCTGGAGTCACTGCACAGGTTTCCTGACAACCCACGAGCGAGCAGTTGGCGATAAACTCTGGGGGAAGACAAACGAGGGAGACAGGAGTGAGTTTTTGGCGTAATGTGCGTGGGAAGGCGACAGATTGTATAATAGGGAGTGACTTAAGACATAAGGTGTTCATTCATGTTTCTCTCCTGTTACTGACATTGTTATTGGGCTGAAAACACTGCATCAGTGGTTCTAATAGGAGGTGGATTTGTGCATAATTATGTGATAATATATTCAACATAAACCCACAGATTATACTGTGATCACTCATTTCATTCATCGTGCTGGGTACTATCTGGCAGAAGACACAGAGAGGCTAGGTGACAGGAGCAGGTGCTGCTGAAGCTGTTGTACATTTTAGAGGGAATACTTACAGCTCAGCAGGGTGCTGAAGTGCATAAATACTGTGTTTGATGTGTCTGGCTAAATTGTTGAACTATACTCTCTGCAGCCTCCTCCTGACAATGAGGCGCATATAAATAATGAGTACAAAACATTCAGAGACAGCTCAGTTGCCCATCAAATCATCATCAGCATTAGAACTGGCAACAGATGTGATCTACAGTAAGTGTGGTTGGATGTAGTGTGAGTTTCAGAAACGGACTGATAGAGTTCCTGAAAACAAAAACACATCTATTGAACCAAAATGCGTCACTGAACAGTTCAGTACAAAAGCAGTAGAGATTACAGAATGATAAAAATCACAAGTGCCAGCAGTGCGGACAATTCAGGTCAGGCTGATGCATCATCACACCAATTAACAAGGCTATTCTTTGCGGAACACAGTGCTGCTACTGTGCAAACACCGTTGGGGTGGCTGTGGCTCGGAGGCAGAGCAAGTCGTCCACCAATCGGAAGGTCGGCGGTCCAATCCCCGGCTCCTCTCGTCGCATGTAGAAGTGTACTCGATGCAAGACACTTAACCAAATTACTCCTGAAGGCCGTGTCATCGGTGTGTGAATGAGTATTTAGATTAGATTCTGTATGAATGTGTGTGTGAATGTGTGAATGCTGACATGTAGTATAAATGCAAGTCCATTTACCATTTATCATTCAACTGTGTAAACTAAAAATAGTAGAAATGACAAGTTCAGCAGACACAGAGGTGCAAGTCTTCAGCTTTGCAATTATTTGTGAAAAACAAATGAACCCATTGAGATCATAATAAGATGATAATAATCCCTCAGCATGTGGAACTCCCTACCTGAGATCCTCTTTTGAATCTCTTCTTAAAACTCACTTTTATCTCATGGCTCTTTTGTAACTGATGGTATTTGATGTCATTGTTTGTCTTGTTTTATAACTTATGTTTTAGATTTATTATTTGTTTCTACTGTAAAGCATGTTGTAAGTTTGTTTTAAAAGGTGACATATAAATAAAGTTAGTAGCATTGTTGTCCGTGTGGGGACTTGGCCTAATTATCCCTTTAAGGTGGATGCTCCTCTAAGTAAAACAAATATTAGATAAAAAGTCTGTAAATGGAAGGACAGCGATACACAACAGAAATCAACAAATACTTCGGCCCTGCACCCACAATCAATACCTCCCCGCTAACCCCTGACCATCTCCAAGGCTACACACACACACACACACACACAACACGCTACAATCACACCTTCAAGTCAGCTGACCAACCGACGCATAATGGAATCTCAACAGAGTTTTCAACGGTGCACGGCACATCCTGTGAGATATAAATCAAGACACAGTGAGTCATAGTCAAACAGACACCGTCGTGTCAAACCAGGCTGAGATCTATCAGTCACAAGTGATTCACTTTGCCCAGAAAACACTGGCAGACAATTCACACTGACACAGCACCTCCGGGGAGAGGGAAGTGGGATCAAGAATCTCACCACACACACTTTAACACAGGATTAAAGAAACAAACGGCCACAGTTTTGGTGCAATGCTCTACTGTACATACTTTATTTTGGCACTAAATCAATAATAAAGTTAAACTTGATCCTGAACAGCTATAACCGCTGAGCAAGTAGAAGCTAAACCAGCTCTCTAATTTTCAGCTATTATCCCAGACTTTTAAGTGATCTGCTGTATAAGAATAAACACCAGTTGAGTTACTCCATATAACCGGTGCCCTGCTGCCAATCCCCATACAATGCATTGAACATTATAGACAACAAATCTTCCTGCTTCACTCCGGAGGCTTTCTGGGACAACCACAGTTCAAATTACAGACGTGCCCGGAATTTTCCAAAACAAGTCTGAGCACCGAACAACCGAGATGTGTTTAGAAGACCAACATGGGCAACAATGTAAACAACCGACCAACGTGACACATGCCACAAAATATTTATTTTGAGCAAATAAAAATACAGAAAATTGCTCTGTTTTGGTTCAGAATGCAAACGTATCAATCAGACAACCCCTAAAAACAAAAGATATCAACGAGAGATATTTATGTTACAGACACAAATACGCAAAAAAAAAAAAAACGTTTAACATAATTCTAACCAAGATTAAACCATGAAATAAACAGTCATGGGCCCCGGAAAGCTGGTGCGCCCCCACATGTGGCCAGATGTGGTGAATACACACACACACACATACATAGAAGTCCACTCTCACCTCAAAGTCCAGCCAGCCTGAAAGTGCATAAAATTTTGATGCCCTTACCCAAGCCTCTCTCATCATGTTTCTTTAATAAATATTTCATCCTAGCTCATTTTTTTTAACTGAAGGTGTAGTGGGAATATGAATAAAATAGATATTTTTTGTAGGAGAAAAGACAGGTGCCCGCCTTAGTAAAGGAAAAGAATGACAGATTGACACTCAGGAGAGGAAGATATAGTCAGGATAGGTATTTAATTCTGCACACTGTGCCAATCAAAATCTCAGAGCCTCGGGATAACATTACTATTTCATATTTTGCTTTGGTTCAGTAAGATTCTTAGTTGTTGGATTTTGTACAGGCTGAGAAGGGCAGTTTTGGCATCAAGCAAAACTGAAATCTATCATTAATATACACTTCAGGGTATATATTAGTGATGCAGAAGTAATAATGGCTATTTAAACATTTATTTGACCCGTGTTAGGACACAAAGCAGCACGATGGACAGTATTTGACGTGTTCCTCTGCTAACCTTTTTACCAGACATGACTCCCAAATAGAGGAAGTCCTCAGTTCCCTTCAGACCTTCAATCTTTCCATTAATAATCCATCTATCCAGAGATAGATAGATGTAAAGGTCTTTTGCACAATCGAGATTTAATTTCACCACAGTGTGGTCAGCCTGATCAGCACATTCTCATAAATAGCATTACATTCTTTAGGCTCATCATAAATCGCTTCCTATTTTCTGGTTTCGACATGCGACAACTTCCCTAATTTAATGTAAAAAGAATGTATTAATGACCGTCTTGTTCCACATGCACAGGAGGTCAAACGTACAGTTGGTTGCGTCTCCATGTAGCACGCAGAACTGCGGCAACAGAACAAAACAGCACAATACTGTATTTTCACATTGATGTGGTAAATCAATCTGCTCCTGTGACTTCAGTGTGAAGATTTCAGGGGTGAGAATTGCACGATAAAAGAGCGACAAATAGAATGACAGAAATCCAGTCAGACTCCCCACTCCCATTCCTTTCACACAGACAGGATGTACTAGCACATTGTATTATTTACCTGCACACTCTTTTACATTCATATTGCACATCCCAAAAATGCGTGTGTGACAGTGATACCTCTGCAGTGTGGTCCCTCGTCCCAGCCGTCAGTACAGTCTGGAGCCCCGTTGCACAGTTTGCTCATGTGGATGCAGAGATCCGTTCCTCCACACTGGTACTCATTGGGAGGGCACCGTGATATGGTGCTGTGTGGACCTGAGGAAGACAAACACAAATATGGTTGACTGAAAAGGTTGTAGGAGTGTAATAATCCTACATATATATGAATATAAATGCCCGTTTTGCTACTCCTATACTACTGTACTACTACTACTACTATATCACGTACAATTCAGTAGGGGTGGGGGAAAAAAATCGATACAGCATAGTATCGCGATATTTTGCGTGGCAATATTGTATCGATACACAGACGTCAAGTATCGATCTTTTATTATATAAACTATTAACTTCTTAACAATCCGACCGGCTATCTGCTATTCTGTCTTTCAGAAGTTGTAGCGGGCTCAGTCTTAAAGCTAGAGTGAAGATACTGGTATCATATGAAGCGAGTAAACCTAAGGACTCGGTACCAACCATGTCATGTTAGCTTGTCGCTAAGGAGGTTAAATAACGCTCCAAAGTTACGTAAAATTTTTGGTGAGGAAAAACTGGCATGGTCATTTTCAAAGGGGTCGCTTGACCTCTGACCTCAAAATATGTTAATGAAAACTCTGAGATGAACAGAGTGAAAACTGTATCTTATTAGATAAAAAAAGATGTTGACAAACTGCATCATTTGCAGTTGAAAAAAGGTAATAAATCGCAATATATCTCATCACAATACTCAGCATATGGCAAAAATGTTTAAAATCGCAATAAGGGGGCGACCTGAGTCCTGTACTACAAAGCAGGAATTGGGGTTAGCGAGGTAACTCCGGTGTTAACCCTGTGTGTTCAGTCCTACGACGGTGGATCACTTCTTACTGGGGCAGATCGCCATGGTAACTTATGCTGAACAGCTAACCTGCTCCGGAGCAGGTTATGATCAAGATAAGATATCAACTCGTATAAAAGCACCGCCTACTGACCAATCAGAGCTCGGTGCGCGGATCGTATGGTAATATTACACAAATATGAAGAAGTTAAAGTCATAATCCAGGTTAAAAGCAACACAGTTTAAACTGACAAATACAGAAAGGACAGCTAGCTGTATGCTGTGGGTGCATATCGCTATGAATTATGTTTTTATATTTCTTTTTTTACTTGCTCTCAAATCCGTTTCAAACCGCCGGAGACGGGGATGCAGCTGGAAGAAGGCTGTAATAGTCATACACGCCAAATCATTATAAAAGGGCATAATGAAGTGTAATCAATTCATCCATTACATAAGTTATTTATATTTCATTGCCCCATCTAGATGACTTTATCTGACTTTTGAGTATTCCGTTAAATTAATAAGTCTGTTAATTTACGCATTCACACATCGGCAATTTTTTCTTTTGCCAGCTGTCCTTCCTGCATTTGGCAGCTTCAATCGTGTTAATTTTAGCCTGGATTATGTGTTTAACTTCTTTGTATTTGTCTGATATTATAGTTTGCTCTTCCTTTGTATAATGTGCTGCTCTGCTGACAGTAGACTTGTCTATGTTTGTGATTGGTCACATGCTGCAAACACCGCCCCGTTCATGTGAACGCGCTCACAGCCAGATTGAGAAACCCTGGGTTGACTTACTGAGTTGATAACCACCTTCGTAGGACCGCTTAGCGGGATCGCGTTTGTTAGAGTTTGTTAGGCACGATAATGAGAAGATAGCCTGGGTGTGTTGAACTCTCTTCGCAGTACAAGCCTCAGGTAGCTCACCTGGTAGAGCGGGTGCCCCATGTACCAAGGCTGAATCCTTACCGCAGCGGCCCAGGGTTCGGGTCCGACCTGCGGCCTTTTGCTGCATGTCATCCCCTCTCTTTCCCCCTTTCACAACTATCACTGTCACTATCAAATAAAGGCAAAACCCACCAAAAAAATCTTTAAAATCGCAATAAGATTGTTTTGTGACTTAAATATCGTGATAATATTGTATCGTGGGGCCTCTGGTGATACCCACCCCTACTATGCATATAAATAAATGTCCATTTGCTCCTCTATATCTTGTACAATTCAGCCTCTATTCAGGTCATGAAACCCTCAGGAACTCTTCAAAAACAGTAGATATGAGACAAATATTTTATCTTCTAAAATCTAATTGTAACTTTTTCAAGAATCTGCTTTAACTCTGGTCATTGTTTCCCATTAATTGATAATTTAATTATCTGGCATATGCAGTGCACCAATCAAATTAGAGACTACAGTTAATACAACATATATATTATTCCTGCAAAATGGGTACATATATTAAATCAACTGAAACAGAATTTACTGTTGTGGACGAACCTGGTTCAAATCAAACCATTAATCTCAGATACTTTATTAACAGTTGTCATTTGATGTATATTGAATGTGTACTAGATTAAAGTTGTACCGTACATCACAGCAGATGCTTTGGTTTGTCTTTGGAGAGGTCGTTGTTTGCATCTGCGAAATGAAGTCGCTAAAATGTTTCTCTCTGCTCGGGTTTGCAATAAGAACCGTTCTCAGCAGGCAGAAACAATGTCACGCCAAAATGGATACCACGATTGCACTGCGCCACCTTATCTGTGAACACAGCTCCAGCTGTGTCGCTCCACACACCCAGTTACAAGCCGGTTTGTTTGGAGCCACGATGGCACGTAAACAGCACAGCACCATGGATTTCCTAAGATTGATCTTACCTCGGGATCTCTGTCACATGCCTTCTCCCTTTGTCTCTTTCATCCATTTTGTCTCGACTATTAACTGATCAGTAAAGCAGAAATGCTTTAAAATCAATCTTTATAAAACACTGCCCTTTCATCCTGCCAGCAGATGACAGATTTTCTGACAGGCAGTCTGACAACGTATTTGTCAGACTGATGCAACACAGAAATGTTTCTCTACCATCTCCCCCGGTGAGTGCACATAAGCTGTTTACTTCATATTGGTGGATGGCACCGCTGTGGTGGGTCTCATCACAACCCATTATGCACCCAGATACGAGACAGAAGTGACCTGCAGTGGGTGTGCAGCAAACCATCTGGCTATGACGAATACACTAAAAACAGATCTCCCACAGATCCCTCGCGCTCACCCTTACTGGAAATCAATGGGCCAACTTAGTCCTGGCATATGAACTGGAAAAACACTAGAATATTATCAGACAATTACGGGACAACAACATAGGACATTTCACCATGTCGCAATAAAAGATGCTCAGGGTTTTATTTAAGACATTCCTGATCAACAGATGAACTGTAAAGACCACATGTTTAATGAGTGAGGCAATTATTCAGATCTTCACTTGGTAACTAAATTCATAATGAGACGTCAACATAGACTGTATATAAGAAGTGGACGTTGTCACCGTGACGTCACCCGTTGGTTTGAGGCCGTTTTGAAGCCTCGATTTCGGCATTTTGTTCCGTCGCCATCTTGGTCTTTTGCAACCAGAAGTGACACGAGAGGGTGGAGCTAAGCGCAACCGAACGCTGAATAAGACATTTTCAGGCGACCAAAAAAGTTATAATTAACTTTCACGAACTGAAAACACACTGTGAAAGGGTTAAAGTTGTAAGGCGAAAACGCGGTCAACTCCCAGACCGGACAACGCCGTGGAAACGACCTGTCAATCACGAGGTAGCCACGCCCTAAAGCATACCCTGCTTTATGGTCTATTTGACTCTAAATGGGACCATAATTTACTAAATGAACATCATGCTGTATTGAAGAAGACATGAAACTAGCGATTGAGACCATAAACTCATGTTTAGCATGTTTACTGAGGCAATAAATCAAGTGAGAAGTAGGGTTATTTTCTCATAGACTTCTATACAATCAGACTTCTTTTTGCAACCAGAGGAGTCGCCCCTGCTGGCTATTAGAAAGAATGCAAGTTTAAGGCACTTCAGCATTGGCTTCACTTCTCAGACCGCTGAGTTGCCCAGTGGACGTCAGGATCTGTCTGACTCAGCAGCGTGATTGATTAATCACACTGAACGTGCGCTTTGCAGTAATTAATCAGAGCTGTGTGTCGTAATGTCGGGAAAAACAGAAGACTTTTTTACAAGTTGTGAAACCCTATACACACTGTGTAAGCTCCTCTTGAACCACGTCTGCAGGCATGTTTTGGAAACTAGTACGTTTTCAAAAACTGTCTCTGCAAGAACATCACAAAGGCAAATTCATTTCCAGGCACCAGACAAAGTTCTGACTTTAAAATTATTTTTTAAAGACAGCTGGCATGTTTGTCTATATCCGTTCCCTAACGCTAGCTGCTTTATTCCTTTACCTTGTTTCCTTACACATACATTCATCTTTCCCTCTCGCCAACTTAGCAAGAAGAACCACAAGGCAGAAATGCAAATAACCATTGTGCCAGCCAAAGATGGCCACTAGAGAGAAAACTAGCAGGAACTATAAACACACCATTATCCTAGTTGGAACTGGCCAAATGACTACCTTCACTACATCTACACACATCCATCCCAAAGGCAAAACAGCAACAATGAGCACGCCAGTGTAGATGCATGCAGGCCTGGTATTATAGTAGTATGCGCTAAGAGAGGATCCCTGGGAAAGAAAACATCTTGAGCGAATATGAGTTTGGCCAAAACTGCTCCCTCCAAGACACTAAATCTATGCAGCTTTAGCTCGATATAGAAGTGAATGTACTGCTGAAATCACTGGACAAGCAGCGAGGGCTTTTCGACTTAATGGCCTTATTACTGAACTCTTTTTCTTGGATGAGGTTCCCTGCCTTGTGACTCTGACCAGTCTTTCATCCACAAAAAGACTAATGACTCAGCACAACATCTGTCCTTAAGTCCAACTAGTGTCCATGTGTTGCCAACAACTCGGTCCAAACTGCTGTCACCACTGTCCGTGTCTATGGGATGTGAGATGATTGACGAACTATATGCTATAGTAGTATAGTATAACTATATAGTGATTGTATTTTGGCACAATATTTACAACAAAAGCATACAGCTACCCGGGTTCAATAATCTGTTTACGGGTACTTCTAAAGCAGCTATTCTCAATCACTGGTGGGCTTCAGAGGTACTGCCTCATTGTTGGATTAACCTCTTCAAAATTTGACGGCCGCTGTTCTGTCTTTCAAAGCTAGAGTGAAGATCCTGTTATCATATGAAACTAAAAAAAACCTAAGAAATCCATTGATACCAACCATGTCATGCTAGCTTGTCGGAAAGGAGGCTAAATAACGCTCCAAAGCTGTGCTATATTTTGGCGAGGGAAAACTGGCATGGCCATTTTCAAAGGGGTCCCTTGACCTCTGACCTCAAGATATGTGAATGAAAATGGGTTCTATGGATACCCGTCTCTCGGTTGCAGTGACACAAAATGGAGTGGTTTTTGAAAAGAAAACGTGGCCTTGCACCAGTAAAAGCTCCAAAGCGTGTGGTGAGGAAATATGACCCTGAATACTTTGGATTCATAATAGCAGGCAGTGATGGGTGAGGGCAAGCTGAATATTTATGTGGGTCATTACACCTGACGGTAGCATAACACATATTTATAGCCCAGTATGTCATTTATTTGGGAGGTGGTCCTTGGAAATTTTTAACAATGAGAAGTGGTCCTCAAGTTACAAAAGGTTGAGAACCCCTGTTCTAAAGCTCGCTAATTATCACATTGTATATTGTGAGTTTATTTCATATACAAACCGAAATGTACGAACAATAATTTCTGTTTCCATGGGGAATTAAGTGCTCTAACTATTCCTTGGTGACCAGTTGCCTGGCAACCTAGCAGTGAGACCAAGACTCAAGGAAGACCCTGCACTTCTTGGCCGATGGTCTAAATGGCCAGTGGATTAAACAACCAAGATACAACATGATTACATGTTCATTAGTCAGCTTTAGAGGTGTTAGTAGGCGTGTTTCTGAAGAGAGCCAGGCTAGCTGTTTCCCCCTGATTCCAGTCTTTATGCTGCTAAACTAAGCTAATCCCCCGCTAGCTCCATTCTCTTATTTTATTTTATTTTATTTATTTTTATAACTGAAAAGTAGATAAAAATGTGAGCGAGATGCGTAAACTTTTTCCTTCCTTTCCTTTTTTTTTTTTTTTGGATGCATGAACTTTATTTGAAGGCGATCACTCCTCTACAGGGCTCATCTTTCTCAGCCCACGTGGAAAGTCTAACTGTCGGCCTTCACTCCTCCTCCTCCTCTTCCTCCTCACTCTCTCTCTCTCTCTCCTTCTTTATCTCCTCCCATCATTTTTCCTCCAACATCTGTTGACCCATTTACAGTAAGTGTATGAGAGGGCGGGCAGAGTGTGGAAAACGAACACAGTGAGAAACAAAGAGAAAGTGAGAAGACCGAGTGGAACACCTCATCCCCAGGAAGTGGACAGAGCCCCACAAGGCTTCATTCTTGAGCGAGCTGGCAGCGGTCGGCGGGGGCCGCGGTGGAAAAAGGCATTGCTAATTTGAATTAAACAGGGTCTTTTATTCAACATTCCTCTACTGTGAGTGAGCCAGGTTAGCAGGCCCAAAACCTTTTTTTTCTGTTTGCTCTGTTTCTCTACACAGCTCGTTGAATAGTTCAGTGAAAGATCTACACAGGCCGGCTGGTACAGCTTCAACTATTCTGCTCTGTAGCTCAATTAGGGCACCCAAGGAAAAGGAAAATCATCCTGGCGTTCCCATCATCGACCCATACAGGCTGTCCCTTGACAGAGCCGGTTGGTGAAAAAACGAGCCTGGAGATTTGACTATTCTTTTCCGATGGAGTGCTAGAGATCGTTCCAAGGCTTCACTTCTCGGCTACAGACGTCACAGAGACGTAAGCAGGACAGATTTCACTTCTTCCATAGGTCTGTCTGATGCAACAGATTCGTCTGAGGATGTACAAACAGCTTCAATCAAAATTGCAGTGCAATACCTATATAGAAGCAATATTAAAGGGGAACTACGCCCATTTTCAAATTCATACATGTTATTGCTATGGTCTAAGACAGTCCAAAAAATATTAGTAAACATGAACAACTCTCTCCCAAAACCAAAAACTAGAGTGCTAAAACTCAAACTTGTGATGTCTTAGGGTATAAAGTGTGGAGCTGCTCCGTAGACAGTGAATAGGAAAAGATGTTCTAGATGACACTGCGAGCACCCAGGGGAATGATCCGAGTATATGGGAACATGATCTGTCAGATGGTGTAACGGTTCAGTTTTAAAGCTAGAAAGATCCTGACATCATATGAAACTAGAAAACCTAAGGAATCCATTGGTACCAACCATGTCATGCTAGCTTGTTGCGAATGAGATTAAATAACGCTCCAAATTTTGGCAAGCAAAAACGGTCATGGTCTTTTTCAAAGCGGTCCCTTGACCTCTGACCTCAAGATATGTGAATGAAAATGGGTTCTATGGGTACCCACGAGTCTCCCCTTTACATGCCCACTTTATGATAATCACATGCAGTTTGGGGCAAGTCATAGTGAAGTCAGCACACTGACACACTGACAGCTGTTGTTGCCTGTTGGGCTTCAGTTTGCAATGTTATGATTTGAGCATATTTTTTATGCTAAATGCAGTACCTGTGAGGGTTTCTGGACAATATTTGTCATTGTTTTGTGTTGTTAATTGATTTCCAACAATAAATATATACATACATTTGCATAAAGCAGCATATTTGCCCACTCCCATGTTGATAAGAGTATTAAATACTTGACAAATCTCCCTTTAAGGTACATTTTGAACAGATATAAATATGCAATTAATTTGCATTCAATCGCGATTAAATATGGACAATCATGCGATAAATCGCAATTAAATATTTTAATCGATTGACAGCCCTACTTTATACCCTATGACATCACAAGTTTGAGACTTATTTCTCTGGTTTCTGGCTTTGAGAGAAAGGAGCTCTTGTTCACAAATATTGATTGAACTTTACTGGACCATGGAAATAACATATTGGAATTCTTAATTTGGGTGGTGTTCCCCTTTAACACCTAGTGGATACTGTTCTGCAGGCGACCAAGTCACCATGAGAGCCAAACAAAGCCTTTCTTCTCTAAGCATCTATCAAAACAAGACTGCCGGATTTCAGACACCTTGCACGAGTGGAGTATTTAAGCCGCTACACAGATCACATGCACTTTTCCAGTGCTAGGGAGTGAGGGCAGAGGGGGTGGCGAAAGAGAGAGGAGGGGGGGGGGGGGGGACGAGAGAACTAAGGCCATTGTTTGGATCACACAAATCGGCTGTGGCCCCCTACAAAGCAGGCTGAGCCGCGGTGCTGTAAGCAGCGTCACGTGCGAAGCCTGATCTGAACTGTGGCACGGCCACCTGGAGGGAGAAATGGAAGGGCCGCGGGGACGCAGTGATGAAAGGGGAGCTGGCACTTTCTAAGTATGTGCTGTTTTAGGATAAATATTTTAAGACACATTTTCCTTGCTAGGCTAGGACCGATCATACTTTCGGGAGTTTTTTTTCTTTCACAAGTAACGTTTTTGCACAATTATTCATCTCTTGATCTGTGTTTCCTCTCCAGTGGTAGAAAAGAGACCCAGCTGACTGAGAAGGAGTCAGGATCCGGGTCTGGATCAGGCTGTCCCCGAAGCCCAAAGCTTGTTAGGCTGTGGGGATTTTCCATTCACTAGTTCATGCTTCCACTCCATATGCTAGTCAACACAGTGCTTATTCGACCGATAACAAACACACAAACAACTAACAAGACGCTGCCAGTGCTAAAACGTAAAAGGGACTTCGTGTGGGCCAGAATGAGGCCAACTGTAGAGAGCAACAAGGCTCCTACCCACTGCCTTGAGTTTCTTCTAAATACTACAGAAGATATGAAACAATGGCAGCAAGACACACACATATCCTACTAATTAAAAATACTGCTTTTCACAGACATCAACCATCCAGATCTAGCTGAATAATTTAACATGTTGATCCATAAATACACCTCATGAATAAATAGTGTTGCACCAGTTTACTGCCAGCAGCTCTTAATGACACACTAATACTGGGTTTCTCTGACCACCGATGGCCGTGTCCTCGCAAACCGGCAGCCTGGCCCTCCCCGTGAAGCCCTCGGCCCGCATGACACATTCTTGGACGGATCGGCCGAATCTTGACCAAGCAGCCCCGAGGCACCCCTTGACCTCCATCCTCCGTGTGCCCTGCCAAGGAAACGAAACTCCAAACAACTAGGACACAGGCGGCGAGAAAAACAAGACGCAACAACACCACCAGAGCTTCATTTAGGTTTAGAGAGGACACAGTGGCTACCATGGGAGTGTGTTATTTTCATGCTGCTACTCAGCACAGTCTTGTCAAAAGGATCACGGGCAGCGGGCACAGCAGCAGCTAGCCACAGAGAGCGCTGAGGGCAACAATACCGCTGTTTATTTCTGACAGCTATCCTATAAACACTTCACTCCGCAGGTGGAAAACAACACATTAACCCGCCACTCCAACCACACCTGTTGGGGTTATTTTTTCGGCTACGTGAATTCTCTTTGTCCACGAGGCAATCGCACCTCAGTTTAACACCGTTTCTACACAAATCGACAGTGTAAATGCAGTTTATTATAAACATCTCTGGCTTTCACCCTGGTGGCAGACTGTGTGCCCTCTCTGCACTCGATGGTCTCTCTCTCTCTCTCCTTACCCCCCTTTCGTTCCAAGATATCAGCACCACATTTTCATTCCTTCCTGGGGGGGCTTCTGGGGTGGCTGGCAGGGCGACAAGCAAAGCAGGAAGGCTAAATCCAGCTCTCGAAAGCACAACAAACTGAGCCTTCTCCAAACACAGCAGCACCGCTGCTCCTCGGGGCACAGAAACCACGAAGCAAACAGCTCTATCAGCAAAGATTCATACAGGACAACACCACCAAGCGAACAAATAGATTGAGCCTATATCGGTTATGAAGTAGGAAAAGTAAGCAAATACACACAAAGGAAATCAATGGTGAAATTTCAGGAAGTTATGACACCTATTCCCTTATGCATAAAAGGACAGATAATAAAAGTTCACACACAGACGCTCTCTTTTTGTCTCTTTCTCCCCTTTTTTCTCACAAACACACACAGATGAAAGGAGAAAAATAGATCTATTTGCCCACTGAATAAGGCTCTTACGTCGCGACTCTATTCTTCAGATTGAAAAGACTCATTATTTGATTCATTCGCCTCTTATTTCCTCACAGTGGACCGAGGATTAACTTAAAACTATTAGCATTGTGCAAGTTCTTCTTGTCGAGAGCAGAGCCGAGGCCACGCTGCTGCTGCCCCAGAATGACTATATATCTGAAAGGCATTTAGTCTGTTTTGGCTGCAGAGTTCTTACCCAGAAAGCTAGAGACTAACTTTAATCATCACAAATAAGCGCCTCTCCAGAGAGTCATTTTCATTTGTTACGTAGTGCATTAGAAAACTAATTCAAAGGACAGACAGGCGACTAATTATCGCGTGGAAAAACAGCTATGCAAATGGCAGGAAAGGCCCAAGGGGGTCGGAGAGGAGGATGAGAGTAATCGTCACTGTATGCGAGCCGAGAAACCCGAGGAGACCCAAGTCTAACAGCCACGGCAGGAGACAAGCTGTGTATTCAATAATGCAATCTTGCATGCAGGATGTAGTCATTTATTACCGCTACTAATCAGACATAAGGTAGTTTGCCGTACGGAAAGACCAGCCACAAGGCATAGCCAGGTGTTCAGCATCTGTGAGTCTATACATTCACGATGCAGGAAGAGGGGGGGGGGTGTTCAGTTATCATATTATTATTGTTTGTGTCCCACATTCTCCTGCATCATTGTCCCAGGCTTGCTCCCCCTACACCCCCCTCCCCAAAGGGTGTCCTGCCCCACCCCCCTTCTGTCTGCAGAGGGCCCTGCTGAGATTACATAATGCTCTTTTTAAAATTTAAACCCCTGACACGCTTTTCTTGGCTGGGCTCTCTTGTCCTGCTTCAAGGGGCCAGCTTTGCCCTCTCCACTGCCCCGGCCTCAAGTCCTCAACTAAAAATGGCCAGCTGGTGGCCTGTGGATCACATCCGGCTCACCGCACCCTTAAATACACCATGTATATGTATGTATATATATACACAGTATATCAAATATATATTATTTCTGCAGTTTCTCTATACGTCTTCACTGTTGCTGTTGCACAAGCTCTGTCTGTAATAACTAATTCTGGGACCCTTATGAATCTTCGACATGTATGAGTTTGGCACTGGTGGAAATATTCGCTCAAATGAAGGATCATTTACTCCTACCCTTGTCAGATGAAGTCATAGGGGACTACAGATCTCAGAAATATTTCTTTAATATTCCTAATATTCTTATGCTGTGTTCACACTACGAGCGACACAGCAACAGTCTGCTGGATGTGTAAATAAGCAAATGTGCCATACAGTACCAACGTGATAATATGTCAGTTTACAGCTTGTTGCGCTGCCTTCAAGTGTAAAAAAAATAATAATTAATGCAGGTTTAAGGTGATTGAAGCATTCTGCCCAAATTTCCTTATTTTAGCACATGAAATATTAAATAATCTACAACACATCCCTGCATCAAGGTCGTGTCTACCGCCAAGGTGTGGAAACTCTTGCGAAACTTGCTTCCTGGACGACATATCCTAACCATCTCGTGGTATCATATTTTGTTGTCAATTTAGTGCAAAAAACATTCACTGCCAAAATATAGGACATTTTATGTTATTATAGACACATTACTTCATGAAATATGAGCCGATTTAAAAGTTGTTTAAACTCCTCTAGTGGTGTGTGATGCATTGCTTGCATGAATGTTTGTGTGTATGTGTGTGTGCTGGTAGTGACTATTGGGGAATACCATTTGAAGAACACAGTGTGAAGCGTCCTTGAACATTTTTAGAAAGGTAAAATGTTTGCTTTATTGTCTGCATGAGAGAAATGAAGTGCGTGTGCATGTGTGGTGCGTGTGTGTGTGTGTGTGTGTGTGTGTGTGTGTGTGTGTGTGTGTGTGTGTGTGTGTGTGTAGAAGAGAGCAGATTGTGTGCACATGCTCTCACACCTGCAGCCGGTTCATGCTGCGCGGCCACCGACTCTTTCATGTTGAGCAGAGGTTGTTTTCGTTGAAATGTTGATGGCTATCTGTTCTGGGTGGTGGCTGCTTTTAGGAGACAGTAGCAGGATCAAACAGATCTCTTCCTCTTCCATATCTGAGCAGTATAACCACTGGCTTTGGGTCAACTGTCTGGTATATGACACCAATATACACCAAACAATAAACCCCCCTTATGTCTCATTACTGTGGGTCTATAACTTATGAGCAAGTAGATAAAAGATTTCATTTCTTTTCAAGGCTGTCTTCCATTTCTTTTGATAGGAGTCAGTGAGACGCACATCGCATCATGAATGATTGTGTTTTCCTCTCTGAAAGTGGCTGTTACAAAAGTGCTTAATCTCCTAAAGAGCTAATTGCAGCCTAGGTGGGAACTGTCTGTAAAACTGCCCTTATTACAGGCCAGGGGCAGGGGACGTCATTTCACCGTTACACACTTCCTGTGTTTCCAGGGCACACTCACTGCACGTGGGAATATTTCAGGACCCCAATAAAGTCTCCAGCCTGAGGAGATGCTACAGTACCTGAGCCTCCACCCTACCTGAAGGCTACCTAATCTTCGCATTTATCTCCATTGCATGGATTTCAATTGTCCATTGATCAGGAATGCAGATCAAAGCTCTGTATAAAAAAGGTCATATGCCCAGACAACCATTTTGTTTTTGTTTTACTCTGTCAGTATCCCTCTATGCCAGTCTGACCCAGCACCCCGGGGTACAAAGGACAGCATTGTGGGGGTTACACAGCGGGGCAAAGCAGCTGCACTGGACAGTGACTGACTTCACTGGCAATAGCCAACACACTGACAAAGGCCACTGTGAAGCCCCGTCCACATGAGTGAATAAATAAACCTCTCTCATGCATCTCTTCAACCAGAAGCATCTGCAAATGCACCTCCACAAAGAGCACATTTATCACAACAATAAAACTACAAATGCCTCTCAGTGTATGGGTGCTGTACATATACAGTTTGGGATACATGCTCATAAAGCATTTGACAACTGGCATTTCAATCAATTTTAATGTTCAATCCTTGTGACAACTTCTCCAACTCAGAAAAGTGGATTATTGCTGTGGTTTTTTCTTCTGTATACTCGGGAGGTAAAACCGTTCAATGACCGTGGGCTTGTTGAACCGTTGCACCACTATTAAATACAGGCCTGCTCAGTAGGGCTGTGTATTGGCAAGAATCTGGTGATACGATACGTATCACGATACGTATCACGATACAGGGGTTACAATTCAATTTATTGCGACATATTGCGATACTGTAAGCAAGGCGATATATTGCAATTTTTTTATCTAATTTTAGGAAAACTGTCATAGTATAAAGAACACACCCCCATATGCGTAAAATCTGAGTAAAAAAAGTTTACTTTTTTTCTGCAATCAGAACAGTGGGATCTGCATTTGCAATTATCACAGTCCCTGTAACATCCAACATCATAGCACAGCTTTGAGAGCACACACACACTGAGAGGGTGCATCTCTTTGCCTAAAGTATTGACTGAGTTCATCTTTGCATGTAAATTATTAATTAAAAATCAATACAGTGTTTTGAGAAACGATACAGTATCACAAAACATAAAATCGCGATATTCGATTTTTTTCTTACACCCCTAGTGTTAATTATTTGTTGAGTTGTCAGAGACGTAGAAGAGGCAATTATGTGAACATAGGCCTACTTGACCATTAAGTAATCTGCCTTATTTCATGTATGAAATCTGTATTATGGCTTCATATAATATAGAAATATCATGTATTACTGTCAATCTATCTATTTATATATTTTGGAGTTCAAACACATTGGAAATGGTGTTTTTTTTCTCCCTGATGTGCAAAAAGAACCAAACCATGGGCTTGTTGAACTGTTGCACCACTACTGTATACTGTATACATCTTAGGAGTCACAAAAAATACTAATCAACCATATTTAAATCATACAATCATATGTCATCCAGTACTCCACAGCTTCAACAGACAGCATCTGCTCTGAACCAAATATTGTTTTAAGCTTTATTTTCCCATAACACAACTATGAGCCTTCTGTTCTGAAAATATTAAAAATATGATGAAAAAAAAAGCTTTATTTTCCAAATATTTTGTTTTTTGTTTTTTTTGATAACTTGACAGTTGAGAACCTCAGGAAACATGAGGAGAGAGGGAGAAGACATGTGACAGAGGGACAGAGAGGTAAATCTCTAAAAATGGGTCACGAATATATACTTTAATTCATTAAAAAGTGTTACTCAAACAAGACTATTAATAGTGTATTTCTTGGGGATTCTTTCAGTTGCAGATTTGGTGCACTAGCAACTATTTATGTATGTGTGACTGACTTAAATAAACTATATCGCCCATGTTCCTCTTAATGAAGCAATCTGTCACAACAATAGAGGTCTATGGCTCAGAGGAATAAATGATATCAGGCTTTGGCTACTCAGGCAATACTTGTTAATAGGATTAATTCATTGATGGTTTTGGTCTTTTCAAGAGGTTCGTTGACAAAAAGACTTATCCTTTAATTTCAATCAAACAAAAAGAAAAGCCACAATTCCAATTAAAAGCACCCTGGCAGACTATTTAAAGGGATAGTTCAGGTGTTTTGAAGTGGGGTTGTAGGTAGTCAGTGTATTACCTACAGTAGATGACGGTTGACACGCCCGCCGTTTGGAGAAGCAGACGTACTGCTGTGGACGGGGCCGGCAGCAAAACGTATTGTAGCCAACTAAAAAAAAAAATTCTTTTCTTTTCACTTTGGTGAATCCAAACTAATCCAGTTTGGATTAGTTTGGATTTGGAATGGATTGCACTTTAGTCTATTTAAAAAAAAAAACTTCTCTACCTCAGTTTTTAATGCCGCATTATATTCCATATCTGACATTTCTTAATATCTATATCTCCTATATTTTTATTATTCAGCACTATATCACTTTCTGCACTACATTCACATTTTTAAATAGTCCTGTATCTCAGTTGTTACCCTGCACTATGTTCACTTTAACAGTTTCTCCTGCATCTCAGTTGTTACCCTGCACTATATGCATTTTTAACAGTTTCTTCTGCATATAGTATATTTTGTTTTATACTCTGTATTACTTACTTGTGTCTTTTTACTACTTGTGTCTTTTTACTAATGTGTGTACTACTTACCTGTGCCGTTTTTACTAATATGTTTGCACTATGGAACTGTGATGCTGGAAACTTGAATTTCCCTCGGAATCAATAAAGTCACTATCTATCTATCTAATCCAAATTAACCAAAGTCACACAATAACACAAACAAACTAACCGATCGAGGCAGCGGTAGATCAGCAACTCCTGTGTCCTGCGAAGTAAAATTACTGTTTTTTTCAATGGAGTCTGGTTGCTTTGGCGAGAGCATAGATAACGGCTTCAGTTCCCCGTCGCAAACATAGACTGTTTAACTGTCTCACGGTTAGGTAAATCAGCAAAAATATTATAAATATAGCGTACACTTAAACTGATATTGATTTTTTTGGAGAGCCTTTCTTTTAGGTGGCTAAAATATGTTTTGCTACCGGCCCCGTCCACAGCAGTACATTGCTTTGCTTCCGTGCGGTAACTCCTGTCTGCTCCAAACTGGGTGCCGACCGTCATCTAATGTAGGTAATACACTGACTATGGATAAGTACCTCATACAAACCCACTTCAAAACCTGCAAACTATCCCTTTAACGTTCTGTACTGACTTCTGTACTTACTCTACTTACTACTATACTAGCAGATGAAAGTGTTTACCTCAACCTCTAATGTAATGTACCTTTACTTGCCACGTTCTTCAACAACAATCTCACCGCTCTTAACTTCAACAAAACACCTACAATCTAAGAAAGCTAAAATAAGGATTGGCGTTTATTTTGTCTCTCTGACTCACTGGTTGTGTTTTCCACCCTGACGCTGTGAAAAGTCAGGTCCCTCTACAGCATTAGGTCCTTTAACTGCTGTTTTTGAGAGAGTTTGGCATAAGCTATTTAGAGGGAGTAGCAGGAGACAGAGGATGGAGTCACTGCTGTTTCTGTCCCAGATAGAGACAGGGAAGGAGGCTGGCCCACAGATGAGAAGGGGGGAAAAGAGCAGGTTGTGAAAAACAGCAGGTTTCTCCATTGCTCTGGGCGAGTCTCTAATGACTTCCAGACCTATACGCTCACACAGTCTCTGCGTCTAGACTGCAGCTACAGCGCTCTACTCTGTAGCCTCACTCTCTCTCTCTACCAGGCCAACACACACACACACACACACACACACACACACACACATACAGTACTGCCCCCCCCCCACCCAAAGCCCTCTGTCCTCTTAGAAAACTACAGGCGTTTCAGTCTGAGAGGCTGACCAAAAAGACACTGCTGCTTTCATCCCCTCCTCCCCGGGGATTCAGCCTCAAAGCATCTCCACTCTAATGAAGACTTTGAAATGACGGCTGTCTTTTTTTAGTACTGCTTTCGGTTTGTCTCATGACTGCATCCTCTGTGGCTACAAATGCAAAAGGAAATCACAACTATCAAAAAAAGACAAACTTTGTAAATCTCCTAATTGGGCATGAATGGCCTCTCTCACTCGCTGATAAAACGTCGCATTGTTTCCTCCAGGCTGGCTGTGGTTAAACAAATAGATCTCAGTCTATTAGCCAAGGGATCAAACACTACATTACCTTCGCTATTACAAAAAATGTATTTTTTAAAGCCAGCGCAGCAGGTTTTTGATCTATTTCTGAAGCGGTTTTACACTTGGAGACTGCACCTGTTGAATAGTATTCTAGTGAAATCAGACTAGATAATTCGCACATCGCAAAAAATAGGACAGATAGGTTGAAGATGTTACATGAACCAATTAGGGCTGAGCGATAATTCAATAAAATAATTTATCGTCTTTCAATGGAATCGTATCGTCATTAATTCATAGTAGGGCTGTCAGTCGATTAAAATATTTAATCGCAATTAATCGCATGATTGTCCATGATTAATCCCAATGAATCGCACATTTTTGATCTGTTCAAAATTTACCTTAAAGGGAGATTTGTCAAGTATTTAATACTCTTATCAACGTGGGAGTGGGCAAATATGCTGCTTTATGCAAATGAATGTATATATAAATTTTTCAATTAACAACACAAAACATGACAAATATAGTCCAGAAACCCTCACAGGTACTGCATTTAGCATAAAAAATATGCTCAAATCATAACATGGCAAACTGCAGCCCAACAGGCAAAAACAGCTGTCAGTGTGTCAGTGTGCTGACTTGACTATGACTTGCCCCAAACTGCATGTGATTATCATAAAGTGGGCATGTCTGTAAAGGGGAGACTCGTGGGTATCCATAGAACCCATTTTCATTCACATATCTTGAGGTCAAAGGTCAAGGGACCCCTTTGAATATGGCCATGCCAGGTTTTCCTCGCCAAAATGTAGCATAAGTTTGGAGTGTTACTTAACCTCCTTCTCAACAAGCTATTATGACTAGTATGGTTTGTACCTGGTTGGATTCCTTAGGTTTTCTAGTTTCATATGATACCAGTATCTTCATTCTAGTTTTAAAACTGAGTTCGCTACAACCTCCGAAAGATCGTTTGCATTAATGTGTTAAAGAAATTATCATTATCATGATAAACAATTACCTTGTCTAAATTGATGATAACAAGCACTATCTCAAATTTCTCCAAAAATCTGAATTGATAAGAATTATGTTTATGGGAATACCCCCAGAGTAGTTAAATCAAACTATTTTCTTAATCTGATTATTTGTGTGCACGCATAAACTTAGTCAGTGTATAGCTGGGAACATTTATTTATTTTTTCTCTAACTGTTATGTTCATTTTGCACTAAAGTTCTTAATTAAATGAGAAAATACTTTTCATTTATCAAGTATTTAATTCACACAGGAGTATGTGAATATTTCATATAGACTATTTATTTATTGAATTACCAGAAAACCAGCTATATCGTGATATATATCGTTATCGTGATATGAAATAACATATATCATGATAGCTAACATTTCATTTTCTCTTATTCATTTCATAGAAGATAAGCAGTGAGAGCTTTTAATCCATATACTTCCACACAATTCATACTTGAATGGGCAAAAAAATCTACTACTATGATGTGTAAAAGCAGTGTCCTAAACCCACTCTGACCAGGGGTGCTTTAATGATATAATACACATATAGAGATCTGCATAAGCTGAAAAGCATTTCCTCCCTAGGCTGCAATTATCTTCCCTGAATGGTTTAAATGTCAGCCAAAGTTCACTCCGCAGTGAAAGTCAGACGCAGCAGGATCATAACAATCAGGATAGTGTCTGGATACAATGCATTGAACTGTTTCGGACAGTATTTTATATATATATTTTTTTATAAGACTTACAAACATCAGGCTCCTCGTCAGAGCCGTCTGGGCAGTCCTTCTCCCGGTCGCAGCGCCAGCCCTTCGAGATGCACGTCACCCCGTCTTTACACACAAACTGCTTCGGGCTGCAGGTCTTCGGAGCTGAAAGAGACAAAGAAAAAAAGTGAATTGATTAAAAGATTTCTGAGAAAAAAAAAAAAAAAACAGCTCCTTTTGTGTCAGTGATCTTTATTCCTGAGGTCTCATTAGCAAGCAGGGTCTGTTGTACTCAGAGTCAATAGTGGCCCTCGCTGGCCCTAATTAAGTCCTGGAAAGTTGCTACTTGATGGAGGGGTTAGAAAATGGATAGACACACACACTCATGCAGGCTTTGCGTAAACTTGCTGCACCTAAATATCCAGGTCAGCGTTCCCAGGCCAGTAGCAGTGATGCAACATTACTGGAGGATATCAAAGAACATCTTGTTCTGTGAATTCCCCCCTATATCATCCATTTCCCCTTCAATCCATCCAGAGAGAGAGAGAGAGAGAGAGAGAGAGAGAGAGAGAGAGAGAGAGAGAGAGAGAGAGAGAGAGAGAGAGAGAGAGAGAGAGAGAGAGAGAGAGAGAGACAGAGAGAGAGAGAAAGAGAGAGAGAGAGAGAGGGGAAAAACAGCCCACTCCAGACACAGACTAATGGGGGAGCACATTCAAACCTACACTGATTCAAATCCTCTCAGAACAGCACGTAAACACTTTGACAACACACACAAGCAACAAAGCTGAGTCACCCGGAGCATTCAGGGGAAGCTCTGAGTGGAGGTTGATACAGCAACTTACTGCTGAGTGGGAAATACATGAAAGACATTGTGTACTTATCTACTTAGTATGCAACTAAAAGATTTTCTTTTTTAAAGGTCAGAAGAAGAAATGTCAAAGATGTACATGAGTACATTATATTGTGCACTTAGTGCCTCTTAACTGGTCTTTCATTCAGCAGGTATTCAGCTGACATTGAAAAGCAAAGAAAAGCAGGATTAATGGATTGGCTACTTTAGGGCTGCAAATAACGATTATTTTCATTGATTATTATCTGTTGATTATTTTCTGGATTAATCGATTAGTTGTTTGGTTGTTTGTAAAATTTCAGTAAATGGTGAAAAATGTCGATCAGTGTTTCCCAAAGCCAAAGATGACGTCCTCAAATGTCTCGTTTTGTCCACAACTCAAAGATATTCAGTTTACTGTCATAGAGGAGTAAAGAAACCAGAAAATATTCACATTTAAGAAGCTGGAATCAGAGAATTGTGATTTTTTTTTCTTAAAAAATTATTCAGATTAATTGATTATCAAAATAGTTGACAATTAATTTAATAGTTGATAACTAATCGATTAATCGTTGCAGCTCTAGGCTACTTAGACTGTGTTACTATTCATCTTGTCCTGGTTTCATAAACAAACCTTTTATTTGCATGCCCTCCATGTTATTATGCACTAAATAATTCTAACAAACTCATTTTCTACACGTTTTACACTGAATAGTTCTTTTTTTATTCTTACCGGTGTTGGACAGGTTCTTTGTAAGTTAAATGTAAAAAATAGTTATTTATTAGTCATTACAAAAGTCAGTTTATGAATTAATCACCAGCAAAAGTAACTGCTACGTTCAAGTCGTTTAAAACGTAGATACGAGCAGCTGAGTAGGTAAAAACATTTATGTCAGCCTCCGACTTGTAATTCAGAGTTGAAGATATCAGGAATTTCTGACACCGACGACATCTCCCACTTGGTGTAAAGACATGACTTATCAACAAACCGCTGGCAGATCTGGCTGCAAATGCACCAAAACTGGCAGTCACATCAAAATGAAATCCAATATTAACATAAATACAAACGATTCAGCTAATTTTAAAGGAGCTATACACTGTTTGTATCTGGTTTCACTTGTTAACAAACTGCCGCAGATATATAACACAACAAAAGCAGCTAATTTAGGCTAAGGTTAACACTAGCGCTAACCACTCTGGAATAATGTGGGAACAACCTCAAGTCAGAATAAGGATGTTTTCCCTGTTCTTCTCATTCAGCCAACACTGAATGAATGCAGCAGTAACCTCTGGTAAGACAGCAAACATGTTAACATAATGCCCAAAATGTTGAAGTAACAGATTATTACAAAGTCTAGTTAGAGAAAAAGTGAAATAAAGGAAAAACAGAGACCTTATAATAAGATATTTAGCCAGATGTCACAATAATGTAGAGTTAACAGTACTGAAAAAATATTGTGGGTATAAAGCAACAGATGGCATGGGGAAACTAAAGGACTAAAGCATCAGCCAAATACAAAACAAATCTAACGAATGTTTGTCCTTATGTGCTACTTTCATAAAATATTACTTATTCCAAAGCTATTAACTCATTAAAACAAAACCCACATTTTACCAGTTGACATTTAAAAAAGAGCAACAGGCAATCCCAAATTATACTGTAATTATAATTCACTCACGGATAGTTCAGTGTTTGAATATTTATCACCAGGCTGAACTGATTCGAACTGATTGTTTTTGTATCATCTGAGCTCACATTTCTTTCAGTTTCATTTCTTTCCGTCATCACGTTGAATATCAAGTGTGGACACGCGTCAACGTCTCCCTTGCACAGATACTCTTTCAGCTACTGAATATAGAATATAAAGCACCGATTGGAAACAGTGATGTTATCGTAACCCCTAGAGTATTTAGGCGTATAGCATGATGAACAGGACAGGGGTGGGGGGGAAGCATGGGATGGACTCGGGGTGGATGATGGGATGAAGCAGGATAAACAGGATGACTGTATTTACATTTAATGCTAGCCTCCGACTCCAGCGGTGAAGGGAATCTGGAAGCTCAGCCTAAATACCATGAATTCAACCTGACATATTGCTGCACACACTCACACACACTCCCCACTCATCCTCCTCTGTGTACCGCTGTGAGCGGTGTGTGTGTGTGTGTGTGTGTGTGTGTGTGTGTGTAGATGTGTGTGTGCAGAGGGGCGTCTTTTTCTCTCAGAAGTCACAAGGATTTGAATTATTCATGAAATGCAACCAGGCTTGTGTTAAAGCGTTTCCTCTTTGCTCCTCATCCCTCGTCTTTGGTGCGTGTTTATTTGTTTGTTTGTTTGTTTGTTTCGAGGTGTCAACACTAGCTGTAGCACGCAGCTAGTTGCGGTGCGTCTGTCTATTGTTTATTTAGACACTCTTTGACTCGACGCGCTGTTAACTCGGCTTCCAATAATGGCTGTGGGATGAGTTAACTCACGACTCCACCACAAGATGCTGATGACAGAAACATATGAGGAGACCAGAGGAAGTAGGTCAGGAGGTTAGCGATCTGAGGGTGAAGGTTACTGACTGTAGCGCCAGCTCAGTGATGGTTAGAGAGAAGCAGACAAAGGCCACGTTCAGGGGCGCCATTACAGTCAGCCTCAGGTCAACCAATCACAACACGACTTCTAAAAATATACAGTAGTTAGGAACATAATTGCATATATGTTGAATATTCTTTTATATAATCTAAACAGAAGTAATGAAAAATCTCTCTTTGGTCTTTTTTCTTGTGGGCTGCACAATTTTTTTTTTTTTAATTTTATATATTTTATAATTTTATAAATTATTAAAAAAAAAATCCTGAGTGTTGCAGCTGTAAATGCACTGAATTCAAGTGAAGAAGAACGTTATTTTCAGTCTTATTTATGATGCAAAGATGCGCACATCAGCAGGAATGTAGCACAACATTGGAGTGAAAGTTATATTTTTGTCCCTAAAATCAATGAATAATCATGATAAATAATCGTGATCTCAGTATTGATCAAAAATAATCATGATTATGATTTTGGCCATAGTCATTGTTAGTATTATGTCCTTTGTCTGATTTTCACAAATAAATAAAACTCAAATGCTGAGATTCCAGGCAGCACAAACCACACTGGTGGTCGGGGTGAATCTCACTTCCTTTAACTGTGTCCACGATTCCTCACTGTGACGCACAGTTTAAAAATGAAAAGTTTGACAAACATTTACATCTGCATTACAAAACTGGAGCCTATTCTGTGTAAAGATCGGTCCAAGAACAGTTTAAGTGGACTTTACTGCTCAGAAACTGAATGCTTGTGCCATTTATGTTTCAGAATTTATTGGGGTTTTTTGCATCTGTATTAATTGATAGTGTGTTACATGATTTAATAATCCCCTTTATGATGTGAATGAATGAGGACATTTTGGGGCGTCACATGTGACTGAATGGAACTGACGCTGATAGATAGTTAGACTCACCTGCTCTCCCTGACTTTAATATTATCTGTAATACAGGCTCAAAGTGGCAGATCATGATAAACTAGAATTGCCGCCTCACGGTTGTATGCCTCCGCCAACCAGTCAAGTTGCAGTTTACATCCATGTCTGTCCAAAACATCATCACTTCATCGTTTTATCCTGTTAGACATTTGTGTGAATTGTCATAATCAATTCTTGAGTTATGGCCAAAAGCGTGCCTTGTGAGGTCACAGTGACGTTTGACCACCAACTTCTAATCAGTTCATCGTTGAGTCCAAGTGGACGTTTGTGCAAAGTTGGAAGAAACTCCTTCCAGGAGGTCCTGAGACATCGCGTTCACGAGAACGGTACGGACGGACAACCTGAAAACATAACGCCTCCAGACACGGCACTCGCTGGCGTGGAGGCATAAAAAAGAGAAATGATGAAAGGATAACCTTGTATAGCAGCACAACTACTTTAGAAGTTAAGATAAGATAAGTTTAGCCGATGGATGTTATTGCTTTGGGTTGGTGGTCATGGTGAAACAAACCAATACGTCTCTGGAGACAGATGTTGACACCCATTTTAATGCCACTTTAATTCAATCTGTGCTTGACACAATCAGCATTTAGCTGGTTAAAGTTTAAAGAGTCAGTGATAACTGGTCCAGACAAACATATTTTTGGCTTTAGTTGTCTCACGGTTTTGTGAACTGGTGCCCAATACAACAGGTCTTAACAAGTCTGTCTTTAGTTTCAGAAGGAAATGATGCATCGAGTAAGAGGATGAAGCAAAAAAAAGAAGAAGATGGTAAACAGATGGATATGACACAGGATGACATAAGAGAACACGCTGGGTGAACTGAGAGCAAATGGAGAGGCGGGGAGCGAACTACGAGTCAAAGGGGGGGCAGGGCTCTCACAGCTGGGGGGGGCCGGCCTGAAGATCTGAGAGCAGACTGAGCTGCGCTGGGATCCTGAGATGGGATGGAGGAATGTCACACATGCTATCAATGAGCTGCCTGTGTGTTTACCAAAGTGGTGGCTGAGTGAAAATGCTTTGGGTCGTCGCCATTTGGGCCGGATTACAAATCCGCTGCCCTCTGCCCCCCGCCGCTGTCTGATGGTCCTCCAAGATGAGCTCAGTCTGGTTGGGAGGAAGAGTCCTCTTTTAAGGCAAACGCAAGCCTCGCCCCCGGCCACAGCCCAGTTTCCTTCGACACCCACAGCGGTGCTATAAATAAGCTGGAGGCCTGCCCTCTGAGATCAACCGGGGCACTACAAAGCTCCAGCAGACACCGAGACTACCGCCTCATCACGCGCCACTCAGCAGCGGCGGTGGTGAAGGTAGACTTAAAGTGCTGTCAACGACGGTGCTGAAAGAGAGCTTGAGCAGAATCATTCTTCAAAGCCGGCCGCGTGAGGTATCGCACCGTCAACTGGACAGACACTACTCAAGTACCCTTGAGCAAGACAATCTGCACCAGTTCCAGGGCTGCTGTTCTGTAACTTCTCCAGTGCTCTGACCTCCCATTAGAGGCAGACCTCAAACCAGAATGTCAGGGATCAGTTAAGTATCTGCAAACGTGCAAACCCTGTTCATCCATCAGCCCCAGTATAACAAGACTAAGAATCTGCAATTTAGGTACAACGGTGCTTTGAGTTAAATGCTAACATCTGCTAATTAGGACTAAACACATGTCATTAGTTTTGAAGGTATCAGATACATTTTCACCTATTGATGGTACTATAGACTGTATATTGTATAAGAAGTGAACATAGTCACCGTGACGTCACATATTGGTTTGTGGACTGCCATTTTGAAGCTTCGAGTTCGGCATTTTGGCCGCCGCCATGTTGTTTTTTGGAACCAGAACTGACACGAGAGGGTGGAGCTAAGTACAACTGAACGCTGAATAAGACATTTTTAGGTGACCAAAAGATTATAATTAACTTTCATGAACTGAAAACACACTGTGAAAGGGTTAAAATTGTAAGACAAAAACACGGACAACTCTCAGACCTGACAACACTTTGGTGGCGACCTGTCAATCACAAGGTAAGCACGCCCTAAAGCATCCCCTGCTTTATGGTCTATTTGACTCTAAATGGGACCATTATTTACTAAATGAACATCAAGCTGTATTGAAGAAGACTTGAAACTAGCGATTGAGACCAGAAACTCATGTTTACAATGTTTACTGAGGTAATAAATCGAGTGAGAAGTAGGGTCATTTTCTCATAGACTTCTATACAATAAGACGGCTTTTTGCAACCAGAGGAGTCGCCCCCTGCTGGCTGTTAGAAAGAATGCAAGTTTAAGGCACTTCAGCATTGGCTTCACTTTTCAGACCCCAGAGGTCGCCCACTGAATGGTACTAGATGAAAAGTCAGAGAATTGCCCAAGTTATTACAATTCATCCTGAGGGGACCATGAATGTTTGTACAAAACTGCATGGCAATCCATTCAATAGCTGTCGAGAAATTTCACTTAAAGCTCACCCTCATGGCGGTGCAAGAGGAGAATCATTAAAGTCCAAGGATGCATCCACTGGAAACCATGAATTTCTGTACCAAATTTCATAGCAATACATCCAATAGTTGTCGAGACATTTGCACCAAAGTGGTGGACAAACAGACATTGCCATCCATAGACAAGAGCCATGCTGCTAGCACGGCTAAAAAAGCTAATTGAATGCTCTTTTGCAGCATTCTGTGGATGATTATCTTCAGTTTAGATCTGTTACTAAAGACACATTTCATAACCCTGGAGTCTACAGTACCAGGCTCTGTGAGATAACAATCTTGGGCTTCCTCTGTACTTCTGTGAACATAAATCACTCACACGCACACCTTGTATTATGTCAGTATGACCATTAGAGACTGAGAGGTGGAGAAATACAACATAGGCATGGAAATGTATTTGCTCATGCATAAAGTAGATGCTTTTAACACGACAGCATCTGCTTTCCTTTCCTACACACAGACAGAACAAACGGCTCAGATGTGAGGAGGCGATCCTTCGTACTGTAGCTGGTACTGATTCATCCAAAACTATTGAGAACACTAAAGCTGGCAGGCTGAACAAAAGCACCAGGTGGGTGTGTTGGCTAAAGTAAATGCATGGTGAAGTTTTTCAAAACGCTTACAGAGACCGTTGCAATGTCTGCTGGGAAAAAAAACATGTATGTTTAGTCTACTGAAGATAGTGTGTACTCGCACTAATAATAAACCACTTTTTCTCAAGGGGAGAAGAAAATCCCAAATACTCTTCCCTGTTAGACATGATAAAGCTTCATTATCTTTTCAAATATTTAGGAAAGGGAGGTTTATATGAGGGCAAGATAAACAACCTGAATTGTGTGTAATCAATCAGACATTAGCCAAACCTTTATACGCACTTTATCTCTTCCGAGGGCCACAGACTGGAGTAACACGGCAACGCGGTCAGAGTAACATTGACTCATAGAATTAAACATCAGAAATGCTGCAGGAAATTAATGATAAACAGACCGGTCCATATCAAGTGAGAAATGTTTTTAATATTTTGTGCACTACAGCCCTGATGATGAACTTCCTTTTTAGATTTAGACGACACAAAACACAAGTTCGGCCTGTAATGAGACAGCAAACAGACACAACAAAGCCAAAAGGGAAGACATATAGGAAGAGAGTGATGTAGAGCAGGAAGAGAGCGGGGCATGGGGTCTATTTGGCTGACCTCTGGGCCGACCTGAGGGGGTTCTGCTAAGGGCCAAGGAACGAGGGAAGTGTCTATATTGGCCTGTTTGGCTGCGGCCTGCCACCTCGTCATCCTCCTCCACAGCCCAGCCACGAACGCTCCAAGGTTTTGTAATGGAAGAGAGTGAGAAGAAGGAAGAGGGAGGGAAAAAAAGTTTTCCTATTTGTCATGTTACAAAACAGAGAGAAAGAGGCCCCAGCTGCGCCTCTTACTAAATAAACCTTTCCGGCAGAGCTTGGAGGAGCTGTCGAAGTCTCGTCGGACAAAAGTTCAGACAGAATTTAGACAGAGAATGGACGACAAAGCGTATTCACGTTTACATAGCAGTCACCGTTATTATATCAATATTTTGAAAGATAGCATGAAGAGTAAAAGTTCGGGGATGTTTCCGTCTGCGTACGTAGTACGTCGACTGCTCACCCTCTGAATGAATGTTTCATTTAATCATGTTTTTATGAGATGTTTTGTGTGTTTCTAAGACAGAGAGTGTGTTTGCAAGTCTGCGTTAAAGCTGCAGTGGGTAGAATTGGAGCAAATGTGATTAAAAAAAGTTATTTTTATAAAACGGTCACTATATCCTGACAGTAGTGCATGAGACAGGTAATCTGAAAAAAAATCATGTGCCTCTGTGTCCTCCGGTGCTCCTAATGGCATCTGCAAGATTTCACAGACCGTTGGAAAACAACCAATCAGAGCCGAGCTGGAGCCTGCCGTCTCTGAGCAGCTGTCAATCACTCTTGAACTCCGATCAAACGGTCAAACTAGGCAGCGCTGATCAAATAAGAATCAATATTCTGTTACTGTAATGCCTATTTCTCACCTCAAATGTTTTCAGAAACATCTTGTAGTGTACTGTTTAGCTGTAAAATGAGAAAGTTTGTGACCCGGCAGCCATGTTGAGAACAGTTGAGGAAATACCAAGCACCGCCCACCAGCCGGAGCACAGCCAATAGGAACGCTCTCTCTCTTAAATGACCTGTGATTGGCCAAAGTCTCCCGTCACTGGCTAGATTTTTTAAAGCCTGAAAACAGAGCCATGAGGAGGTGCAGAAGTTTAGTTTTCTCTCCAAACACTTGAATTCCAATATGCTGAAAGGTTATTATGGAATTTTTGCCCAATGATGCCAAAAACTGTCTGCCTACTCCCACTTTAAGTGTTTGTTATGCGTGCACTTAGAGCTGAGGAGAATTAACATCAGGAATGTGCTCATGTCTGGTGATAGCTGCCAAGTAAAATGGGGCTCCGTCATGCAGGACAACCTGTACCTGTTTGTATTTTTGCCAGTCAGATCTGAGCAGTCAATCTACACGAGCCTGTGTGGCAGTGAGAGGCAGCAGAAGCTATTAAGCCAAGCAGAGTAATCAAATGTGAACTTAATGAAGAGCTGTTTGGATGTCTGGCTGAGATTTCACCATGTACTCAACCCCAGAGTGGTAATCAACCACGACTGCTATTTGTACTAGAGTGAGTGTGGGAGGCTCAGACGGAGGAGGCTGCGACCTCCCTCACTTCCACATGAGGATTAAATCGAATTCAGCAGCGGAGTTGGGGACCAAGCACAAAACCACAAGGTGCGAGCCGCCATTATCAAGTTAGTCAGTTTAGACAAATCCCTTTGCCACACCGCCGCCAGAGCACACGCTGTACGACGTATAGCTGCACAGGGAGAAAAATGACAATTAAGCCTACTTAGCATGCCGCCGAGGGAAACGTATTAAAGAAGATTATATGAAATTCTTTAGTGCCTTTTCATAAGACCGGTGCAAGTCTCGGTGTGACGCATGAGCTGCTCTAGAACGTTCTCTCACATTCACTACGCATGTGCTAAAATAACGCAGCTAATGACACCTGCAGCTAACGAGAGACAAACTCTTCGCCATGATTTTGTGAAGATGAAACGTTGATTAAGAAGTAACACAGTAAATCTTAATCACTGATCTTGTGAATAATATACAGATTTTACATTTGAGCCTGAGGTTTGCTGCCGTCACACATTTTTGGAGCGCTACATTTCAAATAAGATGACATGACCTTTCGGTAGGGGTGTAAGAATATATTGAAAATATTGAGTACCACAATATCATGTGTTGTGATACTGTATTGATTCTCAAAAACACTATCGATTTTTAGTTATTAGTTTACATTCAGAGATTAACTCAGTCAATACTTTATTTCATTTTATTTGCAAAGACATGCGTCCTCTCAGAGTATGTGCCCTCTGTGATAAACACAAATGCAGATCCACTGTTCTGATTGCACAAAAAATGTAAACTTGTTTTAACTCAGATTTTATGCACATGGTGTTGTGTTCATATACTATGACAGTTTTCATAAAATAAGATCTTAAAAGTTGCAATATATTGAATCGTAACCCCTGTATCATGATACGTATCGTATCCCCAGATTCTTGCCAACACACAGCCCTAACTGTCAGTCAAAGTGTTTGACATTTTTGGAAGTCACCTATTCGCTTCCTGGCAGAGTGTAAGATGAGAAGATTGGTACCACTGTCTTTCGGTTAGCTTAGCTTAGCTTAGCATAAAGACTGGAAACAGGGGGAAACAGCTAGCCTGACTCTGGCCAAAGGTAACACAATCTGCCAACCAGCAACTCTGACGTTCACTAATTAACAAATTATATCTTGTTTGTTTAATCTGTACAGAAACTGGAAGAGTGTAAAAACTACAATTCATCATTTTCTGCGGGGGTTACATTTTCTTGGCTGTGAGCAGTTGCCAGGCAACCAGGAAGGAAGTTACTGCGCCCATCCAAGAATGAGGTTGCGTCTAAAATTCCATGCTAACATGCTATTTAGTACGTTAAAACAGTATGTGAGATTTTTTAATATGTCCGAATCCCTAAACAAATAGTACGGGAATTGCTACTATTTCTGGTAAAATATTACAGTATTCAAACGCTGGACACTACAGCGGCATAAATATCCCACAATGCATTGCGGTAGTGACGACAGCATTCATAACAGACGTTGACGGACAGCTCTGTGACATCGGTGTAATATAGTTTTCTAAATAGTTCAGACACTGATTCTCACAAATTGTCATTTTGGTCACATGAGGTTGGCACAGGTTACCATGGTTACATGTCTCGAACCGGCGGAAGGAGGTTTTCAGGAAGTGACAACGTAAATTACTGCTCAGTGTGTCCGAGAAGATAAATACTACTGTTTATTCACACAGATTTCGTTACGATCGACAGAGCCAGGCTAACTGTTTCCCCCCGTTTACAGTCTTTGTGCTAAGCTAAGCTAACCAGCAGCTGGCTCTAGCCTAACATTTAATGGAAACATATGAGAGTAGTATCGATCTTCTCATCTAACGCTCTTCCAGAAAGCAAATAATTGTAATTCCCAAAATGTCAAACTATTCCTTTAAGACATTTTAGCGATCTTGATAGCCAATTCAGTCAATTCAGCATGCAACATCACATCCACACATTCTCCCCGCGTTCAAAGTACCTCATCATCTCCAAACTAGAAAGAAGGAGTGACATTTCCAAAATATATTCAGTTTAGTAATGGTGTGTGTGGGCTAATAACAGCAGAGCAAACAGTTGCCCATTCTCCTCCCAGAAACATATCATCAGAGAGACCACACTGCCCACACACATCCATTTGAGTGTGGGAAATCCTCTACAGTAAATGTAAATATCACTTAGTGGATAATTTTCAGAATTACATTCATTGAGATTTCTAATATCACCTTAAAATGTTTATCAAGTATTGACCGAACACCTTTCACTGTGTGTTTTTGCTCAGGCGGAAGGCAGAAATAATGACTGTGGGTCCATGTGAGGAGATTTCTGCCACTAAGTGAAGGGTGAACGCCTGCTTGAGGGATTAGTGTTACAATTAGGCTTATGTTAAGGTTATGGTTGGGTACTTTGTGTTTAGGATTAGAAGTTTGAATAAATCTAAATCAGGGTTGCATGAATAGTGACCTTGATACTGAGCGTGTGCGTCGTTGAAGATGTATCGTTTGTATGTGTGACCTGTCTGAAAATGTCAGTTATGGGGACTCCCATTAGGGATGCTGAATTTTCTTCCTACAGAGAATAAATTCATAAGTAATCTACAATAGGTGAGTCCGCTCTGTCACACCGTTGTCCCAGAAAAAAATGGATGTCAGTAAAAAAAAAAAAAAACCTGTAGCAGAGGCTTAAATGGATGTGAATGAATGTATTTTGTTGTGTGGGCTGATGCAGAAAATAGACTTTTTTTGTCTGCCGGAGGAACCGAGATTGGAAACGTTTTATGAACAATAAGACAATTTCTATCTGAGCTGGGAGTGAAACTCAACAATGTTTGCGACAGGCAAAGTAATACGAAGCTCGGGATTTATCTTGTCCATTAATGATTTGAATAGATAGGTTCAATCTTGTGCAGCAACAATAAGCGATATAGCCTCCATTGTGCATCGCACAACACAGACGGTCCTTTCAGAAGGACACAGTGGAGCCCATGTATGCTGTTGGTCATCCGACCTGACCCTGACACCGCCTGGCCTCGGCGTTAAAGGGTGAACACTGGTTCATGTTACTTAAATATAGAATAGAGTTACTTTAGGTATATTATATACAGTAAAAATGAAAGAAATACAATGAATTTGCGCAATTGTTGATGTCCACACCAGGCCTGCGTGATATGAGGAAAATCTGTGATGTGCGATAACATTGTTCAATATTGCGATGACGATATGACTTAATAAACAGCGATAAATAAACAAATATTGAAGTGTGCATATTAGCTATACATATATATCTAAATATAACTAGGCTAAATGGTGTTTAAAGCAGCAACAGTAATATTTACAAAAGCCAAGTCACTAATAAAACTCATTAATACCTCACTGGAAACAATCTACAATGTTAATAAAATAAATAATTTTCATTATATGAAAATACTGAGTGAAGCTTAGAAAGACTGAGGAACACAGACATCAGACAGTATCAGTCCTTCTACAGTCTTTAGCCCCGCAGACCGTTTAATACCGGGTTTCAGTAACCATCCCTAAATATAATGATTTTTCTTATTCATCACGTTTCAGACGGCCTTTTGCGTTGTGTATATCGCGGATGTTCATATCGATGCGATGACGATGAAAATACGATTTATCGGTCAAGTGTGATGAATCCCGTCCAGATGACAGAATTACATAATGTCAGATATTTAGCAGTGATGTGTACAAAACTGCTGTTGCTAACTCCAGCCTTGTGTGAGGTTTTTAATCACGACTATTGGGTTGTTTTGAAGAGTGTTCAAGACAATACTATCTCAGTCTCAGTCTCTTATCACACATGATACAACTTTCTCTCTCTCTCTCTCTCTCTCTCTTACACACACTCTTACTCATGCAGATACATCAAGGGAGTATGATCTTTTGAGTAGATCATTCCCAGACTGATAATAGTCGCTGCTGCTGCGACATCGTAAAGTAAAATGTCTGTTGCTTCCTCAGATATATCAAGGACAAGTGTATGGATTCAATACTAAAGCCCTTTTCACATAAAACTAAAGTGATATACGGTTATAAAATCAAAGCGATGGTTTTAATAAGTTTAACCGATGCAGCTACAGGACAGAACAGTCCTCCTCAGTGTTTTGGACTTCGGATTTAAAGCAGCTATAATCAATATTTTTATTATTATTAGGATTTAGTGGCATCTAGCAGCGAGACCATATCTACTTAAAGGTCATATGTCAATGTAGTATAAACCCAAGTAGCCAAAAAAATCAGTTATTGCTGTTTTAAAGATGAAATGTCTGCATGTTTGCATTGTTTTTTGTGTGCATGTGTTAAATTAAATTCTGAATTAATAACCACGGTGCAACCTGATCATGCAGGGGTGAAAACACCACCACAGGGATTGGCTTTCAATCCAGGGTTTGGCCATGAACCCCATCAATTACAATTGAGTGTTTGCAGGTGGGAAGTTGCAAACACTGCAGATAATTGTCAATCTCTCCTTTTATTCTCACTCTCATTAGAAGTTTTTTTGCATTACTTTGTTTTCAGGTTATTTATTTCTAGTCTCCACAATGCAGAAAGACAAATGGATCTCTTCCTTGGTGTTTAATGAGTAATGTTAAATCTTTGGTCATCATGCAGGAGGGATTTCTGTCATTTTGTCCCAGAAGAGATAATAACCACTGGGTAAGGCAGATTTTACAGCCATTACAGCCTCCACCTCAGCATTTGGTCTTAGCTACAAATCAAAGACTTCTGGCAGGTAGAGCTTAGCAGTTTCCTGAGCCGGCGTTCACCAGTGATTTTCTTTTTCCAATCCTTACCTTCATGTATTGATACTAGCTGTGGTGTCAAAAGTTGCTGGCTAATGTATTGTGAATATACACATGCGTGTTGATGATATCCCCTCATATTCTTTCAGAGGGCCTCCTGAGACTGTGTTCTATCTCCAATCCTTAAATAGCTCCATCTACGTAGATAGTGTATCTCAATCAGTGGGTCACTGCTCTAAAGTGGGTCATACGTGGGGCTGCTCTGACAAACAAAGTGGACCGGCCTAATCATCAGGGAATTATGTATTTTTAAGATGTTTTTTAAACCAAAATGTGTTATACAGGTAGCAAACTCCTTTAAGGAATAACTCAGTGCGTGGGTTGTGTGCTTAAAGCTAAAGTTGGTAACTTTGAATGATTATGAAAAAAAAAGGTTATTTTTATAAAACTGTCAATATATCCTGACAGTAGTGCATGAGTCAGGTAAACTGAAAAAAAAATCAGGCAGCACTGATCAAATATTAATCAATATTCTGTCACTGTAATGTCTATTTCTCACCTCAAATGTTTTCAGAAACATCTTATAGTGTACTGTTTAGCTGTAAAATGAGAAAGTTTGCTCCGGCCGGTGGGTGGTGCTTGGTTTTGGCTCGACTGTTTTCAACATGGCTGCCGGGTCACAAACGTTCTCATTTTACAGCTAAACAGTACATTACAAGATGTTTCTGAAAACATTTGAGGTGAGAAATAGGCATTACAGTAACAGAATATTGATTCATATTTGATCAGCGCTGCCTAGTTTAACCGTTTCGATCGGAGTTCTTGAGTGATTGACAGCTGCTCAGAGACGGCAGGCTCCAGCTCGGCTCTGAATGGCTGTTTTCCTTCGGCGCGGTAGAATCTTGCAAATGCCGTTAGGAGCACCGGAGGACATCGGAAGACACAGAGGAACATGATTTTTTTTCTCAGATTACCTGTCTCATGCACTACTGTCAGGACATAGTGACCGTTTCATAAAAGTAACTTTTTATCACATTTGCTCAAATTTACCGACTGCAGCTTTAGCGTTAGCGAGTGTTGGTGTGTGCAGTCTAGATAGACAGAGAGAGAGAGAGCATACGTGTGACAGACAGTGAGTATGAAGTTAACAGTAACTTTATAGATGTGAGCGTAGCAGTGCAGTGTGTGTCCAGTGGCTCTCGGTTAATAAATGCTACAACTCCCAGGCCGAGTTCCCGTGTCTTGCTTGTCACCTGCAGATTAAAGTGAAGGGGGTTAGCCTCGAAGTTAGCGACAACTCAGTGACAAGCCGCTCCTCCCCCCCCCCCAAAATACTGAATTTTCTTTCATGAAATAAAAACGAAGAGATAAGGGGAGCAGTTAACAGTGCTGTGAGTATTTTTTTATAAACGGAGCAACTTACTGTGACCATTACGAATGAATACCTTCAGGGCTCTAAGATTTCACATCAGGTGTGACGCAGTTGTGTTGTCAATTGGAAATCTATGGCTACAGCTGTACAGAGTTTCATTATTACTGTTCAGCCACATTAACCATGGGTGTAATAATGTGACTGAACTTTACTTAGCCTCTGAGTTGTTTTTCCTCAGGAAAAGCTGCTGACCAAAGTACTGGATTTTAGATCTGCTCAGTTATGCAGTGGGTTTCAGTGTGTCATATAAGGTATTCAGGCAGCAGCCAACACTCTTTTAGTCATGCACTGATCTAAACAACGTAGCTGTGTTAAATATACTCTTCCTCTGTTAATTGCATTACCTGCTTTTCTACATGCACTTTTAAACGTTGTTTGTGTGACATAAGGTCAACAGTGACAAAGAGGACCTAACAAATGCACTCTGTTTTCCATACTCCTCTCAGTAAACAATAAGGTGGTAACCTTTTGGCCATGTGGATTGTCATTGTGATGGCAGTATCACCCCAATAACAGCCAAATGCTGGGCCAGCTCTACCAAATGTTACAGCAGAGAAGTCCACAGGGGAACAGTGCCAGGAGAAGCACTGGATGGTGAGTTAATTAAGAAGAAAGGAGCCTGTGCTACTAAATTAATATGTTTAACATTTAAGGGAGGAAAAATAAGGAAACCAGCCATTTCGGATAGAGACGACTCACTTCAAAAAACATTTCAATGGATGTTTGAATGAGAAAAATAAGAAATGATTCAAGTTAGATTTCCTGCTGTGACAAGATGTCAAACACTGCCGTCACACCACTTAAAGCCTCGGGGGGACAGCGTTGTCCATTTCTGAGGACTAGTGATCTCCTTCTGCAGTGACTTTACTGTACTTTCATGGAGTGAAACGATGCAAATTCTTTCACTTGGGCCTTTTCCACAGGGCTCCCAATTAGCAGCGCCTTCTGAACAATTTGAGACTGTTCGTGGAGGTCTCCTCTGGGAAACAAAGAGCAGTTTAGACCCAATTAAACTCGGGGGTTTGTTGGTGGCCCGGGCTCTTTGCTCTGGCTACAGCACAGAGACAGTGAGAGAAAATCTTTAGAGGTCTAGAAAATGGAAAGAGACGAGTTCCAGGCAAGTCTGAAAAAAAGCTTTACTAGTAACATATGTGGTTCAAAGGGCTTTAAAAATTAAAGGGGCAATCAAAGAGGTTAAAGAAGTAATTTAGCTTTGCTTGAAAGGGAGTAACATGCAGTCGAGCTTTCGTCACAACAAGTGACATGTTGGCTAAGGTCTGGTGAGGTTGGCTTCAAAATGTGCGTGTTACATTTACAGGCACCCAGTAAAAATCCACGTAACTGGGTCAATTTCACTTTAAACCTGCAGTAGGACGAACATTTTTGGCATCATTGGGCAAAAAATCCATAATAACCTTTCAGCATATTGTAATTCAAGTGTTCTGAGAGAAAAATAGACTTCTGCACCTCATCATGGCTCTGATTTCAGGCTTTAGAAAATCTAGCCCGTGACGGGAGACTTTGGCCAATCACAGGTCATTTCAGAGAGAGAGAGAGAGAGCGTTCCTATTGGCTGTTCATTCAGCGGAGGCAGCTGTCAATCACTCGCGAACTCTGATCAAACGGTCAAACTAGGTAGCGCTGATCAAATATGAATCAATATTCGGTTACTGTAATGCCTATTTCTCACCTCAAATGTTTTCAGAAACATCTTGTACTGTACTGTTTAGCTGTAAAGTGAGAAAGTTTGCTCCGCCTCGTGGGTGGTGCTTGGTATTTCCTCAAATGATCTCAACATGGCTGCCGGGTTACAAACTTTCTCATTTTACAGCTAAACAGTACACTACAAGATGTTTCTGACAACATTTGAGGCGAGAAATAGGCATTAAAGTAACAGAATATTGATTCATATTTGATCAGCGCTGCCTAGTTTGACCATTTGATCGGAGTTTGAGAGTTATTGACAGCTGCTCAGAGACGGCAGGCTTCAGTTCGGCTCTGATTGGTTGTTTTCCTCCGGTCTGTGAAATCTTGCAGAGGCCATTAGGAGCACCGGAGGGCACAGAGGCACATGATCTTTTTCAGATTATCTGTCTCATGCACTACTGTCAGGATAAAGTGACCGTTTTATAAAAATAACTTTTTTTTAATCATATTTGCTCCGATTCTACCCACTGCTACTTTAAACCGTGTCTGTGGTTTTCATCCCTTGTTGGGAAGTGTATATGTGGCTGAATTATGCTTCATTAGAACAATAATAAAAACCCATCTATGTGGACTGTATCGTCACAGTTAGTTTCCCTCCGTAAACTCAGATGTGTAGTGGTGCCAGCACTGCGACATTGTTGTGTATCAGTAAGATTGTTCAGCTTATCACCTCGGCTGTACAGGCTATGAACCCCTGAATACAAACAGTCATATTGTGATCTGCAGGCAGATAATAGTGAGCAGTTCAAAACAGCCCCCCCCCCCTCCTACGACCCTGTGAACACACACCGTCACAGACTGGAACAACTTCTGGAAACTATTAAGCCCTCACAGTCCCACTCACGCGCTCCTCTGTTTGGTAAGAAAGGAAAAGGGCGTTATCAAAGGGAGCACAGATTTGTTAAATTCTTTGCAGGTGAAAAGGGGAATGTGAGTTTATTATTGTTTGCAGAGATTAAATGCTTCTCATTCACCTCGGGAATGTCTGACCTCTGTGAATGAGTGCTTTTACTGCAAGAAAATGTCTCCAATAAGGAAGCGCTAGTCGCTGCTGTAAAGACAATCAGGGTTCTAAATTTGACATTTCATTAAATTCAGTAGGACTTTAACACGCATGACTGACTCAAACCACAAGCTGCTGAATTTTGTGAGATTCATCGTCGAGCCATAAAGGCTTCCCCCTAGCCTTTGAAGTCATCTCATTGCACTTGGCGATCCAGTGCTGTGAGGTTCTTAGGGAGCAAAATCCACATAAATTACCACCTTGAAGATAGACTTGGATAGCCTGCAATCACCTGCAGTTTCTCCCTCCTCCTCCTCCTCCTCCTCCTCCTCCTCCTCCTCCTCCTCCTCCTCCTCCTCCTCCTCAGTCTACAGCAACAGCTGAGAAATGCTGCCTTAAAACAAACTGTGCTTTGACACGCTGTTATTGTTTTAGTGAAATTTTCCTCTGCGTTGATTTGATGAGTCAGCCTTGTGCAGTATACCAGAGGAGAGCTTAGCTTTACTTGAAAACCCAGTGGGATGCAGAGGCTGCTGTGCTTGACAGAGCTTCTCAAGGAAACATATTGAAATTTGTGTTAGACTTAAAGCTGCAGTGGGTAGAAATGGAGCAAATATGATTTCAAAAAGTTATCTTTATAAAACGGTCAATATATCCTGACAGAAGTGCATGAGACAGGTAATCAGAAAAAAAATCATGTTCCTCTGTGTCCTTTGGTGCTCCTAATGGCATCTGCAAGATTTCACAGACCGGAGGAAAACAACCAATCAGAGCCGAGCTGGAGTCTGCCGTCTCTGAGCAGCTGTCAATCACTAGCGAACTCCGATCAAACGGTCAAACATAGGCAGCGCTGCCCAAATATGAATTAATATTCTTTTACTGTAATGCCTATTTCTCACCTCAAGTGTTTTCAGAAACATCTTGTAGTGTACTGTTTAGCTGTAAAATGAGAACGTTTGTTACCCGGCAGCCATGTTGAGATCAGCTGAGGAAACACCAAGCACCGCCCACCAGCCAGAGCACAGCCAATAGGAACGCTCTCTCTCTCTGAAATGACCTGTGACCGGCCAAAGTCTCCCATCAGGGGCTAGATTTTTTAAAGCCTGAAAACAGAGCCATGAGGAGGTGCAGAAATCTAGTTTTCCATCAGAACACTTGAATTCCAATATGCTGAAAGGTTATTATGGAATTTATGCCCAATAATGCCAAAAACTGTCTGCCTACTGCAGCTTTAAATGAACTATCAGAAAAATAACAGTGCTGTTTGATTGTCATCACAAGAGCACGCCACTCAGTAAAGATCTGTTGAACTGACTGAAGCCCAGACACATTATAATACACTACAGCTCAGCAGAAGGCTCCAGAAGCTGACATTTTTAAAAGACACCCATCATGCCTCTCTGCCACTGAAGCAACTAAAGGTAATGTATCCGATTGCGTTTTAAATGAACGCACTGATGTGTAAACAAGTGGTTTAAGCAGGTACTCAGGCCTATATGCTACAGTTTCCATCACTTGGATGTGAGTGTAAATGTGTACATCCAGCAGGAGGGCAGGAGGGAAATGTGCTGCTGTGACACTGCAAAATATTCACATGTGGCAGTACAGGGAGACAGAAACAAAAGAGCGCTTTAATTGTCTCGCCTCGGTTTCATCCCCTCCACGTTGCTTCACAGTCATTCCTCCAGGGCACAGACTAAACGTCTCGCATGCAGACAGACACAAAAACACTATAAATCCTGCGATAACCAGCATGCACACACTTGTATAGTTTCTTTTAAGCATTTTTTTATACAAGACCCTGGTGATGTGCTTACCGTCAATAGCCCTTGTCGGAGCGAATACTTCCAAACTGTGCAACAATCCCAAGAAAAGCAATCCTGTCGCCAACACGTTGGCCGCGGTGCGCAACATTGTTACTCTATCTTGTAAAGATTATTAGTCATCAATCGCCCTCTTGGTGCTGTCAAAGCTGGAGGGTTGCAGACAAGGCGACGACGGGTAAACCGAGCCCAGGCGGTGATGATGCTCCTCACTGGAAATCCGCTTTCTGGGTGCGCAGTGACAGGGATGCTGCTGTGTGCCCACTCGGGGAATATTTTTTTGCAAACTGTCAAGGCAAAAAAAAAAAAAGCCGAGGCTTCTCCCAGCCCGGGGTTGCTGCTGCTGCCTGCTTTAGGGGCTCCTCGGATGCATGGACAGCCCTGCCACAAAGGCTAGCAGAAGCAGGCTGATCTGAGCATCAAGCTAGCCTGGCTCGCAGTCGAGATTAAAAGGAAGGAGGGCTGGCGCCTCTAATCATGCAGTCCTCCGCCTTTTGTTCTCCCGAGCCCCAGAGAAAGAAGCCACAGGAGGAGAAATAAAGTAGAGGATCAAATGTTGCTGCTCTCCTCCCCACCACCTCTGCTGCTGCTGCTGCTGCTGCTGGCCGCAGATTGAGCCTGAAGCCAGGAGCTCAGTCAGTCAGCGGGCTGAGTGACGTCGCAGCAGCAGCAGCAGCAGCAGCAGCTCGGCTGGCCCTCCTCCTCTCTCTCCACCCCACCATCCACCACCTCCATCAAATCAAATCACACTGTAATTTTACAGAAACAATGCTCTGGATATCCTGTCCCAGTCCCAGGCTTCATTATTTAGTGCATAGCCTAAGACATGATTCTTTAATGTTTTTATTTTTCTTTCTTTTTCATTTAAAGCTGCAGTAGGCAGACAGTTTTTGGCATCATTGGGCAAAAAAATCCATAATAACCTTTCAGCATATTGTATTTCAAGTGTTCTGAGACAAAACTAGACTTCTGCACCTCCTCATGGCTCTGTTTTCAGGCTTTAAAAAATCTAGCCCGTGACGGGAGACTTTGGCCAATCACAGGTCATTTCAGAGAGAGAGAGAGAGAGAGCGTTCCTATTGGCTGTGCTCCGGCTGGTGGGCGGTGCTTGGTATTTCCTCAACATTTCAACATGGCTGCCGGGTCACAAACGTTCTCATTTTACAGCTAAACAGTACACTGCAAGATGTTTCTGAAAACATTTGAGGCGAGAAATAGGCATTACAGTAACAGAATATTGATTCATATTTGATCAGCGCGGCCTAGTTTGACCGTTTGATCGGAGTTCACGAATGATTGACAGCTGCTCAGAGACAGCAGGCTCCAGCTCGGCTCTGATTGGTTGTTTTCCTCTGGTCTGTGAAATCTTGCAGTTGCCATTAGGAGCACCAGAGGACACAGAGGGACATGATTTTTTTCAGATTACCTGTCTCATGCACTTCTGTCAGGATATAGTGACCGTTTTATAAAAAAAAAAACTTTTTTTAATCATATTTGCTCCATTTCTACCCACTGCTACTTTAAAGAGGACCTATTATGCTTTTGTACCGTTTCCCTTTCCTTTAGTGTGTTATATAGTTTTTTTGTGCATGTAATAGGTCTGCAAAGTTACAAAGCCCAAAGTCCACCCCAAAAAGAGTTACTCTCCCCGACAGAAACACTGAACTGCCTGAAACGCCTTGCTTGAAGTCCCGCCTTTTCTTCTGTAACTTGATGATGTCACCAAGTAACTAATCTTCATAATACCTGCCTAGCAACTAGTTTGCCACGCCCTCAAACAAAGCTAGCTAGAGCGGAGCTGGAGCGGAGTCCAAAGAGTCTGGTTCGGATGACCAATCACAACATAGTGGGCCAGCTGACCAATCAGAGCAGACTGGGCTTTTCAGAGTCAGGAGCTCAAACAGAGCGTTTCAGACAGAGGGTGAAAAGAAGTGCTGCAGCACAGCCGCTATGAGAAAAATAAAGCCTTTTTTGAACATAAGAGCATGTAAACATGTTCTAGTAGAAACCCAAAATACAAGTAAGCACCTGGTAATAAGCATTTAACTTACAAGTAGGCTACTTTGCAACTTTGTGGTGCTAATGTTGATCATGGTTATATGTAGGCCTATCATGATTACCGAAACAACAACAATAATAATGATGACAATGTTAATAATAACTGATGATGATTGCTTCCCCCCTCCAGAGCTTTACTAATGGTTAAAGAACAGCTAAGCAACTCTAATCAGTATTTAATTAGACACTAGAAAGAGGGAATAATTAGAGCATGTTACAAATGAAGAAAACAAACAAGTAATCAAATTAGCTATTCATCAGACTGGTCAATAATTAGACGGTTTAAAGGTTATATTGATAACAATTTTATGTTGACACATAATTTTTAAAATAATACATCCACAGAGCTTTTAAAAAGGTGCCGAACAATAGTATGGCTTTTCCTAAAAAAAAGTTAGAATGACTGTAAATTAATCATCTAAAAAATGTTGACGGGTCCAAAATTAATGTTTTGTTTATCTCTGTGACGTTTGGTTCCTTCTTCTAACAAGGCTTGTGTGCCGATGTTGGTATCTCTGGGTCATCGGCAATCAAGTTGCCCGTTAGTGTGGAAAAAAACGGATAAATGGCATCTAGTGGCTGAATGTTATCAATGTTATCAATTCCACCTTTAATAAAAAAAAAAAATCAATCTCTTAAAATAGATACAATTAACGGTTTATGTGTGAATAGCAAATAACTGCAATATGAAGAAATCTTAAATGTATATTAATTGATACAGTGACATCTTTAAATCAAGATGAATCAAGAAGATTTTATTGCTCCCCACAAAATCAATTTCAGTGCACAGCTTATAAATAAGAAAATCATTTCCTGTATTCAAAAGTAATTAAAACACCATTTAAAAATGAAAAGTGAAAGGTGCATTCTTAATTCAATACGCATTTGCCACCTGGATCCCCATTTATGTTTCCATTTGGCAGTAATACTGCAGGTAGTGGTGGATCCATTAAGCTTAAATGACTTATGAATTCATGATAGGGCACTATAATATGAAGCAGCAATCTGGATTCATTAGGCTCCCATTTCAGCCTTCCAAGGATGCAGCCTTCATGTGGGCTTCAGAGGACAGAAATCTGACAAAATCATCATCACAAAATCCTGCCCTCAGTCTCAGGAGGACCAAAACTAATGACCAGCATGCAAATTAATTTCGGGATACTGATGACCATAATTTGGTATGTCAAATTCTGGCAAAAGAAACTACATTAAGTGACATTTGGAGGAGCCTTCGGAATAGTTTTGTTAACCCATCATGATGTATATGATCTTGAAATAAGGACTCCATATTGATTTTGTCCATATCAACCACTCCTAGCTACTTGTAAGTGATTTACTCAAACTTTTCAAAACTGCTGCGTTGTCAAAGATGCCAAATGCAAATGGTTTCATAGAGAAGAAATTAAACAAGGCAAGTTTATTTGCATAGCACCGTTCAACAACAAGGCAATTCAAAATGCTTTACATAAGACATAAAATAAAAGCATCAAGACAAGATATAAAAGAATCCAGCACTTCTCATCCCAACTCATCACACACTGACGCTTTGTTGGATCTCTCGGCATCACTTTTCGATCACAGTAGACACCTGCTTAACGTTGCGAATTAAACAAAAAATTTGCTTAGGTTTAGGCAACAAAACCACCTAGTTAGGTTTAGGAAAAAACAACATGGTTGGGCTTAAAATTTCTACGTTGTACAGTGAAAATGTGACTTCTTGTTACGTTGGTTTCACACGCCAACGGCCATGACAAAGCCTCTGTATCTGACACCCTGGGAATGAGAACAGGCTTAAGAAGACAAAATTGTCATGGAAGGACTCATAAAGATATGGGCTGCCTCCTCCTGCTTCATGGAAGGTGTAATGAGAAAGAGATCAACCTAGACTAGTGCATGAAACAACTGACAGCAAGGATCCCTCACTGGCTTCCCACCCCGAATACTGCAGATTGTGTTTTTTTTGGAATGTACTATATGATCAAGTCAGCGATACCACAAAGGCATCTTATCACCTTCCTCAGCTTCTTTAACGACAAAATGACAGTTTACAAACTTAACTTCCTGTCTATCCTTCATGGATTATCTCTACTGCTATACTGATGACACCCAAGTGTACATATAAGCTACAGTGAGGTACAGATACTTCCAACTGAACAGCTTCAAGGGATAGTTCAGGTGTTTTGAAGTGGGGTTGTATAATGTACTTATCCATAGTAGATGTATTACTTACAGTAGATGATGGTTCCCCCAGGAAGACATTGCTGGGGAGATTGACGTCTGGAACTCCCTATTAAGCCTGCTACCCCCACGACCTGGCCCCGGATAAGCAGAAGAAAATGGATGGATGGATGGATGGATGGATAGATGGATAGATGATGGTCGGCACGCCCCCAGCATCGAGAAACAGACATGAGTACCGACACCGAAGCAAAGCAATACAGTGCTGTGGATGGGGCCGGCAGTAAAACCTATTTTAGCCACCTAAAAGGAAGGCTCACCTAAAAAAAAAAAGATATCTAATATATATATTTAAGTGTATGCTATATTTAGAATATTTGCCAACAGCAAAAAGAACTGAAAGTGAAACGTTTCTATACTGTTTTTGTCATCTGAGTCTGCTGGCTTTGGAGAGAGCATAGATAAGGTTCACTTTCAGTTCAGTTCCCTGTCAGAAAGGAGAAGGAAACGGCTGTCTGATGGCAAGATAAAAAGGAAAAAAAAGGAAAAAATATTCTAAATATAGCGTACACTTAAATGGATATAAATTTTTTTAGGAGAGCTTTTCTTTTAGGTGGCTAAAATATGTTTTTCTGCCGTCCCCATCCACAGCACTGTATTGCTTTGCTCCGGTGTTGGTACTCCTCTGTGTTTGCTCCAAGCTGGGGGCGTGCCCACCATCATCTACTGTAAGTAGTACACCTACTATGGATAAGTACCTCATACAACCCCACTTCAAAACACCCGAACTATCCCTTTAAAGACTGAGGCTCTCTAGTTTGTAAAACACAGTAGGTGCAACATTTTGTCCCATAACCCACATACCTGAACAGCTCTCCAAAATTGGTCACAAATCCTGGCATAAAGTTCGGCTCTTTACTAAGTCTCCCGAAAGACATTGCCGAAGATATTTTTCACAAACAGAGAAGCTTCTCCACTCTATCTTATCAAGACTGCTGCAGTGCACTGTTAAGATTCCTGGCAGGAGTCTGCAGACACTTCAGGGCCCTATTGATATCATTATAGATTCACCATCACTTTACATTTACCCTGTACAAGCTGCTTGTTGCTGTAGGTAAAGAAGAAAGTCCAATCCAGTAAGAGATGACATGGAATATACTGTAGTCACTGGTGTGCAAGAGTAGAGCATGGTAGGTAACATATAACTTCATTTGAGGACCACAAATTCGCAAAAAGTCCACATTTTATTTCATTAAAGAGCACCCTGGGGAGCAGAACCTATTCCACCAAAAAATTTCTATCCTCTTGTGCTAGAAATGGTGCTAGATCCTCTAATGTATATAACTGCCTCTGACAAAAAAAATAAGGGTTTTGAAAGATACAACATAGTGTACAGTAGAGCATGAAGTTATATCTCTAAAAATGTAATCTTACAATGCTCTGATTGTAGTTTTATACACAGCATATTATCCATCCGAGCATAAGTGGGGATGTGAGCTGAAGCCAAACCATGAATCTCAGAGTAAAACAGTGCTGGATCAGAGCAGCAGAGACCAAATTATGTCTTTCCACATAAATTGTTTGTTTGCACATAAGGCCAAAGTGAGATCATATTTCTCTAGAAGCTCCGATACATGAAACCTAATAATGAAAGCCTTGGCAAACAGCTCGTAAGAAAAGGCCAAGGTCACATTCTGCTAGTTTTTAGAGTACTTATCACAAACGGCAGACACTTATCCTCATGTTGTATTATCTTTCTGACGTTATATAACAACTGTGCTATAATCGTAAACAAGCTATCTGGAAGAAGACTGTTTCAAATCATCCTTTAGATGAGGAACTGTATTTATAATACCCCCATTGTATTGTATTTTTTTTTTTTTGTAATTTCTTTTATTCCTAGCCTTGACTTTTAAAGTTGTCATAATGTGTTTTCACCACATGGAATGTCCTTTCAAAATATAAATACTAACAAAGTATTGGGAGTGACCTTCAGCCTTTAAGCTCTCTGAATATTTTGTTGATCTTTGGGAGAGAAACAAGTCATTCAAGGCTCAAATCCAAGTCAAGTCACAAGTCAACGGTGTCAAAGTCTGATTTGTGATTACAGTTTAATCCAAGTCATATGACTCAACGTGCGAGTCCACACCTTTGGTGAACAACATTAACTTTGAGTCCTCACACCCCCCCTTTTTCCTGGTTAGGTTAATTCTACACTTACGATACGAAACAAAATACTTTATTAACCCCCCAGGAGGGAAACTGAGTGCCACCATACATACAGGACAGACTTAAGATGAGACAATAGGAGGAGACATACACATTTCATGGCAATACACAATAAGGGGATAGCACAGCACTGTAATAAATAGTGAAAACATCATGTGACTGCATGACATCCACATATTCATAGACACCAACATTACCACAATCATCAGTGCAACCACCAACCAAGTCATCAACATCAGATCATCATCATCAACAGTAACAGTCAGCGACAATGTTCACTAAAAGAAAAAACATTTATACATTCAAGAAACATCTGATATAACCCATCAGAGCAACATGGTGGCAGGTTAATGAACAGGGATTTTAGTCAAATCATATTTACATCTTTAATATGTTCAAGAAAGCACAAGTGAAATTCTTTTTTTAAATTAAAGATAGCTGCACATATGCATACAGAAGCATCCTTATCATGCAGATTTTTTTTTACACTTTTATTATTTATACATTAGCGTAGAGTGATTATACCATCACAGCCACCCAGACCTGTCTGAGAAATGCTGCCCAGCACTGACACCTAGTGGGTCTACACTGCTAGTGTTACATTTCAAAGAACAATAGGCTCTTTGTGTGTCAAAAGAGAAAAAAAAAAAAAAAAACTATATTTAACATAGCACCAAAGTGACTTTTGGTCTTAAGTATTCTTTTCTGTCTCCCAAGCCAAAGTGTGTCTCTCTCAAAGATTTTTTTTACAGTGATACAATAGAAAAGAAATATGAGTCATGATCCAAACATTATCCAGCAAAACACTCCACAGAGCTGTTTAGAGAAGGATAATGTTATTCCGACTTGTCAGTATAATGGCATCAATCGCCACCATTATATATCTATTGAGCTCACGCTGTGCAGGCGGCATGACGGAAAACTGCTTTTCATTTTCTGAAATGAGGCTGTAGCAGACAAGACGCCACTTTAAACAAGCTTTGTTCTGTGTTGATTCAATCAGGATTGTAGTTATTTCCCCCACAATTCACTCTTCGTCCTTTAATGTTTTTATTTGCACTGAGGTGTTTGGCAAACCTTGAGATGCTTAATTTAGTGCTTTTAGCAATTCTTTACCAATCAAATGTTGATTTCCAGTCCAAAAATGTCCTCATACCAAAAGCTTTTACGCAATCCTGACTTAACTAAAAACAGACATTCAGTGGAAGGAAAAGGAAAGACAACGACAAAGACTTTCAAAATAAATGCACTAAAGAAACACAGTAGACATCATCAAACACACACACACACACACACACACACACACACACACACACACACACACACACACACACACACACACACACACACACACACACACACACACACACTCTGCAGGCATGCACATGTGTGATGCACATACATTTACACAAAAGCATTTTACATAATTCTGTGATCAGTTTGCCACAAGGTGGCGCTGTTTTCCCAATTTCTATAGAACTTTGTAACAGCAAAGTGTTTGTTGAAAAGCCTTTCTATTTAGTTTGTCTTTATCTCTGTTTTCACAACACTTCCACCATTCATTGAGAATTTCATTTTGCTACTTTCATTTGTGTTTTAGTGGTCAGTTTTCACAACATTTGACCTATTTCAGCCAGGCTACACACATTTTAATTTAGTATTTTGAGCATGTTGCCTATCTGGGTAGTTTGGTCAGATGGAGTAGAGACACTTCAGAGACAGTGAAAGGGAGGGATGACGTGCAGTAAAGATAAAATTAAATGCATCTGGATGAATTAAACTCCAACTTTAAATTTTTTAAAATTCATTCTGAGATACTTCTTTCTCTTACCCCATTATCAATGTCAGTGTCAAGTCAAGTCAAGTCAAGTCAAGCCAAGTCAATAGAATATAATTCATTTATTGTCATTGCACAGTAGTACAACGAAATTAAATAGCAATCCTGACGGTGCATACACATATATTAAACAGAAATACAAATAAAGAAGAGTAGGCCAAAAAAAAAGATATATTATAAATAGAAAATGTGTATTTGATTGACCTATAAAAATAGTAAGATATTGCACTTCAGATATTGCACGTTGCTGAGTTGTATTGGCACTTTATACAAGCAATAAATAAATACAGGAATAAATATGTATAAGCTAAGGTGCAGTTGGAATGTAAACATCTGTAGTTCTATATATACAAACAAAGGGTGCAGCTGAAATGTAAAAATGTAATGTAAAGCTGTAAAGACATATATACAAATTAGCTGTGACTGTAGGTATTGTAGTGCTGATATTATTGTAGGCAGACAGCGGGTGTCAGTGTTTGACAGTGTTCAGTTCAATTTATATGGCCCAGTATGGCAAATCACACATTTACCTCAAGGGTCTTTACAATCATACAACACCCTCTGTGTCCTTAGACCCTTGATTCGGATAAGGAGAAAAAAAATGGAGGAAACCTCAGAAAGAGCAACTGAGGAGGGATCCCTCTGCCTGGATGGACAAACATGCAATAGATGTCCATAACTCTGATGTTGATGTTGAGTGTGTATGATTTGTCCTTTATCTGGTATAAAGGTTTGTTACTTAAAGCAGTGGTTCCCAACCTGGGAGTCGGCTCAGGGTGCCCCACAAAAGGGTTGACAGATGAATCGAAGGGGTCACAGTATGAATATCGAGGTAGAAAATAATGAAATACAAAATTCTTTCACACAAATAATTATTATTATAAAAACCTTTCTATAGTCTTTGCTTATTTATTGTAAAAAACATAATTTTTATCTTTTCACATGTCCAAAAATTATTAAAATGCAACAAACCTGAGAAGGGAAAATCACTCTATGATTGAACTGCCCACACCTCATTGACATGCAACACCTGTGTATAGGAGTCACAAGTAGACATGACTTCATATTAAGGGGTCACATGCACAAAAAGAGTTGGGAACCACTGACTTAAAGCATTGTTTGATTGTGTGAAGACACATACTGAGCTATTACTGAGCACATGACTACTCAATGATACTGCTGTATTTACAATCTTTTTTTTTTGGCTCATCGAAGGGGAAATTTTGCTCTGTGAGGAATATTTAACCCCATCTCCCAGCAGGTGGAAGCATAACACAGACGACAGACATCCTGATGGAGAGCCATCCAGGGCCCCTACAAACATCACTTTCATTTTAATCTTATTTACAAAGGTCAGACCTCAGACTTGTGCATATTCAACGACAATATGCAAACTGAATTAGCGTCTCTTTTTGATAGATTTTCGAAAACAGACTCTCTTTGACTCTCACAAAATGTGTAAAGCAATAACAGAGAAAAAGTAAAGAAATGAATGTTACCCATAATATGCAATGTCTTCTATCACTGACAATATTTCCATTCATCTCTCATTATAATTCTAGCCTTGTCACAGTGAAAGTTGAGGATGTTAAAAGATTGCCATCATTTGTGGCTATCTCCCGTGTTACACATCAGACTCCCAGGATCATGACGACTCTTTTTCTATGTCATCTTTTCGCCTCACCTTACTAACAAGTCAGGTGTGTGTATGTGTGAAATAGAGACTTAGGGAGAGAGATCGGCTCTAATAGCTTGTGCTGATATTTGACCCTGCAGTCATTAGGAAGTGACTCACTGATACTGTATATACACTCATTATTCTGACATTTTGCGCAGCATTAAATGCCTCACCTCATCCATCTCTGAGCAATTTTCTTTTCCATCTGTAGCCCTGGCGTATTGATCTGTGCCTCTGCAGCATCATGGTGTAACATCATACTCATATCTGTTGAATGACTCACGTGTTACGCTGCAGTTTTGAATGATTCAGTCATGCTTCTTTGGCTAAAACTCATTCTCTTTGTCAGGATTACTGTCTCGATTGCCAGCTAAATCATTATATCCTGATTACATTGCCTTGTTTGATACTAGAGAACCTTCAAATTATGGCATGATAGTAAATGAAAACACTGAATGTAAAAGGTGAAGGAAAGAACTTTTAAAATAAAACTAGTTGCGAGATGTTTGTATTCCCCAATATCTTGCAAGAGACGATGTATTAAAGGAACTGTGTGTAACATTTCGGGGGATTTATTGGCAGAAATGGAATATAATATTCATAACTATGTTTTTATTAGTGTATAATCACCTGAAACTGAGAATTGTTGTGTTTTCGTTAGCTTAGAATGAGCCCTTCATATCTACATAGGGAGCGGGTCCTCTTCACGGAGTCCGCCATGTTGCTCCTCCATGTTTCTACAGTAGCCCAGAATGGACAAACCAAACACTGGCTCTAGAGAGAGCCTTTCATGTTTTTACGTTACCTGAAGGCCACCGTAGTTCTCTGACATGCTTTTGAAACTGTGGTAACGTGAGCCGCAGAGTCTAAACCGTGTTACCGCCAGCCGCCGTCTGACTCGTTGCTCCTAAAGAAGTGTTATTATGGTGAGGATGGCCCCACGTTTTTGCACTCGACAGCTCACGATACCGCAGGCTTGGAAATCTGCAACCACACCACTGGATTCAACCAAATCCCACACACTGTACCTTTAAAATGAGGTATGAATGAGCAAAAGCGCAGCAGCAAAAGCACTTCCTCTTTACAAATCTATCTCAAAAGACTGACACTGGCTGAGTTATTCCTCTCCTTGTGAGATTGATTTTCATGTCATTAAATATCAGAGAGCGGCTGGTTATTAGTCTCCGGATAGAAAAGACCACTCCTGAGCTGCTGGTGAGTTTCTTTCCAGGGCGATTTTTATTGTCGGAGTAAGTGAAAACACCATTCATCTGGTTTGTGTCATGACTGGAGTAGAAGTATTTCATGCGTCATTCTTTCATCCACAGTTAAGGCCCATGATGCACCTCCGCCCAGCTCGCTGCAGCTGTGATGGAAGCCAGCTCGAAGCCCGGAGAGGGGAAACAGGTCGGTGCTGGTTCTCGCACTGCGTTACTGTTAAGATACATGACGCTTCTACTAATCCAACTAACCAAGTATGGACAGTTTAAAGAAGTAATATCAATTTCTGGTATTTTCAGATGAAACCCTCCCTCCTGTCTGCCTACACACATTCATAAATCTCTAAACTGCATCATGATTTGGGCCTACATCATCACTCATCTTCTACACTCCTTCTCTCCCTCCCTTCGCCGGTGCTCTCGTCCTACCCTCCCTTGCTTCAGAGCCAGATGGATTACCTCATCAATCAAAGTTCCCAGAATCCCGTCCTGTGTGTGTGTGTGTGTGTGTGTGTGTGTCACCAATGCAGTGTCTCCATTCAGTAGGAAAACAGTGTGAGGTACAGTATACTCACTGCAGCCATTTTGTAATGACAAAACAAGATATTTCAAGTAATTACTTTATTATTCCTCTCTATTCATCTGCTCATTCTGAGGGAGTCGCAAAGGAAACTGCTAATCTCGCCCAAGCACGAAAGTCTCTTTAACGAGAAAATTGCATTATCAAAATGTGTTGGGGTGGCCGTGACACATTACGGATGTCAGTAACCTTTTACGGTTGCTGTGAAGGACACACTAGAAGAAGTCTTAAATCAGAAAAATGATCCAAAACATCACATGGCAGGGAGGAAGAGCGAGGCAAGGGCGTTTAATTTGACAACTACAAGTACTTTTCCATTTTAAATAAGTTGTTTTCCAGCCATAGGAAGTTGAAAATAGAATTATTTTTTTTTTTACTTTTTGAAGACTTTTTAAAGTCAGTCAAATCAGTTATATCATCAAAATAAAATTAGCCATGACAAGCTCTTAAAAATGGTCATGATTTGATTAAAATCCAGGGCTGGCTCTAGCCCTATTGGTGCCCTATAAGTGAAATTCAGATCGGAGTCCCCACACCCCCACTGTGGCTCAGAAATAGAGCAGGTCGTCCACCAATCAGAAGGTCGGCGGATCGAACCCCGGCTCCTCCGGTACACATGTCCAAGTGTCCTTGAGCAAGATACTTAACGCCAAATTGCTCCTGAAGGCTGTGCCATCGGTGTGTGTCAATGAGTATTTACCTTGCATGGCAGCCTCTGTCATCAGTGTATGAATGTATGTGTGAATGGGTGAATGCTGACATGTCGTGTAAAGCCCTTTGATTGGTTGAAAGTCTAGAAAAAGTGCTATATAAATGCAAGACCATTTACCATTTACCATAGGCGCCATAGGCGGTGGTGCTGCTCTCAGGTTAAAGTTAGGTTTCACCCCCCAGAACCCTAACCCTAGCCTCGTAAACCGCAACACACATTGCTTTTGGTTTTCACAATGGTTTTAAGACAAAAATTAAAAATTTTATTTTCATAAATAACTGTATTTATTAGAATATAAATAAACAATTGGTCCCTGATATTGTTGGCTTAAAAGTGTTTTGTCAGTTTCACTACAATTTACACTTTTATTAACAAAGAAGTGTAAGAGAGAGAGAGTTACAGGGGTGAAAAGTGTATTTCTTTCTTTCTTTCTTTATTTGTTCATTTGTTAGGCCTACCTCAATGCAAAAAATGGCGAAGGGCGCCCCCCGGAATTTAAAGAAAAAATGTTTTCTTCTTTTTTTTTTTTAGAGGGCGACCAGAAACCCACAAAAAAGTGGTGCCCTAGGCGACCGCCTATATGGCCTATGCCTTAAGCCGGCCCTATTAAAATCTTAACAATGCATTATTGATTATAACTGATTTAAAAAAACAGACATATTCTTTGATTTTAATCTTCAACGATGCAAGAATAGCAAAGTCAAAAATGGTGATATCAGAGTTCAAAGATCCTGACCCCCCTCCCTTTAGGTTTTCTAACAGAGAGGAAGCTTCACAATGTCGTACAGTCTCTGTAATTTTCTTTTCTCCTCGAAAGGAACAATTATGGAGCGGGCAATGCTGATAACACCTAAGGAATTCGAGGCATGCACAAACAGCCCTTCCCCCATCCGCTCAGCTTCTCTCTCCCCTTCCCCCCTACCCTCGTCCCCTTCTCTCCTTCCCTCCTACTCCATCACCGGGCTTCGCTTTCTGCCTCTTTACACTCAAATCTGTTGCTCGGATTACTTCCAGCTGGAACGTAGAGTAAATAGACCACTCAAGAGATTCTTGAAAAGTAATTTACAAAAAGAAAACAAAAAAGACTTAGAAGAAAATCTGAGTTTTTTTCAATCACGTTCTGCTGGACTCAATAGAAATAGTTGTGATATTGTGCCAGAAGACGTGTTAGGGGCAAAATTGTTATGCCTGTTATTCACAAATACACAGATTCTCTATGACAACCTGTCTCTGGTTCAGTCTGACATACTAACCTCTACCAGTCAAGCAACAGTGACTGACATTATTTGTTTTTGAGAGAGAGCCCTTACACAATGGATTCATATAGATCTCATAAACAAAAGTCATTAAACTGGATATATAAACTTTATAGGCTCTGTAGGTTCAGTTTAATTTGAAGACCTATAGACTGTGGAGGAATTAAAAAAGTTTGAGGGTTTTGGCAGTCAGGGGTGCGACGCATGTCTTTGCCAAGGGCCCCCAAACCTCGACCACACTGCTTTTGTTTGAGCTACAATAAAAAAGGAGACAAAAGTAATGGGATGGACATGATCTCACTACACATATACATATATTTACCATGAATATACAAGAGGGAGTCATCTATGTGCACACATGCTACTGACATTTATTTGCTTTTTGTTCCCCTCAAGCCGTCCTCACCAAAACTTACTCTTTCACACTCTCCCTCAAAAACACATTCCAACCCCAGGGAACGCTTGACTGATTGTCTGAGTGTGTGTGAGGGTGAGGGTGTGTGTGTGTGTGTGTGTGTGTGTGTGTGTGTGTGTGTGTGTGTGTGTGTGTGGTCTGTTCAGCAGACGTGTAAAGTAACATCTCTCACGTGAAGCCAGCGCATACTCCCGTCTGTTTGTCTGTGCTGAAGAACATATAATTTTACTGTTTCTTACTGTATTTACTACGGCAGGGATGTAAATAGCGCCAAAATATCCTGCTGATTTCCCTGTTGAGCAAAAGCACAATTACAATTGAACATATGCAGTTAATAAAAAGTCATTAAAACTGCTTTTTGTGAGCTCAATATGTGGTATTTTATTGTATGTTCATTATAGCCTGAAAAAGTTGTTTATTTTGAATTTCACGTCATTATTTCTGACACTAAGCAGTCGAGCAAATGCAAACGAAAACTGCTGCTGCTGGATGAATTATGTGAGAAGTAGAGATGGTTTATGTCTAATGATAACTACCATGGATAACATTTATAGTTTGTTTAACTTGAGCTACACGCGTGTGCAGAGATTCCTTCTAGATGCAGTTTCTGATGACGTCCAGGTCCACTTTGTAAGAGTGTGTATTCTTTTTGCGCTGCCTTTCTCACACAACTTTCAAATGCAAACTTTTAAAACTGAACATTTCCCTTTATCCTCTTTTTTTTTTTTTTGCCCGCTCCTTTATGTTGAACCGCTGTGAGCTGTCCTTCCCCCTCTGTTAGCCATTCTGACCTTGAACCCCACACTGACGGTCTCAATGACCGAGCCCCTCACTCACACATGAACTCCCTGAACCCGTCCACGCCATTCATATCCACTTTCCTCCAAACACACACAGACTCCCCTTCCTCCCAAACAACAGCCCACTTTGATGACAGAGGTTCACCCCCACGCCATTGATGCTGTTGTGTGTGTGTGTGTGTGTGTGTGTGTGTGTGTGTGTGTGTTGGTTGTTGACGCAGGCAAAGGGTGGAAGGGTGGTATTTCCTCAACATTTGCTGTTGTCCTTAAATAGGTTGTATATGGGCGGTAACTGTTTTGTTGTGCTTTATGCTAAAGTTAACCATTAAGATAGACTTTTTGATAATAATAACAATAAAGTTTATTTATATAGCACTTATAAAAACTCACGCTACAAATTGCTTTACAGCAAACACATAAAACACAACAATAAAATAGAAAAAGCTTTAAGAAAAAAGAGGGATAAACATAAAACAATAAATGACTACACTGCACTTTATTCTTAACGTCAAGAACGCGTACAGGGCAAATCAATAGTTAAGAATAAACCTCAAAATTAAAGGAAAAATTATAGGAAAGCCTTTCGATATAGATAAGTTTTCATGCGTGATTTAAAGCAAGATACTGATGTAGCAAGCAGGAGTTCTTCGTTCCACAGCCGAGGGGACCCAACAGCAAACGCTCGGTCCGCTTTAGTCTTTAAGCGTGAAGCTTAATAGCAGCTAAGATTAAGTTTATGAATTATTTTAGATAATCCAACCGGTCGAGGCAGATGGCCGCCCACCCAGAGCCGGGTTCTACCCAAGGTTTCTACCCGTTAAAGGGGAGTTTTTTCTTGCCACTGTCATACAGTGCATGCTCATCGGGGATCTCTTGTTGGGTCTCTAGATTATAGAGTACAGTCTAGACCTGCTCTATATGAAAAACGTCTTGAGATAGCTTCTGTTATGATTTGAAGCTCTATAAAAATAAATTGAATTGAATAACGACAAAAAGAGGAACCATGTCTCAGCACAAAACTGGACCAGATGAAGCCAGGGTTTTATGGAATTACCTTTGACCTGTGTTTCGAAACACTTGAATGTTATAGTTCACCCCCACATCGAATAAATTAAACTGAAAAAAATTAGGCACCAACTCTTCTATCCCCAATACAGATCATTAGGCAGTTCAGCAACTTGCACACACACACTCCCACACACACACACACACACACACACACACAAACACACACACACACACACACTGCTCAGCTACCCTAGAGGTAATAAGTATGGATTCACAGGCCAGAACACTTGGGATGGAGGGGGCCGGGTTACTTAGCAACGAGCCTGTTGACTTCCAAACAATGTTCGTGTCGTCAAAGCGGCTGGTTGAGCCAGACGGAGGTTCTGCTGAGTGCAACAATGTCACTGGTGTGTTCCTAAAGGCAGACAGAGGAACAGCCAGCAGACGGGCTGCCGGACTGAATGACACAGAGACCAGCGCAAAGTGCTTACGGCGCTAATTCATAGAAATGCTGCTCACGCCGCTGTGTTTGTCATTTTTACGGTCCAAGTAGAGGGCATCCCAGCTAGAGGAGTCTGTGAAGAAAGGAGAAAGATGTGCTCACCCAACATCCTCATCCTCAGTCTCATCCTAACTCGTCACATACTGACGCTTTGTCCGACCCCTCTGCGTCACTTTTCGGTCGCAGTAAACACGTGCTTAATGTTGTAAATTAAACAAAAACACTTGCTTAGGTTCAGACAATGAAACCACTTTAGTTAGGTTTAGGAAGAAACAACGTTGGGCTTAAGACTACTATGTTTGTAATGTGAAAATGACACTGAACGTTGGGAACAGAATGAACAGCTGATTAACGTGACGCACGGGACACGAAAAGCGGTCTCCTGGATGAAATCTTGTGTTTGTTGGACCCATCCACCTCCCCTTCTCTCCACCCTGTGTGTCTCTTTTGCTCTTTATACTACGTCACCACACTCCCGGCGCACCTTCCCTGAGCGTTAATATTGGGTGGGGATGAGTTTACATAGTAGTTAATAGAAAGCCCGGTGCGTCTCATACTGATGCTAAACGTTGCCTTGTGCGTTGGTATTGAACGGCGACGGCCGTGACAAAGTGTCGGTATTTGATGCCCTGGGAATGAGAACGGCCTGGCTCACCAGAAGACTGGACAGGGACAAGCAAATTTGACTAATTATGAAACTGTTTCAGGTCTTTTATGAAAGCTAATACATGTACTAATGTGGAATATGATACTTCTTTTGTCAACATTTTAACTTAAATTATAGTTTGCATTTATTTGAAAAAAAGAAAAGTGGACAAATGCTGTTCGGCATCACCTTTCCTTTGATGAGTTTTTGCAGGATTCATTAATCTTCCACATTATAAACTACGTGTTTGCATCCGTTCTGAGCTCCAGGCAAAATGGCAAACTTTAGTTTTGAGGCTTGGCAAAGTCGCTCAGCTCCCTCATTTGAATAACAGGCGATCAGAGGGGAAGTCTAGACTGCCCACCAAAAATACGATTCATGCTTTTTTTCTTGCAGGTTTTTTTTTTTGCATACATCATGAAATGAGATTTTATGCTATTCATAGTGAGCAGTCCATGGCGCGTTGATGGGCATATTACTTGTAAGTTGCATAATTCAGGCTACATCCTGAGATATTAAGAGTGGCAGAAATGCTTTGAAGTGTAATTAATACCCGCTGCCGTGTTGATTATTTTGAATGCCTCAGCATTTTGGGCATCAGGTTTCAGCTGCCATCTGTGTTGGGAATTTATTGCTATTTATACAGCAGAAGAAGTAGATAAGAAGGCTGAAGAGGCAGCCGTGGATAAGATGTGAAAGGTGACTTCAGGACGCCGTTCATTCACACTCTGATGGCAAATGTTTAGGTTTAGAACCCTGTCTGTGTCTGTATGTGTGTGTGTATGTGTGTGTCTGCTGTTTAACAACCTTCGTCTGTGACCTTCACAGGAAACTGCAGGACAGTGTTAGCGTGGGCACCAGATGCACTGAAGCAGCTGCATTACTCCAGGAGTCCAGTCCACATCCCAGGATCATGCAGATGTTTCTATTTTAGGCCATTTACAAGAAATTATCTCTGTAATGGGCTATGCTTAGCTGATGGATGCCTCCGACTACACCCTCAAGACTTTTCACTTTGTCTGAGTCAATATGTCTGTGTGTGAAGCTGCTTTGCATCAGTGTGGTGCTGCATAATTAATCATCATGTTAATGGGAGGAATAATGGGTTGCACGGGAGGAAGGCAGCAGCAGTTTAAGTCAGATGTAGGGCAGCGCAAACCAAACCATAGGATGGACTTTAGATCATCGGCTGCTCCTGTGCATTACGTAAGACGAGGGAAAAGTCCAAGCAACAGTATAATTCGACTTAAAAGCCCAAATTAGTACTTTTAGAAGTGTATTTACATAGAAACATGTAAATACTATATGTTACAAGTATATAATTGAAGAGTTTTAGATTAAAAAAAAAATACAGCTTTTTGAGTTTTTCTTTTTTCTTTTTCTTTATAATGTATTGCAGGAGTTAACATGAATTTACATTTATGATGTTGTTCATACTTATTTCATTCTTACAATGTTTATATATTTTATAGTGGAAAAAGTAAAATTGATAGTAAGTTAGAAAAAATAAAGAATAAAGGAAATAATAACAGGAATAAAAACAAGGGAGGGATTAAAGGATGACAATCAGACAAAAAAAACAAAACAAGAAAAATAATAACAATAATAATATAATAAAATAATATAAGATAAAATAAAAAAAGATAAAGATGGATAAAATAAAGTTAAATAATAATAAATAAATGTATAATTAAATAATAATAAAAAATAGGTTAGTATGGTGGTGCGCATACATATACATATACTGTATTTATACAGCTTTTTGAGTTTTTCAACAGATCTAATAAAAATATAGGCTGTTTTAGTCCTGTTATTACAGACATCTCTGACGTAAATAAGTTGTGTCATCTATTGCAAGCAAGTTGGCCATGACAAGGTGGTTCATGACACAAACAAGAAGTGGATCATATCTCCACACATACTTTCTCCACACATAACCAACATTGCTCAACATCTCTAGACCTTGATCTGTGGAGAAGATACTCTGTTGGATGTGTTTTTTGCAGCTTGCTTTATTTTCATTTTAAAAGTACTGTTGATGTGACGACTGGAGCAGAAGTGGCCGTGGTGAAGGAAAACCTTAATAATGACATTATTTCTATGAAGCGCTGCTTTTGGCCCTTGTGCCCGTATTCTTTCTAATAGCCAGCAGGGGGCGACTCCTCTGGTTGCAAATAGAAGTCTATGAGAAAATGACCCTACTTCTCACTTGATTTATTACCTCAGTAAACATTGTAAACATGAGTTTATGGTCTCAATCGCTAGTTTCAAGTCTTCTTCAATACAGCATGATGTTCATTTAGTAAATTATGGTCCCGTTTAGAGTCAAATAGACCATAAAGCAGGGTATGCTTTAGGGCATGGCTACCTTGTTATTGACAGGTCGCTACCACTGCGTTGTCCTGTCTGGGAGTTTTAGAAGTTTAACCCTTTCACAGTGTGTTTTCAGTTCATTACAGTTAATTATAACCTTTTTGGTCGTCTGAAAATGTTTTATTCAGCGTTCGATTGTACTTAGCTTCACCTTCTTGTATCACTTCTGGTTGACAATAACCAAGATGGCGACGACAAAAATGCCGAACTCGAGGCTTCAAAATGTTAGTCCACAAACCAATGGGTGACGTCACGGTGACTACGTCCACTTTTTTTATACAGTTGAGTCAGTCTGGGACACTAATCTCATTTTTTTCTATTATGGAGATGCTTTCTCATTAACATTCATTGTAGAAACATCTGGTATGTGTGCTATCTTTTTTCTCTTATCTTTTTTTTTGCAGAACTGAAGTGTTTCATAACTACGGTACACTGACAAGTAGAATCCAAACATTTACACTATTTTTGTTGATTAAAGGAGATATGAATAAAAAATGAGTCGAACCTCAAGCTGACCCAGATGATTTGTGACATAAACAGCGGCAGTCAGGGCTCATTGGAAAAGTTTGATTAAAACAAAGGGGAAATTAAGGCATTAAGTGAAAGAATGTTCATAAATCTTATTTTGCTTTTTATTAAGCGATTTAATAGAAAGCAGATAATTAACTGTATGTTTATCAAGGGAATTATAACCGAACAGAATTCCTAACTACGATTTGTTATAACTTGTTGTGGCTGATAATGTTTGTTTAGCAAATTTCTACAACAAAGTTTAAAGAGTGCATTGCAATCAATACAAACAAACAGGAGAGAAGGTTACATAAGCAGAGAAGAGGACAGCGGCAAAACCAAAAAGGGTGCACGCTCTGGTTGGGTTAAAGGGTGCTACAGTTGTTATAGAGTATGCCCTTATCACAGATAAGGAGTCTAAATACTGTCATCAGCAGTTTAAGCACTATAGACCTGCGCTGATTCAATATCATTGAAGAGGAGGCAAAGCAAAAACATGTTGTTGTCTTACTTGATCCTTCATGAATGCCCTTACATTCTCAAAGTTCTTTTTAATTTTCTATTCATCCTTTATTTAACTAGAAAGGTGTCATTGAGATACTATATCTCTTCTGCAGGGAGTCCTGGTCAAGATGGGCAGCAAGCAAGCTATTTAATGTGTTTATTGTTTCTGTTTGATGGCTGTGTACTGCTGACTGTACAACAATATGCCCCTATGGGATAATAAAGCTTTCCTTGACCTTAAAATAATCAAGGCAAAATAATGGCACTTGTTTGGCGTAAACCTATTTTATTTTGGCTGTGAATTTTTTTTTGACAAGATCTCCTCAAACCCAGCTGTTTTTGACACGCATACAATCATGTCCACACACCCTTGTGTTTATGTACAGTTGGTTTTATATATCAGAATCAGAATCAGGTTTATGTGTCAAGCACATACATACAAGATATTTGACTCCGGTTTTATGCATCTATCAATAGAGAGAAATAGAAATAACAGCTAGGGACGAGGTCAACAAAGCTGGACAAATAAAGGTAAGGAATAGACAGGACTGTTATGTACACACGTAGTGGAAAAATATAAATATTATATAAATATATCAAAACGCACCAATGACCAACAATAAAGTAAGAATAAAATAAAATAATAAAATAAAACGACTATATACAATTCAAGTGTGCTGGAAGTTGTAAACAATACAAATAGTGGAAATATAGGCTATACAAAACAGTAGCCACAAAAACTAAATTTTTTTTTGGACAGGCTATTCTTATAAGGAGTTAAAATAGCAGCCCTAGCTTTGTCTTATAAGTCACAGTTTTTATATCTTTTTTTTTCTGGTTATTCTCTCCTGGCGAGAAATACCAGTGGGTGGTGAAGCTAATCCCCTCTCTGTAGTGTGGACCCCCTGTAGCCGGTGTGAAGGACCCCCTAAAGCAGCCCAGGGGCCCCCACAGTGGGGCCACAGTGGGGCCACAGTGTGGGCCCCTCTCTGTCTGTCCGTCCTGCAGCAGCAGCAGCAGCAGCACCTCCACAGTCTCGCAGCGGGACTCCAGCCTCTCACTTCCCCACAGCTGCTGACGTCAGCTGGCAGCCTGGGCTGAGCTCGCCGCTCCGGACATAGCGCCGAGAAAAAATGCTGCTCTCCGTACCGCCAAGGGCAGGAATCAACCCATACAACGGCTACAACAGCAGAAACAGCAAAAAGGTAAACGCTTTCGGCTTCCCCCCCTCTTCTTATTTCCCCAGCTTGTTCAGCCCTGCAGGGTCAACACGCCCGCGTCTGTCGCGGCAGAAAAGGGGCTTGTGACAGCGAGCTGCAGTGTCCTTGAAAAGCGAAACGGGACTGAATTTAACTTCAGACTTCGCGGAGTGGAAACAGCTCGGAGAGCCGCCGAGCTCCGCGCTGTGTGGAGCGGGGGAGAGAATACAGACACCGCTCGGTGCTGTCATGTTGGACGCCCCGGTGGTTTTATTTCCTAGTATTTGTGTACTACAGTTAAAGGATGTCTGCTCGCTCATTTGAGGAAAAAGTCAATGGTGGAGAGCAACTTTTATGGGTGACTGTGCCGTGTTGGGATAGCGCGTCTGAGCCTGGATGTGTTTGTGGAAGTGGGGGTAGGGAGAGAGAGAGAGAGAGAGAGAGAGGAGGGCTGAGGACGGCAACATGCTACTAAATCATTTCTGGAGCCTTCTTCCTCCATTTATATGTAGTGTTAAATCTGCTCTTCATTGTCTCCGCTGCCGCCTAAGTTTGCAAAGTTTTTTTTTTTTTTTTTTCTTCTCCTGGTTTCCCATCTGAAAGCGGAATATGCCCCACCCCTTGAAAAATCCCACCAGACCATCATGACTACATTCCCACTGTTATGAAGGCGCGCTCGTCGTTACATTCAATGTTGACATTGGGACTTATTGTAACCAGGGGAGGACTCTCCTAAACAAGATCTGATGCAGGCCTACAGCCTGTAATATTAGGAAAACAAATTTAATACCTAAAGTACAAATTTGCTTAAAAATGGAAAAATTATTCAGATCACTGATGCAGAGCTGTATTTTATGCATTTAAAATTTTTTTTTTTTTTCCTGAGTAGTATATCATGTGTCTAGTCATGATGGTCTGGTGGGATTTGAAAGAGCTTTTACCATCACTTTTTCTGAGCCATTATGGCCGAGAGAGAGAAGATTCCCACTGTCATAAATGCGCTCGTCGTTACATTCAATGTTGACATTGTGACTTATTGTAACCAGGGGAGGACACTCTAAACAAGATCTGATGCAGGCCTACAGCCTGTAATATTAGGAAAACAAATTTAATACCTAAAGTACAACATCTGCTTAAAAATGCAAAAATTATTCAGATCACTGTTGCAGAGCTGAATTTTATGCATTTAAAAAAAAAATAATAATAATTTCCTGAGTAGTATATCATGTGTCTAGTCATGATGGTCTGGTTGGATTTGAAAGAGCTTTTTTCCATCACTTCTTCTGAGCCATTATGGCCGAGAGAGAGAAGATTCCCACTGTCATGAATGCGCGCTCGTGGTTACATTAAATGTTGACATTGTCACTTTTGTAACCAGGGAAGGACTCTCTACACAAGATCTGATGCAGGCCTACAGCCTAGATTAGGAAAACAAATTTAATATCTAAAGTACAAAATTTGCTTAAAAATGCAAAAATTATGCAGATCACTGATGCAGAGCTGAATTTTATGCATTTAAAAAAATAATAATAATAATTTCCTGAGTAGTATATCATGTGTCTAGTCATGATGGTCTGGTGGGATTTGAAAGAGCTTTTACCATCACTTCTTCTGAGCCATTATGGCCGAGAGAGAGAAGATTCCCACTGTCATAAATGAGCGCTCGTCGTTACATTCAATGTTGACATTGTCACTTATTGTAACCAGGGAAGGACACTCTAAACGAGATCTGATGCAGGCCTACAGCCTAGATTAGGAAAACAAATTTAATACCTAAAGTAAAAAATTTGCTTAAAAATGCAAAAGTCTTCTGATTGCAGAGCTGAAGTTTATGCATTTAAAAAAATAAACGGGACAGTACGACTGTTTAATAATTACTTATTAATTGATTTAATCCAACCATATCGAAAGACAGACTGATGATCCATGAACCGGAAGCTGGTAATGTTAACGTATTTACCAGTTTTTCACCAAAATCTTTGGGAAAAGAAAAAAAATCGCAACGTTAAATTAACGTTATTCCTCATAGATCATAAACGTTTGAATATAAAGCGACTCATTGAAATCGGTTGAGAAATGAAGACGTTATAGTGCTTTTTATCCAAAGAAAAATGTCAGCTCCCCCGTTCAGTCTTGCCCGGTCCAATATGGCGCCCACGTTGATGTACGCTCCAGAAGTCAATGCGGCATCTACGTATATACTGTATGTCTATGATCATGACTACATTCCCACTGTTATGATTGCGTGCTCGTCGTTCCATTCAATGTTGACATTGTCACTTATTGTAACCAGGGGAGGATTCTCTAAACAAGATCTGATGCAGGCCTACAGCCTACAATATCAGGAAAACAAATTTAATACCTAAAGTACAAAAATTGCTTAAAAAATGCAAAATTATTCTGATTACTGATTGAAGAGCTGAATTTTATGCATTTGAAATAATAATTTCCTGAGTAGTATATCGTGTGTCTTCTCTCTCTGGGCCATAAGTGATGGTAAAAGCTCTTTCATTATACATGGTGACACGATGTTGTGATTTCACCTCCTCTGGATTCACAGCAGCTCCTCCCGTCCTTCTGCTCCGGCTGCTCTCAGCAGACTGGGTTTACTGCGTGCTTCCGAACTCTAAATGGCATCTGGAAAATGTATATTGACATATTGTCTTTCTGTGATCTTGGGCACCGCCTGGCTGCTCATCCCTCCCAGATATCTGATGTCAACACTAGTGCCTGTCTGAGGAAAACAGGCAGCATTGTTTGTTCTACACACACTCACGCAATTTATTTTAATGAACTCACATTGCATTTTTACTGAATATTAGGACTGCCCACTCTTAGTCGATTAGTTGGCTAATCGTCTGATTTGGTCTTAGTCAGGGCTGTCCCGAATACCATTTTTTGGGCTTCAAAGCTTCGGTGAGAACTATTCGAAGGTATTCAAAGCTTCGGGACATAACATACAGCAATATCTGTCTGAGAATAACTAATAATAATTCATGTTGAATATGAATAATGTTGTGTGATTATTCCTTATTTCATGGGCTATTTTGTGATTTATACATTATTATTACATACTTATATATAAAAGCCTTCGAACACTGATTTGGAGGTGGATTGCCATTGGAACGGTCGAAGCTTTGAAGCATTCGGGTCAGCTCTAGTCTTAGTCGACTAAGATTTCTTTAGTCGATTAATCATTTTTTATGCTTTTTTCATGCTAATTCCAAGAAACTTATGAGCACATCCCTGGTAAACACCAGATTTAAAGGTGGTGCTTTTGTGTGATTCTTTGCGGAGAAACACAGTTTTACAGATCTGTTGATTAAATTAACTAATCGATTAGTCGACAAAATTGTATGAGTGTTAGTCGACAGCCCTAGTGAAACTGTAGTACATATATGTGCAGTTCTGTACTTGCACCGTTACTAGATTGGACCTCAAATGTTAAATGTCACCTTTGAAAAGAAAGTACACTGTATGAACATTCAGGAGTGTTGTCTTGTATCAGCACTAAATAGTTGGCGATTAATTTAATAGTTGACAACTAATTGTTTAATCGTTGCAGCTCTATTATAAATGTATAATATAGATAAAGTTGCCAAAGTCTAGACAACCATTCAATGTAGACACAGTTATTAAGTGTTGCGTATTAAATGAGCTGTCCTCATTTTAAACAGCGATGCCTCTCCAAATATCAACTAAGGTCTATAAGCGTTACAGCTGCAAAGATTAAATTATGAATCTATTAGTTAATTGAGCAAATAACATCTTCAACTATTTCGAGAATCGATTCATCGTTTCAGTCATTTTTTCTGTGTCACAGCAGCAGACGTACAGGAACAGATGCATGAATTTTAAGTAACTTTAAACAAACTGAAAACGGCTGAGAGAGGGTGTCGTATGTTGGGCTGAACAATTTAGAAAAATATCTAATTGCGATTATTTTGACTGATTGAGATATGATTTGCGATATTAGAGGGACTGATGATTTCTCAATTTCATTGACATGGTGTGATTTTTGCTGGGATCTGTACCAAACAAAGGTGTTTTCTCAAGTCTGTAGAACATGATGTGTAGGCCAGGTAGAGCTGCAACGATTAATCAATTAATCAATTAATCAATTGGTTGTCAGCTATTAAATTAATCGCCAACTATTTTGATAATCGATTAATCGGTTTCTGTAATTTTTTAAGAAAAGAATGTCAGAATTCTCCTATTCCAGCTTCTTAAATGTGAATATTTTCTGGTTTCTTTACTCCTCTATGACAGTAAACTGATGATCTTTGAGTTGTGGACAAAACAAGACATTTGAGGACGTCATCTTGGGCTTTGGGAAACACTGATCGACATTTTTCACCATTTTCTGACATTTTATAGACCAAACAACTAATCGATTAATTGGGAAAGTGAACGACAGATTAATCGACAATGAAAATAATCGTTAGTTGCAGCCCTAAGTCCATGACATCTCTGCAGCACAACGATATTTAATTTAAAATGCTATTTTGACACACATTTCGCCTTCAACCAATATTGCGCCTCTTGCGATTTAAAAATTGCAGTAGGCCATATTGCGATTTCGATAAAATTTCTTTTAATTGCTGCCCTAGTTGTATGCTCTGAACATTTTAAAGACCTTTTAAGGGGAGTTTGTGATTTTGGGCCTTGACCTGACCATACAGGCCTATCAACATGCCCAAATGAAGCAGGAAATAAAATAAATAAAAAGGTATTAAATAAAGAATGTAAAAGGAAGTCATGTTTTCCCCTCCAGTTGTTCTAGTCGTCCCAAGCTTCTCGATTTTGTGAACTAAAGTTCACAAAGAGGTCAAGTTCCTGTTTTGTGATTCCTAACATTTCCTCCTCCCACATCCTCCTCCTCCTCCTCATTCTTTTTATCTCTTGCTCACATTCTGCCATACCTGAGCTGCACGAGTACACAAAATAAAAGCCCCATCACAAAATAAACACGGCGAGCGGTGAGAAAAGCGCTCTTTGTGTGTGCGAGGTGATTACCGAGGCGTTGGGTTTCTGTTGTGCTTAAAGCCAGCTGCTCCTGCCCTGACTCAGCACCACATTTCCTCCCTCAAATAAATAGAATTAATGTTCCCAAATCAAATTTGGTCGGTTTCCGTATAAAGCTTCCTGGGTGGAAAAATAACAGGAGGCTTCTCGCTTCTCAAGGTATCACACGTCTCGCTCAGGTGCTCATCAAATGGCTTGTTTTGTTACCCGTCAATCACATTTTTGTTCTCGTGTTGGCGCGAGTCCTTTTCAATGTCAACTCACGGCTGTGATTTATAGATCTGGATGCTCTATTGGATCAAAACACGACTGGATATGAAAAGAAATGAAAGAAACACTAACTGGAGCATTAAATTGTCACACGGGTTTCACTAAAAAAGGCCATTCAGACATGGCAGAATAGCAGAAGTGAAGTCTCCCATGCGTCTTTAAATCAGCAACTTCACCCTTTCACTTTCAACTCCACAAGCCTTCAGGCGTCACCAGTGTTTCCTACTTCTTGCCAATGCTGAGTGTTCTTAACTTTTGTGACATTGCTCTGTGACAACACTCAGGGGCGAATTCACAGAAGTACTGCGTCCGTGAGTACTTCTGGGTCCGTTGAACCTGCACAAATAAGACAAAAAGTAACCCTGTAAATGTCAAAGCATGTGTAAAGGGTGAAATGCACCCCGCCCTTACAAAGCAAATAGCATCTCGGTGCTCCTGTGCTAGTTGCACGTATTTAAGTGAGGTAGAGTGCAGACATTTGGCGCAAAATTGGCCCCTTTTTATGCAAATGAGCCAATGCAAAAATGCAAAAACAGTCCAATTCACACCAGGCAGCGGCGAAGCATGGCTCGCCACACTAATTACATTTTTCTGCGGCTGGGAGGCGTTTTAATGTGTTTCAGGCGGGAAGAAATTCTTTGTAACACATAACATTGTTCAATATTGCGATGACGATATGACTTGTGATAAATAAACAAATATTAAAGTGTGCATATTAGCTATACCTATGTCAACCTGGTTGTCTTTAAATTCAGAACAGGATTAGAATTGAATATTTAAATCTAAATGTTCTTTCTAGAGCAACAACAGCAATGTTTACAACAGCATAATCACCAGAATTTTAAGATACATGGCAAACTAAGCTAAACAGTTAGACAACATACAGACAGCTTGTTTTAGCTCGTGTAGCCGAGGCTTCATATCGCGATGAAGACGAAAATGCGATTTATCGGTCAGCACTACATGAAAGCACTACTTTGAGAGGACGCATCTCTTTGCAAATGAAATAAAGTATTGACTGACTGAGTTTTTATGTAAACTATTAATTAAAAATCAATACAGTGATTTTGAGAATCGATACAGTATCACGAAACATAATATTGCGATATTGGATATTTTCGATATTTTCTTACACCCCTAATCGCCACAGTGATCAAGTGATCATGGTAGCATTGAATTATATTTTTCTTTTGTCCTATGTTTCAAATCATCTTCTTTTACAGTCTGAAAGTGTTCATTTGAAAACACAAACAGCACTGACAGACTGAGATATTAAATCCCAAATACGGTTTCTTTCTGTCACGTTTATATTCCTCGCCTCAAGGACCTGTAGCTTGTGGTCTGAAAATTTCATTTTTCTTTTTCTCTCTGCCGTTGTTCTGCTCACAAAGGCAACATTTATACTTCACCACATGGATAGTTGCAATCAGAGGCAAAAAAAAGGGCAAACTACACTCAGCTGCAAAACTTTATGTTTGTGTTTGTGCCGCAATATCTTTTGTGAATCGAACCGTGAGACGGGGCAGATAGCGGTCGCAAGTGATGCGCAGATCACGGTGCTATCAGCAGCTGCAGCTCTATGTGAGTTCGCCCGTCAGAGTTTGACTGCTGTGTGCGGTAGCAGTGGAATTTATTGATTTTAAAACAATGCTTCCAAACAAAAGAGGCTTGTTAAAAAGCTCACACACACACACGACATACAGGCACATAAAACATTTAGGAAAGATTGATTTGAATTTTGTAACATAGAATCCTGGTTAATAGACACCTCGTAAACACCTTGATCAGAATAAACAGAGTTTGTTTGGTAACTGATCCTGTGTTTGTGGCTCATTAACATGAAGTCACACAGAGAATCCGGTTTGTTCACTGGCCCCACAAAAAATCCAGAATAATTTTACAAAGAAATTGCAATAATGATGTGTTACGTATATTATTAATTATGCACCATTTGCTATAATATGTGAAAAAGTCCATTGAAATTGAATAACCCTCTCAGTAATGTCAGGAGAAAAAGGCCCAGTGATAGAGAGGGTTAGCCCAGATTCATATAATGAGTAACAGTTTTAAACTTGATCGGGTTCAACATTGACAGTTTGTGTTTAGTTTTCCTGCTTTAATGAATCAAATAATCATGCACTTTAACAATTCACATGTAAACTGTCCAGTCAAGAGGGTTTATTTGGATCAGGCAGCGATTAATCACACAGAGCATTTTAACTACACGAGCATATTCATAAATCCTTTTTATGTGGTCAACTTTTTATTTATATGCAGCTTTAAAAAGACTGTAAATGCAAGTTATTTAGACTTTTGAAGCATACTTTATTGTGATATACAGTAATGTAGAAGTGATCTTTATTAGTGGTGTAACAATTTTCATTTTATATCAATGTTCAATTAGCATTCAATTTCACTTGAAGAACACAGGATCATCGTAAGGAAATTAAATGAACTTAAGTGAGTGGTGGCAATATTTATCCCCTATTTTTCCTTTTTTGTTGTATTCTCATGTAGTTTATTGTTTGTCTCAACAATGAGACTTGAGAATTGGCCGCTTAACTGCAACCTTTTTTCATGAAAGAATTCACAAAGTTCACATCTTTTCAATGATGACCTCGTGTGCTTATAGATTTTCTCACAGGATAGTGCTTATGTCAGCCACTGTCTACTGTACAAACAAGATTCAAGTCTGTGCAAGTATATTTTCTTATCATGACATGAACTGAAACCAGCCGATGTCCGGGAGGTAGAAAATCAATCTAAAAGCATGTGTTTACTTTGTACAATTGTCACCAGTAATGTGAATTATGCATGGTTTGTAGTAAATGGGCAAAAACATGAAAACCCACCTGTATTGTCCTTAACCCACTGAGATCCCAACTGACTTTCTACTTACTGTCTTTCAGAGGCTCTAGTAGATATTAAAGCTAGAGTGAAGACATAGATACCCTATGAAACTAGAAAACCTAAGGAATCCATTGGTACCAATCATGTCATGCTACCAGGCTAAATAACGCTCCTAAGTTGGGCTAAATTTTAGCGAGGAAAAACTGGCATGGTCATTTTCAAAGGGTTCCCTTGACCTCTGACCTCAAGATATGTGAATGAAAATGGGTTCTCTGGGTACCCACGAGTCTCCCCTTTACAGACATGCACACTTTATGATAATCACAATCAGTATGATGCAAGTCATAGTCAAGTCAGCACACTGACAGCTGTTGTCTGTTGTGCTTGAGTTTGCCATGTTATGATTTGAGCATATTTTATATATTGATGAGGGCTTTCCATTAACAATTTAAGCTTGTTTGAACCACCAATACCTCAACAATGATTGTTTGACTAAAACCTGAAAAAAGAAGACATGACTTCCCCAACAAGTGGGACAAAATGTTCTAATGATAGGAGAATAAGGAAACATTTCATTTTGAACAAGATGTGTGTGTTCCAACACATTCCGCTCTGACAGTGAAATGTTACCTTTAGAAAAATAAATATTCCATCAGTTACAAGTTCCACCTTGAATCTTTAAAGCCTCATCAATCATAACATCGAATCAAATGACTACGTGTACGCATGTGAAATTCTCCTTGCAGTGACAAGTCTGCAGCTCTACAAAAAGGTTTTAGCCTTTTAGCTTCTCGGTTTTACAGCCCGCACATTATAGCATGGTTGAGTCTCACAGCTCTCATTCATCCTATTTGCAGCTGCAGCAGCCAGCAGTTTTCAGCAAACAGCAGAGCGACTGCCAGCAGTAACATCAAGTACAAGTAACCTATAACTAACGATTATTTTCATTGTTGATCGATCTGCGATTATTTTCTCGATTAATCGATTAGTTGTTTGGTTTATAAAATGTCAGAAAATTGTGAAAAATGTCGATCAGTGTTTCCCGAAGCCCAAGATGACGTCCTCAAATGTCTTGTTTTGTCCACAACTCAAAGATATTCAGTTTCCTGTCATAGAGGAGTAAAGAAACCAGAAAATATTCACATTTAAGGAGCTGGAATCATTTTCTTTTGGTAAAAAAAATACTCAAACCGATTAACCGGTTATCAGAATAGCTGGCGATTATTTCAGCAGTTAACAACTAATCGATTAATCGTTGCAGCTCTATACCTACAAGCCTACAAGTAACATCTTAATCCCTAATCTGGCTTTTAGAGTTTGTCCAATAATGTTAAATCTTGTCAGTCGATAAGTAACAAGAAATTGCAATACAGAAATGTCAATGATGTATCTGAGGTCATTTAGAAACAGTGTCTCCATTACGTCCACCAGAGAGCACAGAAAACATGATTTTTACACTGTAAAACATCCCACTCATTGTGTATCTTGGTCATAATAAAAAAAAAAAAAAACATCTAACAGGTCCATATCAAGATCTTTTGAAAAAAAATGACTATCCACTAATATGTCATTATCAGATTCTTTAAGCTATATATATATATATATATATATATATATTATACTAGGGCGTATTAGGGAGTAAGTATGGCCTCAAAAATCCAGTATTGGTCGGGCTGAAATAACAACATGATAATCTTGCTTTAGTTACATTTTATCTATATGCCAAAGATAATTGCTGTGTATAAAAGGCACTGAACATATCACACATGCTCAGAAATGCATGTTTGTAACAACTCCACAACAGGAAATACATTACATACACAAATAACTGCTGTCCACAGGGCTACTTTATTCGCTTGTGTGTATTAAAGCAGCTGCACCGCTGCTGCAGTGGCTCCTCTGTCCTCAATGAACTCTCCTGTACAGTCACCTTTGTTCTTCTGGCCCTCCGCCAGTCATATGTTTATCTATCTTTTTGTTTAATGTGTCAGATGTGTTGGATCGGTCCCCGGCTTCAGTGCCAGCCGCATGAACCGGTTAAGGTGAGCAGGTAGAGAGGGAGACAGAGTCCTTGGAGAAAGCACAGTTGTCAGAAACCCGATGCCAAGTACCGCAGTGATGCCAGACACTCGGTGTGCCTCACATTTTGTTAGATCTCTAGCTGAGCCGAGGGCCAGTGTTTGGAGGTATCCGTTTCCAAGCTCCCCGGCTTTGGCCACCTGACCCGGCTTGAAAGCCATGCAAGCATGTGAATTTGCACTGTGCATGTGCGTCAACGTGTGATCGACAACATTACGAGACAGACAGTTTCAAGACTAATTGGTGCCTATAAAAATGACAAAAGGAAGGGGGAGGGTTAGAGACGGAAAGGAAGGAAGACTCAGGAACGAGTCTGGACGTGAGCTCGGTGTCCCTGTCACCTGGTTGGAATGCAGCGCTCCTCATTCAAATGGCCGTGTGATAAGATCAGGAGCAGATACAGAGGATTTCCTGCCTGCAGCTGTACGAGACACACAGTCCTCACCTAACCCTCGGCTAATGTAAAAAGACTGTTTCCCATTTTTACATAAAACTAGTGAGAAATTAGTAGTTAAAAACATTTTGTCTGTATAATTTTTATCAACATGGCAAACAGGAAAATGATTTGAATCAAATAGCTTTTTTCCCAAATGTTTGTCGATGCGTCAGAAGCGAAGATTTATAGTATCATGTTATTTTTCCCATGACTCATTTTCCTAGTTGGTCCTAAAGTGGAGCCGGTGCAAAGCGGCAGCTCAGCGGCGTAACTCTATACGAGCCGGAAGCTGCGCCCTCATTCAGCCAGGCTATAAATCTGTGCATTAGCATGTAAGTCGGTCAGCTGGTCAGACAGCCACGGCTCTTTCCTTCCTGAGGAGAAGACAGGCAGCCAGGACATGGGAAGGCGGGTAGACCCCCCCAACAGCCAGGAAATCCATGGAATTCTGCGGGTCAAACTGGGGTCGACTGGAGAAGCCCCCACAGGGAGACGGAGATCAAAACAGAGGTGGAGTGAGGCTAAAACAGGGTTGGACGTGTATACAGATTTTCGCAGAGATACAATAGCAAGCGTTTAAAGTGGTCATATGAAGGAATGGCTTATTTTGATGTCACTTAAAATGCCCTTTTTTTATATATTGAGAGATTAAAGTCAGTCAGCACCAACAACATCCAGTATTTGAGAGAGACCCCTCCTGGCAGCTTCAGAGGATTGATGTAAGTTTACATCAAGGTTGAGGAAATGGTTTTATTTATAGCAGTGTTCTTGATTTTTATCTTCAGTTTGGTCCTAAAAATATCCAGTGATATTTATGTAAGCCTTTTGTTATGAATTTGGAGCGGTTCAGCAGAGGAAGAGAAATGCAAACCCATCAAAACCCACATGTTGTCTCCTGAGGTTCAGGTTTCAAATGGGTATAGACCAGTGGTCAACCTCCGGGTCTGAAAAGTGAAGCCAAGGTTGAAGTGCCTTAAACTTGCATTTTTTCCAACAGCCAGCAGGGGGCGACTCCTCTGGTTGCAAAAAGAAGTCTGATTGTATAGAAGTCTATGAGAAAATGACCCTACTTCTCACTTGATTTATTACCTCAGTAAACATTGTAAACATGAGTTTATGGTCTCAATCGCTAGTTTCATGTCTTCTTCAAATTTGGTCCCATTTAGAGTCAAATAGGTAGGTCTGGGAGTTGTCCGTGTTTTCGTCTTACAATTTTAACCCTTTCACAGTGTGTTTTCAGTTCATGAAAGTTAATTATAACCTTTGTGGTCGCCTGAAATTGTCTTATTCAGCGTTCAGTTGTACTTAGCTCTGCCCTCTCGTGTCACTCCTGGTTGCAAAAAAACAAGATGGCGACGGTGAAAAAGCCGAACTGGAGGCTTCAAAACGGCAGTCTACAAACCAATGGGTGACGTTGCAGTGACTACGTCCACTTTTGATATACAGTCAATGGTCTATAGGGTCACGTCAGTTGTAGGACAAATCTGATTGTAATTCTTGGACTATCAAAATTAGAAAGTCCTTTATCAAGTGTCATTAAAATATATAATTAATGGAATCTTATTTTCTTACTTTTAGTATAGTGAAGTTTGAAGTTGGCTTATTTCTGAGGGGGCTGAATGTTTGATTAATGATCCTCTCATCTGTTGAATAGGAGCAAAGGATTGGAGTAGTGCTTAAATGATTAGTGGTTTAATAGATCAATCAGTCATTTATTCAGCAAAGCTACTAAACTTTCACTGTTTCTATTTTCTCGAATGTGAGGATTTTCCGCGCTGTGTTTTCTGCCATAGTAAATTTAATATCTTTGGGATTTTGGACTGTTGGTCGAACCAAACAATCAATTTGAAGACATCACCTTGCTTGGCCCGTCATAATTTCCCAGAGGGGGCAACTTGGTTTGTTACCGTCCTAGATTGGATACATGATTTATTTGTTTCTAAGCTTTTGCTGCTCTCTCAGCAACTACTGATCAACTAATCAAAAAACAAAATTAAGATAGTGGTGTTTACAGCATAGGTCTTCAACAGAACACATGAAAATCAAATGCATAATGATGCTGAAATAGCCTAGTGGTAATCGGCAACCAGCAGGGCAGCAAAGACCATTTCAAGCTTTAGTTCAGTTTGGGATGTTTATGATTGTATTTCATAAGCAGTTTTAAGGTCATAAATTATATATTTTGACTCATTTGATCTTATGCAGCTCTTAAAGATCAATAAAGCATGCTATAGCAGTAGGCTATGAGTGTGTATGCGTGGGTGTGTGAGTGCTGTGTGTGTGGTGTGTGTGCGGTTGCAGACTGGTGGTTTTGTTGCGATGGTGTGCTCCTGGTCCAGTCTGGAGCTTGATTGGGACTTGGCGCTCTGGTAGAGAGTGTGTGAATGAGATTACAGGTCTCTGCTGTCCTGCTCTTTCATTCACAAATTAGCTGCCTCCAAAAATGTATTCATCATGAACTACACTGTGACAAGATAGATAAACTCTTATGGGCAGGCTCGTTCTGTGTTTGTACGTTTTCCCCACTGGCCCTGAGAGTGTTCTGGTCTGACAGAGATGAACGAACCCTTTTTGGAAATAAATGGATGGTGCTTTTTTATTATTCAAATTTACAGGCAGTGGACAATTGACATGATAAAAGAAACATTGGTACAAGATAATGCAGCTCAACTCACTATCAAAAGATGCTGATTTGTAGGCTAAAGTTTGTTGTGTTTTGAATTTCCATCCATCCATCCATCCATCCATCCATCCATCCATCCATCCATTATCTGTAACCGCTCAGGGTCGTGGGGGGCTGGAGCCGATCCCAGCTGACCCTGGACAGGTCGCCAGACTATCACAGGGTTGACATATAGAGACAGATAACCATTTACACTCATATTCAAACCTATGGGCAATTTAGAGTTTTGAATTTCAATGTTTGACTAAAGTGCAAAATTTCCATCTGGATCGTTCTCATTTTAAAAGAACAGTGTGTAGGATTTAGCGACATCTAGCGGTGAGGTTGCAGATTGAAGCCTCTCTCGTGGGCCAAGCATGTAGGAGAACTACGGTGGCCGACGTGAAAACGTGAATGGCCCTTTCTAGAGCCAGTTGTTGTGAGAGTAGTGTAGGTCATTTGGAGAATAGCAAAGCCAGTGCGTAGTGTGTACGTTGGAAGTGAGTGGTGAAGTAAGAGAGAGAGAGCGGCGGTGAATGTGTGTGAGCGAACAAGTGAGCTAGTGGAGCAGAAAACAGAGTTAGTTTAGTTTTAAGAATATCAAGTGAATGTTCAGTGGAAGTTGCAGTTTGTGCAGAAATAAATGCTGCAGCTCCTCAAGACCAACAGAGGTTTCCCGTGTCTTGTTTCCCGGCGGCTGAGTGGATTGACGGCGGGGGTTAACTGTGGAGAGAGTAACGCTATCGACTCCGGGCCAAGCAGGAAAAGTTAACAGTTCTGGGCTACTGTAGAAACATGGTGGTCAGCTCTGTGAAGAGAGGACCCGCTATAGATACAAATGGCTCGTTATAAGGTAACAAAAACACGATTCTTATTATCAGGTGATTATACACTAAAGAAAACATAGTTATTAATATTATATTCCATTTCTGCCAATAGATCCCCCTAATTGTTACAAACTGGTCCTTTAAGCAACAACGAGAACACAAAGTTTGGGTAGTCCTAGTAGCCTAAGAGTTAAGATAGATACCGTATAACCACTACATCCCTGGTTTGATTTCAGCAAATAAAGAGAAAAATACCAAATCTAATATACTGTATATTTATCATCTTTAAAAAAATAACTCTTGAAATTTTGAGGATAGACTAATAATACATATTTAGGTTGACAGTTTAAAAATGAAAAATTAAATTTTGGTTTCTTGAAGCAACATCGAATACTTCAATTTTACTACCTATATCGCTATGAGTGTAACTTGCCTTTAATTTGATGTTAGAATCTGTGTACATGTGGTTGTTTGTGCCTTTTTACTGGTCGACATGTGTAAAATATCTCTGGAATGAACCGGATGAAAGGAAAGAACGCACACGCCTCTTTCCTTTGTTTTTCTTTGAGCAGGTCGTGTCTCCATCTTACCTAACACGAACAAACACATGCAAACCTTTCAAGTTTGGTCAGCAGCAGAGGAAGAGAGGATTATCTTTAGAGCAACGAGCCTCTCGCTGAATCGGCCGCCTGCTGCTGCTGCTGGCTGAATAGAGGTCAGAGGGGCTGTCTGAGAGGGGCTCCGTGCCTTATGGATGGCGTCTAATTAGCGGGATTGGTTGGCGTTGCTGGTGGTCCTGGTGTGACCGTGACTTCCTGCTGGGCTTTCCCTAAACACCACCAGTCTGATCAGTGACCTTCTCCTCCCTCCTCAAATTAACCCATTGTCCTCTTGTCGCCTTCCGTCCAATCGCTCTCTCGGATGAGACGCTCCGTCCTCACGGCGCTGAGCTCAGTCAGAAAGTCCTTCGCATGCAACACTGAATGAAAACATTTGGCTGTAAGATTAATGTGATTAAAGTTTCTCGCAGCAGACAGACATTTGCCAGTTCTGGCGAGCCTGGTCTGCACTCAAGTGTTGCTATTTATTGCCTCAGTCTTATTTGGAAAACAGCCAGTCGAGCTATTCCTGGAAGGAGAGGTCTTTTTTTTTTTTCAATGTGATAATGAAACCGCATTTATCCCAATAAAAAAATATTCCTCCGCATGGTTACACAATCTTTTGTTTGATTTCTCCAAGGAGGGCCACACTCCCATAGAGAGGAGGTTGTTGTGCAACAGCCTTTCATGTTCCTAGTGGTGGTGAGTCATCGACTAGTTAACTGTAGTTTACGACTTCAATTCACCGGCTCTCAGCCTCGTAGACTGATGATACAAAACGTCCCAACATAAGACATGAGAAGGAGGTTCGGTAGTAGTATGAGCATGTTGCTATGTATTGTCATTTAGTAACAAACTCCTGGTGCGCTGTTGTCACTCATCTCTTTGAATTCTCCTGGTTTGGATCAATGGACTTTGTATTGGATGTGGACTGAACCCTGTTTTTCCATCTTGCTTCTCACAGTCTTGTTAACTGTTAACCTGTTTGAGAGGGAAATGTCAGAAGAACCTGAGGCTTCTGCGAGTTTAGGACGATTGAAATTCAATCTTGAACAGATGGCAGTGATTCATTTAGAAATACCTGCCTTCATAAGTAGAAGTAAAAATGAGAGAAGGAGCTGAATTATATACAAAAAAATGTTCACATTGAGTCTATTATTTAATTCTGCATCATCAGACTGACTAAATGTTAGTTTTAGATCTTTAGAGCCTTGGTTTTGATATGCACCGCAAGATTTTTTGTGGTAAAAAAGAAGTCAGTGAACACGGAGAAAGCATAAGAGGCCCCGTTTCCCTATATGGAGCAGGCAGCCAAGAGGCCCCGCATTCCCCTCAGAAAGCACTATTGGTGAGTGTTGACATGAGGGCTGTATGATATTATTATTCGCAGCTCCCACAAATTCATCTGTCTCATACCGGATTACTTTCCATGTCTCAACATCTGCGCCGTGCTTGTCCAATGTTTGCTGGTATTTACAGTGACTTCTTTTGTGTCTTTCATGCACAGTCAACTAATTATTTTTCTTTCTTATTGCAGCAGACCTATGTGTCCTCCGGCCACCAGATGGCGCCCACCAGTCCCAACACCAACAGTAGCAGCAACAGCAGCATGGGAGGGGAACAGCTGAGTAAAACTAACCTGTACATCCGCGGCCTCCATCCGGGCACCACGGACCAAGACCTGGTCAAGCTCTGCCAACCGTGAGTGACTTTTTATGTTTTGATGTACTTCGGATGGACTGACAATATTGAAACTGGAAAAGATGTAACGTGACTCAGACATGTTTTATTGTGCGGATTGAGCCTCAAGAATTCCTCATCATGAGTCTCATTTATGAAGGAATAGTGTGACATTTTGGGAAAGACACTTATTCGCTTTCTGGTCTACTCTTGTCAAGGTTGATATCACTCATGTCTGTGCATTAGGCCTGCAACTAACGATTATTTTCAACGTAACGTCACGTCCCACAACGTAACATCACGTCCCACAATGTAACGTCCCACAACGTAACATCCCACAACGTAACGTTGCATCCCACTACGTAATGTCACGTCCCACAATGTAACATCCCACAATGTAACATCCCACAATGTAACGTCCCACAATGTAACGTCCCACAACGAAACATCCCACAACGTCACATTCCACAACGTAACGTCACATCCCACAACGTAACGTCGCATCCAACAACGTAATGTCACATCCCACAATGTAACGTCCCACAATGTAACGTCCCACAATGTAACGTCCCACAACGTAACGTCCCACAACGTAACGTCCCACAACGTAACGTCACACAACGTAACGTCACACAACGTAACGTCACACAACGTAACGTCACACAACGTAACGTCACACAACGTAACGTCCTGTAACATCACGTCCCACAACGTAACATCACGTCCCACCATGTAACGACCCACAACGTATAACGTCACACGGCGTAATGCTCACCGCATAATGTCAGCAAATAAACATATTTTCCAAATTGTCAAACTATTCCTTTCATCGCGATATCTCATGAAAAACGTCCGGCTCTATGTTCTGTTTGTTAATCGATTACAAACTCAAAATGATTAACAAAAAGTTAATGATATGCAGGTATGTAGGCCAATGGTAAAATATGACTTAGTAGAAGAAAAGAATAGAGCTTTTAGTTGTGTTTGAGCTTCAGAAGAGTGATGCAAAGATGTAGCAGGTTTAACAATTGTTCTTAATACAGTGTACAAAACACGTAAAAGCCATTTGTCTGTGTCAGGATTGTCACAGACTTGTTGTGTAACGTTAACGAATCAAACAGGCCAAGATATTGGCCCCACTGTGAGTTATTATCCTTCATATTGAATCAGACTGTAGTCTTGACTATAGTACATTCCAGTCCACCACAACTGGAACAAGTTTTCTTTAGATCGTTATCTTTGAAGCTGCATCGGAGAAAGAGTCATGTAGAAACTTAACCTCTTGCGAGCAGATAACATCTGCTCTGTCTGGAGCTATGCTCTTCATCTGTTGGACACATGAAATTAAATTGTTTAAGGCCATAATTTGATGTTCAGAAAAAGGAGCTGTTTCGGCAGGAAGGAAGGAAACGTGGTTTGTGAATAAGAATGCTGAATTACCACAACTAAAGTCAGTTTGATTAAATCTCAGCAATCAACGGTAGAAACTAGAAGTTGTCAGCAAAACGGTAGAGCCTTAGAGGGGAAATACAGAACGAATGCAGAGAGTCGGTGGGAAAAGGATCGGACGGGGGTGAAGAAGGAGAGAAGGGGCCAGAGAAGGGTATACAGCATGTTGCCTCCTCATGTCCTGATCTAACCTTTCACTTTGTGTGAGGCCGAATCGGCTCCACAGCAGTAAACTAAGACGTAAACACCTCTGGACAAACAGACAGTCAACATAGTCTATAGTATGTCGGCCTTACAAACACACACCTACACGCACACGCAGTTAAAACCCAGGAATAAAGCTACCAAACTGGTTTTGGCTGCTGCAGGTCAGGGCTACGCTGTATGTCACAGAAGTGATTTGTGAACCTTAGCCGTGCCTCCGTCATCTCTGCGGGTCATTCACAGTAACAACACGCCTCCCTGAACAAGCACTGGCCTTAGCTAATAAAACCTGGCTACATAATAGGAACACCACAGCCCCTCCCTCACTAAAATACCTGTGTCATCCTCCAGTTTAACCATTCTGACCCTACATAAGGAAGCATCAAACCCACAGTGCAAATTTACACACAGCTCGTATTCCGATAGTCATATTTGAGTGTGGACACGCACACGTCAAAGCTTGAACAATGACGAAAATCTGAAATCAGCGGTCGGTATGTGAAGCACAGGGACTGACAGAGAAGTCATTGTGGGGTTGTTAGAGAAGTAGAGAGAGGCTTTAGGAGTGGGTGGGAGGGCTACCTCTGAAGGGGAAACTTAAATGAGTGGGAAAAGAGTAGCATGGCCTGCTGGGAAAGAATGTCAGACGGCCGTATATGGGTCAGAGCTGTCTTTTAAGCTCCCGTGGCCTCCACGGTGTGGTGGGCTGCTACTCTGAGGTAAGCGGAGGGTCACGCAGTCACCGCGTTCAGACCTTTGAACTGTCCTGGTGTCTGTCGGGGAAAACATGAAACACAGCTTTTGTTTTTCTTTGTCATGCTTCTAGTGAAAACTCAAACTGATCAATAGGCCTGCAGTGTTTTCAGAGAGGGGCATGACATGCAGCAAAGATCCCGACGCCAGAATCAAACCCGTGAAATTGCGGTTGTATGGCATGTGCTGTACCACTCGCTCCCCTTTTTTTGAATTTTTTTTTTTTTCATTCAGCCATTTTCTTATCAAAATGGTAATAGGTCTCGAAGGAACAGTGTTTCTAAAAACAGAGAAAACGATTTAAAATGTGTCTCTGTGGGCTGCGTGCGTGAGTACAGCACAAGGTCTTCCAAATTAGTGCGTTCTGAGGCTTAAAAGCAGTGAAGAGAGTTTGTTCCTGAAATGTCACTGCTAGCAAATTAAACCAGGGGAGTTTTGCAAGTCAGTTTCACCTAATTTATGCCTAAAATTAGTTAAGAGGAACTTATTTTGATACGGTTCATCCATTTGAGCCCCATGAATATAGTGAATACTGTATTGCTTTGTTTTAAATACAATTGATAGGGGTGGGGGAAAAAAATCGACACAGCATAGTATCGCGATATTTTGCGTGGCGATATTGTATCGATACACACACGTCAAGTATACATCTTTTATTATATAATTTATAACCTCTTAACAATGACGGCTATGCTGTCTTTTAGATTTTCTAGTGGGCTCTGTCTTAAAGCTATTGTGAAGATACTGGTATCACGTGAAACTATAAAACCTAAGGAATCGATTGGGACCATATTATGGTAGCTTTTTGGGAAGAACGCTAAATAACTCTCCAAAGTTACGCTAAATTTTGGCGAGGAATAACTGGCATGGCCATTTTCAAATGGGTCCCTTGACCTCTGACCTCAAGATATGTGAATGAAAACGCTGAGATGAACAGAGTGAAAACTGTATCTTATTAGATAAAACAGATGTTGACAAACTGCATCAGTTGCAGTTGAAAAAAGGTAATAAATCGCAATATATCTTATACATATCGCAGAATGTTTAAAATCGCAATAAGATCGTATCGTGACTTAAGTATCGTGATAATATCGTATCGAGGGGCCTCTGGTGATTCCCTAGTTTTTGAGCAGTAACATTTGTATGTATGTTTCTTTATTTGTGCTCGAAAAAGCTCAGGCATATGACCAAAAGAAATGTCAAATTTCAGTTGGGCTTGAATGGGTTAAATCATATCAAGCTTGTATGTGTATATATATTCACGCCTAATGACCACTTTGCAGCTGTTATATGGCGGTGGGAAACTGTAAACATAGCCTATGCAAAGGTCATCTGGCTCTGTGGCAGTGGATGATGAATTATTAATTCCTGCAGCGAGGAAGTGTCCGTTATAATGTATCTAAGGATTCATGCACACATCCAGCTGTGGCCTGTAGCTGATATCAGGATTGTTCACAAGACTGTTTTTGTTTCCTGAAAAGATGCATATGCGTGGTATGTGTTAGAAACTTAGGAGGAGATAAGGTCACAACATTTTAGCATAAATACTCTGGTGTCAGTCGTGACACAGCCGACTCTGCCGTGACCGTCCACTCAGTACTGAGTCATCTGGCCGAATGTCCTCTGGAACTAGGCGGGAGTGTAGGACCCAGCGGTGCTCTGCGATGCGAGGGTGGAAAAACAGAGCGAGGGAGAGGGATGTGGTGGGAAGGAAGGCGAACCGGAGGGGTGAAGCATCAGGTTACAGTGTACATTCCGCCCAGACGCCATGTCGCCCAAACAGAGCAACTCGCTGGCTAAATTCACCAGACAAGGGCAGGTCTATTATACTGTAGTGCTGCTGATGCACCGTCTTATAACACTGCATTCCATTAGTCTCCCCATATCTTACATAACACTTCTCATTTACTGCTTTCATAGCATGAATGTTTTATGATACTGCATCAATGCATTAATTGATTGTCCTCTTTGTGGACTGAAATAACAGGGGAGGACACTAGTTTATGTCTCATACACCGTTTGACTTCTTTTGTGTGTCATTAAATGAATACAGTCAGTCCCCTTGAAAGTCAATATTTCTATTTGCGAGTCAGACGTCGCTTGTGAGAACACTTTAAAGCTCTATTTGAGCCAAAAATACCCGCGAGCGGAGCTGTATTTAGTAAAGAGGTGTGTGTTTGTGTGTGTAGTCAAGACAGGCCCTGGAACAAATCTTTTTTGGCCCCGGGGTGCTGTCTCCTGTCTGTCAAAAAACAACGCCAGGGAACAGAGTTACTGTACATCCTCCACCAGCAGGCAAACACAGAAGGGTGGAGGCGGACACAGTTTTGTGACACCCAAGATTGTAGTTAAAAAAAAAAGACACAATTGATTGCGTGAAGCAGTATGCGTTCATGTTTACACCTGTAGTCAGGCAGCCTGAGGAAGTGCGGAAGGATCGGTATGCAGAGGTAGCTGCAGATTCCTCATGTTGCCCTATAGTCACCTCATATGTCTTTGATCCTGTTCCCTGTCTGTCTGTTTGTCCCCCGCAGGTATGGCAAGATTGTGTCGACCAAGGCCATCTTGGATAAAACCACCAACAAATGTAAAGGTGAGTTAAACTGTCATTTTAACATTTTCATTTGTCATGATTTTTCATGCCTTCACTTATCCCAAAGGGGTTTTTCTCCTTTGGTGGTGGTCCTTTTAATGTAGCTTTTATTGTGTAATGTGTTAAATGTGTTTTAATGAGTCCTGTCTGGATGTGATATGTTGTATTTTAATGTACCTTTTTTAAGTTCAAGGTTCAAGGTTCTTTAGTTGTCATATTGTCAATTCCAGCAAAGCAGTCATTGGCATTGAAAAACTTTGGTCTCAGGTTCCTTCAACAATGCTCATAAAATATGTATATATAAAAGGGAAAATCATACAAGTAAATTTAAAAGCAAAATGATAATCCAAGGCATGATATAGTACAGTTCAAATATAGGGCTTAAATATAACCACAAGTGAATATAAATCAAAGTAATGTAAATGTAAATTTGTAATTTTGTTGAAGACAGTATTTAAGATGAGCAAGCTGAATGTAAACAGGATGTAGTATATACAGTATATGCATGATGAGAAGTAATAGATGTACACAAAGGTGTAGACAGGAATGTAGTATGTGTTATAGTATGTATATAAAAGTAATAGCAGGGTTTGCACATGCAAACCAAAGACAAATTTCTGCCTTTTGCACGCAAAAAGTAGACAATAAGGTATATTTTTATTCTATTCTATTTCAACATTTTGGGAAATGCACTTACTTCTTTACTTTCTTGATGAGTTAGATGAGAAGATCGTTGTCTCCAGCAGACAGTTAGCTTAGTTTAGCTTAAAAACTGGAAACAGGGGGACACAGCTAGCCTAGCTCTGTCAAAAGTTACAAAACATCCACCTACCTGCACCTCTAAAGCTATTAAATCAACGTGTGTTAAATCTGTACAAAAATGTTTGGACAGAGTCAGGCTAGCTGTTTACCTCCGCTGATGCTGGGCACACACTACACGAGAATCAAGCTGATTTTGGGCCGATATTTAACGTGTCTCCATGACTTCATCCATATTTTTTTTGTTTTTTCTTCGACAATTTTCAGTACAAAGTAGTGCAACATTTAACACTAACATCTACAGTTGTAGAGATGTCTGTACAGGCGAACCTGCTTGGCCAGTCTTCCCTCGAAGGCGTCCATGTTGAAATGAAAGGCGCAGCGCGTGCAGTCGGCGCGTTGTTGCAAAAATTCAGAGGTGCACGACCGAGCGCCGCGACAACTTGCGGAGCCTTTGCGCACCACGCGAAAACCATGATGACGTAATTTTCTGGTGCACGTACCTCGCTCCGGCTTCACTACGGCGACCATAAACAGGGCTTTAGTGTGTGATGTGCTGTTATGGCCAAATCGTTGCTCTCCACACACTAGAGGAACAAAACTGTTCAATTTATCATAACATGTCCTCATGTGTGGAGTCTCTCACATTTTCACCATCTGTTAAGATTTGAAAAATCCTTCAGTGTGGGTCAGCCTTAAGCTAACCGTTGCCTGGCTTTAGCTTGATATTTAATAGACAGATATGAGAGTGGTATTGATCTTCTCATCTAACTCTCAGCAAGAAAGCACTTAACTCCAAAACAAAATAACACCACAGCAATTTTAATACGTGTTTGTCTGTTTTACAGGATATGGCTTTGTGGACTTTGACAGTCCAGCAGCAGCACAGAAAGCTGTTACAGCTCTGAAGTCCAGCGGTGTCCAGGCTCAGATGGCCAAAGTAAGAAACACTTGAACAGCTCTGTTACACAGCCACCACTTCTTTTACCCCCCCCCCCCGAATTCACCAGTCATCAAGTTCACCTTATGATCCAGTCTTGGCTGGCCCTTCTTTAAAAATCTATTGATCACCAAAGAGCCTCCTTCTAAACTTTGACCACCGAGAGTCATTGTCCCTTTCTCCACAAGCACGCACTCACCCTCTCTGTCATCTAAAAGGTTAAATGCAGCGGCCTGATTGGCAGCGAGTGTCCTGTTGGCAACGATGCAAGATAAACTCTGGTTTATAGGGAGGCGTGTGTTATACTTCGTTGGCTGAACCTGTGCCAAGAAGGATAATGTCTGGCTTGATTGCAGACTAGATTTGTTACAAAATGACTCCCTTCCTTCAATCAGTTTTTGTTAATTCACCACTCTCGTTGCTTTGCTAATCCTTCCCTTTCATCCTCGTTTTGTCTCCTCTTTCTTCATCGCCCTCCTCACCACCTTCTCTCCCCTCACGCCCTCGTCTCTGTGCGGTTGTGTATGTTGCTAACCTGCTCCTGTTGTAGCGCTTGTTCCGAGGCCTTTGTCCAAGTGTCTGCAGTCAAAGCAACTCTTGTCGGCCCATTAAGCTGATCCCTCTGGCTCTCAGGCTCCCCATTGAGGGAGCCCAGGGGAGGGTGCCACTACATCCACTGTCAATGGGACCGGCACAATGGGCTGGCATTGTCCATCGTCTGGGCCCAGGCCTGGGGCTGACACCAGCACTTAATACACTCCACCCCAGTGTCCCTGCCCCCCTCCGCCCCTCGCTCCCCGTGTCCTGCACCCAAACAGACCCACTGCAATGTAACACCAGGGTCTCCCTCAGCCCAGCTCCGGAAAGCTGTAACAGATCCACGCTGACCCGAACCAGTCCAGTGCAACTAAACCCGGAGTCTAAGTTCTCTGTAAGAGTGCCACACAATCCTGTGTATCTCAATACCCGACAAGTGCAACCGGACACCAAGACTCGACTCACCCCCAGACAACATGTGCTCAGTCAGAGGTGTTGATAACCACTATAAAAACCTAAATATACACAGCTGCTCCAGAGTCACTGGGTTACCTCGGGTCAGAAAAAAAAACAAGCGTCAGTCTAAAATTAGTTTGATATCAAACATTCAAGTGCAGTGTCACCTGTTTGCACCTTCACCATGGCTGCTGCAGAGTGTTGTTCACAAACAGAACGAGCCACACCTTGCGCTCGCCGTCCTCGAGAGTACGCTCTAGTCCCCGAACGGGCCACCCCAGCCCCGAGGCTGCGGGCCCAGAGGAGCAGCGTGCATACGGGGCAGGAGAACCACTGGCAGAGTTAAAAATAGATCCCTTACTTTCCAGCACCTCCCTGTTCAAACTCAGACGCACGCTGCTACACACACAAAGCAGGCAAATATACAGAGACACACCTCAAAAGACAGGGCTCACCTAGGAAAAAAATAAAGCACTATATGACGCCTCAGCAGATCCCATTCACATGTGCCTGGACACAACAGGAGGAATATTTGTTTGAATATGAAATAGGATATTGTGTGTACAAGCGGAGGTAAATTAAAGGATAAAAAGGGAGGGAGTTTTCCTTTGTGAACTCCATTAGTCTCATGTGACCCGTGACCTCCTGCAGAGTGCCACCGTGTTACGTGATGGCCGTAATGCCGCACCCAGAATGACGTCAATCACAGAAAATCTCGTCGCCAGGTGGCTCAGAGAGAACAGAGGCCACTCATATAGGCAGTAAATCTTCATTTGCGATGGCTAGTTTGACGTTACGTCTGACAGTTTCTTTCATGCACAAGTGACAAACTGGTTTGCAGAGCCATCTGATAGCAGCGAGTGTTCGGAGGAGAGGACGAAATGGAAAATGATAGCGATAAAAGATATTTTGATGGAAGAGAAGAGCCTGTTAATCAGCAGGCGCTCATTTCTCCTCTTCTCCTTCCTCGCTCTTTTTCTGTCATCCTCCTCTTTCATTACCCAAATTACTCGAGACTCCCACTACTTCCTATCTTGTCAGTTCCCTCCTTCTGTACAAAACATCAGCCTTTTAAGCTCCTCGTTTCTCCCATCCTCCCACCCTCCCTCCGCTCTATATCCCCTTCCTTCTCTCTCTGTTTTCCCTTCCCCTCTTTTTTAGCCCAGCCTCTTTTCTCCCGGTTGCCAGGCTCCTGTTGCTCTCTGAACTCCTTAACTTCATGCCTGACTTCCTGTCTGCTTCTGCGCAGTCACACAAGGTTTCACTTTCAAGCTAGTGCCACAGAATAAGTCTCTGAATAATCTCTTTACTTGCAGCTATACAGATCTCTTAATGAGGCAACAACCCTCCTAAATATGGGACTTAATCTTTGCAGACAAATTCATATGTGTGTGTGTGTGATTTTTAAAACGCAGGCAGCCTTAGTTGAGGCAATGACAGATGCACCACTTAATCAGGGTTTTCAGTTTATTGCTACTAATTGCTTAAAAACATTTTATCCGTATCGGTTACCATTACAGAATGATGCTTGACATGGTGCACGCATATGATGAAGTATTAATGTGCCAAGATTGATGGCAGGTGTTGATGGAAAGACGGGTCACACTGCTGCCTACACAGGAATTTCTGCAGTGTGAAAAAGATTGTTGAAAGTGATGAGAAATTTTCCATTTGCAAATGCAAATGCATCAGCAGAGATGTTTGAAAGTGTTATGCTTAAATAAATGTTACGCTTTTATTTGTACTGATAAAGCAATGGTTTCAGATGCAAGATGCAACTTCTGCACCAACATGTGTTGGTATTGCAGTGAAACTAAAAGAATCAAATCTTTTCATGTAGTAATCAGAACTGATTTTCATGTCCAATTGCCTGTACAGCAACAAGAGCAGGACCCCACCAACCTCTACATCTCCAACCTGCCAGTGTCTATGGATGAGCAAGAGCTGGAGAGCATGCTCAAGTCCTTTGGCCAGGTCATCTCCACACGCATCCTCCGGGATGCTAACGGGACCAGCCGCGGTGTGGGATTTGCCAGGTTAGACATAAAGACACAATGCACTACTCCACGGTGGTGTAGGATGACTTGCGGAGAGAGTGCTGTAAATAAAAAGTAGTCAGGGTGTAAGAAAATATAGAATATCGCAATATTATATTTTGCGATTCTTTATCGATTCTCAAAAACACTATTGATTTTTAATTAATAGTTTAGATGCAGAGATTAACTCAGTAGGGGTGTAAGAAAATATCGATACACATTAGTATCGCAATATTATGTTTTGCGTAACTGTATCGATTCTCCAAAACGCTATAGCCATTAACCTCTTAATCCGCCGGCGCTATTCTGTCTATTTCAGAGGTTGTAGCGGGCTCAGTTTTAAAGCTAGAGTGAAGATATGCATTTTGGAAAGAACGCTAAATAGCGCTACGAAGTTACGCTAAATTTTGGCGAGGAAAAACTGGCATAGCCATTTTCAAAGGGGTCCTTTGACCTCTGACCTCAAGATATGTGAATGAAAATGGGTTCTATGGGTACCCACGAGTCTCCCCTTTACAGACATGCCCAGTTTATAATAATCACATGCAGTTATTTGAATGCAGTATAAATGTGTTATTTTCACCTATTCTAAAATGGTGTATTTGAATATTTCTGCATACTGGGGTCCCTAAACAGTCTTGGAAATACATAAATTGGATATCACTGTAAAGCTGAGACTCTTGTGGATCCAATGAGTCCAATTGTATTCATGTGTAATGATGTTAGTCTACAGAGTAGCCATTTCACATAATTACTTTTTTTACTCATACATACTGTATGGTGGTGTGTTTTTATACTATGACACTATTCCTAAAATCGTAATATATCGCCTCGTTTACAGTATCACAATATATCGCAATATATTGAATGGTAACCCCTGTATCGTGATATGTATCGTATCGGCAGATTCTTGCCAACACACAGCCCTGGTCTGTGTCCAATCCTAATGTTAACAGCGCTCCACGAGCAGGATTAAACTTGACTTTTGACTGTTTTTCAGAATGGAGTCCACGGAGAAGTGCGAGGCCATAATTCAGCATTTCAACGGCAAATTCATCAAAACTCCACCAGGAGTGCCTGGTGCGTGGAATGTTTGTTGTTGGTATTATAGGAACCTGATATTGTTGTTTTTAGTGCCAGAGCTCGGTGTTTTTGTTCCCCGCTGTGACCGTTGAATTCCCTCTCTCGTTTGATCTGTTGCTTTCACAGTGCCCACAGAGCCCTTATTATGTAAGTTTGCAGACGGAGGTCAGAAGAAGAGGCAGAACCAGGGGAAGTACCTCCACAACGGACGGCCCTGGGCTAGAGACGGAGATACGGTAACTCATGGTTCTTAAAGGGAACCTCCTGTGTTACATTTCCTGTTGGAAATTAAAGCAAAACCATCGTTCTCGCGCTGTGCTAGATGACTGTTTTAGCACAGGCCACACCGGTGTTTGCATGACCTCACTGTTTCTGAATCCTGTGTATTGTTTTCCCAGGGAGGAATGACGCTTGCGTATGACCCCACAGCCTTACAAAATGGGTGAGTGGTATGCATGGACTGACTGAAAACAGTCCCAACCCTCCAGGAAAATAACAAAACTGTAGTAAAATGCTGCCCTCTGCTGGGCATGGCAGGAACACAGAAATGCTGTTAATGTAGTTGGAGACATACTGCAGATTGTTGACACGGTGTAGCTGTCTTCATGTTTTCTTCTCGCTTTGCTCCGTCTGTTCGGCAGCTTCTACTCCTCGCCCTACAGTCTGGCTCCAAACCGAATGATCGCCCAGACGTCTCTCTCACCCTACATGCATTCTCCCGTCTCATCCTACCAGGTGGGACATTTCATCGTGTTTATGATTCAAATACTGACTGTTTAAATCCCGAGACTTCATTTTCCGTCGCTGTTCTGTGCCAAACTCCTCCTTATGTCCACATTATGTAAGTAAACAGACACTCAGGGAGGACCACAGCCCACAATACTGATAATATTTCTTCAGGTTCTCATGACCTCTCTCTGCAAACTTACATAATAACTCAACAACTCATTACAAATGAGTTTCACAACATGTTTCCTGATCTGTAGGTACACAGCCCGTCCTGGATGCACCATCAGTCATACCTCATGCAGCCAGCTGTGAGTATCACCACCATCTCCTCCCCTCATAATCCTCATTTACTCTCAGCCACTCCATGTACCTTAGGTGGATCAGATAGCTATCCAGTAGCAAAAAAAGTGTTAGTGTAAACCAAGGTTGTAATAGTTTAACATTTTCAATTTGTTTTTATTTTATTTTAGTTTTGACTTTTCAATTTCATTTTAGTTTAGTTTCAGTTTTTCAGAAAGGTTTAGTTTTCATATATTTAGTTTTAGGTATAATGTCTCAGAACATATACATACAAAATACATGGTTGGAGAACTGTGTTGGAATGGCCTTAATATTTAATCCTCGCTCTAATTTAGTGTCCGATATGAAGCAATAGCAAATAGATTAATGTGACGAGAGTCGACGGAAATTCATGCTGGCTCCTTTTTTCGGTAGTGATATATTATACAGTAGTTTAAAAACAAAAATTGAAATGAATTTACGTTCATTTTTATTTTATTTTAATTATTTTTTTACCCAGGCAATATGGTTTCAGTTTGGATTTAGTTTTTTTTAAAGGATATCTTTTTTATTTAGTTTCAGTTTACCAACAATATTTTCCACTGCTTATTTTTGTTTTAGTTTCAGTTTTAGTTCACTATAATAACCCTGGTGTAAACATAACCTAGAATTATTCGACACCTTGGGAGGTGGTCTGAGATACATTCTAGCCAAATGTTGAAATGTTTATCTTTCCCTGTAGCTTAACTGTAGTTCCCGATTTATTTGCATATGTGTGGCTCACTTGTGATGGATTTTCAGACTCTGAAATGTGTTTTCTGTGTGTCTCTATGTATCCACAGGGTACAGTTCTTACCCCAACAATGGATCACGCCATGTCCATCCAGCCCACGTCCATGATGGGACCTCTCGCCCAGCAGCTAAGCCACCTGTCCCTGGGCAGCACGGGCACAGTCAGTACCAATCACACACACACACACACTCACGAACACAGATGCACACACACGATGCACAAGGCAGAAAATTATCCCCATAGATAACTGTCCTGAACTTCACGAGATGAATCATTAATGTCAAATACTACACACAATTTGTGTTTTCCTCTCTGCCTTCCCTACAGTATATTCCGGCCAACACAGCTATGCAGGGGACCTACATCCCCCAGTACACCCCAGTGCCTCCCTCCAGTGTCCCAGTAGAGGTATGAAGCTAGCCTCAACCTCAGCTGCTTAGATTTGGTATTTCCATGAAGGGGATGACTAATAATTAAAACTCTTATACGGATGTATTTACTAAAACTTGACACATCTGTGTGCTTAAAAAAAGCGGCTGCTTTCAGCACACCAGCTCTTATTTGTGTGTATTTTAAGGACTGGCAGAGTTGAGTAGGGGAGGTGACTATTCATACTGCCAACTGACTGATTTACGGAGCTGGACAGTGTCCATGTGCCCTGAAGTTGTGTGTGGTATTTTATGACAGGTGGCGTAGTGGCTTTGATGGTTCCTGTAGTATTCTATAAATACACCAAAATAATACTACATCAGATATTTAGTCTTTTTCAGGTGCCAGAAAGAGATGTGGTGTAAAAACAGTATTGGTTCCCGCAGAAACTTGATGGGACAGACTCTGTGACGGATTTTCTAAAAAGATTATGTATTTCTTCGTTGTTGTTGTTGTTGATGATGATGACTAGGGGCTCACCATCTATCCAATCCTCAGATTTGACTGTTGATGTTAATCAAATAATTCTTGCTGGCACAGTTATTTCATGATAAGCCAGTGAGGTAGAGAGTAGGCCTACATTAACAGTTTGCTTATTTCTCTACTGTAATAGAAGGCGTAGGTCTCAGAAAACATTCAAATACCACTACAGTATTTAAAAATTCTTTTTTCAAATATTTGTATTATAGAAAGTTTCTTACTACAAACATATTTACATTGCACTTTAGCACCTTCTAATGTGCAGAATTAAATTGTGTAAATAATGTATTTCTGTCTTTCTCACTTTATCTTTGACTAATTTACGGCTGCAGCAATCGATTATTTTAGTAATCGAGTATTATTACATCGTTTAATGTAAATGAGTAATCGGAGAAAAAATACTTTTGCTTTATTAAGGAGCAAAAGTAAATATACAAAAGAGAAAATAAGACAGGTCTCTTAAAATTAACAGCTAATTGGTTTCCTTTTAAAAAAAATCTACATTTTTATGCTTAAATTGCATTCAATGATATAATTTGTCAAAACTACACCCATTTTGGGCATTTAAGTGCCATATTATATACTGGGTTTTAAATAAACATTTTCTGAAACGCAAACAATTAAACTCTTTGCATCGATGATTTTTAGTACTTGAGGAATTGTTTCAGCCCTAGAATAATTAATGATAATTTATTATTTCATGAATTTATTAATAAATATTACTTAAATTTTCCCCATGTAATTTGCCTCTTGAGAAATATCAATGTGCTGTCCAAACAATGGCTCCATATTAGCTCCTCCATTATCCAACCAGAAGAGCCTTTGCCACTCATGAATGAGAGTCGTTTCATGGAGACGTTTGGCTCAGACACACTCCTGTGCTGCTGCTGCAGCAGGTTCCTGGCTGAGCGCTCTGCAGGAGGGCGGCTCAGCCTGCAGGGAGTCCTGACTCATTTGTTGGAAGGTGGAGCTCAGTGATCGTGGTGGGAGCCGGCAGGATGAGCAACACAGTGAATGAGACAGAAGGGCCGGTTTATGAATGGGAAGAGGCGCCGTAGTAAGCCAGGAGAACTCAGGCTGTGATTGGATGGATGAGGTCACGTGGGAGGAGGTAGGAGATGAGAGGGTGGAGTAGAGTGACGGGTGCTGAAGGTAGAATTGGGTCATTATAGCTTCAGGTAAATGTCAAGCATGCCTTTTAGTAAATACGTCCTGCAGTACGCACTGGCTTCTAGTTTACTGTAAAATCTGACTGTTGTACTTTGGTTCATCCAATCCAAGACATAATTATAATGTCTTTGATTCGGTGGGGAGGGCAGTGGGAAAATACAGGCTGTCCTCTTCTTTGTATCTTTAATAAAAAATTGTTTAATTGACACCTTATCATTAATTATCAAGTATCGAGTATTCTCTGAATGAGCTGTCCTCTTGTTTTTTTTAGGAGAATGGTGGTCAACAGCAACAGGTTGCCATGGAGACTCCCGCGGAACACACAAACTACTCGTACCAACACACCAAGTGAAGCTAAGGTAGGACAGTGAAGGTTTCCGTCCCAAATTCCACACTAACATGCTATTTAGTTCACTAAAACAGTATGTGACATTTATTAGTATGTCCGAAACCTTAGTATGAAACGCGAATTGCACACTACTTCCGGTGAAATATTACAGTATACAACGCTGGACACTATTGCGGCATAAATATCCCACAATGCAATGCGGTAGTAACGATAACGCTTCAATTTAACTGTAAGTGTAAGATTTCACTTTGCTAGACGTAATATATATTTAAAGTGAATTCAGACTTTGATTCTCACAAACCGTCGTTTTGGTCACATGAGGTTGGCACGGGTTACCATGGTTACACATCTCCAATCAGCAAGGAGGCTCTCAGGAAGTGACGACGTAAATTACTGATCAGTGCGTCCGAAAAGTTGTTGTTTATTGCTTCTGTTTATTCACACAAAAGTATGTTGAACGATAGTACACATATTGGGTATGTAGTGCATTGTATGAAATTTCGGACGAAGCCAAGTTTTCTCTGCTCTGTCCTGCAAATTAATGAAACTGAGAACCGTTGTGTTTTAGCTTAGAATGAGTCCCTCATGTCTACATACAGTAGGGAGCTTGTCCTCTACACGGAGTCCACCATATTGCTCCGCCATGTTGGTTGAAATCTGCAACCACACCACTAGATGCCACCAAATCCTACACACTGTACCTTTAAATGAATAGTTTGACATTTTAATTCTGCTTATTCACCTTCTTGCTGAGATTTAGTTCCCTTTGGTCAGAGCCAGGCTAGCTGTTTCCCCCTGTTTCCAGTCTTTATGCTAAGCTAAGCTAACTGGCTGTTGGCTCCAGCTTCATATTGAAAGGACAGATGTGAGAGTGGTTTGGATCTTCTAATCTAACTCTCGAAAGCGAATAAGCACACAAGTACTACTTACCGTTTCAGAGAATGATTTGTTGTATAAGATGCTTACTGTGTGTGTAGAAAGCAACATTACAGTTGTGGTATAAAATACATCTGAACGATGGTTGAGCAGGTTCAGCGCCTCAATACTTTGGTGTGTGTGTGTTGTAGCTCCCAGCAGGTTGGGGCCGAGGGCACGAGATGAATCCAACCAGACAGGATTCAGCTGGAAGAGAACTGTGCTCCGTACCATCACCAAGCACCCGGACTTGAACATGGATAACAAAAGGAACATGTGTGTGTGTGTGTGTGTGTGTGTGTGTGTGTGTGTGTGTGTGTGTGTGTGTGTGTGTGTGTGTGTGTTTGTGTGTGTGTTTGTGTGTGTGTGTGTGTGTGTGTGTGTGTGTGTCTGTATTTTTTTTTTTTTAAGAAAAAAGGACAACACTTGCGTCATTGGACTTTCCTGCTCACATCCTCAAGAGTTGATCAACCAAAGGTGGGAATCTTCTTCACAGAAGCTTTGATCTATTTTGATAACTGAAAAAAAGGAAAATAACAAGAAGTTTAAAAGAAAATTATGGAAAAAAAGAGAGGAAGAAAAGACACAGAGCATTATTTTTGTGCACGTAATATAACAAATTCTTATTTTTAAAAAAAAGCATTCTGGACGTTTCAGGGTGATTCAAGGAAGAGTTGAAACACAATGTGTCTTTTATTTTTTTGTAAAATATGCAAACTTTTTATTTTTATTTTCTGATGTTTGTTGTTTGACGTTCTATTTGCAGCAGCGGGGGCAACAATTTGTACAGATTCAAGAACTTAAAAAACACTTTTGCTGGTCTGATGTGTCGAGTCATTGTAACCGTGGGGAGGCGAACCGTTTAAAGCTACTTCTTCCTGTAACTGCTGCACAGACGATAATAACATTGTTTATAGTTTATAGTCAAATTCTTCTTTTTTAACATTCTTCCATACGTGAACAAAAGACAATCAATTATTTCTATTTATATTTGAATTATAGTTCTATTTTTTAGAGTTTTTAGATCATTGGAACATACATTTATAGAAAAGAAGTTATTTAATACTGTCGTCTATAAAGACATGATGAATTTACCCCACGCATTAATGATGAGCTCTAATATTTGGCTCATGAAAATTCTTCCTTGAAGTGACGCCTGTTCATACTAACAGTCATCCTGTTTCGTTATAATGTAACTCCACGTTACATCCGTGTCCATGAGAAGTGGTTTTAAGCGGTTTCGCTGTGGCAAACCTTCAGGTATCATTAAATTCATCCTCTGTCGAAGGGATGAAGTGAACTTGCTTTAGATCTGAGCAGTTAGATTATTGAAAAGATTATGTGTTCAAAGAACAATGCAGTTACTAAATTAAGATGTAGTTAGCAAAAGCAATGAGGGAAATCAAATAGAAGACTAACACGATCCCTGAGAATAATTAGTTTGAAAGGAAGGGGAGCTGTAAGTCTTTTTTTTTTTCAATGCTGCTGTTGTCACCTGAGTTTGATTCTCTGTCAGTGATTTTTAGTTTGTAGAAAGTTAATGTTTTTCTTTTGTCTGTCACTTGAAAACCTTTTGAGCTAATTTGCCTTATTTTTTGATGAATTTATCTTTGAAGTAGGTTAGATTTTTAGCTGTAGATTTTAGCTTTTTACAGAGAGTAGTTTCTTTTTTTCTCTGCGTAGGGATTGATGCTGTTTTCTTGTGCACATCAAGTTTTCTCTTTTGTTATGTTTTCACACAAACTTCCGTTCCAAACCTTGTGTCGTCTGTCCTCATATTGTGTCGGGCCGGTTTGTAGAAAGCCTTTGAGAGTGGAGAGTTGAACCAAACAATGACTTCATTTAGAGGTGATCATAGACTGTATATAAAGATGGACGACGCGTCTCCACTTCCTCCCACTGTACAGAAGTTAAGCCAAAATATCCCGGATACGGGAGCTGCCATCTTGAGATTTTGACGTCATTTGGAGCCAGAGTCTGCGCAGTAGTGATCGGGCGGTGGAGCCGCGGTATCGAGGTCACCCGCCCGAACCAATCGCGAGCCGAGAACGGCAGCAGCTTGTCAATCATGACGTCTCAGCCCCTTTTTATAGCATCAAATAATTAATTAAAACCAAACTTATCAGAAAAATGAACACTTGAACATACATCGGCGTGATGAGAACTACCTAAATTGACAGAAAAATGTATTTGACGTGTAGTTTGACTTTTTAGTGGCCCATGTCCCATCCACTAACATGGAAGGAGCAGGATTTACAACCTATACTGCAGCCAGTCACCAGGGGGCGATCCAGATGTTTTGGCTTCACTTTTGGGGAGCTGTCATGTCGTCCATCTTTATATACAGTCTATGGTGTTGATCCAAAAAGATTCATACTGATGCTGCCTCAGTGTTGCGGCTCAAAGAGGCCCCGGGTATGTTTCAGTCTATCGAGTGGAGCTCATGTCATCAGTGCATCCAAATATGTTGAACTTTAATTTATGCAGACATCAAAAACTGTAGATATGTAGATAATAGAATTAATGGTTTTACAAAGGACTGCTCACTAGACCATGGAAGTGCCATTAAAGATGATCCTTACAGCCTTTAGTGAGACAGCAAGTCTGAATGAATTTGGGAGTGATCCAAAATTCTGCAAAAATAATTTTTAGCTAAGCCTTAATGTTTTCCTCTGGATGAACTGCCTGATCTCTCATAAGATTGACACTAAGTTGTATATACTACAGAAATGGCAATAGGCTTGTTTGAATGCCATCGAGTTAGTTGAGTTAGCTGTAGGGCCACGAGGAGCTTTTCTTCCCGCTCTTCAACCATCCACATTTGAGTCCAGTGATAAACGCAGCGTGAAAACGTCTTTCTTAAGGCTCGCAGTTTGATGATTCTGTTTCTAACTCTTTACATTTTTTTTTCACGTCAACTTTTTTTGCTGTGTGTTTCTATTGTTATTATTTCCGCAACCAAAGATGTTGTAGCCACCCATCTGTTAGCTCTCTGTCGCAGATAAAGTGCTCTCATTCGCAGACGATCGTGTGTTGTGTGTTGCTGGATAAAAATGCCCTTTTTCTGCTTCCGACAGATTCAGAAAGAGAAAGTTCGCAATATTCCACATTATGACCACAGTTTAAAGGGATAGTTCATTTGTTTTGAAGTGGGGTTGTATGAGGTACAAAGCAATACAGTGCTGTGGACGGGGACGGCAGCAAAACGTATTTTAGCCACCTAAAAGAATCAATATCCATTTAAGTGTACGCTATATTTAGAATATTTTCCGACGGCGAACTGAACTGAAAGTGAAACGTATCTATACTGTTTCTGTCATCTGAGCCTGCTGGCTTTTGAGAGAGTAGGAAAAAGTTTAATTTTCAGTTCAGTTCCCTGTCAGAAAGGAGAAGGAAAGGGCTGTCTGACAAGATAAAGTACGTTAAAATATTTTAAATATAGCGTACACTTAAAGGGATATTGATATTTTTAGGTGAGCCTTTCTTTTAGGTGGCAAAAATAAGTTTTTCTGCCGTCCCCGTCGACAGCAGTACATTACTTTGCTCCGGTGTCGGTGCTCCTGTCTGTTTCTCCAAGCTGGGGGCGTGTCAACCGTCATCTACTGTAGGTAATACAGTGACTATGGATAAGTACCTCATACAACCCCTCTTCAAAAATACCCGAACTATCCCTTTATGGTTTGGTGAGAACTCTTTTGCCACTGCTGTATCTGTCATATAGTAAAGTACACGCAAATGATGTGGTTTTGTGTTTCCCTCAGTATACGTAATGGAGTGTTGGCGCGCATGCAAACAGACTCATTATGAACTTTATTGGAGGAATCCAGAGCTTTTATGATGGTGAGAGTTTTCAGACACGAGAGCTAATTTTGTAAATAGTCTTTTTTTCCCCCTTCCACTTCCTCTGTACACCATTTTGTTTGTTTCTTCTTGTGTGTGCTTGTGTGTGTGTTTTTTTTTTTAAGGATTTCTAACCTGTCCAGATAACACAGTGACTAGCAAGGTTTTCAGATTCAGTGCCCATGAAGGAAAATGTCATGGATATTGTTTATATGTTCAGAGAAATGATATTCCATGTATTAGCCATCACTTTTAAATACAAAAACAGGATTTTGAAACTATGAAATGACCACTTGTTACAATGCAGTGTTTATTTATTTTTATTTTTACAAACTTGTCAGCAGAGATAATATTACTGCAAGTCATGATGCTCCAAAATGAATTTGCATCATTAAAATGAACCTTAAGTTACTTTAAATTAGTAGGAATACTGAGATCAACAGTGTGCTTATTTAAATAACAATATTTGAAAGGAAGAAAATCTCCTTGCACTTATCATTTTTAGTCCACACCGATTTGAAAATGCTCTTTTTGTCCATCCTAATGTAGATTTGATGGCTTATTTCATAGCTTCAAAATGTTTTGCTGCTAAAACAGGATTTCCAAACAGGTGGTTAGATGTTGCCCAGTCTGGATTTTCAAAATGTTCCCTTTTTATTTTAATTTGGTTAATACAGAGTATTCCTTATTTGTTTGATTTTCAATAATAACTTCATAATACTAGTATACAAAAATGTGTTAACTGTTTTTTTTTTTTTTTTTAACTAATGGGCATTTTAAACAGTTAAAACTCAGAAATGTTGTCTTGAGGTGAAATTTTTGAACTTGTCGCTCCACACTGTATGAACCAAGTTTGTGTGAATCCCAGACTTTTTGAAAATCTGACGGGCTCGTCTCTCTCCCTGCTTGCGAACAGTTTTCTTATTTATACAAGAACTCATTTTGTACAGTTTTGTTAAGAGGAAAGAGGTTTTGATATTTGGTTATTTTGCAAAGCCACTTGGCTACTTTTGTCTTCCTGTGCCAGAGTTGCTAAATTGTCTGTAACTTGTGTTTTTTTTTATTGATTGAGATGAGATTTTCCTTCTTTCTTGGTTTTCTCTTTGAATTTGAATATGTCAATTTTTCTTTTTTTTAATAAAAGCCTTGTTTCAATGATTGGGTGAACTGTGTTTTTGATTTATGGTTACCGTTAAGAGTGGAGGGGCTGCATTATTGACAGCAGATGGGTCTACCTCCTGCTGTTGTTGCTTCAGTTTGTATTTATAATTATTGTGCTGGCGTGTGTCATCATAACTCTGAAGGCATGTGATTCTGTTTTTGCTGCTCAGTAGGTCAAAGCTGACTGTCCATTTTCTAAATCCACATTTTGTTATGGGGTTATGGGGGACTGAAGTCCAAAGGTGTAATTTCCACTCAAAATCCTGAAAAGTACTTCAAACTCCTCTGCACATTTTACAGGTAAAAAAAAAAAACGTTAGTCAAAGATAAGGCAGTAAAGGACTGTGCTTAGTAAAGATGCAAATTCAATATTTAAGTATGAGGGCTGTATCAACAAAAAGTAGTTGACTGTGTGGTCTTGTTGTGCCTTTTAGGGGTTAGAAGTCCAGGGTGCCCAAAATTTTTGCAATTTTGGCCAAAAACTGTGTTTTTTTCCACTTCAATTTAAAACTGTGTTTTCGGAGTAGAACTCGAAAAATATTTCACTTTCACACGTGAGCTAATAACAAGCTAGATCGTGCTCAATAGACTAATTCTATTAGTTCCGAAAGGGCAAAACCGTTGGCCTACATTAGTAGGGGTCAAGCAGTCAGCGGGGTTATGTGAGCCATGCTCACTTTTGCCTTGTTATATGAAAGTGTAACTTCACCCCCAGGTCTGAGCCAGGGGCTGAGCAAGAGTTGCGCAGTGACTGATTAAAGGGCATTAACATTGTTTTTTTTAATATAAATTTCATCACATAGGTAAGTCCCAACCAGTCGACTCTATGTCAGGATTGGTTCAGGGCTGATTTAAAACAGTAGATGGCGTGTTGAGCCATTTTCAACCCCTAAAATACCAATTCTTTATAAATTTGGTAAGAAATGTCAATATTAACTCCAGCATTGATGCATTTCATCACAGTACAGTCATATCATTTAGTTTACAGCTTATAAAACACATTTAAGTGTGCAGTACCTCTTTAATATTACAATATACACATTCGTTGTACTAAAAAAAAGCTAACTTTAATTTGGAAAGCCCAGTTTCATAACAATGTATTATTTGCCATATTGTTATAAATATAAAAAGTGCAGGAAATGGATAGCATTCACATATTTTCTTTTTCTGAAACACCATTGCTGGAGTCGATCCAAGCATCCCAGTAAATTTGAACATGTACTTTTGAACTTAGTTCAGAAAATTGCAGTATATGTGATTTAAAATTTATAATCAAATTTCCACTTGCTCATGTTAAAAAGGCACTTTCTGTTCTTTATTAAGTTTTTTATTTTGTACCAGTTCTTTTTAACACTCTATACCACTCGCCGTCTAACTACTGAAGTGGGGATGATACAGCCTCCAGGTCCAGAAGGAGTAATAAGCACATAAAGACAATAAATGGATAAAAGTAAGGATGCATTTCAACATTTCTGAACAATGCTGTTGTCATTTTCATTTTGTAATCGTCCTGATTGGTGCTTTAAAGTCGGCATAAAGTCATAAACAGATTTTGATGATGATTCTATCTGTTTATTTACTATATAATCTGTGAATATACCAGTCCGGCATTTCCTGTCTCCTCCAGTGTTTTAGCTGCTGACACACTTTGGTTTTGAAACTCCAGACTGAGAGAAAGTCAACCTAATAACCTGCTGAACAGGATAAAAAAAAAATGTCTTCATCTGTTTGCACTTTGGTATAAAAATACTGTATATTCAGTAAAGGTTGAAAATTAGCTGTCCCAAAACCTTATGCAGAAAATGAAAGACTGTTAAACTGTCTGGAATCAGATTAACAAGTTTTCCCCAAATAAATACTTAGTTTTTACATTGTTATTGTGCTATTCTATGTAGGTCTCCCCGCCACACGGGGGCGCTGCTGCACACACACACGGCGTAATGGGGTCGATGTGCAGGCGAGTTAAAACCATAGAAATAGATATATATACATATTTATATGGTCAAAACCATGGATGTAAGTCAAAACGAAGTTGGAGGAAACGGGTTAAATTAAGTTTAATTTCTTGGAAAAATACAAGAAGAAGATGAAGAAATGAACAGCTACTTCAATAATGCCGAAGAGGTCGGCGAAAGCACAGCTTTTGAGGACAACCATCCTAAAGTGACAGCCAAAGAACGCATTTTGCCAAGAAGTGAAACTCAGTTGTTAGTTCCATGGCAACATCAGCGCCCAGCAGTAAAAACTACGCTTCCACCATTTTGGACTGAAAGCGACTACCGGACGCCGGTAAAACGTCCGTCTACAAAGTGCCGTACATAAGTAAAACAAAATTATTTCCATTAATATCGTCATATTCTACCGAACTGGCCTGTGTTGAACAGTAAAATATTGTAAATATAATCAGCGTTTTCGGTCCAAAATGGCGGCAGCGGTCGATGTCAAAAAACACCGGAGTTTCGTCTCATTGCTCTTCTATACTCTTTGTGACAACTAGCCCCTAAGAAGCAATCAACTCACCTGTGAACACCCGTGAGGCTCCTTCTCGAAGGTGCGGCTGAAAGAATGAACTATAGCAACAAAAAAAGATGAGCTGTGCCCTGGATGTTTGTAACATTATGTCGTGGATCCTCTGCACAGAGAGGAAGAGCAGAAACAACACCTGGGTTAAGGTAAGACAGCTTGCTATGTTGTCACCTTTTTGGGGGGCTTGTTTAATTGGAAAGCTAATGCTAACCTGTGGGACGTGCAGGTAGCTACTGTACAGTAATTTAGATTTGATAAATGTGGCAGACTGAAATATTTGGATGAAAAATAGAGGGTTTTGTTATGATTTATCAGAGAAAGTCACCAACAGATTTAGCCTACTGATGAGGCATTGACCAGTGTGCATAGATCAAGTTTTGTCATTTTAATGTTCATTTTTAAAAAATATTTTTTTATAGCAATGACATCCCTTACAAAAAAAGTATACTTCAAGTTTATTTTATGAAGTAAACTTAAATATACTTTAATTATATCACCAAGTATACTTTATGTAATAAGTATCCTAATATCAATGTACTAGTAGTATACTTGTACGTGTACTACTTCAATACTTCTTGGGACTAAAAGTAAAAGTATACTTTTAAGTATACTTTAAATGTAAGAGTAGTCAACTTTGAGTACACAACTAGTTTACATCCAAGTTGTGTTTTGTACTGCAACGATAATATGAACTATACTACAAGTGAACTTCTAGGTATACTGTTAGTTTACTATAGTTATATACTTGTAGCCCATTTTTTAGTTTATGAAAGTACACTTTAAAGTATACTCTCAGTAAACTACTATCTTAATAGTTTTTACTGCAAGTATACTTAATTTTTTTTTAAACTTATAGTACTTACCCAAATATACTTATACTTTTCTGTATACTTGTCGGTATAAGCCAAGTATACTTAACTATAATTTTGTTAAGTTTATCTCTGATAAGTACATAAAAAGTCATCTGAAAGCATATTGTCTCTCTTATTTTAAGTTTAGAAGAAGTATACTAATAGCATACTTGAATAAACCTTTTTTGTAAGGGATTACAAGAAAACATGGGACAATTGGATGGTGTTAAAACATACAGACGTTAGGAGTACAGTACACTAGTTTATATTGAACTGGGAGGTTGAGTTTGGCCAGTGTTTGTGTTGTGATGTGTCATGTAAGAGAGGTATGTTTAAGGAGGATGGCTATTGGCGAATGAGTAATGACAAAGAAAAGAGGGATAGAGACTTAATTTTAAGTTACTAATTTAATGTTACTATTAAATCCTTTATTTGACATGCAGGTGCTGATAAGATTTGCTTCTAAGTTAACCGATATCCTGTGCAGTCATCTAATTTTATGTGTTTTATGTGTGGTGTGTGTTTGCACCAGACTACTGATATGTGTGTTTTTTGTTGGCAATTGCATGAATTCTTTATAGGTTGCCAATATTGATGGTTAGGTCTCCTGTGTGTCGGCCCACAGTCCTTTATGTTGTTAATCTGTGGTTGGTGACATCATATGTTTCTGTGCATGTGTGTTTGATCTTTGCAAATCTGTAGTTATTTCTGAAATCAGATAAAGTAGGTCTAACTTTTAGTGTTATAAATCCAGAGGAGCTGTTCCCCTTGGTGTGTTTTCTGAAAGATTATGGGTTACCAATACTTTATTATTTTTAAAAAGCTTGATTTAAGCGGTCGATGTAGGCAAGTCGCCCCTTTGTCCAGTTTTTAAGGAACATTTGAAATATTATCTTTGAGGAAAACCATGCAATTGTTCCTATTACATATCTTTATTTACCTGATCTCCTGACCGCCAAGTGACTTAATGAATAGATGTTATACAAATTGTTACACAAATTTTGCAATTGATTTACATACAGGCCGGAGGACCGTCTGGACTGCAGTCCATGAGGACATGAGGTTTACTGAGGCAATGTAGCTGATCATCACATCCATCAGGTGAGTTTGAGTAAACTTGTATCACTGGATGAAGGCTGGGATCCAATTTTCAGCTGAGTTATGTGTTACAGCAGTGATTGATAATGCTCTAGCGTGATTCATCAGTGCCTAATTAATTAGATTTCTATGTGACAGACGTGACTGTCAGTAGTTACCACCTTCTACTGGAGGAGGAAATGGTAGTATAGAATAGTATAGTATCAGGGCTTTTTGTTGGAGTGTTTATGAGGCTACTTGACCCATAGATCCGTATATCCCCGTTATATTAATACTTTATAATAATAATAACCATTTACCTTCTTACACATATAAGACAAAGTACATTTCATGTGTCACTTTTATTTTAATAATGCCAGTATAAACGGACACAGCTCATTGTTCTTAGAAAAAAAATATTAACATGCCATGTGTTTTCTTCACTATACAGTTAGAACATTTCTAATAATCATGTTCTGATCATCAACTTGTTTAAATTAGATATTTTTCTATCCCAAAGGCCACATTAAAGTTACAATAGAAATTGCAACTGTTTTCTAATAACTAAAGTATGTATGATGCTACAAACACACGTTTTCCCTTTGTGGTCGGTGTTGTATCTTAGCTCTGAAAGTCTCAACGTTAGTTGAAATCCTTCAAGTTTCACTCAAATAGTATTTTCCCCAAATAAACATTCTCGGTTAGCTCAAATATCTTACACACATACAGAGTAAAACATCAAACTTGTCATATATGATAATGTGCATTAAAAGCAAGTATAAAACCAAACTGTATTTACTGTACATAGCTTGTGAAACAGACAGTTAAAGCAAACTCAACTTAAAAGTGCAGATTTCCTCAATCTCCTTTTTCGGCTCAATGATGGATAAACATACAAACTGATATTACTTAACTCTGTTTTTCGTGTGTTGTCCACTTATGAGCCTAAAGCTGCCCACACATGATCAGCAGTAAAATCGCTCTGCGCTGGCTGTGCCATTGTTTTCCTACGGGGAGAGCGGTGCCGTCTGACTACATAGAAGCGCTACCCTTGGCGTGGTGCACCGGTCGAAATTTCCACCGAGCGCTGCGCTCGAAATTCAAATTATTTCAACTTTGACCTTAGTTGCTGCTGACCTTTCAAAGCGCAACCAATGAGAACAGCTGCAACTGTTGTTGTTGCCTAGAAACAGTGAACGGCTTTCTTTGCACACTTTTTGATTACATATCAGCCTGTGCTGCGCTTTGCCTCTGCGAGGCTCTGTGCCTTACCTTGCGTAGGACTGTCGCGGTGGTGTCTCAAAAGCGCAAAATAGGGTATTATTGCAACTTTTTTTTAAAAAACTAATTGAATGCATGTTTATTGTTCAATGCAGAACACAGAAGGGCGATGAGACGCTTTGGTTGCGTCTGGTTGCTATGATACAGAATATCCAATTGTCGGCACAAAGTAGAGTACTTGCTCTGGATGAAGGGAAGGTCGAGGCATGTAGGGAGAGAGGACGGACCCGCCGGTCTATGTGTATTAATTTCTCCTTCATTGTTGTTGTTGTCCAGCACTTGTAGTCTACATGTAGGATGTGACGGTTGGTCATAGTGGAGTTTTAAAAGTTGAACACTTTCCAACTCTCGGCGACCAGAAGAAAACACGATACGTGCAGCTCTCAGCGCAGAATAGACGTAGAGTAATACAAAAACACATATAAGGGATCAGCCAGAGTACAGTGGACGACTAGAGCGAGGTGTCAGGCAGGTGTAGGGTATATCGGGGCGTAGCGACCAAACCAGCAGGAGAATTGTGTGGACAATATTACATAATGAAAAAAAAAAACAGTGACTCATGAAAGACCGCATAGCCCTGATGTCATCTTGTTCATAAGGATAATAAATCCAAGTTGATTGTTGACTTTGTTGTATATAGGGGAAAAAGTGGGGGAGAAATGCTTTACTCGCGGCCTCCTCCAAAGATCTGTAGCAGGAAGCTGAACAGGTAGATGATGTCCAGGTAGAGGCTGAGGGTGGCAAAAACATATTCCTCTGGACTTAGAGAGTAGCGCTTGTTCCCTAACAGCAACTGGGTGTCAAATGCCAGGAACTGTGGTAGAAAGAGAGACAGGTGGAGAAGAAACAAGGGGAGCAAATTAATAATAAATAAAACAATGAACATTCAGCTGGACAATATTGAGGTTTTCATGATCTGATTCTCACCAGAGTAAAGAGAATGGCTCCTCCCACAGCATAAAGGGCGTGTAACCAGGGAACCTGTGGTGCAAGATAAAAAGCGTTACAAAACGCTGCTAAGAAGGACAGCGGGATGCTAATTTAAGAAAAACAGCACAGTGCTTTGCAAGATTATCTGTGAGGCTAATCCCCTCTTGTTAACGCACACCAAAATACATCCAGCAGCATTAACCTGCAGCTGGCGTTTAACTCATCAGCAATCGCAGCTATTTTAGACTTCTTCTAGAAAGGTGTGTGTGTGGACTTACGTATCCGAAAGGGACGACAATGGAGAAGGTGATGGAACAGAGAAGCATGACCATGCACAGAGAAAACAGGAGGCCCTGACAGGATGTGACGTCAATCTGTAACAGGTGTTAGAGAAAAAACACATGATGGCTTTATTTCACTTGTTTGGAAGCAGTTTAAAAGTATAAGTTTAAGCAGTTTCTTCTCACCTTGGTCTGGAAGCTGAAGATGGTGACAGAAAGACACACCAGAGCTGTGATTCCCAGACACAGAACCACTGATTTGGTGTTGTAAAAGCTGGAGGAAGAGAAGGAGTCTTTTACTCTGGAAATTAGTTGAAATCAACGTCTAAGAACACATACGCCTACATCGCAATATGTATTTACCTCGACACAAATCCCATCATGCAGGCCATGCTCAAAGTCTGAGGGAAGAAGTAAAGAAATATTACCACGGTTCGGTCATATGTTGAGTGTGTGAGTAAAGAGCATATTGTATTCTGTTTTCGTGATGAGGAAATACTCACAAAGAGAACTAACAAAATGATATTCCAAGGAAACTGCCTCCTGTTTAGGTAAAAAAAAGAAAGAAAAGAAAAACCACTTTGTCAACTAAAATGCACAAATGTATATCTACCTAGTATTATTCATGTGCTCTAATGATATAAACATTACCTCAGCTCTCCACAGCAGGACAGTGCGATGTAGGTGGCAAAGAATACGAGACTGTCAAAAAAAGGGAAAATGATGATGATACAAAACTCAGTAAATAACGTCACAGAAAAGGGCGACACTATAATGTGATGTGTTTTCACTTACTAAGACGCCATGTACAAGCTTGGATGAGTCTGGATAAAATACCTCACAGGTGCGCTGTAGAGACACAAATTATAGGGATCCAATTCATGTTTTAATCACAGTGGTGAAAACAAAAACTTTAGAGTTACCAAAAGAGTTGTTACCAAAATGAGAAGAGACCAACGATGGCCACCGTCACTAACAGCTGAACCATGAGAATGGCGTAGACCTGCAGGAAAACGTATATATAGTATCAGAGCAATGGAAGAGTCACTATCATATTGCGTTAGTACCGGTTTCACTTGTTTCATGTAACACATATTTTGTACCTTCCTGATGAAGGTCCGCCTGATGTTCTTATCGTCGAAGGCGAACTGGGCCTCCATCTCATCATAGCCTGAAGAAAGAGGCAAGGAGGAGACATGTGAGGATTTATCTTTGTAGAAACCGAAGATTAATCACACATGGTGACATAAAATGATACTGCAGCATTATTCAAACAAATAAAGTCACTATGCGGGAGGAAGTACTTTTCACGTACTTTTCAACAAGATTACTAGGGCTGCCCCCCCCCCTTAGTCGACTACTGGTCGTTTTGGTCTCAGTCGACTAAGATTTCTTTAGTCTATTAGTTGTTTTTTATCCTTTTTTTCATGCTGAATAACATATTTCCAAGAAACTTATGAGCACATCTCTGGTAAACACAAGGTTTAAAGTGGTACTTTTGTGTGTTTCTTTGCAGAGAAACTCAGCTTCACAAATCTGTCGATTAAACCAAGCGATAGATTAGTCGAAAAATTCGTATGAGTGTTAATCGACTAAGAATTTCTTTGGTCGAGGTCGAGAACAGCCCTAAAGATTACAAACTGCAATGAAACAAAAAACATGAAATCATAATGACAGAAAAATACTTTGACTCTAAACAGGAAATACTGTATGAAGTAAGTCGAGGTAGAACTTGAAGACATGATAGTTAGTAGAAGTTAGATTTTACCTGCAGTAGCCTCCTCATAGCTGGGCGGCTCATTGTCATCACCCACCTGCTGGGATAGAAACACAGTTGGTATGTAGTATGGTCATTACAGTTTTTAATCAGATGCATAAAAACATAACTGTCTTTACATTCCCATTAGAGCTAGTAGCAACTAATCTTAATCGATTAGTTGTCAACTAATAAATTAATCGCAAACTATTTTGATAATCGATTAATCAGTTTGAGTAATTTTTTTTAAGAAAAAAATTTCACAATTCTCTTATTCCAGCTTCTTAAATGTGAATATTTTCTCTTTTTTTTGTTTACTCCTCTATGACAGTAAACTGAATATGTTTGATTTGTGGACAAAACAAGACATTTGAGGACATCATCTTGGGCTTTGGGAAACACTGATCGACATTTTTCATTATTTTCTGACATTTTATAGACCAAACAACTAATCGATTAATCAAGAAAATAATCAATAGATTAATCGACAATGAACATAATTGTTAGTTTCAGCCCTAACTCCCATTTAAAAAAATCAAATAAAAAGAAATCTGTTTACTCTCACACACATGAACCAGCACAGTACTAATTTTGCTTTCTCCCGTTGTTTAACTGTGCTCATGTCTATGTCTATGACACATTCAATTTTACGGTAAAAGCTGCCTGCAGACAATTTTCCATAACAGATTTGTCTACAAACCAGCCTCCGTGTTTGATTAGGTCAGAGGATTAGGATGGATGTGATGGGCCTCCATCTTTTCATAGCCAGCATAAGATAACATTATAGTTGAAGTACAGAGAAACCAAATGATCCAACGTTCATTAAATGAGCTCTTTCACACACATTACGTCATTATTTGGTTGATAATTTATTGATGTTTTAATGATGTTACCATTAAAAGAAATGTCTATCAGAAACAGAATCTCTACAATCCTGACTCAAAGCCATGACTTTATCATTTGTGCCTCTCTATGAGACACATTTTTGGAGAATATAAGTTTCCATTGCAGCTCCAAAATTTAAATTAAAAATGCATTTAAATGGCATTAGTCTTTATAATCAATCTCTATGCAATGTATTACAACGCTGTAGTGTAACTGTAAGGCAGGGAAGTTGAAAACATACCTTTCCCTTCTTCATGATCGTTTCCCTTTTTGCACCTTTGAGTTGCTGATGATGAGGAAGACTATTCTGAAGTCACGGGTGAAATGTTTTTTCTTGTCTTTCAATTCCCAAATCTGAAAAAAATCTCAGCTCCTCTTCTCTTGTGTAATGGGGTTTGTGTGGTCCAAAAACAGTGCGAGTTGCGAGCAAAAAATTGTTTTTGTAGAATAGTTGTTGCTCTGAATTTGTCTCCAGCGCGCGGATTACACTGAAGCAGCTTTATAGGCTTCCATGTGGTTAATCTCTCTCTAACCCTGATCCCACGCCACCCCTATCCTCGGCCTAATGAGGTCGTTCCAGAAATGTCCAGGTAGTCCCAAAACACTGAGATGAAGCCGGACCGTACCACTGCTGTTGCTAGACAGGGGTGTCGTTTACGTCTCTCATTGGTTGCACAAACCTTCTCAACAGTGTTCCAGGACAGTTAATCATCCTATAAGACTCAAAGGACTTACATATCTGAATTACATATGCATTACATCACTATTTTGCTCCACTTTAGGGGGAAACGAGGGCCACAGACATAGATATATAATATTTGATAATCTGCATATTCATATTGTGTAAAAATACATTATCAAAACAACACCAACAACCCCTGCTCATGTGAATCTGTTTATTTATACTAACATGTTGACTGACAACATTAATATATATCATTATCAAGAGAGTTTATGATGTATGATTTATTAGATTATTATTTGTGTTTATTCTGTCAATACATTTTTATTTAATTTTTTTTTTTTTTTAACAGTGATCTTGTGATTTTATCAGGGCTCAACAATAAGGGTTGCCCGTTTGCCCGGGGCAAGTAAAATGCCACGTAGGGCTAGTAAATCTAGCTATCGCTTTTGAGCAAGTGGTAAAAAACAAACACATTTTTACCGGAGCGGCTGATGGCAGTAGCTAAGGAGCGAGCCATCTTGCTTTCTTCTCATCTCTGTTGAGAGTTGCACATGCACAGTACCGATCGGGCACTCGCGAGAAAATGGCGGAAGACAAAGTTTATGAGCTGAAGCGCAAGCGAGCATTTCAATTATCCTGGAAACAGGAGTTTAGTTAGGTGGCATCAGAGGATGTGGGCAAAACTGCAGATTCATTTACTTAAATCTAGATTAAACATGACAATTAACTTTAGTCTTTGTTGTTATTTGATAACCGCTAATAAATAAAACAATTTGTATAGGGGGCAAGTAAACATTTACTTTGGGCAAGTAGATTTCTGACCCACTTGTCTGACGGGGCAAGTGAAAAAAACAACGTTGAACCCTTTGTATGACATCATGTTTTTGTGTAAGAGACAGGTTTTGTAACAGACACATCAGACTAATGAGATTGAAGTTAAGAACATTATGTTGTAAACACATAACCTCTACAAACAGTAATAATGAGATTTACCATCAGGCACTCATCTTTGACCTACTTTGACTAATATTGATTTTAATGTTTTCTGCTTTGCCAAGAAGACAATTAGAAACAACAGCAGCAGCATGATAAAGGGCTCTGATGAAATGTGATATTTTATAATGAATTTTGTCTCGGTATAGATCATAAAGTAAGGTAAACGCATAAGAAAACCACTGATCACATTTCAAGGTTTCCCCTTCCATTGACAGCCACTGAAAATGAATGTGAAAAGTCTGCCATATAGTGATATAGAGTGCTGCAGGAATGAGTCCAAAAACCAGGAAATGAGTTTGCATTTTAGCACGTCCGGTTCCCCCATCACAAAGTCAATGGGTTTTTTGTTAGATGCCTGAAATAAATTCTATGGTTAACACAAGCTTAAGAGATTTTAAAGTTTTGTTCTACGACATAAAATACGTCAGTAAATACCCCTCTCGTGAATTTTTAAGTTTTACGTCTCTTAAAAAAGGCGGTTGCTTACGAGGCTAAATGAGACTACTTAACGTCATCATGCTGACACGTCTGCCGTTACAGCCTCGTTGTGTATACTCTCGCTCATGCGACCGTGGTGTAGTTTGTTTACAGCCTAATGTTAGCGTTTTACTTCTAGCGATTACATTCACACTTCAAAAATCCTAAAAGTGGTGTTCAATTGTGAAGATTATCTTATGGAACAAAACATGTAAGTATTATAAACGTGTTTTTGCCACAGAGCTTAATTTCTGCAATAATCCAAAACCCAATGGAAAAATCCCTTTGGCTTTTTGTCGAGGGAACCAGGGCGATACTAACTTCCCGGTTGGCCTACAAAAATACGTCATCCCTGGAGCTGCTACATAGGCTGTTATATCCATGATGATACAATGTCTGGTTAACACATGTTTGTTTTTTTCACTTGGGGGTGGGTCATAAATCAAATTGCAGAATGTCAATTTTTACTCCCCCCCCATACAAATTGTTTTATATATTAGCTGTTTTCAAATAACAATAAAGACTTGTCATATTAAATCTTTATTTTAGTAAATTAAATGCGGCAAATTGTGCAATACATTGTTTGAGTTTCGCACACATCCTCTAATGGCACCCAATTAAACTCCTGTTTCCAGGATAATTGAAATGCTCGCTTCTGCTTCAGCTCATAAACTTTGTCTTTACCCGCCGCCATTTTCTCGTGAGTGCCCGATCGGTACTATGCATGTTCAACTGTCAGCAGAGATGAGAAGGAAGCTAGATGACTCACTCCTTAGCTACCCCAATCATTGGCTCCGGAAAAAAACAATGTGTTTAATTACTTTTTACCACTTGCCCGATCGGGCAAGTGAGTTCCTAGACTTGCTAGACTTGGCTAGACTGGCATTGTACTTGCCCCGGGCAAGTGGGCAATCCTTATTGTTGAGCCCTGTAACAACTGCTAATGTTACCATATTTTAATGTTTAGCAGGAAATATGATCTTTGCTCTGGCAAAAGATTGAAACCACAATGCCAGTGTTTCCATCCATTCATTAATCTATTCATTCATACAGAAGGCCATACAAAATAATAAGGAAGACAATATAAAACAGATTCTGAAACTAAATGACAAGATTGAAGCCAATCTTAAATTTGGGATGCAATAAATGACTTTTATTCCATTGCAAAAGTATATGCTGAATGTGCTCCGTACATTTCCTCCAATCCATAAATGCCTCAGTGTACACTTCCTTCTTGTAGCCACTAGATGGCACCAGCAGACAAGAAAATATTTGCTAGTATATGCTGCAAGAAGGAATCTGTGTTAGACACAGAGTAGGTAGTAATATTGTTACTCAAATACATTGGTCCTTTGCTTCTTTACCCAGTTAAGTAAGCAGAAATGCTATGTGTCTCTTACTTCTGATAGTGCAGCAACAGGATGTTTGGTGACAACGCTCACTTCTTTAGAAAGTATACTAGTCCTTGATAAAACAATCTCACCATAAGGTTCCTGTAAAAATGGTTATTTGAAGATCTACAACTCCACAATGACTTGGTGAACTCTAACTGCTCATGAGATATGATCAAAAGCTCCAGATCAGCTACTAAACGGACCATGTGGTGAGATATTTTTCGCAACTTAGAATGAACTTTGAACCTCAGGTATGCGGGTCCTGGTCTAAGTCCTTTGAGATGCACTTTGATACACCACAGAGATGCTGACTCTTTGTTGTCATGTTGTTGTGTGATAATAGGTGGTATTATTGATTTTGGCAGAATGGACTTTTCGTTCCAGTAACAGTCGTGGTAATCACATAATAATGTCATGGCCAACATGTGCTCTTGTTGTTATCATACTGTCCAGTAGGTGGCACGTGAAGACCTCAACAGGATTCATAGAAATAACTGGAACACTGGTTGTGTCGCAGCTCCAGCAGAGACTTTTACTGTAGAAAAGACTTTCAGTGGGTTTTTTTTTTTTTCTTCTGATGCAGCATTGAGAATAAAAGTTTGGCTGTGTTCAAATAAATGGAGGGCAGAGGGCCGAGGGCAGCTTTCGGCTGATGATCATTTTTCATTTCTTGGCACCGAGGGAGAGATCCGTGCTATTGCTTAGAGACAGTTTTACTGCCAGAGAATCACCTGATGTGGAGGCGATTTTGCTGAATTAAAGGAAATATACTGGTGGATATGTGTCTCCTGATATTCATTCATGATGAGTCACATGTTCTCCTGAACATTAGTCAATGTAATTACCTCAGAGGGAATATTAATCTTTGCATGAATCCCTGCTATTTGCTGTGTACAAAAAGTACATGTATTTGTCTGATATTAGCAGTAATTTAAGGTATCTACTAGGGCTGCAACTAACGATTATTTTCATTGTCAATTAATCTGTCGATTATTTTCTCGACTAATCAATTAGTTGTTGGTGAAATGGTGAAAAAACAGTGTTTCCCAAAGCCCAAGATGACGTCCTCAAATGTCTTGTTTTGTCTACAACTCAAAGATATTCAATTTACTGTCATAGAGGAGTAAGGAAACCAGAAAATATTCACATTTAAGAAGATTTTTTTTTTCTTAAAAAATTACTCAAACCGATTAATCGATTATCAAAATAGTTGGGGATTGATTTAATTGTTGGCAATTAATCGATTAATTGTTGCAGCTCTAGTATCTACCTACATATAAATCACAAACACGAACAGGCTGTATCTGTCCACGTCAGTCCAGCTTATAGCAAACAATGACTCGGCTTATTGTGGAGACTCTTGAAGGGCACGGTTGCTGTTTATGGAAAATGTTCCCAAACATTTACTCGTACGTTTTTCCCAGGCCTTCAAGCAGACTGTGACGTCTTCTCCTTATGCTGTCTGGTGCCTTGAGCATTTACATACTCACATCTCAAGTCAGCCTACAGTTAAAGGGTCTTTTCATTGCCACATTTGCGTAGATCATTGAAAAGAATCCATCTCTGTGGATAATCTCCCTCCCAATGGCCACTTGTTGTCTCTGCAAAAAGTCACTGTGTGTTCGCGGCAAAGAACATCTCATTGTATGTATTGAAGTGTGCCATTCTTTGAAATTAGATTTACTTGTAATCACACTCAAAAATCAAGTGGTGTTTCTGGTTTGTAATAAAGCCCCTAATGGCTCTCAGACCTGGAGCATGATTGGCTGATTGCCTCTGTTGCTAGGCTACGTCTCCACGGTATGCCTCGGTAATAATACTGATGGTAGCATCACATTAAGGAGGAAAATGAAAAAAGATGAGCACAAGGAAGAAATGCTTTATAACATTATTTAATAATGGTACTCTATGGTGCAGCCATAAAACATTTTACAAAATATTCACAAGGTGATGCAGTCAGTTGACAATACATTTATTTCAATTATATATCTTCAAATAAAAAGTTTATACTCAGTCAGGTTGAAATGCTGCTTTCTCTTTGCAGTCTGGAGAGCAGTCTATTATGTGTGATATACATACAATAATTCAATACTAGCTTAATTTACATATCCAAGATCTGCAAACTAACGAGGACCAAGAATAAAGGTTATATACAAAATTTACAAGAATACACCTCGACATATTTCCCATCAGACACGGTCTGAAATGACCAATAATTTCTCCCTGATTACCGCATACAAATACAATGCAATTTACTCTCATTTCTTAAAAATGTTATACATTTCTCAATCACAAATGGGTGATTTTCATAAAGATTTACCACATGGTGAAATGTGAAAATAGCTTATGTCATTTCAACAGGGCACGAACACACGAACCGTCCTCCCAACTGTGTATTAGACGTTTCTATTGCTATGTTATATATTGATTTGATGAATGGAAACTGGAAGGTGCCCTTTACACGTCGTAGCATGAATGTACAGTAAGAAATGTTGGTGAATGTTTGTACATGTTTGTTTTTTCTCTGGGCAGGAGTATGTGCTTCCCTCTTGTTAGCTTTGTGAGCTGGGATAGGAGGACAAAGTCTAGTGAGGAACGACAGGGTTTCTCTTCTTTTTGGTCTTCAGCACAAACTCCCAGAGGGAGAGGTGATGACTTGGTGGTTTGATGTTGACTCGGAGAACCTAAGGAAGAACTCAGTCTATGCTTTTAATGTTTGTTTTTTTAAGCAGTCCTGGAACTGGAGGAGGAATCAGTTTTGAGTTCAGGAGCCTCCACCTCCTGCTGTGCCTGTCTATTTTTTCCAAGTTCGATCTCTCGTGGCATCAGACTTGGCACAGCTCCCACAACAACTGCCCATCATGCAGAGGCCAGTGTACTGTACGTGGCAGGCCGGGCTCGCATGGCTCCCCAAAGCGGATACCTCAGGAAGCTTTAGCTTTAGCTTTCGGATTCAAGGATCTATGCGGAAAGCCAAAAGCTTGTCGGAGTGATGGTTGTTCAGGGTGCGCAGGTCCGGCAGACGTAGCAGCAACTTTGGGAAGAGGGTGCTATCGTCTGGGCGGCGACTGGTGATGAGAAAGCGCAGGGCTTTTATTAAATTCTCCTGCAGCTGCTCCACTGCTCCCACATCCACTATACCAGAGCGATCTGGAGAAAGACGGGGGGGGAGAAATCAGGGTTAGACACAAGGAAATGTGTGCATACAGTTATGTGCTTTTTGTACATGCATTAGTATGCCTGCTTACCGGCAGAAACCAGCACGACAGCCATGAACAGAGCCATCTCGTCTGGCTCCAGACCCAAAGATCCAAGCTTCTCGCTGAATTCGAACATGGCGTCCAGCAAGGAGCCCATGCCGAGAGCCCTGAGTGACGCCAGTGAGTACGTCTGCCCGTTGAGGAAGGTCACCGTCCTCTCCTTGGGGTCAAACAGTGAGCAGAATCTCACCATCAGAACCTGTTGACAGAAACACACCAGGTCAGCATCGGAGAAGACTACGAAGGATAGGAAAGGAAGTAAAGTAAATCTCCCACTGTCCCGCCAACAAACTATATTTAGCTGGACGTACCTGAAAAGTGCCGGATTTGAGCAGCATGACCTGATCATGCTGGCTGAGAGACTGGAAGCCTGGGATGCTCTTTGCGAACTCCACCACTTCTTTAACGGCGGGGGTGAAGCACTGGGAGAAAGACTCCCACACCTCCTGACTGGAGCGACTGGCCGGAGCCACAGGACACGAATTGAGTGGACATGCCTGCAGGAGAGACAAAAGAGAGGAAAGGAAGTGTTATTGACTTTTTATTGACTTATACTTCTTGATAGATATTCACGTACTCAATTTGGGGAAAAAAATATATCTTACCAGCACTTTGGCTCCTCCGTTTAGCTTCCAGGGGCAGGGGCCTTGGTTCTGGGAGTCACTGGCTGGGTAACTGTTCTGATTGGCTGAGTAGGATTGAGATGATAGGTGGCCACTGACGGGGCACCGATTCTGATTGGAGGAGAAGGTGTACTTGGCGTTGTCGACGACAGAGGAGTTTTCGTTGTTGGTGGAGGAGGACACGGGGCAGCTTGTGGGGACGTGGTAGCTCGCCTGCTCCCTGTGAACCACGTGGTGGGTCTGGGTTGCCGAGTGCGATAGGGAAGGCTGCTGCGCCGGTCTGTTGTGGAAGGCGGAAGTGCCGATGTTGCGGTTGCCGGCAGCCATCTTGAGCGGTTTCTCATCTCTGTTCATTAAGTTGCTGTGGTACGACTGCGATACGGAGCCCGCTCCTTCGTTCGTCAGGTTCTGTGGACTGCAGGGGGCGTCGGTGGGAGGCGACACCTCCATTTCCATGGAAGCGGATTCATTGAGACTGTTCATGTAGCTCTGCATCTCATCCAGTAGTCTCTGCTTCTCCCGTTTGGGAATACGCCCAAAACGCACAGCTGAGGAGAACAGAAGAGAAGCGTCCTCTGTTAGCATTTTCCTGACATCAAGCATTGATATGACTGCCAGCTCCTTACTGGCGGTACTTTAATTAACACACTGAACAGTATAGAGAAACAACCTCTCTTTGTTCTAAAATGGATTCTACATCTGACACTCAAGCTGTCATTTCTATGTGGATTAGACCTCTCAACTGTCTCCGACTATTCTGTGTCCCATCACAGCTGTTTCATCACAATACGAACACTTAAAGCCTTCATCTCATCCGAAATGCCTCATCCTCCTCTCCAGCCTTTTCAGTCCTCCCTTCCCCCCTTTTTCAATTCTGCACCTCCACTGACATCCCTATTTATAGTACTCTGTATGCTATAACACCTCCTCCCCCTCTCTCTCTCTCCCTCCCTTTCTGGCTTCCACTTGAGCACTTGCTCGCTCTTTATTTGTGGAAGTAGGTCAGTGGGTCAACAACACTAAACAAGATGCCATTAGTAAAATGAAAGTGAGTGAGAAGTGGAAAGGTCAAGTGAGGCAGGTAGGAGAGGTGAAGAGACGAAGGGGTTGAAGGTGGAAAAAAAATTGGATGGTTAAAAACGTATTTGCGAGCTTCGTGTTGTCAAGTCAAAGACATGGAATAAACTGGCTTTGAGGGTCGATAACGTTATCATTGTGGGCTTGTTTAGGATCAATAATGATGATCGAGTTTTCCCCTTTAAATCACCTTGTGTGTATGTTCAGAAAATGAAAATATGGCTACGAATAATAAAGTTTCCCTGCTGTGATCGGATGCAGGTGATTTTTCAGTCCCGCATTATGGCTTTTTTAGGTCAGCTAAAACTGTTTGCTCCAGAAAAACCATGATTTATTGTCACCTAGTTCAGCCGTCTCCCGGGAGATCGGAGTCCTGCGGTGAAATGATGCAGTAGAGCAGATTAACTGCGGTAATATTATTTTGATTTCAAGTCGAGCGCTGTAGGTTTTCATGATTAACAGGACAGAATAACATTAAGTCTCAAATATGTTTGTTAATGTCAGTGTTGACAAAAAAAGAAAGAAGAAATGGATAAGACTGTACATCTTGGTGGACGCACGGGGTAATCAACAACTTTGTGCCCCAATTTCCCGAAATAAACTATATTTGTCACAGTTTCTCCATGACTGATGACTACTGGGACACTAGAGCGCCTCTTGCCATAAATCAATACAGCAGGGCAAGGAGAGAGGATGACAGAGGGAACAAAAGGAGGGGAATGGAGAGGAGAGGGAAAAGAGACAAGAAGACGAAGGGAAAATGAAATTCTGTGATGAGGAAAAATTTAATCTGATCCTCCATGTAACCCTGCATACATAGATAAATTAAATCCTCTCCTCTACACTAGGAAAACAAAAAAAATGACTTCAGTTCTAGTTGCCATGAGTCTAAATATCTTCTTTAAAAAAAGGACATTAAAACTGTCTCTCACCATCTCTGGACATGCCCACGGAGAGACACTTCTTAAAGCGGCAGTGCTGGCACCGGTTTCTGTTCATGCGCATGATGAGACAGTTTTCATTCTTCACACACATCTTGTAGTGGATATTCTGCTGAATGCTGCGTCTGAAGAAACCCTAGAGAAGGCACAAGGAGAATAAAGGCTTAGAAGAGTGTCTTTTGTGACAACATGTCTGCGTGTGCACCTAATGAATAGAAATATCTAACATAATAGTATCTTTGTTCAGTCTCACCTTGCAGCCTTCGCAGGCGTGCACGCCGTAATGGAACCCAGACGCGATGTCCCCACACACCTTACACAAGAGCACCATACCTCCGGTCTCTGTTAAAAGAAGCATCAATCCATCATCAGAGAGAGAAGTACAGGAACAAAGTGCTGGCATGTGCACATAGAGGAGAACAGGAAGTAGTGAAGTGAGTGGGTACTTACTGGTGAATGTGCCAGTGAAACCACAAGGTCTTTTGGCCACTGTGGGATGGCTGTAGGTTGCCGACGACACGGTCGCTATTTGGGCAACGGGAGCATTGTTTACTTCTGGAAACTGGAAGACCAATTTCGGGGAAGGAGTCCCTCCCCTCCGTTCCCCCTTCAGGGGCCCAATCTCATGAAAGGAGCCACTCTCTGGGGACGAAGGCTGCGAGTGGGAGGAGGGCGACTGGGTCTGGTATCCACTTGAGGGGCTGCCAGGACTCGGGCTGGCACTGCCGCACGATCCGGCGTACAGGATAACACCACCTGGAGGAACAGAGAGGGGCAAAAACTCAGCTCGCTGCTCTTCATCTGTTCACATGTACAACGTGAGTGGGAGTGCAAGTGTTGAGCAATGCTCTACTTTGATCCAGTGAGCTTACTTGGCAGACTTTCAGAAAAAACACACACACAAAACCCTGATCATGTTGGGACAACAGAAATTTGATCTGGTGAATAATTTAGAAAAAAAAACCGCCAGACCTAGAGCAACAACAACTCTGACCTAGATATCTGTAGAGTCTTTTGGCCTCCAATCTGTTAGATAATCAAATAAAAAAAGGCTTTATCATGCCAACGGGCGTGTTGCTTTTACTGACTGGTGATACTTTGACATCTTGGAAGCCCATTGGAGACTGTTATATGAATAAATAATGCTAAACACACAATGACCCAAGTAAGATAAGCTTATCTGCTGGTTGAACCAACACCCACAAATGGGTTATTTAACCATAAATAATATTACGGCTAAATGTTACGGTCTGATAAGGGATGTTTTCGACAGAAGTTATATTTCTGTTGCTACGATCTATGTAATTCAGGATACTATACATGTGAATTTAGGTGGAATAGGAAACACCATAAAATGCGTTTCATAATCTGACAGTGAGTCACTACATGTTTCACAATGAATGCCATAAGCAGGCCTTTGTGTAGGGATGTCGCACCAAGTCGGAAATGTCCTAAACCCCTCAACACGAAACCCATCCGCCCCCGCCCCCGCCCCCCCGCCCCTCCGCCCCCTCATGTTTTGCAGACAGTGTTCTTCCCTGCAAAATGAAAGCCTGCTCCTCACGTGCAGGCTGAGCCAGCCAGCTCCCTGCCCGCTTGCTTTCAGCATTGAGTCTTTCCTACCGCCCCCTCCCTTCTTCTCTATCCTCCTCCCCTTCTCCCTCCTCCTCCTCCTCCCTCCCCTCTCTGCTGGCTGCGGGCACGCAGACCCATCTATCCGCCAGCCACCTGACCGGGAGCTCACATGGACTCTTGACACAGTTCCCGCCCGGCTCACAAGGCTCTTTGCGCAGTCCCGTGTAGACAACAGCAGCAGTACAATAACAAGCGCTAGGGCAGATCACGTTTGGAATAGAGAGGGCTTTAATGCTGTGACTATACAGACGCAGAGGGAGGGGAAGCAAAGCAGGGCATAGCTACCTTATAACACTGCATTCCACGCAGTCACCAGAAACTGTCACGTTTTATATAAATATATATATATATATATATATATATATATATATATATATATATATATACTATTGCAAACATTTATAATTTAAAGAATTTATATATTTCTGCTCATTTCCGTGGCTCCCCTTATGATTATCCTCGTCTTCAGTTCGGAGTTTGCCCTCCTTTTTTATTTGCAACTAGATCACTGTGTCAAGTGTCTAAATACCTTGGCATAAAGGTCTGCCAGCCATGTGAGGAAATGCCGTGCTCCACATTCATTCATATCACGATGATCGTGATTGCGCTTTGTGCGTCACTGTCAGACAGATAGAGATTTTCACAATGTAACACAGATTTTTGTCAGATGTCAGAACAGGTTGCTGTCGTCACGTTAAGACGTTTCTTGTCTATCTATAGTGGCATTTTTTATCTCAATATCCTTGGGTTGTCTACTCTGTCATTCTGTGCACATTTCCTCTCAAGGACCTTGAATCACCGGAGGAAAAGCCTCCCCTCGCGTCTTGTGCTCTCTCTCCTTGAGAAAACACGTGCTGCGTTCTGTTTATCTCCTAAGTGCCTCCTTAATTCCACTGCTCACACGTGTCTACACTGAATGCAAAGTACTCTGGGTACGCCGTCTTGTGTGGTGCTGGTGGCGGCAGCTCCAACATCAGACAGACTGTGACGTGCGAGTTCCCCTGTCTTTTGTGTGAAAAAAAGAGAAAGCTCTGTGGACATGTGCACCACCTGCAGAGGACAGGGTCACACCGTACCGTCACACGGGCTCCACACCCTCTTTCTACGTTCATAATCGGGTCTCCGCCCCTCTCCCACAAAAAACATTCCATATTTTGTCTCCTCGTAACCGTTTCCTGGAATCTGGTTTGGCCGGATGCCAGAACGAGCTCTGGGAATATCATCCCTGCTGTACTCAGGCACAGGTTACAACATGTGAGCCGTGGATACACGGAGCTATAAGAAGTACAGAATAAACAAAACACTCCTCTACCGCCCCTCCCTTTTTGACAGACCTCCATGAACTTCCACTCTCATGTGTTCCCACCCCCTGGGCATGCATGCATGGCAGGCCAACTGTATAGGCAGCATGCACATATCGTGTCTGGAGGGGAGACGCCCCCCTCTCAACTAGTCACACATTTGCAACTGTGCGTGGGCTGTAAGCCCCACTCCACGTGAAACAGCTGGCCTCATGTCATGTGCCTATTTATGAAGAACTTTCAAGAAGGATGGTTCTCTGTTGGCAACATTTGCTTTATATCACATGGACCTCCAGTGATCTTCTATTGCTATATAAAGAATCAGGCATGACTCCATTGTATGCTGTCCCAGTTTGAACTTCAAGGAGTTCTGACATGCAAAATATAATAATTTTATATTTATGTAGGTATTGTGGGTTCACCCATACATATATAATAGACTAGAAGAAGTAGGTCATACTCAACCCTTAGATAGAAATACTATCCGACACCTGAATCAAGCTCGGCTTTTAATAGGAATTAGTTGTGTGATCGTCTGTCAAGCTGACGACCAGAAGGTATCTGGTTTCAGGACTGACATCAGAGCGCAACGTTAAGCTTATTGTTCCCATTATCACGAATGACACCTGTGACGCATTCATCTACTTATCTACATATTGGAAGTTTTTACATTTATAGAAAAAGGTACTGCCCATTCAATTTCTGACTTAATGACACAGTCTTGGGATGACGTATCATTATGGTCATTAAAGACCGTGATGTTTTTAGGTCACAAGGTCAGCTCTCTGATCACTGGAGGTCACATTAGGGGTGGTCATAGCATGGGGTAACGCTCATCATCCGTTTGGCCAGTCGATTGTCAGGCTATTAAATAGGTGTTATCAGTCGCTATAAGCTCCATAGATGTGGGTCAATAGGGGCCTACTACACCCACTAGTAGGTTTTTATTTTTTTGACTAAACCTAAAGAAGCCTTTTGGTGTGTGTTCAAAACATGACGTTTCATTCAGTTTTACATGTTAGAACGTGTTGCTTTTAAGTTTCACTTACAATGTAGTAGGTGTAGTAGGCCCCTGATGACCCACATCTATGGTGTTTATAGCGACTGATGATGCCTATTTAATGGCCTGATAACAATTGAATCGGGTGGTTTTGAGGACAAACTATACTCAATTAAAATTCAACTGCCAACACTCCTACATTCTTTATAGTAATTATGCGGTATAATCTTCAACCACTTAGGTTGAAGGGAGAGGCTGTGGTTGATTACTTTGGCCACAATGTCATGCAGTAGACAGAACTGGGTTCATAATGATAAAGGCATTCACTGATGATCCAGTAGGATGACTTATTAAAGCATTTACCTTCCATTTGCCCGCTGGCAGTCTACGAAATCCTGATCTTCAAAATAACCAAGTAAATGATCAGACACTAATCTAGAAACATTGTGACAATAAGATAGGCCTTTTTGAAAGTTACGATACTGGAATTTCTAACTTTGATAAAAATACCTTGAAAAATATTGATATTTGATACTATTTTCGATACCACGGGGATAAATTGACATAACATTGAGGGCGTACAATTTTAAATTTGTATTAAAAAAAGAAATAGTGTGTGAACTTGCTGTCGGAAAGAGAAGAGAGAGCAGAAAGCGCAGCTGGTACCTGTTTCTTGATACCGCAGAAAAAGAGCATTGAAACCGTTTCAAATATTATTCAGTATCGATATGTATCAATACTGCTATCCTATTGTTGTCTAATAATGGTTCATTTTGGCATTCAAATTGTTATCGTTGCAACTATACCCCTACTGAAATAAATGCCGGTGTGTGTGTGTGTGTGTGTGTGCGCAGTAAGTAACCCAGTTTGGATGCAACCAAAAGTAGGTTACTGTGTCCTTTCAGACACCAAACAGTAACTCCACGTTTAATATGTTTAATATGTTTAATATGGCCCCGTTGTAGTTACGGATACACATTTCCAACCAGTTACAGCAACCAGAACTAAAGAAAAGGCTGATAAAGCTCTCTGACCCACTGACCAAGCTCTCAGCCAATGAAGAGGAATCCCCGTGCAAAGCTGTGCTGCGCGGTGGACGGGAACGACCGAGAGAGGCGGGGGGGGGGGGGGCACGTGGATTCTGAGGCTGTATACACGTGCTGTCAGCTCGAGGCGGGGTAACTGCGTATTAAAAAAAAAAAAAAAAAAAAAAAAAAAAAATCAGGCGCATGATCCTCAGCATCACGACTGTTTCTACCCAGGGTGCACTGGGGCGAGGAGCGGATGCTACGATATGACAGTTCTAATGGGGCATCCGCTGCTCAAGGACGTTATATTGTCCGTCTGCTGGTAACCATGAATAATATTTCTGCTGGAAAGTATGTGATTGTAAGTGGTGACGTCAATGCGCATTATGAGATTTTTTTTTTTTTTTAATCTATGCCACTCAATGGCATGCCCCTGACATCCATCACGTGTTTTAAAAGATTTGCTATCAGTCCGCGTCTGTTCCGCTCTATAATAGGAGTTCTGCAGCAGAAATTAAACCACGTTAATATTCCCCCCTGTCATGCCCATTAGCCTACATACAACATTTAACACTGAACCACAACGGGAAATGGTTTAAAAAACTGATATCAACCGGATCTCGTTTTCATCATCCGCTCCATTTAGATCATGATTCAGATCCTGGCAGAACAGGATGTTCACTCTGAAAACTGGTTTTCAAACTTCTCCTTGACACGGTTCACTCACGTGTGTATCGGAAAAAAAAGTTGCGCTTCATCCAAAGACATTCCCAACGGTAAATGAATCACACATGCACCAAAGTATAACACTTCCCATAAATGCCAAATGATAGAAACTCCCAAAGCGCGTAGCCTTACTGCGGAGTGATTCACCTTGGTTGTGACAACCAAATAACATAAAGGACAATAATAATGTCATAAAGATAAGTGAGATGAGCTGCTGCTGCCGCGGGCACAAAACGTGCTCGGTCAGGGGGCGTTTTGGGTCGCGCTTCACCAGTTTTGTTTACATGCAGAGAATCGGAAGTCCGCCGCAGAGATTGACGAAGAGAGGACTTCCCTCTCCAACTCACACTCCTTTAAAAACTCTCAACTTGTCTGCAGCCCAGAAGCTATTGGCAACGTGACATATGCTGAACTACAGTTAAAACCCTGCAATACTCACCCCCGAATTACAGCCTATAGTATAACTCCTAAACGTGACTGCAACAGAGAGTTTTTCCCAAAAGCTGCACTTTGTGTGTGAAACACAGCAACACTCTTCACAAATGACAAAATTGCACATGTGCGTAAAAACTATTAAGTGACACAAATGTCATGCAGTGTAACAGGATTGAAAAAAACGCATTTTTACGCACGCCTGGCACAATAATAAACAATTATATTGGCTCATGCAGTTATACATAAATTGCTGATAAGTCATCCTTAGAATGAATCAATACATATGCTATCTAATAATAATAATATTTAATGTAGAGAACTGCAATGGCATCTGCTCCCATCATGCACCACTGCCTGCTTGTTTTAAATTACTTGAATAATTGTTTCCAGTGGATTCAGGCAAAAAAAACGCATAACACATAACATGATAAATGATAAATGTTACTCACCACCAGGACTGTGCTCCATGTTTCCAAACAGGTCGATGCTGTTCAGTTGTTCCGTGCTGTTTTAACTTGCGGGCGTCTAATGCTGCACTTACTGACTGCTACCGAGGAGTTTGGTTGATATAGGTGAAAGAGTCAAAAAACTGCCACGGCTATAAAGAGTGTATCCAAAAGCTCTGATCAGAGTGCGCAGGGTAGTAGGTGGATGTGCTGAGGAAACCCGGTCAGCTTAGAACAAGTTCGTAGAAATAGCCTAAGTAGAGTAATTAGAGCAAGATCTGCTCCAGATGACTTCCGAGGTGAAAAAGACACAGCTCGGCTCTCCGTCTGCACACCTTATGATGCCAGACTGTGTGGTAAGATGTCACTGTGAAGGGCTTCTGTGAATTACTGAGGTCCCAGCTCGTTCAGCTGCTTGCCATGTACAGTCACCATCAAAACATGACCGGGAGTAGAAGAAGTAGTTTAATCCCTCCCCCACTCATCAATAAGCAACACGAGTCCTAAAATAACCAGCACGTTTTCAGGTGCCTGAGAAATGTGACCGGTTTTTTTTTTCCTGTTCTCTTTTTGTGCGCGCCCCCCCCCCCCTGCCTGTTTGTCGATTTGTATCACGGATATCTCTCTCTCTCTCTCTGTGTCACGCTCTCTGAAAACATTTCACCCCCCCTCTACCCCTCCCTTCCTGTCCTCGTGCCCCCACTCTTTTTTTTTTTTTTTTTTTTTACACTTTCTCACTTTTTCATTGGCTGAGAGCCCCGCGCGGAGACGGCACATTGGGCTCGTTCGACATCGGAATGCTGGTTAAAAAGCTCTGCAGCATGTGCGCATGGCATGTGAGCTCACGCTGCCCTACTGACACACATTTTATGCTAATGGCCGCCTGGGCTCGGCGATAAGACGACGAGGAAACGAGGCATAGAGAGGCGGAGGAAGCGAGAGGTCTCACTCCTACCTCGTATCCGAACTCCATAGCTGCTCTTACAGTTTTGTTGGTTATCTGAGGACAGAGGGGCTTAGAAACCATTTTTCATAATGCCGGTGCTGCACCAAAATCTGTGACCACCGAAATCTGTGACCACAGAGAGCCGGCAGCACATAAAGGTCATGGTGTCTGACGGCTGTCGTCAGAAAATGTGGCAGCGCCGTACCTTATTTTTTAGTTTTCTTTTACAGATTTGGGAATACATCATTAAATTCAAAATATTAAAATTAGGGCTGTCAATCGATTGAAATATTTAATCGAGATTAATCGAATGATTGTCCATAGTTAGTCACGATTAATCTAGGGCTGTCCTGAATACCATTTTTTGGGCTTTGAAGCTTTGGTGAGCAGTATTCGAAGGTATTCAAAGTAGTATTCAAAGGTATTCAAAGCTTTGGTGAGTAGTATTCGAAGCTTTGGTGAGTAGTAATCAAAGGTATTCAAAGCTTTGGTGAGTAGTATTCGAAGCTTTGTTGAGTAGTATTCAAAGGTATTCAAAGCTTTGGTGAGTAGTATTCGAAGCTTTGGTGAGTAGTATTCAAAGGTATTCAAAGCTTTGGTGAGTAGTATTCAAAGCTTTGGTGAGTAGTATTCAAAGCTTTGGTGAGTAGTATTCGAAGGTATTGAAAGATTTGCGGCGCGGCAAGGCGCAGCAGGCTGACGTAGGGTGACCCACTTTACCAGGGACTGCACAGCATTTTTGTCCCCTGTCCCACGTGCCACATATTGAGACAATGTCCCACATTTTCATTGGCTCTAGTTTTCAAAAGTCAAACCACTGCAGGACAGATGCTTTTTTAAAATCTGGCTTTTATCCAATGACTGTGAAGAAAGCAGGGAAGGCTGTCATCACGACGCTGTGTTTGCTGTCAAACTGCACACACGTGGATCAAGTGCGGGTTGACCTTTCAGCGTCTTTTCTACGCTACACACACGCATCTCTACACAAACAGCGATATCTGTCTGAGAAGAACTGATAATAATTAATGTTGAATTTGAATTGTGGGATTATTCCTTATTTCATGGGCTATTTGGGGGCTTATACATTATTATAACATACTTATAAAAACAAAAAAAATATGGAGCATTCAAATACCGATTTGGAGGTCGATTACCATGGCAACGGTTGAAACTTCAAAGCATTCGGGTCAGCCCTAGATTAATCGCAAATGAATCACACATTTTTTTATTTCTTCAAAATGTACCTCAAAGGGAGGTTTGTCAAGTATTTAATACTCCTATCAACATAGGAGTGGGCAAATATGTTTGCTTTATGCAAATGTATGTATATGTGTATTTATTATTGGAAATCAATTAACAACACAAAACAATGACAAATATTGTCCAGAAACCCTCACAGGTACTGCATTTGACATAAAAAAAAATGCTCAAATCATAACATGGCAAACTCAAGCTCAACAGGCGACAACAGCTGTCAAGTGTGTCAGTGGGTCAGTGTGCTGACTTGACTATGACTTGCTCCAAACTACAGGCGATTATCTGAAATTGGGCATGTCTGTAAAGAGGACACTCGTGGCTACCCATATAACCCAGTTCCAGCCCCCCCGCGACCCTGAATAGGACAAACGGTCACAAATAATGAATGAATATATGTTATTTAAAATAGGATAAGATAAGATCAAGCTTTATTGATCCCCAGGAGACAGATTAAGCGTTTTAGTAGAGCTGGGCAATATGGCCAGAATCTTCTATCTCGATATAGGTCTCTTCATATCTCAATCACGATATAGCATGTTTTTTGGTAATTCAATAAAGAAATAGTTTATATGAAATAACCACAAGGTAAAGCCTAATTTAGTATACTCCTGTGTGAATTAAATACTCGACAAATGAAAAGTACTGAGTATTATCTCATTTTAAGAACTTTTAAGAAGAGTGCAAAATGAACCCAACAGTTTTAAGTGAAATTACAGAGAGAACAAAGAAATGAATATAACCCTAGCCTATATCGCGATAGAAACAATATAGAAAAATATATATGATAGACATTTTTATATCGTTTTGACGATATACTATATATCGTCATACTGCCCAGCCCTACATTTCGGCACAAGAAACATGAGGGCACAGGTAAATAGAGAAAATATAATATACAGATAACAAATATAACAAAAACGGAAAGCTTTATACAGTACAGTACTCCATGTCTATGTGCATAATCAATAATGCAGTTTTCTGGTTTTTCTTCTCCCAGATTTAATAGTATATTTCTTAATATACCACACTTTTTTCGATAGGCTACACATTTATGCATAGTAAATATAATCAAGTATATATTGTGAGGATAATATAACTATAGTATGAACAATAACTATAAATACAATATCAATATGTGACATAAATATTGTACTTATATAACACACATACATATACTGTATATAATGTAATTTTTGCATAAAAAGACAAAACAGGGAAACATAATTATTGATTGAACCACATTTATCATATTTTTAATATATTTTTGTTTTAGGTATTTTAGTGTTTTAATTGCCTAAATGTACATTTAAGATTTTTTTTATTATTATTATTTTTTTAAATAATTTTATAAAAACTTAAAAAAAGTCTGTAACTATGTCAGTAGCACACCACTTCACATTGCTGGACATAACGGCAAGTTGCAACACATAAAAAAATCTTCCAAATAAAACCATATAAGACTTGTATAACAAGCCTTGTACTGCAATGTGAGGTCAATGTGTCAATGTGCCAGTCCACGTGCCTCCCCCTGCTCGGGGCATTAACTGCATGGAGCAAGGGCGCATGCGCAAAGGGCCAACGCCCACGTCCTCGACACGGAAACTGGTGCAGTCTTAGATAAACGAGTGAGTGGGCTCCTCTCCTTACCGACAGAGACGATCTTTGCCTGGACGAGCTGGCACGTGCGTTAAGGGCGGTGCTCACCGTGACTCCCACCTCGCGCCCCACCGCTCCTCCTCCTTCTCCATCACGTTTCCTTTCTCTGCACAGATTGTGTGTTTGCTCAAAAAAACTATCGCCGGAGATTGGACGGTGAATGTAGGTCAGGAGCTGCTCGGGCAAACACGAGCACCGTTAAACAGCCTGTGTCCTCACAGAAAGCACCCACAAGACTAAAATGTAAAAGAATTACATTTATGTCAAGTAGCTCATTTATTCACAACCCCCCTTATTCTGGATAGGTGAGCAGAGAATGAGAAATTCCTCACTGCAGCCTTCCTTCCTTCCCGCATGTAGGGCATTAGGCAATGGGGTCACGGTGTGTTTGATATTAAAGTCAGCACCTGCTCTAGATCTCAATGTCCTCAGCTCACAGCTATCGGTTTCAATTAGCCTGCAGGGATCTAATGATAGAACATTTTCTTGTCACAGACCTCCAACAATGTTCATCCCCAACATTCCTCCAGATTTTTGACTGTCTGCTTATTATACTCCCCCAACATAGCCTATTTCCTAACCAGTGAAGAAGAAAAAATGACACAGTATTTGTATGAACTGATCCAACTCAAGTTTGGTAACATGTGAGAGTGAGTTTACATTTACTGAAGTACTGTAATTAAGTACAAATTTGAGGTAGGCTACTTACTTCAGTATTTCCATTTGATGCTTTATACTTTTACTCCACTACCTTTCAGACACACACAGATATATTGTAATTTTTCACACACATATTTAACAGCTAGTTACTAGTTCATTTCAGATTTTGGTAACACTTCCTTTTACAGGTCTGCAAATTTCATGGTAATTAGGTGATAATTAGCAAGTAACCTATTTGAAATTTCTTTGACATTACTGCGAAATTACTCCAATATTTACTTCAAAATTGATCAAAAATTACTTTATTATAAACATTATTTAATAATTATATGCTAAAATAGCATATAATGGTTAAAATAGGGCCCTTAGGCTTGAGAATAGGCTTTTGTCTACACAAATGTAACCTGGTAGCTGATGTAATGATTCAGGGAGTTTTTTAAGAAATTTCAAAGAAGTTATTTGCTAATTATTATCTATTTATCCGTAGACATGGAAATAAAGCATATTAATTAACTTTATATTCTTTTCCTGGAAATGTATTAAATAAATTACCAGCTATTGGGAAATAGCGGAATATAATTATTAAATAATGTTTGTAATAAAATAATTTTCGATAAATTTTGAGGTAGATATTGGGGTAATTTGGCAGTAATTCCAAAGAAATTTCAAATAGGTAACTTGGTAATTATCACCAGAAAATGGTGAAAAATGTCGATCAGCCCAAGATGACGTCCTCGAACGTCTTGTTTTGTCCAAACTCAAAGATATTCAGTTTACTGTCATAGAGGAGTAAAGAAACCAGAGAGATCTGGATTCAGAGCATTTTTACTTTTTTTCCTTTAAAAATGACTCATACTGATTAATCGATTATCAAAATAGTTTCCGATTAATTAAAAAAACGATTGATTTTTGCAGCTCTACTGTATATAAAAATGATGTATAATGAGAATAAATAAGAGGCAAGAACAATAATAAGAGTAGTTAAAAGCTTACCTCGACCAACTGCAACATTAGACCTACTGCTTAAACTTGAAAACTGGACTGTAGCTGCAGCAAAAACATATGTAACTTTTAAAAACGACTTAATAAAATAAAGCTAATCTCAGAAATTACATCCACCTGTCCTTTAGGAAATATTGTCTTTGTAGCCGAATGATACAGCCATTGATTAACTTCAGCACAGGACTCATGAAACAGTTCATAGTAAGGGAGACTCCTTTATTTTACTAAATAAGATTTATCAGTACTGTTTGTTCTACTAAAAGTTCTTTATTAGAAAATCATTAAAAAATGTCCCCATACTGTTTACTACTAGGTAAAACTGTTTTATATTTATGAAACAACATTATTGATAAACAGCTATTTAAGTTGTTTTAATAAAACCCAATCAGCAAATTTACATCACATTTAGGTACAATAAATAAGTCACAACAGATGTATTACCTTATTATTAAAATGATTCCATGTGTTGTTGTTTTTGGCTCAACTTCCTGTTTAATGCTTGCTCCACCCTTTTCAACGACTCATATTAACAAAACAGTGAGATATTGATAAGAGTTTGTATTGAAGGGCGGAATGCAAAGCAAGTTTATTTATAATGATAACAAAAGTAGTTTATTTATGCATATATCTTGTGAGGAAATAAATGTTCTATAATACCTTATGTCCCATACCTGAATTCACCCAATGTTTATTAAGTGGAATAAATGAATAAATAAATAAATAAATACATAAATGTATGTATGTATGTATGTATGTATGTATGTATGTATGTAATAGGCATACAGGGTTCCGTGGACCCCAATGGGAGACTCACTGAAGTAAAGAGATCCTCAACACAAAATGTTCTTCCTGAAACAGAAGCCTACAGAATATGTAATAAGTAATTGAACAGCGCCTCTCTGTGGTTTAAATCAGTTGTGCAGCTTCACTTCTGGTGGACTAGACAGATGTGACTATTGCTGCTGTTGTCGTTGTACCAACCAAATAATCAGGTCCTCTGGACACGAAGAGTTATTTGGGGCATATAGTCGGTTTTAACATCAGAGCTCAGGAAATTTTCCTTGCGACTTTCACTTCAGACTCAAGGAGGTTTAATAGCTAAGGCTAGGGTAGGAACTTCGCTTCAGTCTAGTATGATGTTTCATCAAATCGCTAATTAGCTAATGTTAGTGAGATTGATATTTTTTTTGTTACTTAAAAAATGATTTGATTTCACTGTGATATTTTTTTTCAGGACTGGATGACCATACATTAAAGTGGCAGTAGGCAGTATATTTTTGGCATCATTGGGCAAAAATTCCATAATAACCTTTCAGCATATTGTAATTCAAGTGTTCTGAGAGATAACTAGACTTCTGCACCTCCTCATGGCTCTGTTTTCAGGCTTTAAAAAATCTAGCCTGTGACGGGAGACTTTGACCAATCACAGGTCATTTCATTGAGAGCGTTCCTATTGGCTGTGCCCCGGTCATGTGGCGTTCCTTCACCAGATTTTACAATGGCGGCGGCGTCACAAACTTTCTCATTTTACAGCTAAACAGTGCACTACAAGATGATTCTGAAAACATTTAAGGCGAGAAATAGGCATTAACGTAACAGAATATTATTTCATATTTGATCAGCGCTGCCTAGTTTGACCATTTGATCTGATTTCGCGAGTGATTGACAGCTGGCTCTCATAGACGGCAGATGGACAGCGGACCTCAGATCAGCTCCGACTGCTGGTTTTCCGGTCTGTAAAATCTTGCAGATGCCGTTAGGAGCACCGGAGGACACCGGAGGACACAGAGGCACATGATTTTTTTCAGGTTACCTGTTTCATATACTACTGTCACAATATAGAGACCGTTTTATAAAAATAACTTTTTTAATCATATTTGCTCCAATCTTGCCTACTACAGCTTTAGCGTCAGGGCTAATTATTGTTTTGTAGCCTATGTGTGGCATTTGGCGTCTTCAGTTAGAGCTCTCCTGCGCACCTGTATGAGAGCACCAGGGTTTTCCAGATGTGCGATAATTATCGTATTTGTACGATAATTTTGCTCTCTGTACAATGTCTGATCAATAACGCCCAAAAGTGACATGATGTACGATAATTTGACCATTTTTTGTGACGCTTACAATTAGTAGTTTGTTTTAGCCTGCGCTGTCGCATTTGAATTCATTTCCAGATCCTACGTCTGTGTTAACGCTTCTCTTCTCCCGTGACCTCTTCCCAGCCAATCATGCTCGGTGTGGGCTATGATGTTGATGAATGTTACTCACGAGCACGGCTGCTCAACGCTCATTTGAAGAGAGTTTGCCCGGGAGATAGCTTTGAATACACCAGTAAGCCCAGTTATTTATTCGATTAGCTTTGTTTATGGCCTTAACTGTTTTCATGCAGAGTATGAACAGGCTTCCGGTCATGCTGTCTTATTTAATTTTATAACAGTAGGCTATTACAAAGCAGCTTGTTTTTTTTTAAATAAAACAATGTGGGTAGTTTTGTAGGTGTGTCAAAAGTTTTTTAAATACGTGTTTGTAATATTACACATTTATGCCTATTTGTTCTTGTGGTTATGGCTCACTTAATAATAATAATCATTTTCCTCAAATCATTTTCAGCCTCTGGTACGAGGCTTTGGTGTAGGCTTGGTATTACAGTAAGCCTTACAGTAATAATTCCAAAATAGTAAAATACTGTACTACACAGTATGCCAAAAAAAATAACAGTATAATACTGTACTTATTTTATAGTATGCTAAAAACGACTGTAGTCAGTTTTATGGTAATTTTATCGTGGTATGAAATACAGCAACTCGATAATTGTTGCAAGTAAGTTACTGTTAATTTGACAATAAACATTTTACAGTGCACCCCTCCCCATCAGAGCTATGGGTCCAAAAAGCATTACTATTTATTTTCCACAAGGTGGCAGTGCTTGTATAGCTGAAAGTATGTGAGGAGCTGGCTTTATTTTCAGTAGGCTGTGTTGGATATTTCATCAAGTTCTCCAAGTCCTCACAAGGTTTAACTTCAGCGGTATAAGGGCTTTAAAACTTCAGCTTAGGTGTGGATGAATGTGTTTACCTCAGCAAAGATGCATGGAGGACTAAATTAGACATAAAATACATTAGCATTGGTTCTCTAATTAGAGTTGTAAGGCCACAGAAATATGAGCAGCCAAGCCTCAGTAACTCTGTTTGGAGTACATGCACACACTGTGCTACTGAGGCCATGTATTTGAGGGTTGTCAAAACATACTGTGACTTGTGGAATTTACAAGAGTTTTTCAGTCTTATTGCTCTGCTGTTACTGCTCCAAGTGACACCTGGAAAATGACCGGGGCTATCATCCATCACTTTACGACTCCTCCATGATGCACTCAGTATTGACATGTAACATTAATAGTATATTGACAGTTTTTAAAGGTGTGATATTTTTGTAATATTTTTAGTGGGGATGTAATGTCGCTTCACCTGGAAAGTTTTAAAGGAGTATCTTTGTTATTTTTGACTCTGTAGAAATGTGGCAGTGTTACACTCTATTGATGGCTTCTCATGTGAACTGAAATCAATACAGAGGCAGCAAATGCAAAGCCCAGGTTTAGATCCAAAGCCTGGGTTTAGATGCTATATGACAGAGGTTTATCCCCCACCCTTGCCTCATAACCAGACAGACTAAAAGATGATGCACCATATAGCAGACTCAAATGGGACAGGAACAGCATTATAAACATGGAGTAGCCTAACATTATAAATTAATTTAATTTGAATGATGATATTCAGCCTTCTCTTACTTTCCCTTTCCAGCTGACATGCAGAAACGGCTCCACTGGACCAGGATGGGGGTTTACTTCCACCGTCAGGAGAGGTGAGTTTAAACGATAACGAAAAGCAACAACAATGTGATGGACAGCAAATAAATACGAAGGCATGTCTCAAAAAAATAAACCTGACAAGAGAACATCAATTAGAGCGTAATAACTAATTCGATTTGATCTTCCATAAACAAGTTTTCTCAGTAGCAGGCGTTACCCCGTCTGAAGGGCCGACATCAGCCTCGAGGCAGACACACAGCTGCTAATATGAAAAGTCGAGCAATTTAAAAACAGTGAAAACAGTGGTTGGTATGAGTACAGTGGCAGCAGACTTGGTGTGTAGCGTAGGAAAAACTGACATCATGGGCGAGGTTGGCAATGGCAAATTGTCAGTTTATGAGTGTCAATGGGGCTGTGTAGTCGAGCTTTGCTCTTATAGCCAGGGGCGCAGCGGGGGGGTGGGTGGTTTCTGAGGCTCCAGCCCCGAATGTTTTCTCAAAAGCTCTGAATCTTTTACGTTTTTAAAATACCTTCAACTTTGTGTCATTTCCCCTCAGTCTCTCTGACTGGACCAGCAAATGAATGGAGCAAAAGTTCTATTACTGGGGAAATATTGCCATCTATGTCCGCCCATTGTCACGGGGGGGGGGGTGGTTGGTTATTAGGGCTGGATAAAATCAAATACCACGATAATATTGACCAAATACCTCAATATCGATATTGCGACGATATTGTAGGGTTGATATACACCGATCAGCCATTACATTAAGACCACTGACAGGTGAAGTGAATAACATTGATTATCTCGTTACAATGGCACCTGGCAGTGGGGGGGATATATTAGACAGCAAGTGAATATTTTGAAGCTTTGAACTTTGTGTTGGAAGCAGAAAAAATGGGCAAGAGTAAGGATGTGAGCGACTTTGTCAAGGGCCAAATTGTGATGGTTAGACGACTGGGTCAGAGCATCTCCAAAATCTGCAGCTCTTGTGGGATGTTCCCGGTCTGCAGTGGTCAGGACCAACCAAAAGTGGTCCAAGGAAGGAAAACCGTTGAACCGGCAACAGGGTCAGACCCAAGGCTCATTGATGCACGTGGGGAGCGAAGGCTGACCCGTGTTGTCTGATCCAATAGAAGAGCTACTGTAACTCAAATTGCTCTAAAAGTTGATGCTTGTTCCGATAGAAAGGTGTTAGAACACAGTGCATCGCAGTTTGTTGCGTATGGGGCTGCGTAGCCACAGACCGGTCAGGGTGCCCATGCTGTCATAATGTTATGGCTGATCGGTGTATATATATATTTCACAATGAGATTTTTGATAAATAATCATCAGTAATGTGGATATAATGACTTAGTTGGTAAAGACAAATAATAAAACAGTTATAACAGTTAGTTCAGAAAATGACTTCACTTTACTGTAATGCAGCCTTTAAAAACAGGAAAACCCAAGACTAGTCTCATATCACAGTATCGATATAATATTGATATATTGCCCAGCACTATATGCTACTACTACTACTATGCTATCTTCTAAAGAAAACTAATACATATAACTGAGTAAAAGTTCTTCTATTGGCCTAATATTCAATTCAGAGTATTGAAGGACATATTTAATTGGCATTGTTGGGGATCCTTGATTTGCAAGTAGAGCAACCCAGATTATTATGGTATGGATTCAAATGGAGCAGATTTTCTGAGAACTCTACTCCAGCGTAGTATAACAAAAATAGGTTTTAAGATTAGTAATGCGCCAAATTCCTTCCATAGCTGTGCATGTTATTTAGCTTCAAAATAGTAACATCAGACAATTTTACCTCTTTTTAGGTAGCAGGAGTGAAAATGACAATTATCCTCAACATTTGTTGTGTTATGGTCTCAGAATGATGAAGAAAGTTGGAGAACAATTAGATACAAAACAGGATGTTGGCTCTACAGGATAACTTTTTTTCCCTTGGCCACTATCTTTTGTATTCCCAAATTATGTACAGATTTTTAGGCATTCTTTTATCAAATGGCTTGAAAAATATAGCTGCCGTAAATGGGAAACAAAAATCTCCCCGGGGGGAGGATTCCCCCGGACCCCCCTAGGTCTGGGCTGAGCCCCGGATGTTTACCACGTCTGGCTCCGCCCCTGCTTGTAGCAATGGACTATAATAATGACATGCCAGGTATGTTAGTTCAGGTGGAGGCAGAGCCGGTGTGGGCTTCTCAGGTAGCGGGATATCTTCTGTGGGACACCGAGCCTAGGATGTTGCCTTTCCTTCTTTTTCTTCTCTGTCTCTCTTCCTCCTCTCCAGTAATTGTTTAAGCAGCAACCGCCATGTTAAGAAACAAATGGAAACGGTCACATATAGGTCTCCATCACCACAAAGCCAAAACAGGATGTCAGCTTCTAACATACCCAGAATAGAAAGGTTTCTGGTCTACGCAGTAAATGTAAATTCATCATTTGAGCTTTACAGTAGGCATGTCCAACTTTTATTTCAACAGAGATGGAGGTCACTGGAGTTACAGGCATACGCTGGACTCCTGATATTAGCAACATAATCAAAATAATCATTTAAGATTTGATCAGTACAAAATGAGGAATAAAATGTTCTAAACATGTTAAAATGACAACAGAACAGAACAGAAATGTGATAATGGCTTCATCTAATTGATTTGTGATTGCAAATAAACACGAAATGCCCAATCAATAGAATTACTACAATGATTTGCATTGATATTCAAGCTGTGTATCAACACTTGCAAACCAGACAATAAAACATGATGAACTTGATTATGTATTTTGATCATCCACTACTGATGCAATGCTTACAGTGAGTAACACATTTTCCCTGTACTATAGTGATTGGTGCAGAAGATAGCTCAAGTTCACAAAAGATATTTTACTTCACATGGTGGGAAATCTGATGGGAATATAGCCTAAGGAACTGCTGGTCACAATAAAATGAACAAAACAAACACATTAACAACAAGCTACATGAAATATTGACGCATTAAAGGAACAGAGTGTAACATTTCGGGGGATTTATTGGCAGAAATGGAATATAATATTCAGAACTATGGTTTCATTAGCGTATAATCACCTGAAACTTAGAATTGTTGTGTTTTCGTTAGCTTAGAATGAGTCCTTCATATCTACATAGGGAGCGGGGCCTCTTCACGGAGTCCGCCATGTTGCTCCGCCATGTTTCTACAGTAGCCCAGAACGGACAAACCAAACACTGACTCTAGAGGGAGCCTGTCATGTTTTTACGTTACCTGAAGGCCACCGTAGTTCTCCGACACGCTTGTGCTCCACAGCTTTGAGTGCAAAACCGTGGTACCACCAGCTGCAGTCTGACTTCTGTTGCTCCTAAAGTATTGTTATTATTGTATGGATGGCCTCTGAGAGGGGCGAACGGCGTTACCATGGTTTTGCACTTGGTGGCTGGTGTTAGTCTGTCAGTCTTGGAAAGGGAGGAGTGAGCGGAGGGGTACTCAGTTGGTTGCAATCTGCAAACACACCACTAGATGCCGCCAAATCCTACACGCGGTACCTTGAACTGTAGGTCATTAAACCACCATTTGGGGAACATTCAGAAACCATGTTAGTCTCTTGATAAAAGAAAACAAAGCCAGTGATAGTAGTAATAACCTACGTATGTGTTGACAGGCAGCTTCTTTTGAAGGGGGACAACTCCATCCCTACTGTATTAACTTTTGTTTAAGTACAGTGAGGAAAGAAGCTGTATGTTTTTACAATTCCCAGGGATCATGGCACTCACACCTTGGGGTCAGAGCCAGGACATCTGACATCATTTTTCTGCATCTAGTTTCGAAATAATCACATTAACTCATACACGGTTGAGAAAAGTTTAGGCAAATAAAACTACTTTGGTTTAGGTTTGGAAAGCATTGTGGTTGTGATCGATGAAACCAATATTGAACAAATTCGGGCATAAATCCGACAGTTTGTTCTTGGTAGCAGACTGGATTTGTGGTTCTTCACAGGGGGTTAGAGGAAGATTTATAAGATATTACCTTCGGTCTGGTCCACTTTTTGGCAGTTGACTGCATGTGTTGGAGTGAAATGTCACTCCTTCTACTAGAAACTTGAGTATCATGGAACTTGCTTCAGTTTAAAGGAATGGTTGAACATAAAATACACTTATTTGATTTCTTGCTGACAGTTAGATAAGATTTATACCACTCTCATGTCTGTACACTGGATATGTAGCTGGAGTCGGCAGCCGGTTAGCTTAGCTTAGCATAAAGAGTGGAAATAGGAGGAAACCACTGGCTCTGTCCAAGTGGAACAAAATCCACCTACCAGCACCTCTAAATCTCACTAATTGACATGTTATATTTAGTTTGTTTAATGTGTTCTGTTTTATGGGGGGTTATGTGCCAGACTATTTCTAGGCCTTGACTGGTTTCTTACCCAGTTGCCAGGCAACATATATCTCCAGGCAACTCCATGAAGTTACCGGTCCAGGCCAAGAAATAGTCCGGCACATAACCCCCTGTAAAATGGCGAATTGTCAGTTTTTCTACAGTCTTAACTAAGTTAAGCTAACAGGCTGCTGGCTGTAGCTTCGTATTCACTGTCCAGACATGAGAGTGGTATCAATCTTCTCGTCTAACTCTCGGCACAAACACGAATAAGCCCAAAATGTCAAACTATTCCTTTAAAACGGGTATTTGAGGGCAACGTCTACTGATATTTTACAAAGTTTCCGAATGTGTGGGTCGAGTAGGAGCACGTCTTTGTGGACTGTCTCATATTGAGGATGAGGTGCTAGCGGGGCAGTGAAGCATAACAATTGTGCATTTTGCGATAAAAGCAACAAATTTGGCACAGACGTAGGATATCGGCGTGCTGCAAATTTGGCCCCTCATTTTTCAAAATGGCTGCCAAATAGGCATTAAATATTCCTAATTGTTACAGAAAACTGATTTTATGAGTCTTGGTGATTTCCAAGGTGTCTTCAAGTTGATTAGATCAGATGTCAGAAGATCATAGACATGTCTTTTTCCCCTCTTTATTTTTTAATCTGAGAAAAACGTGAAATCCAGGCTGCATCACTGAAAGAGCCGTTTAAAGGGGGTGGCCGTAAATTGACCCTTCGCTAAGTCCCGTCCCTCCAACGCAGACTGGCCAATCATAGCGTAGCATCGGCCAGCTCTGACCAGGGTCCGACAACTCCACAGCTCTGCTCCATAGACTCTCCGGCGATCATTTCAGATTGTCTTCATTTTCAGGCTGGTTTTGTGGATTTCGAGCTAGTCATGGTTAAACGTTGTGCCTGGGGGGCCGTGTAATAGTGATAGTTACCTGGAGAGGTTGAAAACATAGATGTATAAAGAGAAGGAGATAAATGTTTCTAAAACCTTTACGTAAACCCTGTGGAGCTAACATTAGCAGAGTACGTTAGCACAACATTAAGTGTTAGCACTATGCTACGCTAGCTACTGAATGTATACACATGCTACTTTTGCTTTTTAGTGATTGTAACAGTGAATGAAGACCTACCCGCCTTTACAGGAACAGTGTTGTTCCTTAATTTCATTGTCTTCTGTCTCGATCGCCAGGTGATGGCGGTTCACTTTTACACTGTGATCTTTGGGCTTTACCTTCTATCTTTATCTTTTTAACCTGTTTTCGCTGCTGAATCAGTTCATCCTGATATATCCTCCAAACGCATATTGTAGATCCTTCTGTCGGCTTCTCTCTGAAATCGCTTTTTCATATCACGTAGTAGCAGCGGCTAGGGGCGGGGCTTAGCGAAGGGTCAATTTGGAAAGGCCTTGTGTCTGAGGCTGAAGGAGAGGGACATGATGCGGGAGCCACCGTGACACTTCTCTCGATCTTCTTCATCTTCTCCTCCTCCTCCTCCAATTACCCGTCTTGATTTCTCCCCCATCCAATCATTTCATTTTCGCAGCGCTGCGCCCTCCAATCACCATCTGTCCTCCAGGCAGCAACACTTATACATATCTGCTGTAATTAGACAATCACTTCCACATGTGGATCAAACTCCTTCAACCACTCAACCCCTACCTCACCCTCCCATCCGCCCACTGTCTCCTTTTTCCTCCCTCTGTTTTTCTTATTTCCCCGTCTCACACTCTACTACCCTCCGTGTGCCCCTTTTCACTTCTTCTCTCCCCCTCTTTCTCCTCTCTTTCTGATTGAATTACCATAAGTGCAGGTCTTGGCCAAAATATGCCAGCTTGTTCTGATTAAAACTGTCCTTGTTATACCAGAGACTTTTTCCAAATGGCTGTGAGCAGTTTGTGTGTGTGTAGAAGGGGGGGGTTAGGAGAGAGAGAGAGAGAGAGGGGGGTTCACATGCTGTTTTGTGTTGAAAAGAAAAATGCAGCCAGACAACATTATATGGCGAAAGATAAAGAGTGGAAGCCCCAGAACAAGATGGGGACAGAGTGGAAGGAGATGGAGAGGCAGCGCGGTAAAGCGGGAGGGATCAGAATGAGACAGTAATGGTAGTTGACAGAGCTGGGTTCACAACAGGTTCATGGTGACATCATGGTTGAATTTTGGGGAACATTTATATAGGAAAAACTATTCGCTGTTCATTGGATGCACATGTACACCCCCAACCTCCTCTTTCTTTCCCGTCCTCCTTTCTTTCTTTCTTTCTTTCTCCACTTAGCCACAAACACTAATCGATGCAAACAACATCAAATATGCAAATTCGCGTTGGCACTTTAAAATTTTTGGTCGCACTATTTGTGTTTCTTTGTTTACGTATGTGCTTTACCCAGATTTTGCTTGTGTTTGAATAAAAAAAAACCTAATATCTCAGGTCGTGTGTTAAACTTTATAACCCCAAACTGACAACTGCTACCCAGAGTGTCGCTCCTTTTTCTCCCTCCTATATCCCCCCCCCCCAGTCCTCGTTTTCTTTCCTCCTTTGCTCCCACTTTTTTTTTTTTGCCTGCAAGTCTAGCCAACCCACACCACTGGTACAGTATGTTCTTTGTGTGCATGTTTAGCTGTTTGAGAGACAGAAAAGACATAAAGGAGCCCAGGGACCCGAAACGTGTTTATGGTGTATGTGTGGGTGTGATTATATTTGTGTCAGCTCTTTTTCTTGCTTGAAGAAAATTAACAGCAGGGAGTTGTGGTGTATTAAAGGTTCTTTGTGTCTTGAGCATTTTTTTTTTTTTTTTTTTTTGGTGCCAGTGTCTTTTGGTTTGTGGGCATTTGCCAGCCTTAGTATGAGTGTAACTCTGCCTTTGCCTTCGATGCATGTACGGTTGTATGTTTGTGTGTGCCCGAGCGAGAGAGCGAGCTTGTCATGCATGCCTGTCATCCTCTGCATGCCTCTCCGTGCACCACAGAGCTTCACATGACATCAATCTGAGAGCAGTGGGATAGTGATCTCATTACCAACAGCCTGTTGCTGATTAAAACCTGCCGTCTGCACCCTCCTCCTTCACCCTTTCTTTTCTTCTCCCTCCTCTCCTGCTTCCTTGTCCTTTGCTCGCCCCCCCCCCCCTTCCTCCTCCTCCTCCTGCCTCCTGCCTCCTCCACCCCTCAACTCCAGAGTCGCACCATTCTGTGGTTTCTCCGCTGCTCGCTGCCAAAAGGGCCCCATTTCGAGCTCTGCAGAAAGTTATAAGCTCCCCTCTTTTTCCTCTTCAGTTTTCCTCCTTTGTTTCTTTGTTCTTGCTTCTTTTTACTGTACACCTTTAGGCCGTCTTTATCAAAGGCCTCCAATATCCTTCCTGCAGGCCTCATCGAAACCCTTCTCATGTTCCTAATCTGCTTTCTTAGTCAACCCTTTTGACACTAAATAAGAACAAAGACAAGAGAGAATGAAAATTTCTGTGAATGTGTCTGAGTGTGTGCATGTATCAACATGTTGTGCTTATTACTGCCCCATAGATTTACAGTCAGAAATATACAAATGCTTCTTTCACACTCAGCCAGATGTTGTACCCTCCCCTCCTCTTTGCGCATTTCACTGACACAGAAACACAAACGGGGCTAACCTTTCACCTCCCTCGCCGACACTGTTGCTGAGAAGTGTGGCAGTAACTCAGATGGTTGAAGCCTCTGGACGGTCCCCAGTTCCATATTTGTTACAAAAGTGATCAAAAAATGTCAAGTTTCATAGCAGAAAATGCAGATTTTGACAAAGGTTTAATGTAGATCAGGACTGTCTAAAATAGTTAATCGCGATTAATCGCAAGCTAATCGCACATTTTTTTATCTGGTCAAAATGTACCAGAAAGGGAGATTTGTCAAGTATTTAATACTCTTATCAACATGGGAGTGGGCAAATATGCTTGCTTTATGCAGATGTATGTATAGTATTATTACTGGAAATCAATTATCAACATAAAACAATGACAAATATTGTGCAGAAATCCTCACAGGTAATGCATTTGGCATAAAAAATATGCTCAAATCATAACATGGCAAACTCAAGCCCAACAGGCAACAAAAGCTGTCAGTGTGTCAGTGTGCTGACTTGACTATGACTTGCCCCAAACTGCATGTGATTATCATAAAGTGGGCATGTCTGTAAAGGGGAGACTCGTGGGTACCCATAGAACCCATTTTAATTCACATATCCTGAGGTCAGAGGTCAAGGGACCCCTTTGAAAATGGCCATGCCAGCTTATCCTCGCCAAAATTTAGAGTAAGTTTGGAACGTTATTTAACCTCCTTCTCAACAAGCTAGTATGACATGGTTTGATGGTCGGTACCAATGGATCCCTTAGGTTTTGTAGTTTCAGATGATAGCAGTATCTTCACTCTAGCTTTAAAACTGAGCCCGCTACAACCTCCGAAAGATCGATTGCGTTAATGCGTTAAAGAAATTAGTGGCGTTAAAACGAATTTGCATTAACGCGTTATTATCGCGTTAACTTTGACAGCCCTAATGTAGACATTAAATACTGTGTTTATGTTAATATACTCAATGATTTTTTAAGTTTCCATTCAGTAGTGTTTGTGTGGTAAAATGTGCTGAGCTAGGAAACAACAGAATAATTATCTGTCTCCTATTTGTACATTAAGTCCCACACTAACAAAATCCATTCCAGATATTTCTTTTGTTCTACTATTGAAAACACACACACATTGTATCACTGCAGAGAGCTATTTACTTATTCATTTATCCCTCCCTCCCTCACCATGTGGCTTGGATCTGTTGTTTCCATGTCATATATGACAGGAACCCATGAAGAGGTCAATTTCACAGAAGTGTGTTGCCAACATGTTTTGTATATTTTACCATAAAACTACGAGAATATGCATTCAACACCTAATTTAGGAAGTGGGATTAATTTTGGTGATATCGTACAGTTTGATGGTGCAATGCTTTGTTCCATCCTTTATGTAAAGCCCCCAATATTGTGGCAACAAGACATAACTTGCTTTTGTTGCTGTATATACTGTATGTGTCTTTTATAAGGGCAGAACAGTTCGGGGACTGTTTAAAGCATTTAGAGTAGTTCATTTTTTTCATGAAAACTCTTTTGTTTAGTAATAGGGATAAATAAAAGGCCCTCTGTATAGTCTGGTTTGGTTTAAATTGAATGTAATATGGAAAGCTAACATTTTTAGGCATTTTTATAAAAGTTCCTTTTTACTTAAATTTTTCATTTTTGTTTCCAGGCATGAATTTATTTTATTTATACCTATAATTACAATTATTCACGCAGATTTGTTGTATGGAGCAGACTTACTCAACAATAATGACAAGCTTGTTGCAATTTTCTTGGTAATTTTAGGACAAACTGTATGAATAATTTACTCAAAGCTGAAGTCTCTAAGGAGAAATTTGCTCCGGCCGGTGGGCGGTGCTTGGTTTTGGCTCGACTGTTTTCAACATGGCTACCGGGTCACAAACAATCTCATTTTACAGCTAAACAGTACACTACAAGATGTTTCTGAGAACATTTGAGAAGAGAAATAGGCATTACAGCAACAGAATATTGATTCATATTTGATCAGCGCTGCCTAGTTTGACCGTTTGATCAGAGTTTGCGAGTTTCGCGTGCAGAGATTAACAGCGGCTTTAGAGACAGCTCAACTCTGATTGGTTGTTTTCGTTCGGGCGTGGTAGAATCTTGCAAATGCCATTAAGAGCACAGGAGGACACAGAGGAACATGATTTTTTTTCCCCCAGATTACCTGTCTCATGCACTACTGTCAGGATATAGTGACGTCATATTTGTTCAAAGTTACCGAGTGCAGCTTTAAGTGTACATAAATGTCATTGTTAGGAGACATGGTTTATAAAAACATAATATTTCACTATTTCTAAATAAATATTAAACTTCTGTTGAGGACTTAAAACAGTTATTTCATGTTTTTAAACCTTCTTAACCAGTTAAACTGAGAGTGTTTTGCAAGGTGACCTGCGCTGACTGTAGTGGGCCGACTCACCACTGAGGCCAGTCAGTCCGACAGTAGCAGACAGTTTTATCTCTGACATGAAGAGGCAGGTAGCTCTGCCCCTCAGGGGCCGACTGGCCAGGTTTGGTCTCATCACGGATCAAATGTATCACCATTAAATGCTTCCTTACAAGAAATCCGCTGGGTTGATTTGCTTATAGGAAAATCCTGTAGGAGGAAAAGAGTCCACTTGAACTGATTTAAAGGTGCGGGAACTGCCGGGAGAAAGGCCCTTTGTATTTCTCAGGCTAGGAAAGATGGAAAACAGCTCATGGTAGTTTGCATTTTGGAGATTTAATGAAGTCCTCTAACATATATACCAGGCTCGTATAATTTTCAGATATCTATACTGTGGATTTGGGTAACACTTCATTTTACAGGTCTGCAAATTTCATGGTAATTAGGTGATAATGTGCAAGTAACCTATTTGAAATTTCTTTGGAATTACTGCCTAATTACCCCAATATTTACCTAAAAAATGATTGAAAATTACTTTATTATAAACATTATTTAATAATTATATGCTTAAATAGCATATAATCGTTAAAATAGGGCCCTTAGGCTTGAGAAGCGGCTGCGCGCTGCTCTTCATCGGAGGTGGAAAACCAAAGCTAATAGAAGACACTTCTGATCGGGCACAAATCTCACCATTGTGTGACTTGTTGTCTACACAAATTTAAACTGGTAGCTAATGTAATGATTCAGGGAGTTTTTTAAGAAATTTCAAAGAAGTTATTTGATAATTATTATCTATTTATCAGCAGACACGGAAATAAAGCATATCAATTAACTTTGTATTCTTTTCCTGGAAATGTATTAAATAAATTACCAGCTGTTTATTACTGCTTATTGGGAAATAGCGGAATAAAATTATTTAATAATATTTATAATAGACATATGTCCAGAGTCAAGTCCCAAGTCAAGACAGTCAAACAAAGTAATTTTCGATAAATGTTGAGGTAAATATTGGGGTAATTTGGCAGTAATTTTAAAATAAATTTCAATTAGGTTACTTGCTAATTATCACCTAATTACTATGAAATTTGCGGACCTGTAAAATGAAGTATTACCTGGATTTGTTGTGTACATAATATGTTGCACACTCTTCTTATTTGACGACCTTATTTTGTGTTTAGTAGTATTTGCAATTTACTGTAAACAAGTTTAATTTGTACAGTTGTTTACATGTGATCTGCCCGTGCAGATTGACTCACTGTTTGCATTTGCATTACTCATTTTGTTATATGAAAACAAAATTGACGCTGAACGTTGCATTTCCAGTTTTTGAGTTATTGTTTCCATCGTCCTGAGTCATAAGGACACTGATGTTGAGAGCATTTCTTTCCCATCGGGGATATGTAGTCACAATAAAGCACTGAGTGGCCCTTGATTGGCCCCAGGCCCCTGGACTCCCACATCGGCTGGCCACGGCCCCAAAGTCGAGGCATTGTAAACACGGAGCGAAAGCCAAGGGCTGATACTGATATCCCCAAAGGTGTGCAGCCCTCTGCAGCATGTGTGTTTGTGTATGTCTGTGGGTTAATGACTGTTTCATTAGTGCGAGTGTGTGTGTGTGTGTGTCCACGGACCGCTCGGCTGTGTGTGTGTGTGTGTGTTAGTGTGTGTGTGTTAGTGCAGGCCTATCTTTGGATGGTGAGCAGTGGAGGAACAAATTTAGAAATGCAAAACAAACACTCACAGAGTTGAAATCCAACAAAAGAGCGTTGACTGACAGTACAGTGTAGAAGGAGTGGAGGTAAAGAGAGAGAGTGAGACAAAGAAAGAGAGAGAGAGAGAGACAGGGGAAGAGAGGGGGTGGGCAGCGAGTTGAAACCTAAGCTTTCTGGACCCTGTTTTCCCTTCCTTCGGGCATTCTGTGGCTGGTAAAAAATGTGCTGTATATTTGAAGTGTTGGATCACGTGACAAAGGCAGGGTTTGTGAATCAAAGTACACAATGATTTCAGGAGGAGAGAGAGAGAGAGAGGGGGAGAGAGAGGGTGTGTGTTAGTGAGAGAGAGAGAGAGAGAGAGAGAGAGAGACGGGAAAAGGAGAGGGAGGCGGAATGCAACAGGCTGAGCTCTATCGTCGCCGTGAGAGGGACTTCTGACTGACAAACACAACTACTACGCTCCTTCTCAGCTAGTTTCTCCGCTGACTCGCCCTCGCTAACCACCACACTGTGTTGCCGTGTTCACATCCCACGTCTGGTAAGTTTCATTCCCATTTTTACAAGATCTTCTTTTCCTTATAACTTCTGTCGGCGGCGTGTGTGTGTTGAAAAAAGAAGACATGTCAGAGCATGAGTGAGATGTGTGTGTGTGTGTGTGTGTGTGTGTGTGTGTGTGTTTCTCTTGTCTCTCTCTCTCTCTCTCTTTGTGTGTGTGTGTGTGTGTGTGTGTGTGTGTGTGTCTGGGACAGCACGAGCGGAGAGATTGAGTTTCCTGAGGACAGCTTTAATTGAGAACAGAGATTTCGAGCGAGGGAGAAAGAACAACAGAAACAGCTAAGGAGGGGAATGAAAGCTGATCGGCACTTGCATGTGCTCCGGGGCCGCTCCATGTGAGGAGACGAACGCTTGTGGAGAGATGTATGTGTGTTTTCCCCGCCGATGGATGCACATCTCTGTGGTTATTCATGACGTCATGAACTCACAGTTTTTGAAAGATTAAGAGGTCCTCTACACAGAAAAAGAAAGGGGAATGTGTTGTGTTAAATATGTTAGATTTACCCCTAAAAAAATTTGAGAAGAAGTTCCTACATACTGTCTTCTATCAGTCTCGTTGCCGTCTGAGTGCTACAGGTGAGCTCGGAAACCATCTCAGGCCATTTTTTTCTAGCAGCAGACGGAGTGGCTGCTCTAGCCTGCGGGCTCTCAGCCAACAGACTGGCTGTCAGACTTGATGGATCACTCCATCAGCACCACAAATGGCTGAGTAGGTCTGGTCTACCTGAGTATGAACACACTCAGTCACTCCTCCCCTCCCCGAAGGTTATGTAAACAGGTTTCCATCCACACAATTACATAAGCGGGATGGAAACACTGAAATAGGCTCCTCCGGATATCACAAGACAGTCTGCTGTGTGTCTAATCACTGCTGCTTTGCATTGTGTGTGTGTGTGTGTGTGTGTGAATACACTTTTACTGTCCCCCTTTTTATACAGCCTGTGAATCATTTCGTCCTCTGCGCGACATGTGCTGTATAAATACAGATGCGTTGCTTGATTGATGGTCGTGATTAAGATGCTATTTATCTGCTGAGTGCTTCTTCCCAGCTGATCCGAGCTGCCCTCGTCTGTCCGCTAACACCATCCTGCTGAGCATGCCACTCTACGCTCAACGCGAGGCCCTGCTGCCAGCTATTGTAGCGAACTCTCGACAAATCTATTCCAGATTAATTTTCCTTAATGTGCGGAGGAATGCTCATAAGCACGTCCACAGGAATAGGTGGACGAGTCTATAAGCGGGGCATAAACAGCTGGGTGCAAACAATTGATAGTATATTAGAGATCGCATTCTGGAGAGCAGTGACTGACTCGCTATAACTGTCCTTCTTTGTCGTCGCCTTCTTCTCCTTCTGATTGAATACAGGCTTGATTTTTACCATGCTTTTCATCACTTGGTCATTTTCTCTGTCAGTGGACGTCCGCAGAGTGCCGGCTACTGAGTGAACTCTTGTCTCTCTGATCCCAGGTCAGATTTATTCAGCTTTTAAAATCTCACATTTAGGGTGGATGCATCTGCTTTTGGTTAAGTCCTGTTTTTTTTCCCTTGGTTTCATCATTTGTAGAAGACATTTCGAGCAAGAAATGTGTGCATGGGTTTGGGTGTGTTGGATATAACTCCTTTAACTGCATTGCAATCTCATCTTTGTTCTCTACACTTTTCAAGAATGACAGCCCCTCAGGCTGAGCAGGCTGTCTGGCTCCTCTCCCTCTTTCTTTCTCTCTGTCTCACTGACTTCTTTCTTCTTTATTTCCTCAATATAAAAAAAAAAACCCTCCATCTTTGCTGGTCCGTGTCAGCTGAGTTTGATTTTGTACAGGGTTGTTCTTATGCTCTCTACACACAAATGGAAACTTGGAAACGTCCAAAACAAGAAGCGAGCTTTCGCTACTTGTTTTTGAGAGCAGAAGACACAAATGTTTTCTTGTTCTGCAGAATTACATACGGTCTACAGTTATTTTGAGAGCCATGCACTGGCTGTGGTTCGGCCTGACGTGCCCAATTGGCTTCAGAGATTTGGAAATCACTTGTAACATTCGTTATTACTTTCGCTGCACTTTTTCCAACATTCAAGGCTGAATGTGTCTCAGTGTGTCTAAAGAGTTTCTCAGTGTGTTTAATCGTGACCCGGGGCTGCTCTTCGGTACAGGCTACAAGTCCCTTTAAACACACTTCTAATCCTCCGTGTGGAGGAACAGCAAGGCACAGGTTTTGAGTGTGTCTGTGTGTAAGACATCGACGGTGGGGGGGTTCAGGCAGTCTTTAGACACACTTTTCACTTTAATACTAAATGAAAAGCTGCCTACCAAATGCCTCAATTAGGCCTGACCCATGGCCCGGGCTAGTGAGCCTGGAGCGACAGGACCTGACCCTGGCTCCGACCTGGAGACCTCCGGCAGCCCACAGGGTTGACTCCACATAATGACAACATTGTGTGTTTTATGAAGCATTACTATGATCAACATCATCCCCATTAGCACCGCTAACACAGAATTCACACTGTGTTATTCCAAGTATGTCGGACAGTTTAAATTTGTGTAAAGCTATAAGTCAGTCGAGAGTCAAATGACACTTTGTGGTAACGAATAAACAAGGTGCCCATAGTGACTTTCAGATAATTTTTTTACTGGCTGGAGATGATTTGATTATTGCGGATAGTGTGAATATGTGTTGATTATACTGTATTTTATAATCCAAGTTAACAATAATAATTTCTAGGGCTTTCCTCGATCAACGAAATTCTTAGTCGACTAACACTCATATGATTTTGTCGACTAATCGATTAGTTGATTTAATTAACAGATCTGTAAAACTATGTTTCTCCACAAAGAATCTCACAAAAGCACCACTTTAAATCTTGTGTTTACCACAGATGTGCTCACAAGTTTCTTGGAAATTCAACATGAAAAAAGCATAAAAAATGACAAATCGACTAAAGAAATCTTAGACCGATTAGTTGACTAATCGACTTAGAGGGGGAAGCCCTAATAATTTCTACATTAATTGATTCATTGTTTGACATCTTCAAATTGCCTGTTTTGTCCAAAAACAGACCAAAAACAGTTTAGTATAATAGAAGATTCAAAGAAACTGCAAATATTCATATTGAGGAAGTTGGAAAATTTGAGTGTTTAGCAGTTTTGAGTAAAAATTGGGGTAAATGATTAATCAATAATCAAAATGGTTGTTATTTTGTTGTCAATGACTAATCAATTAATTATTTTAGCTTTAAATACATTTTACTTAGAGCATAGAGCATCCCTAGATAGAGCATTTTTCTAGATGCTCAAAGACACTTAACATAACAAACTACATACTGTACTGTTAGAGATTCCATTGATTGTCAACTTGAAAATTGCAATGTTGAGGATACCGGCTCAATTTTAAGCATATTCAGCATAACTAAACTCTTTTCTGGGAACAGTGGTTGTGTCTATAAATATTTTTATATGATGGAAACATCCCTTTGGTATATTTACTGTAATTCTATTTTAATAGATGTGCTGTGGATTGAAGACTGAGTTGTAAGTCCAAGTCCGGGTGTGAAGTTAAAGGATTAGTTCAACATGTTTTGGAAATATGTTTATTGGCTTTCTCACAGAGGGTTAGATGAGAAGATTGATACCACTCTCATAGTAAATATGAAGTTTGGCTAAGCATAAAGACCAAAGACTGTATATAAGAAGTGGACATAGTCACCGTGACGAAACCCATTGGTTTGTGAACTGCCGTTTTGAAGCCTCGAGTTCGACATTTTGGCCGTCGCCATTTGTTTTTTAGGAATTTTTAGGCGTCCAAAAGGTTAAATTTAACTTTCATGAACTGAAACACATGTGAAAGGGTTAAAGTTGTAAGATGAAAACACGGACAAGTCCCAGACCGGACAACGTTGTGGTAGCGACCTGTCAATCACAAGGTAGCCATGCCCTAAAGCATACCCTGCTTTATGGTCTATTTGACTCTAAATGGGACCATAATTGACTAAATGAACATCATGCTGTATTGAAGAAGACTTGAAACTAGCGATTGAGACCATAAACTCATGTTTGCAATGTTTACTGAGGTGAGAAGTAGGCTCATTTTCTCATAGACTTCTATACAATCAGACTTATTTTGTCAACCAGAGGAGTCGCTCCCTGCTGGCTATTCTTGAAAGAATGCAAGTTTAAGGCACGTCAGCATTGGCTTCACTTCTCAGACCGAGACGTTGCCTCTTGATAAAGACTGAACATGGGGAAACAGCTAGCATAACAAAATCTGCCTACCAGCACCTCTAAAGCTCGCTAATCAACACGTTATATCTCAGTTGTTTAATGTGGGTTTAATGGGGTGTTATGTGCCAAAATCTTTCTTGGCTGGACGCATTGACTTCCTGGTCCTGACAGAGCCATGCTAGCTGTTAGCCATAAGCTGAGCTAACCGGCTGCTGGCTGTAGCTTAATATTTGCCATAGAGAAATAAGAGATATCGATCTTCTCATCTATTTCCCACAATGTGGAACTATTGTCTTTTTTGTTGAGAAGTCACAGGGACCAAATGTATCAGCTTCGTCCCCCTCTTATATCCTCTATATAAACTAGGCAAGGGAGATCCTGTTTACTGGAAATTATTTCCATAAAATGAATGTCTGGCAATCATTCTGAAAGATGTTTCGGAGTAATAACACTTGGAAAATCAGATATCAAATGTTGTTTTGATGGCTAATATATACATCTATGTGTACATTCTTGACTAAGCTAACAACATAATGGCTTGCATAAAATGAAAATATGTGTTTGCCACAGCCAGAAACATTTTGCGGTTATAAGATGGCTGTCAGACACTGATGGTTTATGGCCCAGCAATATTTGTATTCCTCAAAAGGCATTTTTACATGTCAGTTTGACATAAAATATAGTACGGTCATTTGTTGGAAAATCTAATTATGTTGTTTGTGGGTGATGGTGCCTGTGTTTTTTCCCCTCTGTAATGGTTTCTGTGTGTCAGTATGTGCATTTTCTACTTGGTGTGTTCAGCACAGATCATCCCTGGCTGCGTTCTCTCAGAATACGCCAGATTTGATTGTGGTTTATGGTTTACAGCTAATTGTCCCTGCTGAAGTCATGTTTTTCCTTGCATTTGGCTATTTTGTGGGACATTTTTAGCCTTCATATCCACTCAGACTCTGCCTGTTACTTTACTCTGTGGCTCTGTGTCATGCACAGAAACTCTGTTTCAAATGCAGACATTGTATTTAAGTCTTTCCTCTGTTGTTCAAGTCAAAAGTGTCTAAAAATGTGTTCAGTATTACACTTGCAGTAGCAAATAGAATTCAGAATAAAAGAGAAAGAACAGCAGATAAGCAAAGCTCATATCCACAAAAGAACAACTCAAGATAACAAAACCAAAAGAATCAAAAAGAGAAAGTCTGTAGCACTTTACTATTGAATACCCGCCTATTTTCCAGCTGACTCACATCTCTGGATTGAACCCACACACTGGAAGTTTGGAAACAGAAAGATGACTAAATAGTCCGGAAGAGAAAAAAACAAAACATTTTTCTATTTTCTGTTTACTGGCAGATTGATCATCAATGACCCAAATCACCTCAGACACAACTTGTTACCGTAGCATTGGGTCCCGCACCACCAGGCTCAGGGACAGATTCATCCCGCAGGCCATTAGACGTATGAACTTGCCCCAAAACTGCATGTGATTATCACAAAGTGGGCATCTCTGTAAAGGGGAGACTCGTGGGTATCCACAGAACCCATTTTCATTCACATATCTTGAGGTCAGAGGTCAAGGGACCCCTTTGAAAATGGCCATGACAGTTTTTCCTCGCCAAAATTTGGCGAGAAGCTAGTATGACATGGTTGGTACCAATGGATTCCTTAGGTTTTCTAGTTTCATATGATACGTATATATGTATATATGTATATATGTATATATATATATATATATATATATATATATATATAACTTCTCATACACATTCACTACATTCCTGTTTACATTCAGTTTATTTATTTGCAATACTGTCTACACAAACTACTTAACTAATATTTTATTTGTTTATATTTTACCCCTATACTTTAACTTGCACAATTTTACTATTTTACTTGCGCGATCTTCTTTTTATAGATATTTAATGGCCATTGTTGGAGGGTGCATGAAGCCGAAGATTTTCATTGCCAACGACTGCTTCTCTGTAATTGTTATGCACATGATAAGACTAAAGAACATTAACTCGACAGGAGACTTTTCGGTTCACGTGGCCTGTTCTCAGTCGAGACCAAATGTGTTTATTATCAGACAAACAGGGTTTTTTGTCTTAGACAGACAAGTGTTCACACTCTCACTGAGGTGAACCCACTTTTAAGGATAGAAAAAAATACATCATCATGTAGCCTAATCCACTGGATGTGCTATCACTGAGGCCTACACATGATTATACACAATAGAGGACACCATTATGTGATGTGTAGAAGAGTATTTATACCCTCTGGTACTAGTTTGGAGTCGTTTAGCTGACACTGCATATAACAGTATTAACACATCAACATTTACCTTTCTCATTTCAACCTGGCAATGTGTTCGTACTCCTTTGTAGTTGAGACAAGTTGAAAAATTCTCATTGTGCACTGTTGACACACTATAAATAATAGAGATATATTTTTTTTTTTGTCATTTTGCCTTTATTCCTGATAGCATACAGTAAATACGTTAAATTGACATAAATAAAGTCCCTTGCTGGTTACCAACCAGAAATTATTGAACCACAGAAATGAAATTGGCACTTGTTCATAGCGGAGTTAAAGTCCAGCCCCTAAACATAGCGTACTAAAGTCAAGATGATCACCTTTACATCAAGAGCTGTTTGTTTTGCTGATAATCTATCCATCCACTAAAATGTTTATTGCCCTCAGGAGGGACTGAGGCAAAAAGGACCAGTATCAGAGACAGAAGAGGCGCCTCAAACTAGAGATCGATTGATAGTGGATTTTTAAAGGCCGATATAATAACGACAGTTTGGAGCAGGAAAAAGCCGATAGCCGATTAATCTGCTGATATCTTCTTTACTTCTGCAGCAGCCTAGTCGGCTACTTTTGCATACGCCGTTTTTAATAAATCAGTTTTTTGTCACTCCGAATTTAATGATTCATAAGAGAATATCCTGAAGTGTGATTTGGTGGATTACATCATTGGAAAATATTCTATTTATTTACAATGGTGATGCTGTTCTGTGGCTTACAGTATGACTGGCCAGGATTACTTCTGTTTTGTGCGTCTCGTACATTGTAATGGCACTCTTGCAAACCATTAATGTTGGTACATATTCCCGGGGTACGGAGGATCCTTAAGTGTGCAATTTCATTTTATGAATGGATGGTTACCTGGCTGGATTATTTGGAAGCGAGAACGTCAAATTGGTACAGTAAACAAGTTAAAGTAACAGTGAATGATTTTGTTTTCTCCCTGTCTGCCTGTCTTGTATCGTGGACAAAGAGCTGGTAGTGTTGCATTATATATTCAATAGATAACTTGTTTTCTCCCCCTCTACCTGGACTTTGTGTATGGAGCTTCCATGTAAAATGGTTTTGTACGTCCCTGCATGACTGGTGGCGGCTGTGCAGCCATCGGCCACTATCAGAGCCCAGTTTCGCCGATAACGATAGTTGTAAAACGTCATATTGGCGTTGATTAATCGGCCAAACCGATTAATCGGTCTACCTCTACCTCAAACCACAGGGTACCCATCCACCACTGACCAAGCACTAACGAATGGTACTACTCTTGCAGTCAGCCTGCAGTCAACCCTTTCCAACTAATAGACCTATTCAAATTCATTCCATCAGTTAAACGCTAGTTCTTCTAGGAGAGTTCACTTTGAAATGTCAGTAATAATGAGAGCAAGAAACCTGGGGGATTTTATGATTGAGACAAAAAAAAGAAGTTGAGGGTGACCATGAGACTGTTCAGAGTAAGACTGAATCAGGTGATGCTGATAGAAATGACAAAGGACTCAGAGTGTTTGAAGAGTAAAAGAATTGTCAAAACAGGCTGATGCATGCTGACATGTGCAGAAGTACTGAAGGCCACCATGCAAGAGTACACTAGCAATACAGCTGTTATACTGCTGCCACTGTGAAGCCTCTCCAAAGAGTAAGAACAGGGCAGGAAACTAGGCGCTATTAGTCCTTTCAGATGGATACTATTACCTGGTCTATAAAAGAATTGGTTCATATCCAGGCCAATTGACTAAGCAAACTTTTATACTAAGGAAAGTCAAGAGTGCCAGCTCTAAATGACATGTATATTTCTTTTTAACCTACGCACCCTGATCAAGCTCCATTTTCTGAACGCTTTAACTGAAGCGGCTGTTCATTCACTGACACCGAAAGACACTTCCTGTTACCACACATTTCTCAGCCCAAAAGTGGACTCATTATACCATAAAACTGAAGATTAACTGTAATTCTCCAGTCATCTATTCCCCTAAAAATGCTGCTACACATTATCTCCACACCAAAAGAACATTTTTCTATAATATGCAAAAAAACAACAACTCAAAACTCAAAACTCAAAAAAATGTAACCAAAATTCTGAATACACCAAAGATTGATGGATCTAAGACCAAAACGAATCCATTAACTGTCATAATGTTAAACTTTTCATTATGTGTAGCAGTGAACTTAAGAAGTGAACTTTCTGCCGCTCCTTAGAGAAAGTTAAAATTTTAATCAGAAAATACAGGCGTTGTCATTAAGCTCTATGTATGTTGATATTGTCAGATGACTTTGCAGTTGTAAAATAGAGGCAAGAGTTCCTCTCAACAGGTAGAATTTATGAGTTAGAAATAAATCAGTATGTTGTGCTTGTCAGTCTGACAATAGAAACAGAAATATATGTAAATGAGATCTACAAAATCATGAGTTTGGCTGAATTACAACACAGTATAGATGATCTCAGAGAACAGGAGGGGACAGAATGGAGATTTAACCAGCTGAGACTCTGCAGAGTAACGGCCTGTGTCTGTCCAACCCGTCGCTAGAAAAAATGTTGGCATTGTACGTTTCTGCAAACCGTGGGATACAATGAATGTCGACGTTTCTGAATCAAAAATACGTTTCATATCAGCTTCATCATGCTTGCAGAAAAGCACAATGCCACGTCATTAACTTTAAACGATTGGTTAGGTTTAGGCAACAAAACTTGGTTGAGGTTAGAAAAACCATCATGGTTTGAGTTAAAAAAAATAACGTAACTAACGTAACGCATATCGCCCAGCCTTACTTTCCTTCCTACTATCACACTCTAATGTCTCCATAGCTACATCTGCAAGCTGAGCAAAACCATCAACTTTTCTCTTTCCTTGTTCAAGTCAAAAGTGGCCAAAACATGTGTTCATTAATACACTTACAGTAGCGAATAGATTTCGGAATAAAAGAGAAAGAAGAGCATATAAGCAAAGCTCATATCCACAAAAGAACAACACAATATTACAAAACCAACAAATTCAGAAAGAGTCTGTAGCAATTTAGCTAGCATTACCTATTTCCCAGCTGACTCACATTGCTCTGGATTGAACCCACACTGGAAGTTTGGAAACAGAAAGATGACTAAATAGTTGGAAAGAGAAGAAAAACACATTTGTTTGATTTTCTATTTACTGGCAGATTGATCATCAAAGACTCTAACTATTGAACTGTACTTTTCCCTTTTTCACTTTACCCTTATATAAAACTTGTCTAACAACCTTAAAGTCAACGTTTAGTTTTGGATTCACGCGGGACACGAACAGCGGTTCTGGGTGAAAGCGTTTGTTTATTTTAGGGCTGTCAATCAATTAAAATATTTAATCGATACCAAATATAACAAATCAGAAATTAATCAAACATTTTTTATCTGTTCAAAATGTACCTTACAGGGAGATTTGTTAAGTATTTAATACTCATATCAACATGGGAGTGGACAAATATGCTGCTTTATACAAACGTATGTATACATTTATTATTGGAAATCAATTAAAAACACAAAACAATGACAAATATTGTCCAGAAACCCTCACAGGTACTGCATTTAGCATAAAAATATGCTCAAATCATAACATGGCAAACTGAAGCCCAACAGGCAACAACAGCTGTCAGTGTGTCAGTGTACTGACTTGACTATGACTTGCCCCAAACTGCATGTGATTATTATAAAGTGGGCATGTCTGTAAAGGGGAGACTTGTGGGTACCCATAGAACCCATTTTCATTCAAATATCTTGAGGTCAGAGGTCAAGGGACCCTTTGAAAATGACCATGACAGATGTTCCTCGCCAAAATTTGGTGTACGTTTGGAACGTTATTTAACCTCCTTCTCGACAAGCTAGTATGACATGGTTGGTACCAATAGATTCCTTAGGTTTTTCTACTTTCATATGATGCCAGTTAATATATTATTAACTAAAAAAACCTAAAAAATCACAAGTTGCGTTAAAGAAATTAGTGGCATTAAAACAAATGTGCGTTATTATTAGTATGTTATTATCGTGTTAACTTTGACAGCTCTAGTTTGTTTAGAAACTTACAATGCCAACATTTTTTCCTGGCGACTGGGCTGGTCTGTCCCACTCCTGACCAGATGTTGGCTGAGAGAGACTGTTGTTTGCCGACCAAAATACAACAGAGATTTTAATGAAAACAACCTGGGGCAAATTTCCAAGTGCTGCTTACATGCAGAAGGCGGTGGCAGTGCCACCTTTCACGAATGATTGTCGCCTACAAATTGTGAGTCCTACAGGGCTCTCCCATGCAGAGGGAACAAGTATGCCGTTTATTTTGATTAGTTAAACATGTCAAAGTGAGAGAAAAGAAATGATACCATGCAGCTTTACATGTTGCAAATTTGGTGTGGTGGGCTCCTGAAATGCTGGTCTGCACACAGGTCGTTTTCACATGTAAATGACAACCAGCTTAGTGTGGACAGACTCTCATTAATGACCTTCTTTGTGCGTATGTGTGTGTGTGTGTGTGTGTGTGTGTGTGTGTGTGTGTGTGTGTGTGTGTGTGTGTGTGTGTGTGTGTGTGTGTGTGTTTGTGTGTGTGTGTGTGTGTGTGTGTGTGCAGTTTCATAACTATAACCTCAAGCTGATTTGTGTTAGAAAAACCATAAAGTTTTAGTCACAATTACACCCACGGTAACGAAGTCCAGACGATGCTCCTAATAAGCGCTTAAAACATGTTATTCCCAAAAAATTGTTTTTGTCATTTCAACTGTTTACAGCTGAAAGATGTTTACAACTGCTGCAGCGACGCGCCGAACACAATGAGGTAGCTCCTAAAAGCGTAGTTTGACGGCAGTTGTGTGAAAACAAACAAAGTTGACGGCACGTAGTGGCTGGTTGGAAAAGACAGAGAGGTGGAAAGCCCCAACGTTTTTACACTAAAGCTGTTTTTAATCCCCGTAGTCTGGGAAAAAGGGAGCATCAGTTGTGTGTGTGTGAGTGTGTCTGTGTATGTGTGTATCAGCGGGACCAGGACCAGGTGACCCAGTCTGACCTGACCCAGCCAGGTCTCATAAAAGCAGCATTGAGGCCTGGAGGCCCGGAGACACAGCACTGCTTTTGTTGCCCTACCCAAGGTGTATTCCCCCTGGAGGGAGAGCGAGGGGGCGGGCGGAGGGGGGGGTGTTACTCATTAGAGAGAAAGAAACCATTCCTTGGCTAGGGCACACATTATTTCATAGTTTATTAGTGGAAATAAAACCGTTGCTTTATTTTTATGTATGTTTTCTGCAACCGCTCGGCCTGTTTTTTTTCTTTTTTTTCTGCCTCCTCCCATGGTGCTTTACCACAGTCCTTTCTTTCTCTTATTAATCCAGTTTCCAGTATGGCTCTAATTAATAGGACTCTGTTCACTTCTTACACATGGTCTGCCAGATGCTTGAAACTCCCTCCTTTGCTCCTCCCCTCCCTTTCTTTTCCTCTGTTTCCCTCTATCTTTTTCCATCTTTTTTTTTTCTGCTTTCGACACTTTATTTTTTCTTCCTCCTTTTATACATCTGGCTTTCATACTGGTGATTTCGGTCTTTTGAATTTGATTGGTTAAAGAGAACGACTCAAAAGCTGCATCTGGAGGGATCCTCCGTCCCATATTTACTCCTTCATTCTTCAAGGTCAATTGCAGCTTTCAATGGTGCTTCAGCATGTGTGAACGCAGTGTGTTTTCCACTGATTACTTGCCCATGAACATGATTAAAGTCACAGAAACATCTGTGTATGTTCACTTCTGCAGCCTGCATGTCCGTGCTTGTATGTATCTGCGTTTAGAGAGGCATGTGCGTGCATATGTTTTGCAAAATGTGACCATTCCACACCATGTATGTAATCACTTTTTTTAATCGCTACACACTTTGTCAACCTGGCCAACCTGTGTTTGACATTTTCTGATCGTCAAACACAAAAGTTCTTTGTGAAAATAGTCGCAGGGACTCTCCCTAACTGGCCTTCGCAGTGAAGAGAAACCGCAGCAGAGCCAAGCAGTTACAGAAAATATGTCAATATGGGAAATATGACTTTAAAAACACACTGCGCTGACTTTGTGGCTTTGAGTGTGAATGTGTTATATGTGCTGTATGTGCGCGCCTGTGTGGGAAGAAATAGCTGCTGCAGCAACAAAAGGATGTAGAAGAATTTTACTCTAATAATAGTGGCACAGATGCCAGATATTAGTCTAATATTCTGTCCATTTATATCAGTGAGGGTAGACTAAATATTAGAAACACCCCTCAGTATGATGCCATGCAAAACACCTCTCTAAAACATTTTCAACAAAAGCTGAACACATAATCTTCATGAAGGTTGGATTTATTGCAGTGCTAGTGTATTAGACTGCATGAATTAAAAAACAAACACATGTTTGTCTGGATCTGGAGTGATGCAGTCTGGAGCAAACTGTGTCTATTTAATAAGGTGCAGCAGCTAACATTTAAAAAAAATGCATGTTTTCATCAGAGCAAACACATTTTTTTCATTTAGCCCAGATCCATCCAAAAGAGTTTGGGATATATTGGTCCAGGTTTGAGATGTCCTCAATAGAGGTGAATGTTTTTGGAATTTGGATTTGCATATGATTTGTATTATCATTATTATTATTATTATTATCTACGCCAGGAGATTATGTGTTCGGTCGTGTGTGTGTGTGCACATGTGCATCTCTGTATCTGTCTGTTCACGGCTAATCTCGCTTACCCATCAGCCTAATATTTTTTGTGCTCATTTATGACAATAAGGAGCTCTCGTGATTGCAGTGATTCATCTCTTTGAAAACATTTTATTGACTGGTTTATACCGTCATTGACTGCTGACTCCTCAGTACTCTTTACCGGCTGCAAGTGATCAACAACTGCTTCAGTTTCGACTCTTGTTTCCGCTAGGGATTACGACTTGGTCCTCTCTTGATTTGCATGTCTAATAAGACAATTGTACGTATGATAACGATATACATCACGATATAGCATGTTTTCTGGTAATTCAATAAATAAATAGTTTATATGAAATAGCCACATGGTAAAGCCTATTTTTGTTTACTACTGTGTGAATTAAATACTTGACCCATGAAAAGTACAGAGTATTTTCTCGTTTTAAAAACTTGTGTACAAAATGAACACAACAATTTGAAGTGAAATTATATAGAAAAAATAAATAAATAAAGGCCTTGCCTAGATCGCGATAGAAACGATATAGAAAAATGTATACAATAGACCTTTTTATATCGTTTTGACGATATATATCGTCATATTGTCCAGCCCTACAGCAGAGCACGTCTTCTCATGTCGGTAACAGCTAGTTAGCTGTTAGCAGCCGGTAGGCAGCAGACTCCTGCGATGTTTTTGCCTAACAGAGCTAACAGCTAACGGGGCTAATGCAGCTAACGTTAAGTGTTAAACAGTCAACATGAAGTGTTACACGATGAAATGCAGTTTAGCTGCACGGAGCCGGTGCAGACAGCTGCATAGATTAAAATGAGAGTGTATATGTTGCGTGAGACGTGCGAGTGAAAAACGCATCTGATGCGCTTGCGGTATAGAGGGGGGCAGTGGTACTTCGTATTCATTCAATCAAACATTACAGCAGTGGTTGTTGCCGACACACCTGGTGGAGATCTGAACTCTACTGAGTGCACTTTGCTAGTTAAATTCCTTGAGTACCATTAACAAACTTGTATTCATCTCCATTGAATTGGGTTGGGTTCCAGAAATCTCAGAAATAGATATCTCAAAAACTGAACAAATAAAACCTAATCTGCATGGTGAGATACCACAAGAACACAAGAGGTCAGTTGAGTGAATTTAACCTTTAAGATGAAACCATGTACTCTCGGTAAACTAAGAGGTATGGCTTTGGTGTGACTCTGTGTGTGTGTGTTTGCATGTTTCTGTCCTCTAAAGGGGCTTTGCTCTGGCCGGTATTTTTACCTCCACATGTGGAACAGTTTACTTTCAATCAGGTATGGGGCGACCCTTTGCAGCCGCGCTGTAATTGACAGGCCCCTGTGTGTAACTGAGTAATGTGTATATATGTATACTGTACCTGTATTTGTACACCTGAGGTAGTCCGTCAGCACAAATGAGAGACAGCGAGAGGGGTTTGCTATTTTGAGAGACAGATGGTTCTCTCAATATATATATTTCGTCACTCCGTATTTCTACTGAATCCGTGTATTCTTGTTATTAGCTAAATGAGGGACATTTGTAAATTCATAATTCTCTCCCGCTGTCTCTCACCCACCCTGGGTGTTTGATTCCCATGCCGAAGCAGGCCCAAAACAACAAGACATTCTTTGGCCGAGCTGTATTTACCACAGCTCCACCACAGAGAGTTAAGCCACACCCACTCATGAAATCACTGAAGGGGATGAGAGAGTCATAGAGAAACAAGAGGGGAGGGCTGCCCTCTTTTAACTTACTGACAGGGTCCACAGAGCCACTACGGGAGTCCTGAGAGACAGAAAAGGTGAGACACGGTGATCATCACAGACCTTCAGCGGTTTGTGTGCTTCACAGAGGGGCACGGAGGAGTAGGAGGAGGGTTTTTTACAGTGAGAATGAGTAGGTCATGTGTGTCTGTTGTTGTAAAGGGTTAATTGTACCCATGTTGTGGCTGGCTGTTCTCAAGCAGGCTGGCTAGAGTCAGGCTGGCAGAGGGAACAGAGAGACCCTTTATAATACAGTTCTGCTGATTGAAATCATATGGCGTTGCCTGAAATCATCGCACTACTTTGAGAGCAGACAAAAATCATAAGAGAAGTTTTGCTCTTTCTTCAGCGTTCTCTTTTTGCTCTTCGTCTCCGTCACTTGTATACCTCGTCTGGAGTTTGCTTTTGATGTATTTCAGGTATTGTTTTTGGTTACTGGTGTTTTTGTATGAATTATTGTTACTGATTTCCCACTGTGCTCTCTCGATCAGACCTTAGTTCCAGTACTTAACCCTTCCTCCTTCTCTTCTCTTCTTTTCTACAGAGTCTGGACCTGGTCAGGTCTTGGTCACGTGGCTCCTGGTCTTTCTTCCTCCCTCGTCAGCATCCCTCTCACCTCTCTGCAGCCTGACGGCGGAGCAGCCAGCAGCTGAGAGGGGCTGCATGGCAGCAGCCCACTTCAAACTGACCGCAGGCCCCTGACGAAGACGACGCAGAAGGAGGAAACAACAAGACAGTCAGAGAAAAGTCACCCGAAACCACCAGCAGCCCTTTTCACGATGGCAACCAACAGGGAGCACCAAGTGCGTCACATGACCGGCTTCCCCCGAGCTATGTACCCGTTCACCTTCAACTCCATGCGGAGCCACTCCCCCTTTGACCTGCTGGCCAGTAGCCACCTCTTCGGCCGGTTTGGGGCAGACCTTCCCAAAGAGATGGCTGCATTGTGTGAGTTATAAAAACTATTTATTATTCATTTACACAAACAACTAAAGAGTGTGTTGCTCTGAAAGATGTGCATCTACAAAAGATTTTCCATTTGGTGCATTTCATAAAAAAAGAAAATTCTTTGCAAATTACTTGTCCTAACTGAAAGAATCCCATCGTATTCAGACCTACAGCTCAAAACTACAATGTCACATTCAGCTTAATTCAGATCGCTGAAGAAAATCTGTTAAAAATATCATTATCAGTATCATCATGAGGGTTGCAACTGTTCCAAGGTTGAATCAGCAGGCAAGAAATCCTGATCACACACCCTTGCACATGACAAGATAGTGTCCTAGATGTCCGTGTCCTGATAGCCCCGTTTTGTGTTAAACAGTGGAGACTCTCCACAATTTGTGTCTTCAGGGCCAATTTGAGGTTATAATCAGGCTTCAAATCATGCATTGAGGAGCAAAGAGAAGAGAAGGGAAGAGAAGAGATTTTTTCCGTGTGGTAAACCAGGCGGATGGCAGAGAGGGCAGGCTGGAAAAAAACACCAAATATAACATGGTGTAATTTTCTGCTTTTCATAGAATCTGAATCAACCAAACCATCAATAGAACAGAGAGACATGCATTTCCTCAAAAGAAGGATTAGGCTTTTGGCAGATGAAAGAGTTTCACCATTTCAACTTGTAAAAGCAGTGTGTTTGGATAGAGACCATTTTGAGTCACAGGGGGCGCTGTTGCACTGTGACAGTGACAGAGAGACTGAATGAGACCAGAGAGAGTCATGCAAAGACTGACAACATTGTGTAATTTGAAAATGAGGTTGATTTTAAGTGAATGACACGTTCTTCTTTATTTGCCCTAATATACAGTTTTCTTTAAAAATCTGTCCTTATATGTTTTTCTTTGTTTCTCTCATAATCATTGTGATTAGTGTAGGGCTGCACAATTTTGGAAAAATATCTAATTGCAATTATTTTTGACTGATATTGCAATTGCGATATGATTTGTGATGTTGGTGGGAATGATCATTTTTACATCATTATTCTCATTTTCATTGAAAAACATATTAAAATCAATATGGTGTGATTTTTTACGGGGATGTGTACCGAACAAAGATGTTTTCTTAAGTCTGTAGAATATGATGTGTAGGCCAGGAAATCTCTGACAATATTTATATATATATTATATATATTTAAAATGGCATTTTGACACACAATTCACCTTTAACAAATATTTCGATTTTAACAAATACTGCAATTTGAAAAGTGATTTCGCTAAAATTTCGATTAATTGTGTAGCCCTAGTTTAATGATGTTACTCAGACATTACAGCACTATTTAATTGAGTCTGCATTATAACTAAATCATATCTCTGACACTTTCACTCCACACTGTGTGTTATGTTATTACACACAAGTTATGTATAATACAGTTGGAGTTGTTTTAAATTAAGTTTTTGTAACAACTCCCTCTTTTAGTTCACCTTATATATCAGGATTTTCTTGACCTCCCGTACAGTGCAACATTTGCAGTTTCAGAATAAATAGATGCAGGTCCCTGCAGCTTAAACCCATTAGTGTGTTTATATAAATACTACTTTCCTCAGGTTTATCTAGTTCATTTGACTGCTGTATGTGTGTTTAAGTAACGTCCAAAATTAGGAGCATTAGCTATCCATATTAATCCCTACAGTATGTTGATCAATATTCTGTAGACTGTGCAGTGTATAAATCAAATACTTTACACAGTATCTCTCATTCTATTAGACTGACATCTGGTGTAGAAATACCTGCTGAACACACCTGTCAATCAGTGTGCGTGTGTGTGTGTGTGTGTGTGTGTGTGTGTGTGTGTGTGTGTGTGTGTGTGTACACACAGATAATGTGTTCAGTGAGCGGCTGATATCTCTTTATCTGGAGACTCAGGTCCTATACGACCAGGCTTGTATACACTCACAATGTCATTACATCTTTGACATGTTGCCTCTGGGACATTTATGCATATACAGGCAGAGACAGAAAGATATGAGAGGCCGCGCTGCATTATGTCAGTCTGGATCGATGAAAATACGGGTCGTTACGCGCAAGAGGCCCAGAAAACCCATCAGGTACATGCAGAATATCTAGCATCTAATATCTATCAGTCACACTTATCTATGTTATTTCAACTTTATTTCATAGTTGACGGTAGAGACCAATAAGAAAGAAAGTAGTGGAGTAAGACAAGTGAGGCTTTGTGTGTGATAGGGGTGTAACGATACATGGATCTGGATCAATACATCGATTCAATAATAAATGATCCAATATCATCCATGTGAAGTGAAAATATTGATACATATCATCATCTTTATTTTGAAATTTCCACTTTATTCAAAAGAATAGATTGTTTTTCATTTAAATGTCTGGAAGATCCCATTAATAAAATTGTCAAATCATATTTTAGTTCCTTTTGTGAGTTAATAGAAATGTAACTGATTGTGTTAAATATATATGAATATGATATTGTCTCATATCGATCGCAGGCCCCCAAACTGAATCAAATCGGAATCGTATCGTGGCAGACTTTGGGATATGAGCAAATATCGTATCGTTGTCCAAAGAATCGATATATCATATTGTGATGAAACTTGTGATTTACACCCGTAGTGTGTGCGTGTGTGCTCGATACTGATGTGTGATGGACAGATGGAAAAGTGGGTACGATAAACATGTGTAAAATGAACCAGGCTAATGTAAATTAGGATTTAAAAATGTCTTGTGGCATTTCAATGTTGTCAAAATAGATTAAAGGTGCAGTAACTAAGTTTTGAAGTCAAGTTAATTGACCCATAGTGCACATTTATAACACTGTATATGTAGGTTGAACATCAACACCAGTGATTCAACAATTACTTTTCCAGCTAATGAGATTCCTCGCTTTAGCATGTTCATCTTTTATCCCCCAAAATGTAATTACAAATCAGAGTAATGTCATTATTACATAATTTTGCATCAAATTAAATTTTTTCACAGCATTTGGATTTTTTGTTCCAGGACTGTATGTTATTGAATCCAAAAAAGAGTCATGGAAGTGGGAAAAAGTACTCCGCTCTAACTAGCTTGCAAACTGTCAAAGCAGGACTTTCCCATGCCAAGGAATATCAAGGAGCTACAGAGGTTTCTGGGAAAGGCTGGCTGGGGCCATCGCTTTGTTCCCAACTTCTCACAAATAGCAGAGCCTCTCAGCGCTTTGAAAAGGAAACGGTCCAAGGCTGCTTTTGAAACCTTGAAACGGCGTCTTGCTTCCCCACCAATTCTTGGGCACCCGGATTTCACCTTAAGGCCCTAACACACCTGTGTGTCCTGCACCGTTGGCGCTATTCTGCCTGTGATGGAGGCTTTTTGGCCGATTCAGCATGTTGAGAGAAATCGCTCTGATTGGCTGTGCAGCTTAAGAGAAACGAAAGCTCTTCTCATTTTTCATCTCATCTGATCATTCCAACACACGGATAAGTGGCGAACGAGAGTGGTGTGAAAATGGTCGGGCAAACGGCGCTTTGTTTCATCTTTGTATCATAACAACGGCTTGTATATCAGCCGTCTTCCGGTTTCCCTTTATGAATGACGAATACAGACTACCGCTACCTGCGGGTTTGAAGAGTTATTTCCTGTGACGCAGGCGCAGGACGTACGTGCTAGTTGGCTGTACCGAGACACAGGTGACACGAGGCGAGGCAACAGGCGGCCTTCATCGCCGTTAGTTCTCTGATGTCACTTTGGTGTGTTTGGGCCTTTACCCTTGTAAACCGTGTACACAGATGCAAGCGGTTGGGTGCTGTTATGGCCCAACAAACGGGTTTGGGAAGTGAGCAGGCCATTGCTTTCACCTAAAATCCATCAGAGAGGAATGTTTGGCAGTGGTGTTGGCTGTGGAAAAGTGGCATTACTACCTGGTGGGAAGGACCTTCACTGTTGTGAAACACCATTCGTCTCTGGTCTGGGTTCTGAAAACTCAGAAGCCTAGCATCGTCTCATCTGGTGTAAGCAAGAGTTCACCTTCACTATTGCATATGGAAAAGGGAAATATAACAAAGTTCCTGATGTCCTGTCTTGAGCTCCTGTTGACACTAGGCTTGTCGCGGTAGTCGGTGTTACCGGTGCCGTACTACATTACGTATCCACCGTCATTTTGCTTTTTTAACAGGAATAAAACCCATTTAATTCATTTCGCGTATCAGCGCCATGTTATCAATATAAAGTCGGGCGACGGACGCTACAAACTGAAAGTGAATACATCTGCTCCATACGGAGTCTCAGCTCAGAGTAGCAGGAGTCATATTTCACACACACGGGACGAGAGAGAGTTGACAGACCGAGAGATGGCGGAGGATTTGGTGTCGAAGCGAAAAGCAAAAGTGCCTATTTGGCAATATTTCAGATTTAAACCCAATGCTATTAGAGAACCATAACGTTAATGAGGTAATCGCCGTGAGGAGGACGGAGCGGTCACAGCCATTGTGCGCGGCGCCAGGTAGACCCCTGCGGCCTCGCAGCAAAAGCTGGACCGGAGAGGCCAGACACACCGCTACCCGACGGTAAAGATCAAAGTAAGTGCGCTACATATATTGACCGTCATCTTTTCTTGTAAAATATCCGCTAACACCGGTGTTGTCACAAGTTTATTAACCGGTGGGAAAATTTCTTCACTGTCACATCCCTGGTTGACACCACCAACCATCAGTTTCTCACTTGTGCCTCAGTCCAACCTGCCAAGAGAGAAATGTCCAAAGACTTCTACATATTGGATGAGACCATCTGGAAAGCTCAGCAGGACAACAGTATGCGACCATACTTATCTCCGATCCTTACTGGTTTCCGTTTTGTCTTGAGTTGAGTTGATGGAGGGGTTAAACTGCCTCGACTTAACGCACAGTATACCACGGTTTGCGGGACTATTCGCCCGAGGACGGACTGAACCTCCTGACTACGACTGCTTGCAGGGAACGGCTCGCACTCTTGAATCTTGATCATAATGTGGGAATGGAGTTGACACGTTTCTCCATTTTAAGAAGTAGTGTTATTAACTCTGTAGACATCCCTTGTGTAATCTGATAGTTTGTTGTGGCCGTTTGCCAACAAAGGTTTTCAGTGCGGATTATTTTGAATGAGGAAGACTAACCGTGCAAATAATGAACCCATTCTTTACCATCAAGTGACGCTACAATACATTACTTATCTCTCATTAGTGCAAAGTGAACCAAATTATATAAAATTACTATAGAAGTTTAAGTGGGATTTGCCAATTAATCCAAACCAGGTCCTAATCAGTGTGAGTGGAAGACTGGACTTTGTTCTCTAATGAGATGAAACTCAAAACATCCCTGGACTTGAAATTAGCGGATATCCACATCAAAAGCTCCCTGCTGTGTATTCAATCATACAGTAAGTTCTCTCCTCGTCTCCTAATAGCAGTGGGGACTGGGAATTAGTACAAGAGCACATAAGGAACTCTTTTTGGTTAAAGCTTTTCTGCCCAGTGCTTCCTGGAATTGGAGCAAATACATGATACCATCTCTGGATTTTAAGTAAATATTCCTCAAAATGTATCGACATCAGGATCAAATTTCTGTCTACGCCGAAATAGTTGTTTAGTTCTGAAAAGGAAGAAATCTCGCTGTAGTGATCACGAGGAAAAGAAGTGTGTGTTTCCACAATGAACACAATGTCCTTTCGTAATTTCTGTACTAGTCACATCTTGTTCTTTGTAATGTTTTGAGTGTGTGTGTGTGTGTGTGTGTGTGTGTGTGTGTGTGTGTGTGTGTGTGTGTGTGTGTGTGTGATATTAGTAACTTGAACCTAAAGGCACAGAGCGAGGCTTGTGTGTTTTTCTTTGTGTCTTTCATCACAGGCACTCTGTTTAAGCACATACACACATAATTGTCCGTGCGTCCGAACACACACACACACACACACACACACACACACACACATACACACACACACACACACACACACACACACACACACACACACACACACACACACACACACACACACACACACACACACACACACACACACACACACATTTCCACTGCCACTTTGTAGGCTGCACATTCCAACACCCATGAATATCACAAACCAGCAGTCTCGCGCTCCTTGCCTCACATTTGTGACTATATTTGTGCGCTCGCTGATGACCGCAGTGAGACTTTGTGCAAATATCTGCGGCCGAGCCGGAGGAGCTGCTGGTGGAGAAAGAGACAGAGAGAGGGAGAGAGAGAGAGAGAGGCCATTGTTCAGCTCTGTGTGTTTGTGTCAGACATGACGACAGGATGAATAGGCGAAAGAACCCGATTGTGAATAGTTGTAATGTGACTCGCTACCTCTCACAAATGTGTGAGAGGAAGGCAGAGAGCTGCGATTTGCTCGACTAAAATAGTGGGAGTTTATGTTGTGTTAAAAGTGAAAGTTTCTTTCTTCTTCACATTCACTCTGCATTTGTGTGTCTCTGTCCTCAAAGCAGCAACAGGGGGCATGGTGCTGTGAGGCGGGGAGGGTAATTGTCTCAAGGTGTGGAGAGAGCTCGGCAGGCTGATACTGTGCTGCTCTGCTCCCTGCAGTGTGCCATTGTGTTTGTGTGTGCCGCCCGGCCACGGTGGTGAAAGACAGGTAAAAACTCCACCATGAGAGGGGGGAGAAGTAAAAGAGCACTGGCAAGATGAATAAAAAAAAGTTAAGGAAAAAAAACAGCAGGGGTGCAAGCTGCTATCCTCCAAATAATTATGAAAAAAATATAAAAAAGAAATGGATTCAGGGAGAAATATGAACAAACAAACAAACAACATGAGAAAAATAAAGAAAATAGAAAATTGTAACACACAAGGGTAGTATGAAGCGTACGAAGCCACAGGCAGGACAATTTGAGAAGTCAGTGTGTATGTGTGTGTGTGTGAGTGTGGGGGGGGGGGGTGTTAGAGCCCCAGTGGGGGTTTCTTCCAGAGTTCATCCCTCTTGAACGAGGGAAGGAAAGGGAGGAGGAGAGGGAGGAGGGTGAGGCTGTCTCGTATACAAACTATCCAGACTCGGGGCCAGCGTGGTTCGCCTGCAGCGGAGTCCCACTTCAGTGTGACTGAACTATCCAATAAGCTCCAGGAGGGAAGATAACTGAATCCATTTTGAACCGAATTGAAGGGATTGAATTAGATATCCGCACATGCCAAGACCGAATGGAAAGAGAAAGAGAAGCTTTGAGATAAATAAAACTGCAATAGAGAGACATGGAGATGGATGACTGTTGAGAAAGAAAAAGAAGAAACACATCAGACTTCCAGCTTAAAATTCAACTCAAATAGGTCATCATTTTCATTCCAAATTACAGAAATATTAAAAATACATTAATGGATGCAATTAGGGCATCTGTTAGGATTCCACCTGGCTGCAGACTCTTCTGAGATGGTTTTAAATGTATATTTTTGAATAAAGTCATTGTCTTGTATTTCATCCATGTTCAGCACCCTTTCTCTCTCTCTCTCTCTCTCTCTCTCTCTCTCTCTCTCTCTCTCTCTCTCTCTCTCTCTCTCTCTCTCTCTCTTCTGTAACACTTTATTTTAAGGGTCTGCAAATTCCTAATGACTTGCTATTAATTTCTTAGGACGAAATGTGAATTAGGCCCGTTTCCATTAACTGGCTTGGACTGAATAAATTTGGCTACAGCATAGTTTGGTCAGAAGTTGATGCTATAGGCTACGCATGGCTGTGATCCACCAGTAAACAAGAGTAGAAGAAGTAGAGGTTGCGAAACAGAAACAAAACAAGTCGCCTTGGCATCTAACCTACAAGAGAAAAATGGAGAGAGGTCTTCAGGAATTTGTTTCAATTGAGCAAGTGTTAATTGATCTTTCATGTCAGCTAGTATTGGCCATGTTTCAAGCATTCACGCGTTATTGAAATATCCGAGAAGACGCCGACAACGGAAACAGCTGATCAGTCATGCAAGTTATATTTTCGCTACGTCAGAGTTTATTCGGCAAAGGCGTTTCCATATCCCATTTAGCACATCAACTCTTTTTCAATAAAGGTAAAAAACACCTCAAGCCAGTGTAAAAAATGTTTTTCCACAATTGAGGAAGTTTTATCGAATTTTACCATATCCATACAGCTTTTATAATGCGATACTTCAAAATGCGAATACAAATATGTGAATGGAAACGCGGCTTATGTAATAGATAAATACAGACGTTGTGTAATTGGTACACTTTACACAATTAATTAATCGCAATGAGGTGTGAGGAATTGCCAGAAAGTTGTCTACATACAAGCATGCATATTCAACATATGTAAAGCATAAAGTTTCCAATTACAAATGAATAATTAATGAATATTTATTTGGATTTAAAGTGGACAGTTATTGTAAAGGGGAACTTCACCCATTTTCAAAATTCTTACATGTTATTCTTATGGTTTAAGACAGTCCAAAAAGTATAAGTAAACATGAACAACTCTCTCCCAAATCCAAAAACTAGAGTGCTAAAGCTCAAATTTGTCATAGGGTATAAAGTGTGGAGCTGCTGCATAGACAATTGGAAAATATGTTCTAGATGACACTGAGAGCACCCAGGGGAACGTTCTGAGTATATGGGAACATTTTCTGTTTCACAACTGACAACACGACAATAGAATAAAGATCATTTGGGTATAAAATAGAAAACAAACATTCTGTGGGTTCACAAAATCAGCCTCCTATTCATTGTCTATGGAGCAGCTCCAGACTTTATACCCTATGACATCACCAGTTTGAGACTTACTTCTCTGGTTTCTGGCTTTGAGAGAGAGAGGAGCTCATGTTCACAAATATTGACTGAACTTTACCTGACCATGGAAATAACATATTGGAATTCTTAATTTAGGTGGTTTTCCCCTTTGAGGAAGTTCTTCAGTAAATCAACAGCTGCTTTTAAACTCAACACAACTAAAATCTAATAACTGATTCAGAACTTTGCCTCTGTTTTCCATACAAGTAGTTCCAAATTGCATAGTTCTTTTTCTGGAAATGTATTATACAAATTATCAGGGAATAATGACACCGTAAAATAATGCATTATTGTCTCTTTTTTGTTTTATTTGATGGGTTTCTTTTTCAGTTTCTTGTTTGTTCTTTTTCATTGTATTTCCAGATACACTTATGGGAATAATAATAAATATAAACTAGGGCTGTCAAAGTTAACGCGATAATAACGCATTGACGCAAATTTATTTTAACGCCACTAATTTCTTTATCGCATTAACTCAATCAATCTATCGGAGGTTGTAGCGGGCTCAGTTTTAAAGCTAGAGTGAAGATCACGTGAAACTAGAAAACCTGAGGAATCCATTGGTACCAACCATGTCAAACTAGCCTGTCTTGAAGGAGGCTACATAACGCTCCAAACTCATGCTAAATTTTGGCAAGGAACATCTGTCATGGTCATTTTCAGAGGGGTCTCTTGACCCCTGACCTCAAGATATGTGAATGAAAATGGGTTCTATGGGTACCCACGAGTCTCCCCTTTACAGACATGCCCACTTTATTATAATCACATGCAGTTTTGGGCAAGTCGTAGTCAAGTCAGCACACTGACACACTGACAGCTGTTGTTGCCTGTTGGGCTTCAGTTTGCCATGTTATGATTTGAGCATATTTTTTTATGCTAACACTAGCATAAAGCAGCATATTTGCCCGTTCTCATGTTGATAAGAGTATTAAAAACTTGACAAATCTCCCTTTAAGGTGCATTTTGAACAGATAAAAAATGTGTGATTAATTTGCGATTAATCATGTACAATCATGCTATTAATCGCAATTAAATATTTGAATCGATTAACAACCCTAATATAAACTGAAAACCATCTTGCAATGGGATCACACCAGCCGCGACGCCAAATCGGACCAGGGGGCCAACGGTCCCTTCCCCACTTCCTACCCCACTACTTCCAGCACCCTTGTTCAGACCACACCCATCTTTGAACTCAACCTTCATTTTGATCTCAACTACACACCTGTAAAGTTTAGTGACTGCATCATGCAGAGTTGTGATGCTATCGCAGTGACAAAATCTGTCCACAGACACACACACACACGTCACTTTTGGGGACTTTACATAGACTTACATTAATTTCCTGGAGACTTAACCTAACATTAACCATAACCACTACTTGCCTAACCCTAACCTCTTAACCATTGACCCAAAAATTCCCAAATTGGGGAAATGGCTTTAGTCCCCAATTAACTGGTCTTTGATCTGAAATGTGTCCCAGAAAGTAGCCTTAGTTAAGAACACACACACACACACACACACACACACACACACACACACACACACACACACACACATACAGGACTCACACAAGGTGAAAACAATACCACACTGTCGCGGCTGGTAATCATAGCAAAAATGCAACACAATACTCCAGTAATATGCTTTTAATTTGGGGGAAATTGCAGGACCTGAGCGTGTGTGAGCAGGTGTGTTGTGTTCCTGTGGCCACTTTAATCCTACTGTACTGTACAGAAACCACAGGAGAGCATCCATTTACAGTGAAAGCTGAGAAAATTAGCAATTGACACTCTCACTAAATTGCCCCTCTCTCAGCACCTTTGGTTCTTGCTCTGAACAGACTCTTGTGAGGCGGGAGTTTTTTTGCTGAAGGTGGTGGAGCTGCATTGTTTGGAAGAGAGGCAATGTTCCCCGCTGTGGTGAAACAAAAAGGGAATTAATACAGAAAATGAAAGAAAGAAGAAAGAGTCGAGGGAGGAGGAAGGTGAGGAGTGTTTGTTTTCATTTGCAGAATATGAAATATGAAGAGGCGAGTTGGAAAACTTGAAGGAGAAAAGGGGGAAGGAGGGAAACTTTGGTGCACGACCAATCAGAAAGCAGGCACACACCCCCTCGGGCACCGCGTCCCTCCCTCTTCTTCCTCCCCGACCCCACCCCCTTTCTCTGTGCTGAGAGAGCATGCGGATAGTTGGCTGTAGTGTCTGTGGAGGAGTGTGAGAGGCCCAGAGAGCCGGCGAGAGGGGAGCTGAGATCAGTTAGAGCAGTCAAGTCAAAGCAGACAGTGATCTGGGAACAGAGAGGGTTAAAGAAGTTTGGGTTGTAGAGCAGAAACTAGGTGAGAAAGAAGGGATTTTGGCCATGCAGAGGACTTAGTTTGGAAGAGACAGGACAGGCAGTCGGGGAGAGACTTACAGAGAGACAAGGAACACCTGGACCAGCAGGGCGTTGAGTTTCTTTCAGCTCTTTCTCAGTTTTTCCAGTCACTTTCTGTCAGCTTGGCTGCAGAACAAAAGCTTGTGTTTGCTGTGATTTGAGAGGAGCATGTTTGACTGTATGGAGGCTCTGGGGCTGGCCACACGGCCCCTCTTTGATGTGTCCGCACAAGGCTCCTGCATGCTCGGCAAGGCCACCCCTTACTTCTCCGGCCTGGACCCCTTCGCCTGGGCCGGGACCAGCAGCATTCAGTGTGAGTACTCCATCCTGTCCATCAGACTGGAACAGACCAGCTGTGTGTGTGTGTGTGTGTGTTCTTATCAGAGTCCTGGTTTTGTTATCATAGAGCTCTCTCTCCACAGGAAGAGTCAGATTCCTTTCGATTCTATGTACCCATTCTCACCCTGCTTTTTGTTTGTTTATGTGCTTAGTGTGCTTTGTGAGAGTGAGTGAGTGAGCCGGGGAGTGCATATTTATACATCATCGTGTTTGTTTTCTTTATGAATGACTTCACGTGATTGACAGCTCTTTTAAACAATTCGGGACCTGACCCGGCGACGTGTCCAGAAAACAACAACGTCCAAACAGAAACAGCACTGACAGATTGAAGGCAAATGGGCCTTGAAATCACATGGTTGTGATTTGGCCAATAAACACACATGTAGCTAGAAACAGACTAAAATAGACGATGAATGGCATTCATGCAATTAGAGGAAGAGAATTAATTCGAGCAATATTCTTCAGAAGAAAGGATGACCTTAAGAATGAGAAGTCAGTTGTTAAAAGATGAAATATGAGTCACTATAAGCTGTTTCCTAACACAAGACTTTCTTCTGACAACTCCTCAAAAGGCCGGAGTAAACAAGGCACAGATTGCATCAGGTATTAAGATACAGTGTCACATAGCCAAATACTGCAATGATAAATGAGAAAAATACACGCTTTCTTGCAAAATTATAAGCAGAGCTTTTGTTATTGTCATGGCGTCCACTTTCAGACTCTTTGAATACACTCGGCTTTGTGGCTTGGAAAATCAAACATTGACTTTATCTATCTATAGAAACTGACTTGCTGAAGTCTATTCACACGTGTTTTTATGTTCATAATATCATTCTCCACTATGGGATGTCCCCACTGAACACTTTCAGTCTATTTATCTTCAGTAATTATTTAGATACCAGGGCATCAAGCACCGTCAGGTCCTCAGTGCTCACTAATGATGACGGATGAGCCGTCAGGATGACAAACACCACAGCAGGGCCTGTTTCAACTCGCTAAGGAGCTTCGCCAGATGCCAGCCTGACAGACAAATGTCCACAAACGTTCATTGATCATCTTTTCTTTAAATCAAAATCAGTTTAGTTTCTTTGTTTTAGCTGTGAAGGTTGCAGGTCCGGGTTTCTGCATGGACTTTAGGAACTAAAAAGATGTTCTGGACAGTAATGGACAGTAGCATGCAAAGAGGTGTTACTCACCTCTGACATTCATGTTTTTTATTTCTTTATCGAACACATCAGCATATATATATCTCAACCTATCTCTCTCAGACATGAGGCTGGAATGGTCGACTGGAAATCCCGCTGCTTATAACTAGAGCTGAAACGATTAGTCGATTAATTGATTAGTCAATCGACAGAATTAGACACTGATCGACATTTTTCACCATTTTCTGACATTTTATAGACCAAACAACTAATTGAGAAAATAATCAACAGAATAAAAAATAATCGTTAGTTGCAGCCCTAGACAGAATAATAAATGGCTATTTTGATAATCGATTAATCGTCATTTTTCAAACAAAAACCCTTCCCCGACTGCAGCTTCTCCAATATGATGATTTGCTGCTTTTCTCTGTTTTATATCACTGACAATAAATCATTGAAAATTTATATTTTTTGGACTGTTGCTCAGACAAAACAAGATGTTTGAAGACGTCACCCTGGGCTCTGGAAAATTGCAACAGGCAGTTGTTTTTTTTAAATCATTTTACAGACCAAATTATCAATTTATGCATTAATGGATCAAATAATTGGCAGTTTAATCGATAATGAAAATAATAGTAGCGGCCCTCCTTATAACGTTGACACAGCTGCATCATTTTTATGTTCTGATTAAGTGTTATTCACCTATCACGGTAGGCCTTACTGGCACACTTTGATCTACAATTGCTGGTAGTATATTTTTAATGGAGATCATATAACTCATTTATTCTAAGATGTCACATTTCAAATTATTTAAGTCAGACAGTAAAGATAATCAATATTATGGTTAACCTCTTGAGTCTCAGCCATTTGCCTCTGTGAGAATTCAAGCAAATAAAACCTACTTCACCACCTTTCCTTAATTCCCACTGACCCTTTGACATTGATAACATTGTCAGCATTTTAAGAAAGAAAGAAGGTCCACATTGTACGTCACCAGCCCTCATTGGACAGTGAATAAAAGTTTGCTTTTCCAGCGTTGCTCTCAGTGAACATGCACTGTTGGACACTGCGACTCTAAATTCCTGAGAGCATTTTGGCCTCAGTGTCTTTTTGACACAAGCTTTCTCTCCTGTGTGTGTGTGTGTGTGTGTGTGTGTGTGTGTGTGTGTTAAGGGGGGGGGGGGGTCATCTTTTCCTGTGTTTTTTTTTTTTATGTGAGGCAGTTCAGCACCTCTCTGCCTTCCTTTGTTTCAACGTCAGGAGGCATTAAAGGGAGCGGGGACATGCCAAAGTCTGTCCACTCTCTCTGTCACTGCCTCTTGTACAGTGGAGGAGGAGGTGGTGGAGGTGGTGGGTTCTCCTCTATGTGACATTTGTTTTTCTCCTCTTTTGAAGATCCCCACTTTCTACACTTGATCTTCCTCTTCCAATAGTGTGTATCGGTGTGTGTGTGCATTCTTCGCTCACACTTGGCTCAGTTTACACGCCTTGTGTTGTGTAACCAAGAGCTTTTAATGATTCAATTACAATTACAAAGGGTCAATTAAGAGATTAGGCGGTGTGTAGGGGCACGGGCAGTTAAAAGAGACGAGGGCTGAAAGAAGAGCAAAGGGATGAAGTTGGATTTGGGATTAAACTACCCCCCGTAACTCTTTGTATCTTGGTGGTTCAGGCCTTGAGGGGAAACGCTCTCCTCTTCATTCAGTGATAATCTCCTTTTTCTCTGGCACCCTCTTCTCTTTAAACGGGTTCTTCAAAGCCGGTTTAACAATGCTCCTCGACCATCATATCATCACATAGGAGGAGAGCGGCTAACTGTCACACAATGGGGATGCTGTTGCTGCCAGAAGCTGATAAAGACCAGAGATATGTGCCTGATTTATGAGATAAAACAGTAGTTTTAGGGGGTGTCTGCATGTTGTATTTCTTGGAAGATGATTATTTTTGGCTGTACCTGAGCCAGTATCACTAAAATGAGGTAATCTGTGTCACTGGGTCATGAAATACTGGTTTATACTCTTGATGCCTGTGGGCTGTCTTTCCCCAACACTGTCACTTTCACAACACCGGTGAGAAAGAAATTACTCTGAAGCCTAAACAACCTCTGTGAAGCTGGAAATTCAAGTTCAGTCAGTGTGTGATACGTTCAAGCGAAGCAGAGATTATCGTAGCTGTAAAACAAGACAACAGCAATGGATCTTAAACCTGTAACTTTTCGTTTTTCACAGTAAGCCTTTAAAATGTAGTTACCAGTTTCTGAAAATGTATTTTGCATCAAGCACATTGCTTTTACGCAGACTTTAAGTCAATACTGGTCATTTTGAAAAACAGAAAAGAGTGCCGCCGCAGCAACACTGATTCAAAACCAAACCAGGTTATCTTACTTCAAATAATTACATTAACAGATTTAGATCAAATGAAAGATTTGAAATTACAAATTTGTAATTTCACATTAGTGTGATTTAATCTGGTGTTTTGACACTGAGAGTGTGCCAGAGAAGTCACAGAGTGAACAAAGGCCAAAGCAAAGCAGATTTTCAATGTCCAGGTGGTCAGAAAAGAGGTTTCAGGTTACAACCTACCCTGCAAGTAAGACAATTTGCACTAAAGTGCTGCATCAACACAGACATAAACACACAGTCTCACTATTTTCTTTCTTTCTTTGTTTTTTGTGGCATCAATAAGATGTTTCCTGCCACACATCCGTCTCTCTGGTCATAAACAAGATTATCCAACAAATCATGTCATGTCAGATTATTTAGTTGCTTTGAGTCATGCAAACACTGTAATCAAATTATTACTCTAATCTGGTTATTCACAGTAATCAGGTTACAGTTTGCGTGTTACAACACACAACATTTACCTTTGACTCTGAACGCCTACACACTGATCTGTTGGGATTGCACACATGAAAGATACTGAAGGTTATGGATCGTTGATGAGCAGATCTGATCTAAACCCATGCCTCATTAAAACAACGTTCAGATAGCGTATTTTTGCAATTACAGTACTCTTATAAAGGCAACAGGATCAGAGACATTTCCAGGCTGCTGATTGGTGGAACCAACATCTTGTGAGGTTCAGTGAGTCGTGTTGCAACTCGTCTCTGATCAAGGCGTCGCAGCTTCCAGCCGTGTCTCCTCCACACCACATTAACTTTGGCCTGTGATGATTTTGAATTATTATTCCATTTTATACATTGTCTACTAGAAAAATGTGGTTCAGCTGACAAAACATGTTTTTAAAGTGTCACTTTCAAGTAAAGTTAAAGTGAAACCAGGTACGAATGCATAACTGCACTGTTATTATACATTAATGCCTCTACATAGCTCTGTGTACATATGCAAATCAACCGGAAGTTCATTCAGTCCTATGGGAACCTCCTAGGTTTTTTTTCTGTCCATAATTTGCCTCGAGTACGTTGAAAAAAATGAACTTTTGCGGCAGATTACGGACAGACCGTATGCACTGTTTGTAAGTGAAAAAGTCAACGTTTTGTGAACTATTTTGTTAAAAGACAAATGAACCACTATGCATGCACTCTATGTTACACGGCTAGCATGCTACCAATGTCAGCAAAATATACGGTCGAACTTTTCACTTAAAAAAATGTATAAATATGATTCGTCCAGATGGCGAAAAACAGACAGTAATTCATAGATATAAAAACGCTTTTATATCTATGCAGTAACTCCCATATCTGCGGTGGTGTCTCCATCGATCCGTAAAGAGATGTGTTTCCTTGCATGAACACTAGGGGGTGTAATCCATTTAGCCTCGTATACGGATTTACGGATACAAAACAAAACTGTGTGGAAACTAGACGCAAGGTACAAGGTTAAACTTTTCATCTTATTATTATACAGGATTAACAACTTTATTATTTCATACCAAAATGCTTTTTTAAAGATGTTTTTTTGGGGGTGGGGGGGCATTTTCACCTATTATTTGATGGATGGCAGTGTAGAAGTAGACTGGAAATGGGGAGAAAGAGAGGGGGTTTGACGATGGGGTTATGTGGCATGTGCTGTAACTACTCGGCTACCAAGGACCTCCAACCTCAATGCTTTTAAAAAATTTCAAATAGGGCTGCAACTAACGATTATTTTCATTGTCGATTAATCTGTTGATTATTTTCTGGATTAATCGATTAGTTGTTTGGTCTATAAAATGTCAGAAAAATGGTGAAAAATGTCGATCAGTGTTTTCCAAAGCCCAACATGACGTCCTCAAACGTCTTGTTTTGTCTACAACTCAAAGATCTTCAGTTTACTGTCATAGAGGAGTAAAGAAACTATAAACTACTAAAATATTCACATTTAAGAAGCTGGAATCAGAGAATTTTTTTTTTCTTAAAATATTACTCAAACCGAATAATTGATTATCAGATGAGTTGGCAATTCACGAATAGACTAATTGATTAATCGTTGCAGCTCTAATTTCAAATCCACATCGCCTGATTTGTAGCAGAAGATGCATTTGAGAAGCGAGAGTTGTATTGAGGTGGGAGACTAATATCAAAAAAGGGCAAAAATAGAGAGCTGGGTTTATTGGGTGTTATAAAAAGAGCGGGTGTATTGTATGTATGATGATGAATGGGAGGGACAAACCCAGATTTAACAACCTGTCCCGTAAACGCACCCCCAACCCCACACTCTGCAGACAAAGCGTAACTCTGTGACCATGGAAGAAAAAAAAATGTTACATGAATGTTGTTTTCCAGGTTTTGTCCTTAACATTGCCATGAATTGCACATTGTCAAGCTCTAGTGTGTGTGACTTGTGACTTCCTGAAAATTTGTTTTATTCTCTTTTGGCCCACAGTACATCTGAAACAGTTTTAAAAGAGTTTGCATGTTTGAGGATATGTCCAGGATTTCTGTTTTTGTAAGTGAGCTTGTGCAAATGTGTGTGCCTTTGTGCACCGTTGTTTGTGTGTTTGCCTCCTTTTTAAGTGTTTGCTGCTGCTGTTTTTATGGAGCCATCTCCTGGACAGTAGCCTGGTTTTCACAGCCTTTCCTTTAAAAGGCGCCGCCAATGACAGGAAGGACTCCTCCTCCTGCCAGGGCAGGAAGGCAGGAGAGGACAGAGGGGGGAAGAGGGTTATTAGTGAGGGTGGGGGGGGGGGGGGGGGGGGGGGGGGGGGGGACGCTGGTATTGAACTTAGAACAGCTGATGAAAGGGATTGTCACTCAGATCTCCCCCATCTCCTCCCTGCTGTCGTGGTAATTACTCGCTCAGCATATTTGAGCTTGTGGCTCTCCCCCCACTGTTCTGTATCTGCTCATGAATTACAACAGTCATTCTAAGCATGACTCGTGCATTTTTACAATGAAGAGTATAGAGACCATGTCACGTAATCGCAATTTAATTTACAAGTTGCATTAACTTTGGCTTTTTATGCGTCATTGCTATGTAATAATGAGTGGCATTGAGTTCACAGTTTCCCTCCTCCTCTCTCCTCACACTGTTTCTGTGAGTGTTGTCACACTGAAAACCCTCACACACAGTCCAACTGACCTGTGGCCTCATGCAGCAGCCCACACACACATATTCACATGTGCACGCACATTCCACAGTACACTGCTGAACATTTTGTCAGACGAGAGGTTATGTAAAAACTGAATTTGTCATCCAAATTGATCTTCTGAGGACTCAGGACTTCTGAGGACAAAATTGCTATTTTGCTGAATCATTTTGTACAATTATCTGAGTCACGAAAGTATTTCTCAAATTTCTGGTTTGGCTCAAAAATAAAACAAGTGAAATAGCTTTGTAATAATGCAACAGTCCTCAGCATTATCCTCCGCTCCTCTCCGGTGCGAGGCTCTTTGGAGCCTCCAGGCCAAAGTCTAGTTCAATGAGATGTACGATGTTGGCAGCTTGAGCCAGGCTGCAGGCCCTACAGGCCATATGTCACACTGTGTCGACCACACAGCCACTCCAAGACGAATGAAAAAAAAAGCACCTTCAGTATCAGCGTAAAATAAACCACACGCTCACTGCGTTCATATGTTTGCATGCTGCAGAATTTAAACAACTGCAGCTCGATGACACGTGGTGTCAATCACTGCGTTTTCCTTCTCATGCACTCGTTAATACAGAATGATGGATCAGTTCTGTCTTACTGATGTCACAAGTATTACATAATTTCTTGTTAGTATGAAACTATGTTGATATCTAGTATACTAACTTGCAATAAGACATATTGCGATATATTGTGATTTATTACCCATTTTCAACTGCAACAGACAGAATAGCGGCTGGGCCTGCCATCTGATTGTTAAGAGGTTAATAATTTATATAATAAAAGATCAATACTTGACGTCCGTGTATTGATACAATATTGCCACGCGAAATATCGCGATACTATGATGTATCGATTTTTTCTCCCCACCCCTACTAACTGCACAAACAGTATACTATAAGATTTATATATAGTAAACTGTATGCAATTAATTTGGGACACAGCATGTGTTTAGAGCTGCGTCTGTTCCTGAGTCCATGTTCCCTAATTTTGTATTATTTTTTTTATTTTCCTAATGCGGGTTTGGTAAACTACTCAGGACTGAAAATGTATTTTGCATTAAGCACTTTGCTTTTACACGGACTTTAAGTCAATATTGGTACATTTTGAAAAACAGAAAAGAGTGCCGCTGCAGCAAGACGGATTTGAACCTGAACCAGGTTATCTTAATTAAAATAACTAGATTTAGATCAATTATCAAGATTTGAAATTACACATTTGGAACCACAAATGTGTGTTTACACATTAGTGTTGTTATTAGTTTAATCTAGGGCTGTCAAAGTTAACGCGATAATAACACTTTTATGCAAATTAATTTTAATGCCACTAATTTCTTTAATGCATTAACGCAATCGATCTTTTGGAGGTTGTAGCTGCTCAGTTTTAAAGCTAGAGTGAAGATACTGGTATCATATGAAACTAGAAGATCTAAGGAATCCATCGGTACCAATCATGTCATACTAGCTTGTTGGGAAGGAGGCTCCAAACTTATGCTAAATTTTGGCGAGGAAAAATTGTCATGGCCATTTTCAAAGGGGTCCCTTGACCTCTGACCTCAAGATATGTGAATGAAAATGGGTTCTATGGGTACCCACGAGTCTCCCCTTTACAGACATGCCCACTTTATGATAATCACATGCAGTTTGGGGCAAGTCATAGTCAAGTCAGTACACTGACACACTGACAGCTGTTGTTGCCTGTTGGGCTTGAGTTTGCCATGTTATGATTTGAGCATATTTGTTATTCTAAATGCAGTACCTGTGAGGGTTTCTGGACAATATTTGTCATTGTTTTGTGTTGTTAATTGATTTCCAGTAATAGATATATACATACATTTGCATAAAGCAGCATATTTGTCCACTCCCATGTTGATAAGAGTATTAAATACTTGACAAATCTCCCTTAAAAGGTACATTTTGAACAGATAAAAAATGTGTGATTAATTTGCGATTCATCGCGATTAATCATGGACAATCGTGCGATTAATCACGATTAAATATTTTAATCGATTGACAGCCCTTATTTAATCTGCTGTTTTTGACACTGAGTGTGTGCCAGAGAAGTCACAGAGTGAACAAAGGCCAAAGCAAAGCAGATTTTCAATGTCCAGGTGGTCAGAAAAAAAGAAGGTTTCAGGTTACAACCTACCCTGCAAGTAACTATGTTGATTTCTATTATACTAACTGCACAAACATTATGCTATAAAAAAATAAAGTAAACTGTATACAATTAGTATGAATTTGGGACACATGGCGCATGTGTTTAGAGCTGTGGCTCTTCCTGAGTCCATGTTGCCTAATTTTATGTTATTTCTTGTATTCTCGTAATGCAGGTTTGTTAAACTACTCAGGACTGAAATTGTCATTCCTGTGCTTCAAGACTATCAGGCATCGGAGCTGATAAGGAAGGTGTCTGCTTTCAGAGGGGCTTCTGTTGTCTAAACAGGGATGTGTTGATCTGACAACAAACACTGAGTGGAGAGCAGGAAGGTGGGAAAGACCCAGAAACACGAGTAGCTCAAGTGAAATAATGTCAAGGAACGCTCTAGTTTTTCACGTTCTTCGTCCAATGACGGGTTATGTTTATAGTTTGGGTTGCATGTGAAGCTCTTGATTGGAGGTTTATCCAGCTCTCTGATGAGGCTGATTCACGCGAGTCGTCTTGTCTGTTCCGCGTCCAATAGAGGTGTGCTGATTGATGTTGTGACATGCTGAGGGGTGAGTTGTAGGTTAAGGTATTTTTTTCAAGCCAAGGCTCTGAGGCTGAGCTCAGTTCAGGGTGATGACAGCTTGACAGTTTTTGGCTCCTCTGCTTCTTTCTCCACGCCAGGTAAAGTCCCCCCCCCCCCCCTCCTCCTCCACCTCTTCCTCCCTCTCTCTCGCCGCCTTCAGCCCAGCGTCTCTCACCCTGTCTACCTCCGTCATGTTCCTGGGAGTCACGTCCCTCCTCGCCCGCTCTCACCGCCCTCAGACAGTGTCAGTCACTACCTCTCTCCTGGCGCCAGATGCAGCGTCTCCGTTTCAATGGGAGCTATTTTTTTCCACTTGTTCTCTCAGGGCCACTTTTACATTGTCAGTGTTACTATATAAACAGAAAACAGTGATCAGGTTACAGTGCCACTCATTCAGCTCCACCTCCCACACCTGGGCTCTAATGCCCCCCAAACTGAATACATACTAGTATTTACCTCCTGCCTAACAAGCAGCGCTTTGTTTACTCATAAACTTGTGTGAAACGTGATACTTTCTCCTGCATACTCTGAATAATTCAACTCACTCATTGTTGGAGAACACTGCATGTATTTACAGCATTTTCTAGAAAAGCAATATGAAATAGGCATAAATGATAATTTGGCTCTCTGTCTGACAAGATAAACCATCAGTTCCACTATGAACATTACCATCAGGGCTGCAACTAACAATTATTTCTATATAGATTAACCCATTTGTGCCCTCAATTGAATTTATTTCTTTTGGTGGAAGTGATCTCGCCTAAACACAAATGTGAAGACATTTTTTAAATCGACCAAACCGTTTGGGGAAGTGAGTTTTTCCTAACATACTATATCTAGTATTTGGGCACATGGGACGACGTTTTTTGCATAGACTCCATTATATTTCAGGAATTGCTCAAATACTAGATATAGTATGATATTTCAGAAACTACAAGGAGCATAATCAAGTATTTGGTATCTATGAACTCATAACAAGTTGAATATCAAGGATATGCACACATATGCGATGTAAAAACTATTTCATATGGAAAATATTTAATAAACACAATGTTAGCGTTTTTCCTAATTTTTCAGAAATCCTGACTTTGACTATTAATAAAAGTGTAATTTTTCACGTTATCTAAAAATGTCAAAGTTGCACTGTTAGATATTTGCCCAAAGTATGTCCGTACCAAATTTCAAGACTTTTGACAAATCAGAACAAATGTTGTGGCATTTTTCCTTATCGTACTAAATATAGTCTTTGGGCACAAATGGGTTAATCTGCCAGTTACTTCAATTAATCAAAACACACCATTTGGTTTATAAAATGTCAGCAAATAGTGAAAAATGCCTGTCACACTTTCCTGAAGCCCAAGATGCTGTCTTCACAATGTTAATTTAGTCTGACTAACATTTCAAAACTCAAATATATTCAATTAACTATCACAGAAGACAAAGAAAAGCAGCAAATCCTCACCAGTGAGAGACTGGAGGCGAGGGGCTCAGTGCATTCTTGGATCACATAGTAGATGAAACGAAAACCAATCCTAGAACGGTCTCTTTTATCACAATGCATCATTGTATGTTCTGTTGGGCCAGATGTTGCTTATTTTGGGGGGTGTTTTTTCTTCTTTCTTTTTGTTGAAAAATAATTGTCAATGTGGACATGAACACTTGATATGTATGTCCTGAAAATGTGATAAAAAAAAATTGGTCACATTCGCTAGAAGAAAATGTATTTAATATAAACGAGTACTCGTTTAAGTCTTTGTTGATTCATTTTTCATTCTTTTTTTTTTCATCAGTTAATTGGTGAATTGTTTCAGCTCTTTCATTCCTTTCTTTTATTTGGATCTCAATTAGCTTTGGCTGAAGCCCAGCTATTCTCCCTGGAGTCAACTCAAAACACTGTTAACTCTTAGGCTACATTTCGGTACATAATCACATTACAATCTTTACCAACAATGACAACAACAACACCAACAACAACAATAACAACAAAAGCGACAGCAACAAAATATTCAAGACACTACCCAACACACAACACAGTTAATACTATTCACAGAGTATAGAGGTAAATATAATTCATAAGTGGTTGGACCATAGCATATTATAGGTCAGAAATACAAAACAGAGCAAGCAACAACTTCTTTTACCTTAAATATGAACAGGACTTTATATTTATCCAACATTAAACCTTTTATGTTTTGATGTTAGCTAAATATCAGCAGACACAGAGAGCTGTTTCAGCAAGGAGATGTTTTTTCAATAATATTTTAAATCGATTTTTGCTATTTTCTTGAATGATATACCCTGGCAGAGTGTGCTCTGATTACCAAACTACTTTTATCTCATATCAAAATTCAAGTATTAACCGTTTCTGTCATGCGGTGCACACATCTCTATTTGTTAAATATCAATGTTGTGAAATGCATCAACTGGGAAAAACACATGTAGTATAAAGCAAAATAAAGATGTTTTAATAACATTACAGCCAGCTGAACACAGGCTGCACAGCCAGACTGCCAGTGGTTTGCTATAATTTGCAGTGGTGGAAAGTAACTAAGTACATTTACTCAAGCACTGTACTTAATTACAATTTTGAAGTACTTGTACTTTACTTGAATATTTCCATTTTATGCTACTTTGTACTTACTGCACTACATTTATTTATTAGCTTTAGTTACTTTGCAGATTATAGATATTAATACTAAATATACAGTATATCCTCTAATGAATTATGATATCCAGCAGTATATAAAGTAATTTATATTGCTCCATCTTTACCAGCTGCAACATTAAAATGATGTACACAATAATGCATCACTAATTATAATCCAGTAATATAATATATATTATTGTGAAATGGGGCATTCTGCATAATGAGTACTTTTGTACTTTAACCAGAGTAACATTTTGAATGCAGGACTTTTACTAGTATTTCTACACTGTGGTATTGCTACTTTTACTGAAGTAAAAGATCTGAATACTTGCTCCACCACTACCATGATTTGAATGTTGGAAATAGAAGGAAGTATTTAATGTCACGTTGCTGCAACACGCCAATGTTTTTTTATTATAATGTGTTAAGAAGAATATTTTAGTCAAGTTAAAAAAATTACATTAATATGGTTAAAGCCCAGTCTGGGACTTTGAAACAACAGAAATGTTCAAATGTATGCACACATGCCATAAAAAGTAAATGGCCAATGGTGTGTTTTGTATTTCTATTTCAGATTGTTCTGTCACTAAGAGAAACAGCCTCCTCAGTGATATACACACTTACATACCACTGTATCAATACCAGTTCAATATAAAATATAAAATTATCCAATTAAAAAAATGTTTTATTTCTCACTTTCTTAAAACGTGTTTATATCGGATGATAGTGATTTATTGTTTGATGAATATCTGCAGCACAACAGCTGTAAGTGCTGCTCAGACACACGTTACGATGACGTCCGTCATGATGAATTGAATGTCATATTTGAAGACATTTTTGAGCTTTAAAGCTGCTGCTCATGTAGTTAGTAATGGCCTTCTTCAGTCAAGGTCAAAGTTAAAGGATCAGGATTTTATTTAACCTCTCGGCCACTGGGAAGTTTCTGTCCTCGGACTCACCTCCTACTTTCCCTTTCTTTCTCTTTTCATTTTCCCCTCTCTGTTTTTATTAGATTATTCCTTTGTGCCTTTGCCTCTCTGTTTTTTGAAACCTTACCACTCTTGTTAATGACAGGCTGTGGGTTCAGGTTGGGGTTGCTGCGATGCGGTGGGGGCCACATTTGGTTTAGTCCTGTGCTATCCATTGAAGGTGACAGGAGGGGCTGTGACTTTGGGGGTTTTGACCCCAGATTCTTTATTTTTACTAGGAAGGGATCCAAGGATGGAGCTGTTGATGTGAATAGCTGCCCAAGGTGACTGGATCCCAATAAAGGGGCCGTCAGCCTGGCCGGGGGCCTCCTTCCCATCCCAGACACAACCTTTATAGGGCCGCTTATGAGCCTGGGCAACTATTAAACCCTGTCCAGCCTGCACTGAGGAATTTAGGGCCAGGAAACAAGGGAGTGGGGGTGGGAATGGGCAGAGGGAGGTGAAGTTGGGGTGACTGAAGGTGAAAGTTGAAAGGCATGTTCGAAGGAATGTGGTTGTTCTTTAGTCATCACCTTCAAATGTGTACCAGGCCTGTTTCGTTCTTTTTATGTGTAAGGAACCACAGTTTTAATCAGCTGGGCTTGCTTGTCTCTGCGTCTGCTTTACATTGTTTGTTTTGCACGTTTTCATTAGCAGCAGCAGTTGAGTGACTTGGGCCCATGGCCAGCAAATGGCGTTATACAGTTTCTTTAGCGAGACAGCGAGAAGGAACAGAGGGAGACAGCCGAGTCTCATAAACATCCCGCCTCTGTTTGTTCACATGGGGCTGGAGGTATATAGGCAGGTCTGGTTGGACAGCCTCTCATATAAAAATGTGAGCTCGTGCATGTGCGTGCGCGCACACAAACACACACGGACACAGATGCAAAAATTCAGATGTCAGTCAAAAAGTCAACAGAGGTATGCTGCTCCCCCACTCACCAGTAAATGGAGAAGCCAATCAAATCTCAGCTGCCAATCAGCATTTTATCAGCAGGGCCATCTGGCCATCAGCTAATTGTGTCTCTTTTAAGTCCCTGTCAATCAGCTGCCCCCTCCTTTTCTCTTAAAAATGTCTGCCTTTGAGCTTGCCTTCTGGCTCCAAGGGGTGGCCTGCATGGGGTTGGGGGTTGTTTGTTGACTATTCTCTCTTAATCAGTTGCTGTATTAGCTTTCATCATAGTTTCAAAGACTTTAAGATCTTATGTAAACAAGATGTTCTGATATAATAAGAGTTTCTTTTTTTTTTTCTCTTTCTGCAGCGGTGGAGACCCAGAGCACCAGCTCAGAGGAGATGGTGCCCAGCTCTCCTTCCCCTCCTCCTCCCCCTCGCGTCTACAAGCCGTGCTTCGTGTGCCAGGACAAGTCGTCTGGTTATCACTACGGAGTGAGCTCCTGTGAGGGCTGCAAGGTAAACGAAGCCAGAGACACGTGAAGAGTTTACAGGACATGTATGAAGAAGTGAACAGCTGATGTTCAACTACAGCCTGACAGATGTCAGCACTGCATAGCTGTAATGTTTGCTGCTGTTAAGCTGCCCTCTAGTGTATCCTCACTAATATTGCACATATACATTTGGAGAACATTTAATAGAGGATTTGTGTGCTTGTAGTTTATATACAGAAACCGATAAATGGATGTTCACAGTTAGGAAAGAAGCAGTGAAATAGGACAGTTCTATGTGAGATAGCAGCCAGTCTTGTGTTAGCAGGTTACTAATTTATGAAATGCATCGTCCTTTATGCATATTGCACTTTATTTTATAAGCATTTAAAAAAATACTCAAAGCCTACAGCCATGTAAGCGGCTCTTTGAGGCTGAACTTAGGCACAGCAGGGCTTTGAGCTACATGCTAACAGCATGCTAACATGCTCACAATGACAATGCCAACATGCTGATATAATGCTAACCATGGCTACGTTCCAAATCACATACTTTATTTTTACTTTAAGTTCATACTGCTGCTGCCCTTACAAAGTACATACTGTTGGATGCAGTATGCATACAATTGGGGCAGACTACTTCAACATTGCGCCTCGAACTTTGACCCTCTTGCTCATACAGTATATCCGCTGCGCAGAGGATTGTGGGTCAGAATAACCAGAAAAGCATGCTGGCTTGCATACTGCTAAATGCGACCGGAAGTAGTAGGACATCCTGGTATTTTTGGCATCCTGCATTTGACACACTATGTATTGGGACATACTAAATCCTTTTCTGGCATACTAAATAGGGTAGTATGAGCGTTTGAACACACAGCATGTTCCCAATCTTAGTTTAGCATGCCAACATTTGTTAATTAGCTCAAAACACTTAGTTGGCCGACAACTGAGGATGATGACAATGTTATTTGACATTTTTACCTCATGATGGCGCTAGATGAAAGGTCAGAGGATCACCAAATGATTAGGTTGCATTGTCTGGGAACGATGAATATCTGTAAAAAAAAAAAAAAAAAAAAAAAAATCATGGCAATGCGTCCAATATTTATTGCGATATTTCAGTCTGGACTGAAGCAGTGGGACATTACAACAGACTGACATTACCATCCTTAGAGTCATGGCGCTAGCATGGCTAAAAAACTGTTTCTGAGATCTTATTGAGAGCATTGTTTCCTGTCATGAAGCAGTGTATAAGGCATTTTCTTTTATCCGTTTCAGGGTTTCTTTCGGCGCAGTATCCAAAAGAACATGGTGTATACCTGCCACCGAGACAAGAACTGCCAGATCAACAAAGTGACCCGCAACCGCTGCCAGTACTGTCGGCTGCAGAAGTGCTTTGAGGTTGGCATGTCCAAAGAAGGTGAGAAGAAAATATGGGACTCAATCATTTCGTTATAATACTTTACTAAAACTATCAAGAAAAACTAAAGGGGAGAAGGGGCTTTTTAAGTGTGTCACCTTTTGCCTGTGTTTCCCTGTAGCGGTGCGTAACGACAGGAACAAAAAGAAGAAGGATGTAAAGGAGGAGGTGGTGCTGCCGGAGAACTACGAGCTGAGTGGAGAACTGGAGGAGCTGGTTAACAAAGTCAGCAAAGCTCACCAAGAGACCTTTCCATCTCTGTGCCAACTAGGAAAATACACCACAGTGAGTTTTTTTTCAATGCATAATCACATCCACCCCTAAACACTCGCACTCCACTCAAGCATTAGCTCACCGCTTTGCCAAGAAGGACAAACACTGTATGGACTCTGCACAGCCACACAGACAAAAGTGTCCCTCTTTCTCTCTCTCAGAACTCAAGTGCTGACCACAGAGTACAGCTGGACTTGGGCCTGTGGGATAAGTTCAGTGAGCTGTCCACTAAGTGCATTATAAAGATTGTGGAGTTTGCCAAGCGGCTACCAGGCTTCACTACGCTCACCATCGCTGACCAGATCACCCTCCTCAAATCTGCATGTCTGGACATCCTGGTACCAACCACATGCTCCTATTACTACTCCTTTTTAACCAACTCCCCTTCCACCCCTTCCACCTCCCTAACGCTTCCTCATTTGTCACGCTGCTTAACTTGTCGATGATTCTGAACAGCTATGCCATGAATGTTTTTGGACTGAATTTCACCCCCATTTTACTAACTGTCCACTTTCTTTGTTTCTTAGATGCTCAGGATATGCACTCGCTACACCCCAGAACAGGACACAATGACCTTCTCAGACGGCCTGACTCTCAACAGGACCCAGATGCATAACGCTGGCTTTGGCCCACTCACAGAACTGGTGTTTGCCTTTGCTGGTCAGCTGCTGCCTTTGGAGATGGACGACACAGAGACGGGCCTACTCAGTGCCATCTGCCTCATCTGCGGAGGTAAGGATGTGGCGACTAGCGTGCTATCATTAGCATACAGCAGTGGTTCCCAACCTGGGGTCCGGCCCCCCCTTAGGAGGGTGCGCCAAGATTTGTCTGCTCTGTCAAAATTAGAATTGCACATGTATAACTAAAATCATAATAACACACTTATTGTATAATTTATACAAAAGTCTGTTTATAAAACTATTTAAAAAGATATATTTTTTTGCTACTTACCAGACCACATTCTGTTTAAACCCATTATATCTGCACAGTTGCCGATAAAGATCAGGCTACACTAATATTATTAGTGTCAGGGAAAATAGGTTGAGAACCACTGGCCTACAGCCTTTAAAAATGTTACTTTGACTCATTGTTTTGCAATTCCCTCACTATCATTTTGCCAGCTGTTATACTGTTTCTTCAAACGTGTCTCTTTCTCTCTTTGTTTCAGACCGAATGGATCTGGAGGAGCCACAGAAGGTAGACAAGCTGCAGGAGCCGTTGCTCGAGGCTCTGAAGATCTACACCCGCCGCAGACGCCCAAACAAGCCTCACATGTTTCCCCGCATGCTGATGAAAGTCACAGACCTCCGAGGAATCAGCACTAAAGGTCAGCTGAGGTTTTACGTACCAATACCACAGATTAGAAGTACTGCTGGGTAACAAACCTACCAAAATGTGTCCACAGTACTGAGGAACTGTAAAGTACTGAAAGTTAAGATAAGATAAGACATTTAAATTTGTCTTGGGCTCCAAGCCGCTGCATCACACAACATACCAAAGTCACAATGTACATACACGCATAGAAAATAGATCATAAATACCCTCATGCATGAACGTGCTTAAATTCACATGTTGAGTGTGAGACAGTAGTTCTTTAAAATAATAAAAGGTAATAAAGGGAAGTAGTTTACTAAAACCAGGTATAATCATACCAGATAATACATAATCAAGTCACATAATATTTGTTCTCAATAAAATCATATCATATAATATTAAAAGTTGGCATAGATTTTTTACATTTTCTTCGACCAGATTGAGATGTGAAAATTTGCCATTTCCACACAAAGTTCAGGTACGTCTACTTGTGTCAAGACAACATTTAACACTGTTTTAGTATCAGTATCCAAACTCGTATTTGCACTAGTGTCAACAAATTTCAAACAATGCTCAGCCTTATTTAGGAGATCGCTAGTTGTAAATAATAAAGCAAATGAGTTTCATTCCAAAATAAAACATGACATTTTTTTAAAAAGAGTTAATTGGTGAGAAATTGAAATTATTTAATATCATTGTATCCTGTGAATCATGCACGTAAAATAGTTCTGTCAGAGAGAATATACCATCATCTGCATGTAAGAGCACAAAGAGGCATTGTTTTCATTAACTGGGAAGAAACCTGTCAGTTAGTGATTCCTTTAAAAAGTGAAACATGGACATTGTGTGAGAGGTAGGGCTGGGAATCAGACCGAAATAACCAAGCACCAAGTAGTATCGAAACTTCTCCAGTCAAACGATACCTGCAATCCATCCTTTTTGTGCCCAGATCTAGAAAAAATTGCTATTTGTATGGTTTTGCTCGCAGCGAATCATCGCAACCGTTCTTCGAACGGCAGCTAGTAGCTAACGGTGGTAACAGCGCTAACAACGGCAACAGTGCTGACAGAGCTAACAGTTTTAACTTGGAGTGGAACCGGAGGGTGGGCATTATGCTTCCGCGACATCGCGGTCCTGCCACCGTAGATCATTACCGTGAGTACTGTGCAGTGCAGCAGCGATTAGCTAGCCAGTGGGACACACACACACACAGCTTCCATTCACATGATGGGTATCGAATGAAGTACTCTATTGGTATCGGTATCATTTTAAGGGTACTGGCATCGTAATTTTTTAAACGATACCCAGCCCTAGTGAGAGGCTTTCTCCTGTCCTGTTTTATACACTACCCATTAAATAAATATTTATCTGTGTGTGTGTGTGTTTGCCTGTAGGTGCAGAAAGAGCCATCACACTGAAGACGGAGATCCCGGGCCCCATGCCTCCACTGATCAGGGAGATGCTGGAGAACCCCGAGGCCTTCGAGGACAGCAGCGACTCAGGGGACAGCGCCGCAGCCGCTCCCCCTGCCATTCAAGCCATCAAACAAGAGGAGAAGGCCACGGACGAGTCGGCCGTTGAGGAGGAAGAGGAGGAGGAAGAGGACGACTACTGGGACGAGGAGAAAGAGCGAGGGGCGGACAGTGACGGGGAGCCGTCGGGGGAGGCGGCAGCGGGCGTGCAAAAGAAAGGTGTGACGGGGAAAACCCAGTGAGAGAGACACGATGATGCTGCTTCCGCCTTCAGATCACTGAGCCCTCGCCCAGCAATATCTCCTCCCAGAAACCTCACAGAATTAGGCTCTTATACAACTACGGTGTTGCATACAGCACATATTTACATATACTGTACATGTTGACTGAAAGGAAAATGTGTTAATTCAACATAGGAAGCAATGAGTGGGAGAAGCAAAAGCACTAAATGTCAGTGGGCTTGAGGAGAGCGCCATGAAAAATCACTGTGCCAAAATAAGACTGTCTAAAAGATATTTCAAAAGTGTTTCGTCCACCCAAAGAGGAACGAGAGGTGGTGGACAGAAGAAAATGCACTCCTCCGCTATCTATAAGGGCTATGCTTTATATATAATTGATGGTAAAAGTACATTGCAACAACAGAACTCTATGTGGTGTTCATTTGCCGCAAACGTCTTCTCAGAATTCCTTTTATTACGATTCAGAGATATGCGACTTATTTTTTTATTGTATGGTTTTTCTAAGCATGTACACATTTCTGTTCTGTCTCTGTGTTGCTTATTTTGGTATATTTTTTCACTCAGTCCTGCTCACATTTGACTGGACATATGTGATTTTTTTTCTTTAACTTTATATATTTCTGCGTTATTGGATACATTGAAAAGCAATAGCAAATATAGTAAAGAGAGCAATAGCAAAGAGAGAGCAGGACTCAAACTCACAATGTGACAAGCACGTGGTATGAAAATCGCTGATGGGTAAAACAAGGGGATAAGAGGAAGACTGTAATTTCAGATCTGGTGCTTGTGATGCAAATAAGACTCAAACAAATAATGCAAAACAAATGCAGCACCACCTCTCGACAAAAATACACAATCATTTTTAAAAGACTAAAGAATCTGCAGGGTAGATTTACTGTCATCACACAATCTCAGGTTGATTCTGTCGGGGCCACGTCTCACCTGTCAATACAGTATTTTCTCAGAAATGCTCCGACGTAACGCGCCCAACAAAAAAAATCTTCTTACACCCAGGAGTAGTGATTATTCAAAATTTACATTTTTGACCATGCTGTACATCTACATGCCCTTAGTACAGCAACGTAAGCCATAATATTTTAATTTTGTAAGAGTGAGCAAAGAATGGACATAATCCTTAACAGCAGTTTACTTCACAGAAAACCTCAGGTGTGTATGTGTGTGTGCATGAGTGTGTAACTGAGAGCATTTACCAATACACAGAGATGTGATGTTACCGCCATTACTGCCATAATCCACGTTGAGCATTTATGCAGAATTATTCGAATCTTAAAAACGCACATAAAATAGCGTCTGTAGCAAAAAACTTTTCGAAATTCACTCACCCAAAGACGTCTGTTGGACAGTAGGACATTGATGCCGATGCAAGCTGACCAAGAATCACATGCAACTGAGGTTGCAACCGTCCAACATAATTAACAACAAAACAAAAGCTTTACGTTGGGTGACCCCCGTCTGCTGAAGCACAGGACGATAGTTTCAAATAATGTGTGTGCTGTATCTAATGAGTGATGCAATACATGGATTTTTGTAAAATAAATACTTATAATTTGTTTTTCATTGAGACTATACAGTTTTTTTTTTCTACGCAAGATGTATAAAATTGTCATTATCTGTAATGAAAGACAATGTGAGTCTCCTTAATAGTTGTAAGGGAAAATATTCTCCATCAGCATGTTCAGTCCTTCATGTACAGCTGCAACGTACTTTTGATGTTGATATGAGGGATAAAAAGAGGACGCTAGTGTATGATATCTGAAAAAAGGACTGCATGTTTCTGATAATCATATATGGAGACATTCATTTCCTGAATGAAGCAGAGAAAGAGAAGATGTAGAGAATATAAGCAGGAAACAGATCCTACATGACACACCAGCAGCTTCGGAGCAGCGACCATGTATACAAGTTAGATATCGTCTTTAGCACCAGATGTAAAGCCATCACCGAAGTTGATTCAAGTATTAAATAATCGACGCCATAATGATGTTTTTAGACTGTTAAATTGTCATTTGTGATATTATAGAGGATGGAAACATCGCAATCATATGACTGAGGTAAAAAGATAAGAGTTATCGTCAGTGTTTATCTTCATCCTGTTTCTCTTCATCTGTCACACAGAGACGCACACAGTCAATATTTTGCACATCGTCAGCCAATTCTACATACTATGTTTTTTTTATTATTTAAATATCACATAACCACGATATTTCATAATAACATGTTTTCCTGTTTTTCTTCATCTTAAACTATTTCTTGAATTTGAGCTGGTGCAATAATAAGCCATGGAAGAGGTCACAAAGGCCTCAGCTCTATATGTAAGCATGTAAGAAAAATAAAAAATAAAAGACCAAAGATATTACATTACATTTGGACAAAAACAAGCAAAACATTACTTAATAAAACTTCTATTAAGGTCATTGATGTGAAATATATTCACTTTGTATTGTGTGATAGAGGAAATGTCATGATCTCAAATTACTTTTGAAGCTGGAACCATCTGATCTCTGTTACATTTTGTTGTTGTTTTTTTATCTGATGTCTTTTTATAAACACAATCTTTATAGTGTGCAAATAACTTGAGTTCATGTTCAGGGATTCAGACACCTCATGAGTTTTATTTCAATTGGACTTATACCAAAATAACTGACACACACACACACACACACACACACACACACAGAGAAAAACAAAGACTGGGCTGATCTGTTCTTGTTTTTACATTTTGATTTTTGCTTATTTGTTGTTTGCTTATTTGTTATTTGTTGTTGTCTTTCTTGTATTTTGATAAAGGCGCTTTTTGTTCTCAGACCATTCAGCGTCCAATTGTCGTCTTCTTTGCCATCACTTTACACGGAAACAATGGAAACTTACAAAATACAGACTGCCATCAACATTTATTTATCATCACATATTATTAAAGACAGAGCCCAACAGATCAATAAATAAAAGTATCATAAATTAACTTTCATGCTCGTCCAACCTGACGCTGTGCTCCACAAGCTGCAACAGTACATTTCACACTCGCCTGTAACACACACACACACACCCACACCCACACTTTTGACACGGTTTCAGGATTCACACTCACATGCAGAGGTTATGGGCTGATATGCCATCAAAACAAGATACATTAAATCCAAGCTAATCTTGGCATCAATGACACTTTTCTCAAAAGTGTTGCAACATTTAATCAGCTAAAAAAGCTAGAAATCTAGAATCTCAAATAACCTGAAAGATCTTTTAAGGCAATTGGTGTCTGCATATGAAAGTCTAAAGAGTTTCATTAATCCTTAAACAGTAATAAAACCATTAGCCATACTAATAAAAAACATTCTGGACACTTAAGACTTACATTTTGTGTTTTACACAATTTGTGCCATGTTGTCTTTGACACTCACGAGGTAAAAGCTCTGCACTCTAAATATGACCTTCGTGAAGGTCATTTCTACATGAACAGCTACAAAACAACAGTAGAATAATCCCAACGGTTTTCTTATGACCCCCATGAACTTGCATCGCAAGTGGTAAACGGGCAACTTGCAGTCCATCTTTCTTTTTGTTACCACATGGGGGAGTCGGCCAGCTCACTGCAGAGACACAGAGGATTGAAAGATTTACAGAAGGATACAAATAAATAGACAACACACTCCTGCTGATCTCCTGCTTGCGCAATATGGCTGCTATTTTTACTCTTATAATTATCATATTATTTACACTTTTATTTTTACTCTCTAGTGCTCTCTGTGACTCTTCCCAGGAGAAAACAAAGTGCCCAGTAAGTGGAACAACAGCTTTTCTAAAACAGCAACCAGTCTGCCAGGGAGGAGAGTGTGAATGAAGTCATCACATGATATTTTAGGAGAGGTGATTCCAGTCATGGCGAAGGGAAACAGGGTGTGTACTGTGTGGCTGGTAGAAAGCCAGAATTGTCACCTCAGGATGGGGTTGACGAGTTGTTTTAGGATCAGCTGCTTCCCTTCATCAGCTTGGGGCTCAAAGTGCTGACGCGTAACATCCTGAGTGATCACACAGAAGCAGAGATGGTTGTAAACTGAAGATTTATCTGTCGTTTCGTAATATAAGCACCTAAAATATTTGTGTGAGAACCAATTATGTGGATCAATGTTTGTATTTTTTTAATCTAATGTTTATTTAATTTGATTAGCATCTAAATATCTAGTTCTTAGATGTATATTATCTTCAAATATAATCTCAATCATATTTCAAAATAAAGTACTGCAATTAACATTTTACTGCTGTGGATTTGTAAAACAAGGAAGAACTGATCTCATTTGAGCATTTACATGTTAATGTTTTTCATTTTGTAACAAAACTGAGCAAAACTGACTAGTCTGTCTGCAACCCTGATCTTTAGTTTCTTCTTGAAGGAGGATATAGACTTTACATGCTTTCTGTAAAATAGGTAAAATGTATATATTTTTTTCTTTTCTCTGTATAGGCTCCCATGTTTGTCTTACAGCTTATGTAAAAACCGAGGAGTACTTTTCATTGATGATGTATAGAAAAAAACTTTTTCGGTGTTATTTCTTCATAATATTTTGTTGTTAGTATTATGTTGATCATGTGATTGCCTCCCATTGGCTGTGGATACCGTATAGGTGAGGCCACATTCGCTTTGTCGGTTTGTTTTAAGCCCCGACGAAGACCTAGTGGTCGAAACATGCTGGCTTTTTTAACAATTTACCCACTGTACTAAAGGCTTTTTAATACATTTCCTTCCTCGTTTGCCATTTGTTTTAATATTTTGGAGTGCCTGGATCACCTTCCTCTCTATCCTGATCTACAGTATATAAAATCTCAGGCTTGAATGTCAACTCTGTGAGATCAGGAGAGGGTGGAGAGATCCACCTGTCAGTGCACAGGGGAGGGGTTTAGAGAAGGGGAGGTTATATAATGACTGGGTGTGGTCTGTTCAAATCCTTTGTCCAACACCATGCTGCCATACCAGTAAGTTTGTTTGATATGACTTGTATCCTTTGAGTTATGTCTACATGCATCCTGATTTAACGTGCGTATCTGACTTCCTAACAGATCATGTTGTTTTGGAGCTGTGTGATATACTTACCTGTGAGATAAAGTCAAAACCAGGAAGTAACGCAAACTGTTTAAATTTAGAAGATCAGGTGTTTGTACATTTTGTTATCTGGTGATTATGTTTCCTGTAATTAGGATGCTGATGAAGAAACTTAAAGGCAGGGTCGGTTACTTTGAGAAACGAGCAAGAGAACACTAGAATTTTTAAAAATGATGCAACTGAAAAACCGAACCCAGTGTTGCCAACTCTTTCCCAATGAAAGTAGCAGCACTAGCTCCAAAAGTCCCTAAATCTAGAGAGAAAGTCACCAAGTCTCCTTCCAAAGCCACTCCCCCCAAAATGATCATTATGAACATAAACATATCATAATGCGTGTAAACAACAAACATGGCTATTGTTAGTACTCACAGCTGTCGAGCTAGCAGCTTGTGGAAAACTCCGTTGATGCACAATAAGTGCATGCATAGCAGGCAGGTAGACAGACAGGTAGCCCGCTCAATAATGAAATGATTGAACAGGTTTATTACAGTCCTGCGACCGTCTGAGCTTCTCTGTGAATTTACAACTTTGGTGTTTCGGTTATAAAGTCTTTGTTCCATGTTTCTTCTTTTAAACGTGGCCCAGTTAGAATAAATACTTTGTCATGACTTCTTTCTACCAGTCAGCATTAAACCTCCGTGCTCAACAATGCAACTGGAGCAAATACTCACAGGACGAGGGAAACTAGTCAAATATTTACCCACTCAGGTGTGTTGGCTTTGAAGCAGGTGGTGTTAAACTGTTTGGTTTATGTGTGAATAGGATGGCTCACCTGTGTGTCAGTGGCTAGTGTGTCCTCTTTGCTTTGGATGTGTGTCTCAGCAGCGAGGAGCTCAGCTCTGTCGGGCCGTTCCAGGTGAGCGGACAGGGAAAGAGGCAAACAGATGGATCCGGGGGAAGCTGAGGAAGCATCCTCGTCATCCTCAGAGGAAGAGCCAGGAGCTGTTTAAAGTCAGTGTAGAGTCTTTGTTTGGTTCTCATTACAGTGCAGTGAAATAACAGTGCTGCTGTGTAAAAAGAGATGTTATTACTCACAGTTGCATGTGTGAATTTCCCCATTTGATTTAGTTTCTGGCTCAAACACCAACCTCTGCTCTAACTGACGGATGTAGTTCACCAGGTCCTGAGTGTCCAGTTTCAAACCCACAGATATGAAGAGGAGGAAGAAGACAAGAAATAAGAACTGAGATCAAATAAATAAAACAAATCATCAAATAAATGTATTGGAGTAAAAAGTACAATATTTCACTCTTAAATGTAGTGGTGAAAAGTAGCAGTAAATGGAAATACTTAAGTACCTTATCATTGTACTGAAGTACAATACTTGAGTAAATGTACCTGGTTACTTGACTTACACTGAGTCAGTGCACCTTTATGATAATCACATGCAGTTTGGGGCAAGTCATAGTCAAGTCAACACACTGATAGCTGTTGTTGCCTGTTGGGCTGCAGTTTGCCATGCTATGATTTGAGCATATTTTTTATGCTAAATGCAGTACCTGTGAGTGATTCTGGACAATATTTGTCATTGTTTTGTGTTGTTAATTGAGTTCCAATAATAAATATATACATACATTTGCATAAAGCAAGCATATTTGCCCACTCCCATGTTGATAAGAGTATTAAATACTTGACAAATCTCCCTTTAAGGTACATTTTGAACAGATAAAAAATGTGCGATTAGTCACGATTAACTCTGGACAATCATGCGATTAATCGCGATTAGATATTTTAATCAATTGAAAGCCCTAAAAGTGATATAAGATGGATATGTGGTCTGGTGTTGGATCCTTGCCTGTTTGTCCTCCTGCTGCTCCTCTCTCTCTTTCTGGGCTTTCCTCACACTGGCCTTCAGCTCCTGCAGTTCTCTCTTAGCATCACTCAGCAGCACCTGCAGGGGGCAGCAGCATTACATACTCAGATCATCTGAACACACACACGTCCGACCTGGCTTGTCCTCTTTCCTGCTGTTGTTGATCGCATGGCAGTGAGGAGAAATGTTTACTCGATGTTCATGGAAGCTTGTCTATTTGTGCCTGCATGCGAGTAATTAAAGAGCTACGCTGAACTCTGGCATCGTTCTCCAGTTTCCAAAATGTAATCTGAGCAACTGATGATGCAGATTTGTGGCACATGATGAGTTATATTTAGAGCTGAATGTGTTTTTGTGTTGAATAATAGTGACTGCGATGCACTTTAACCCCGAGACCCGCCGATCCCGACCGACTTTACTGTCTTTCAGTAGCAGGTTCAGTTTTAGAGCTAGAGAGAAGATACTGGTATTACATGAAACTAGAAAAACCTAAGGAATCCATTGACACTATGTCATGTTAACTTATTGGCAAGGAGGCTCAGTATCGTGCCAAAGTTGGGCTAAATCTTGGAGGGAAAAACTCGCATGGCCATTTTCACAGGAGTCCCTTGACCTCTGACCTCAAGTTATGTGAATGAAAACTCTTGTGGGTTCAATGAGCCCAAAAAATTGGGCCAATCTGACCTCACTGAATAAAATGACCTGTGGTGACCTTTGGGATAATCACAGCCTCATCAAACTTTACAGCCACAAACTAAAGACCTAGAGCATTCAGAGGATCGATGGCTTTCCTAGGTAGATTGACAATAAGGGGGTTTCTGAGCAGTTTACACAACAGAAGTGCTCGCCATCCTATTTGCTTAAATTTGGTTAAATTTAGCACCAATTCTGTGTAACAAATGAAATCAACCCAAAATTGCTGCAACAACTTATGAGACATAATAGAGCATGTGAATGGCCACCATAATTCTATCATAATGTTCTAAGCCCTTATAGACTTCCACAATTGATTGTAATTAATTAATTGATGTTTATTTCTGATTTTTGACTAGAAAAACTTGAGACACAGTGCTGAGCTGCATTTCAAATTCTCAGGTTCCCAGCTTTCAGATGATGTACACCACTTCTATGTGACATATACTGTTGACCTGCAATCTCCCCATAAAGACCCCCTGTACCCCCCTAAAAGAGACAAAAACGGGTCTATTGTGGGTCTCGGAGGGTTAATTTACTTACTCGATTGAAATCTCTCTCTTGCCCAAGCTTTGCTTCTAGTTTCTCCCTCTCCATCCTCTCCTCCTGGAACCACTCCTCCTTCCTCTGCACCTCACAGCTCAGATCTTGTAATTTCTTTGCATCTGTCTGCATTAAAAGAAAAGCAAGTTTAACAGCAAAGACCGGTTGACACATAGGTGTGTAAGTGCTTTGCTGTATCCTCACTTCTGCTGCATGTTTGTAAGCCTCTCTCTCTAGAGCCCAGTTGGCCCGCTCCTCCCTGAGGACCAGGTTCTCCTCTGACAGCAGCAGGGTGAGCTGGGCCACCTGAAGCCGGGCTTGATGCAGCTCGGTCTGGGTGTGACCCTGACGGGTGCCCAGCTCTCTCAGCTCCCTACGCAGACTCTCGGCTACATGCTCACTGGCCTCCAGACGCTCCTGCAGCCCCCGTACCTCCACCAGAGCAGCCTCGTTCTCCACCTGCACAGAGACGAGAGGGAACAGGGAGGTGAAAACAAGTTCTACTTGGCAAGATGACACCTAATCATTTAAATCTGGCCTGGTTCCAGTTAGTCTTGTGTGGCAGAGCTGCTTGTCCTCTTTTCCCCTCTCTGACGAAGCTGTGTTCAATTACCTGCAGACACTTTCTCTTATCCTCATCGTGTTTCATGTGACTGGACGTTTTCTTCACTCTCTCCTTCAGCCTGTGGGAAAAATTGTTAGTTGTACTGTAGGCCCAAAGAAATAAAAAAACCAAGACAAATGTTTAAGCTAGCATATGTCCAGTGGTGGAATGCAACTAAGTACATTTACTCAAGTACTGTACTTTAGTACAATTTTGAGGTACTTTATACCCCACTACATTTCAGAGGCAAATACTGTACTGTTTACTCCACTACATTTATTTGATAGCTTTAGTCACTAGTTACTTTGCAGATTCCGATTATTAATACAAAATAGAAATCAGCTAATAAATTATGATATATTATTATAGATTAAGCCAGCAATATATACAATCATTGAAATAAGTTCCACCTTTACCATCTGCAACATTAAAGTAATTAACATTACATTACATTAATTCATCCGTAATTATAACCCAATACTATAATATACATTTTTCTGAAATTAATCATTCTGCATAATGACTACTTGAACTTCTGGTACTTTAAGTATATTTTGGCCGTAATACTTTTACTTAAGTAAGATTTTGAATGCAGGACTTTTACTTACAGAGTAACAGAGTAAATCTACACTGTGGTATTACTACTTTTACTTAAGTAAAAGATCTGAATACTTCATCCACCACTGCATATGTCTCAAACACTTGCCTTTCCAGCTCCACGTTTTCCTCTTTCTCCCTGTCATTCAGGACCTTGATGTCCTCCTCCAGGTCTGTGATTCGCTGCTGACTCTCAGCTTTTTCAGCCACCAGTTTACTCAGTTCAGAGGTCAGATTTTCCTGACTATATTTCACATTCTTTCAATGTTGTGGAGAGAAGAAAAATCAATCATACATTCTTTTACCATGTTTTTAATAAAAAAACTAATGAAATTCAGAACTTTGGAGGTAAAAATTAGATGGCTACCCCAAGAAATGTGGTGGCCTGAGCTGTCTGTACCTTGTGTTTTCCCTCAATCTTCTTCAACATCTCACTGTTGTGTCTCAGGTTGTCTCTGAAGTCTGAGATCTCCTCCTTCATTGCTTCTCTTTCACACTCCCACTCCTCCCTTGCTTTTCTGCTGTTCTCTTTCTCATTCTCCATCTCCTCTTTTGCCCCGTCAAGAGCCTGCTGTATTTCCGCTTGTTTTTTCAAGGTTTCCTCCAGCTGACTCTGTTCACAACGTGGGGAGAGAGACGGGGAGATTCAAACATTTTAACATGTTAGTAGTTCTGGTACACAGTAGTTGTACTAAAGGGCCGTGCTCTTATTACTATAAAGGGAAGAGAAGCTTATCAGGAATGTTTGAATGCAATAGTGAAGTTTTTTTTTATTTCCACCTGCAGCAGCTGAGCCCTGGGGATGACCAGGAGCAGCTCCTCCTCTCCATCCTCCTCCTCTTGTTCCTCCTTCAGAGTCTCCAGCTCCTCCAGCGGCTTGGGAGCACGGAAAGTGAAGGGGCGACTACGGGCACACACCTTTCCCATCTTATCCACATATAAAAACTGAAACTCTGCAGCACTGGGGCGGGGCAGGTAGGATGCTGTATCAAGTAGATGTATAATGTATATTATTATTATTATTATATAATAAGAAATATTATATTTAGTTATTCATTAAAAAAACAATAGTTTGCCTTGGTTATTTGACCAAGTATTACAGAATAAAAAACGTGAATAGTGGAGCACAACTAGCTCTTAATTAGCCCTCAATACTACATTTACATGCACACTAATATTCCACTATTAGTCCGAATATAATATTCTGAATTTGATACGAGTCTTGTAAACAGCATATTCCGTTTGGATATTGTGAATTAGGCTTTATTCTGAATGGAACATTTTCCAATTAAGACATAGAACATGCTGATATTATTTTAGGAGCATTTTTTTGGACATGTATACAGCCCCAAATTGTGGAAAAACTTGCAAAAACTCTCACGAGACTCGCTGCACGACGATTTATCCTAACCTTAACTATTCGAGGTTGAGGCCTAAGCTTAACTATTCGAGGTCAATGTCTAACCTTAACTATTTGAGGTTGATGCCCAACCTTAACTATTCGAGGTCAATGCCCAACCTTAACTATTCGAGGTCAATGCCTAACCTTAACTATTCAAGGTCACTGCCTAACCTTAACTATTTGAGGTTGATGCCCAACCTTAACTATTCGAGGTCAATGCCTAACCTTAACCATCTCACGAGAGTTTTGCAATTTGTGCTTTACCTTCTAGATACAAACTTCATTGTACACAAACCAACTAGCCGACAGTTGCAGAGATGCATGCCAAAAAGAAAAGCCAACATTTCTGGTCGGTACTTTTAAACATGATGACAGACTTGGATATCAACAGGTTTTTGCATATGCGCAAATATCGCAACCCCGACCTTTTCAAGAACGTGGTTGAAGGAATGAAAGAGTGAGGATGTGTTCGCACGGTCGAACAATTCCACCACTGGTTTTGTTAATCAGAGTTTGCACGGCTGCATGTAAACTGTAAGTGGAATATTAATTTTTCACTGGCCATGTGAACAGCTTAGTAGGAATATGGTCTTTTTCAGAATAAGGGCAAAACTGGAATATTTTGTGCATGTAAACGTAGCCAATCCACACAAATTTGACAGTGGTGTTTTTGATGTATTTAACATCTTTTGTTCCAAGAAACTGCACAGCAGCAACTTCCCAGCAGTTGAAAATCATATTTTTTCTGACCTCCAGAGGTTAAACTAGCTGCTGTGATGTGGCAGTGTACTTCAGGGTGTGTCAGTACACTGTGACATCACTACTCGGTGTGGTTACAGGTACGACAGAGCACACGTCTGACTACACCCAACCATCAGTGATGCAGTGTGTGGACTATTGAATTATTATGTTTTTAAATGTTTTGATGAATTCTTACCCTGGAAATGTACACAGCAGTTGACACCGGTACCTTCAGTGTAGCCTTCAGGAACAAGAACCCATGTATACGTGTAATACTGTTTGACTGAAGAACAGTCCACCTGTGACATCATAACAAACACATTTTAGACCGCAAAAACATACAGATTAGCCTCCCCACCATGACCCCATGACACAGAACATATTTTGCTAAAATGTTTTCTGTGTCAGTGTGGGAGGAATGGTGCTAAAGTGGGTGATTTTACCTCGAAAATCCCTATCCAGTCACTGCTGCTCCACTGATGGTCAGAGGTCAGACTGTAGTGGCACTCCACTCTGGTTTGGGGGAAGTACAGTTGCCCCACATTTCGAAACACCACCGTGGCCTGTTTATCCATGGTAATAGGAAGCTGTGCTGTTTAGGAAGAAAACATACATGGTGGATCCAGTGAAATGAGCTCCAGTTTCAGTCTGGAGGAGAACAGCTGATGAAAGGTGATAGCAGAGTCAGATCAGGAATGCAGCTTGATCACAACACCAGCCGCCTATGGCCATACAATATGTTCATAAACAACTAGCTTGTATACCTACTGAGCACTGAGGTTATACTATGTAATCTGCAAAAAAATACAACACTGTTGCATTGTATAGGCTACTTGTGTGAGGATGAATATATAAATCATGATGATAAATTCATTATTAATCAATTATTGAAACACAGTTTTAGAATTAGTTATTGATCATAAAAGACAGCCCTTAGCCAACTAATAGCTGTGCTTTATATTCCAATACTGAAACAATGATTGTTTTCCATGTCTTATATTTAATACCTAAAAAACACCAACCTAAGCTAAATTTGCAGTTAAGTAAAGTAGTCAGTCAAGTAATACATGCTCTTAAATATGTGCTGTTAATTTAAAAAAAATAAAAAACAAAACACACGTTCATCCCTTCCTTGTTCTTCCTATTCACAAGTTAACAGATATATATTATCTTCTGTTATTTGTTTTATTAAGTGCAGTTCTATCTGCTATAATTTAGTATTCAAGGCTTTCTAAGAACATGTGATAGTTGTATGCTTAATTTACAAATTAACTTTGTGGTGTTCATGTTTTTCTTACCTTATTCTGCTGAAAAAATTAACGCAATGTCTTTTCTGCTACTCATGAAGGATAGAGCTGTGGATCAATCTGTAGATGGTGATGAGCAATCCTGTCTGGAGCCAGAGTTTCACAACATGTTAAGTACAACTAGTGATGCTGGGTGACTCATGGGAGATGCAGTTTATGAGAGCACAGCTCATCACAAGGCAAAGCAGTGCTGTGGACTTCAACTCCCATTATAGGATATAGTTATAGGATACAGGATCTGCTGCTGGTGGTTATTGCTCATCGCAATTCTCAGTAGTAGCAGTGGGGGGTATGAGGAAAGGGGGGCACTATGCTGAAGGCTAAACCTTTCTCTTAATAACAACGTAAGTGAACCCACTGTCCTGGAATCAGTGAAAGGCATAAAAAGGGCAGAATCCCCAGTCCAACAACAGACGTCCACAATATGATGCAAACTGGATATTTCCTGCATTTTCCTGTAAAACTGCTCTGAAAATACTGAAGCAAAGATGAGCTTCATCAGATTTCAACAGTGTTTTGTGTAAAACTCATCAGTCATTTCCATGTGTCAGTGATTTGGATACAGCCTACACATTTAATATTCTTTAAATTTGACTTTTATTCTCAAACTGTGATTGCGTAAGAATCGTGGTCCCACTTGTGAACACTTGATGGCAGCGTAGTTTTAGCACAAATCCACAGTCAATAAGTGAGTTGTGTTTTTCGGTGCTTTTGGGGGACAAAAGTAAATTAAAACAGAACCCTGAAGATTATCATGGCAGACGGTGTGACAACTAGACATTTACATTAGTGTATTAAAACTGTTAGAGAGATGAATGCAGGTCTGCTGGGTGAAGAATGGACACAATATCCCTGTTAACACAGATCCAGCTCATTGTGTTATGTTATGACTGGTGGTGAAGTTTTCATTTAAATGTAGTTATTTTAGAATAAATCACTTGCTCTCATATCTCCTTCTAAGACCTCTGTCTCTCTAAATGCCAGAAAAACTCTGCTCTTAGAATTATTAAAATTATTGGTGGAAAATGTGATTTAAGTTCTTGCTTTCAGTTGCGGGCAGACAATAGCTGCTGAAAGAAGAATAAACTTTCAAAGGTATCCACCCATTTTGTCTTGGCCTTTTCACTGCAACCATTTTAACTTATTGTAGTAGGTAAAGCACGTTACTAATAACATTAATGATGGCTCTGTTGACTTCTATTCAAGTGTTCCAGTAAGCCATGACAGTGAGTCAGCATGAACAACACCAGGACCCTGAAACTGAAGCAGCTAAATGGAATTCACTCATCATTAATTGTATCATTTACACCTAGTAACAAGTAAAAATGTTTGTTTCACCTGTTTCTGGCTCTGCCAACAGGTGAAAATTTCTACTTGTCCAAAACACTTAAATTCATGATGCTAAAACTCAATTCCCATAAGCCTTACTTATAATACGGCTTTGTTGAATACTTGATTCTGATTGGTCAATCACGGGCGTTCTACGGTTCTGTAATGTTACTTCTTTATAGCAGACTGTTGCTATGCATAACAGACCGTTGCTATGGGCGCAGTTCTGATGTCGGACTCTAGCGGACCGTTTTTGTGTCAAATTATTGATTTCTTAAGTAAGTAGCCGTGAAATAAGCGGGATAATGTACAGCTAGCGGGTCATTGTTGTGAAATAAACCCTGACAGGGTGATGCGGCACCCGGATGCGACCATCTTGCATCGCCCTGTCTGGGTTTATTTCACAACAATGACCGACTCGCTGTACATGTTCCCTTACTTAGCATATTATCATGCTAACATGCAAAATATCAGCTTTAGTCGTCAGTAAGCCTTCATCTTTGAAGCACTAGAGGCAGAAATTATTTCATATTTCATCATTCTGTTTATTTAAACAGAAATACACAGAATTGGTCAAATTGTGGATAAAATGTGTAAACATTAACAAATAAAATACATTATCAAAATAAATGACAATTAAAACGACATTTTAAAAAGAATAAAAAAAAATAGTCTTGTACAGTGATGCAAGAAACGTTGACAATTGTTCAATTTGGTAAATTAATACCTTTTGATGATCAATTAAAATGTCTAATATGTGCATTCACAGTACTGCATTTTGAAATCTATTTTTCATTGTCATGTTTAATGGTCAGTGTGTGTCCCAATATGCATCATTAGCTTATACATAATTGGGACAGGCTGTTTCTGTGGTAAGGCTTAATTTAAAGTTTCACACACATTTTTAGTATAGGGCATTTTGACGAATGCAATTACCTGACAAGAACTCTTAAACACTGAATTTTCATCATCACCTGAGCTTACCCTTTGACTAGAAACCTACAAATATATCCAGAGCACTTTGTACTAGCATTAGTGTTTATATATTGTTTTACACTGCTTAGCATGCACTGATCTGTAAAGAAAACCCATCTCAAAATTAACCGACAGATCTTCACAGAAGAAGAAAATGTGCAGTTTCTGAACTGATGTTTGAGCAGTAGTGATGGCAGATGTGGAAGGCATTAGTGTATGACGAGCTCTCCTTAGAGCTGCTCAGACACAGACTCAGCTGTGAGGAAAAATGTGAACCTGTACTTTGTAGCACTATACACTGAGTCTCTTAGTCAAACTCCTCTCATCATGATCCATTGTCAGAGTAGGCGCACTCTATTGATGAGGCACGTTCAGCAGCGACAAGACACCAAGTTCTGCCAGCTTGGCTTTGGCTACTTCCTCCCAGCCCTTATTGGCTAGTGGGTTCCTGGGCGACGGATGCATGATGCCCTCGACCTGCACTTTGACACCTGCTGCTGACAGAGCTCGCCGCGCCCGCTGCTCTGCCACCCTTCCAACCCCGATCACCATGGAGACGCCCAGCGCCTCCACTGCCTGGCACAGTGCAATGTCACACAGGGCCAGGAGGGCCTCCCGTTCACCTGCAGGCAGCTCAGGGGGCGTTAAATTCTTCCCACTGGCACCGATGAAAATGAGCGGGCATAGATTGTGCACAAAGCAGTGCTGGAAGAACAGCGCTGGTTCACCACACAACTTCCTGAAGAAGCCCCAGAAACGTGCGCCACTCACTTCCTTCTGAGTGCAGGCAAGTCCTGTGATCCGCCGCTTTGGATGCTCGTCAGGAGGATGACCGACCTCCCCTGTGACCTTCAGCCAATCAACAACTGACCTTACTTCACCGAAGGGGACCTGTGCCAAGAAACGTAGATCATTTATATTATATATCAGTATATATTTATATTTATTTTTTTGAACACATCATAGATACAACATTTACTACAGTAAATTACATCGATTGAAACAAGTCAGAAGAAGTAACCCGTCATCTGCTGATGAAAACTGGGAAAATATAGCTCAAACTGGGTATATAAGTGATATAGCATGTAAAGTCATGTAAGAACATGACACATATTCATTTTAATGCATGATCCCTCCTCAGGACAGGTACTCAAAACAGATATTAATGCATATTGTACCTTTCAGCATATTGTAATTCAAGTGCTCTGAGAGAAAACTATAGACCTGTGCACCTCCTCATGGCTCTGTTTTCAGGCTTTTAGCACGTGACGGAAGTCTTTGGCCAATCACAGGTCATTTCAGAGAGAGAGAGCGTTCCTATTGGCTGTTCATTCAACGGAGGCAGCTGTCAATCACTCGCGAACTCTGATCAAACGGTCAAACTAGGCAGCGCTGATCAAATATGAATCAATATTCTGTTACTGTAATGTCTATTTCTCTCCTCAAATGTTTTCAGAAACATCTTGTAGTGTACTGTTGAGCTGTAAAATGAGAAAGTTTGCTCCGGCTGGTCGGCGGTGCTTGGTATTTCCTCAACTGATCTCAACATGGCTGCCTGGTCACAAACTTTTTCATTTTACAGCTAAACAGTACACTACAAGATGTTTCTGAAAACATTTGAGGTGAGAAATAGGCATTACAGTAACAGAATATTGATTCATATTTGATCAGCGCTGCCTAGTTTGACCGTTTGATCAGAGTTTGCGAGTGATACTCAGAGACGGCAGGCTCCAGCTCGGCTCTGATTGGTTGTTGCAGATGCCATTAGGAGCACCGGAGGACACAGAGGCACATGACTTTATATCACATTACCTGTCTCATGCACTACTGTCAGGATATTTTATAAAGAAAACTTTTTTAAAAAAAAATCATATTTGCTCCTATCGCGGCTTTAACCTGACCCATTTGTTTCACAGAACCATCTGAGAAGCTGTCATTGGAAACTTTTTGGAAAAGGGCAGGCACTTTCAAAAAAATACTTGGAAGGTGATTGGATGATCCATCTGTCAATCAAAGTAAAAAAAAAAAAAAAAAAAAAGCGAAACTAACTGAAGCTGATTGGTCCGGATTTTCGTGTGACATGATTTGATCCCACTATTCTCGCGCGATCTCGTTACATCGCGAGAATCATACTACCGTGCAAGGTTAGTGGCAAGTGAGTTCTTTGTTAGTGGTGCATATTTCCAAAACAAAGGTTGAATAAACACATCGCAAAGCAACTCACACACTGTGAATATGGGACTTTCGGGGCCCCTGGTGGTCTGCAAGGAGCAAGGCTGCCCCAGCTGACAATGAGGCTTGTTGTTGTTGTTGTTGTTGTGTCTAAATACTGCGCTCACCCCGGTCTGTGCCATGCCGAAAGGTCCTGGATTCATCCCTAAAAACAGGATCCTCTGTCCGCCCTGACAGTACTTCTCCACGTAGCAGCGGTGTGTCTCCCATGCGTACTCCAGCGGGTTGTAGATGTACCGGACGGGCTCGCTGAAGGTGAGTCCACGGAGGTGGGCGTTCAGCTCCAGTTCAACCTGCAGAAATCTGGAGGAGGGAGTCATGTTGAGCTCCGGTGCAGGTTTTAATCCTTGTTCCTTCGATTCACACAAAGGCAGTCCAGTTTCCCCATCGTGGAGATGAGCGAGCTCACCCGTGTCTATTGCAGATGTCTCTTCTGACATCTTTAATTGAAAGCGTATTACACGAGGACCGATAAAAACATTAGCATTTACACTTTATGACAGCTCCCCGAGAAGTTTGCGTTCAGTGCTTGTAGGCTTTTGTCGACTCGTATTGATGAGTGTGGACCACGGATCGAAAAAACAACTTTAAAATTTCATACCGCCACCTACTGATTCGGAGTTTGTAGTATGTCATAAAAAGTCATAAAAAAATGTCATAGTATAGTGATAGTAGTTCATTAAAAAGTCATGATATAATATGCCATAAAAAAATTCATAAACGGTCACTGTATAGTAGGCTATGTCATAAAAAAGTCATAGTAGGCTATAGAATGCCATTAAAGAGTAAAAAAAATGTCATAGTATAGTGATAGTATTTCATTAAAAAGTCATGATATAATATGCCATAAAAAAATTCATAAACTCTAACTGTATAGTAGACTATGTCATAAAAAAGTCATAGTAGGCTATAGAATGTCATTAAAGAGTCATAAAAATGTCATAGTATATAGTATCCCTAAAAAATGTCATAAAGGAGGTCATAGTATATAGTATGTCTCAAAAATGTCGTAAAAGAGGTCATAGTATAGTTTTCACTAAAAACGTGTTATATGTCTTAATATAGTATGCCATAAAAATGTCTTTAAAATGCCCTAGTATAGTATATCATAGAAACTTCATAAAAAGGTCATAGTATCGTGTGCCATGTATAAAATGTCATATAAAAAGTCATAGTATAGTATGCCATCAAAATGCCAAAAAATTCATAGTATAGTATGTAATTAAAAAGTAATTAAAATGTCATAGTTTATAGTATGCCTAAAAAATGTAATAAAAAAGGTTATAGGATAGTTAAAAAAAGTGTTATAAAATATGTTAGTATACTATGCCAAAAAAATGTGATAAAATGTCATCGTATAGTATGCCATGAAAAGTGTCATGACAATGTCATAGTATAGTATGCCATAGAAATTCCATAAAAATGTCACGTTATAGTGTGCCATAGAAATGCCGTAAAAAATGTCATATTATAGTATGTCATTAAGAAGAAGTCATTGTATAATATGCCATAAAAACATAATTAAAAAGTCATATTATAGTATGCCAAGAATAAAACAATAATATAGTATGTAAAAAAATAGTATAGAATGTCTTAAAAATTGTCATTATAGTATGCCATACATTTTTTTTTCTTTTTATAAAAAAATCATAGTAGGCCTATATAGTATGCCATACAAATGCCATAAAAAATGTCACAGTACAGTATTCCATAAAAATGGCATAACAATGTCAGAGTATAGGATACCATAAAAAAATTCTAATATTGTATGACATAAAAACTGTCATAGTATAGTATGTCATAAAAAGGTCATCGTATAGTATGTCATAAAAAGGTCATGGTATAGTATGTCATAAAAAGAAGTCATAGCCACAAAAAATGTCATAATGTAGTATGTCATAACAATGTCATGAAAAATGTAAAAAAAAGTTAAATTATGCCATAAAATCGTCAGAAGAATGTCACCATAGAAATGCTATAAAATATGTTATAGTATAATATGCCAGAAAAATACCATAAAAATGTCCCAGTATAGTACGCCTTAAAAATGTTTTTAAAAAAGTCATATTGTACTATGCCGTAAAATTTGCCATAAAAAAGTCATAGTACAGTATAGCATGCCATAAAAAAGTGTCATATAAATGTCATAGTATACTATGCAATTAAAAAGTGTCATAAAAATGTCATAATATAGTATGCCATGAAGTGTCATAAAAAAGTCACAGTATAGTATACCATAAAAAAGTGCCAAAAAAAGCATAGTATAGTATGCCATAAAAAATGTCATAAAAATATCATAGTATGGAATGCTATTAAAAGTGTCATAAAATTAATTGTATGGCACAAAAATGCCATGAAAAAAGACATGCTATACTATGACTTTTTACATGACATTTTACGCTATGACTTTTTTTCAAAAAACTAAACTTGACTTTTTTTCATTACTTTTTCATCAAACTTTTCAACTTACCATATTGTGATATTTTTTTCATGAATATTTTCGACATGCTATACTATGACTTTTTTCAAAACTTTTCAATTAAATTCAATTTATTTTTATATAGCGTCAAATCGTAACAGAAGTTACAGTAGACCTTTTTTCATGACATTTTTCAACATCGTATATTATGACATACTATACTATGACTTTTTTGACAGACTATACTATGACTTTTTAGCATTTTTTTTCGACAGTATACTATGACATTTTTTTGGTGAAACTTTTCAACATACTTTACTATGACTTTTTTGTCGTGGTATTTTCAACATACTATACCATGACTTTTTTTTTCGCGAAATCTTCGACTTAGTATACTATGACTTTTTTTTGTGAAAATTTTCGACATACTATACTATGACTTTTTCTTTCAAGAAATTTTCGACATACTATACTATAACTTTTTTTCGTGAACGTTTCGGCACTATACCATGACTTTTTTTCGTGACATTTTCGACATACTATACTATGACTTTTTAGCATTTTTTTCGACATAGTATACTATGACTTTTTTTTGTGAAATTTTTCAACATACTTTACTATGATTTTATTTCGTGGTATTTTCAACATACTATACTATGACTTTTTTTTTTCGCGAAATCTTCGACATAGTATACTATGACTTTTTTTTGTGAAAATTTTCGACATACTATACTATGACTTTTTCTTTCACGAAATTTTCGACATACTATACTATAACTTTTTTTCGTGAAAATTTCGACACTACTGACTTTTTTTCGATAAATTTTCGACATACTATACAATGACTTTTTTTTCATGAAATTTTCGACATACTATACTATGACTTGTTTCGACATACTATATGATGACTTTTTTCGACATACCATACTATGACTTTTTAGCATTTTTTTCGACATGACTTTTTTTTTGTGAAATTTTTCAACATACTTTACTATGACTTTTTTTTCGTGGTATTTTCAACATACTATATTATGACTTTTTTTTCATGAAATTTTCGACATACTATACTATGAATTTTTTTTTCATGAAATTTTCGACATACTATACTATAAATTTTTTTTTCACAAAATTTTCTACATACTATACTATGACTTTTTTTCTAGAAATTTTCGACATACTTTACTATGACTTTTTTTTCATGAAATTTTTGACATAATATACTATGACTTTTTTCCGTGAAATTTTCGACATACTATGACTTTACTTCCATGAAATTTTTGACATGCTATACTATAACTTTTTTTCCGTGAAATTTTTGACATACTTTTCTATGAATTTTTTTTCGCGAAATTTTCGACATACTATGCTATCATTTTTTTTTTCACGAAATTTTCTACATACTATACTATGACTTTTTTTCTACAAATTTTCGACATACTTTACTATGAATTTTTTTTCGTGAAATTTCGACATACTATGCTATGACTTTTTTTGCACTAAATTTTCGACATACTAACTGATTTTTTTGGGGAAATTTTTGACATAATATACTATGACTTTTTTTTCGTCAAATTTTCGACATACTATACTATCACTTTTTTTTCGTGAAATTTTTGACATACATTACTGACTTTTTTTTTGTGAAATTTTCGACATACTATACTATGACTTTTTTTTCGGGAAAATTTCCGAGATAGTTTACAAGGACTTTTTTCGTCAAATTTTCGAAATACTATACTATGACTTTTTTTTTCGTCAAATTTTCGACATACTATACTATGACTTTTTTTTTTTTACCAAAATTTTCGACATACTATACTATGACTTTTTTTTCACAAAATTTTCGACATACTATAGTATGACTTTTTTTTCATGAAATTTTCGACATACAATACTATGTTTCTTTCACGAAATTTTCGACAAACTATATTATGACTTTTATTCATGAAATTTTCGACATACTATGCTATGACTTTTTTTCATACAATTTTTCGACATACTATACTATGACTGTTTTTCATGAAATTTATCGACATAGTATACTATGACTTTTTTTTCGTGAAATTTTCGACATAGTATACTATGACTTTTTTTTGTGAAATTTCACATACTATACTATGACTTTTTTTCACGAAATTTTTGACATACTATATTATGACATTTATTTATGAAATTTTCGACATACTATGCTATCAATTTTTTTCATTAAATTTTTCAACATACTTTACTATGACTTTTTCATGAAATTTATCAACACACTATGCTATGACTTTTATTCATTAAATTTTCGAAATAGTATACTAAGACTTTTTTTTCACGAAATCTTCGACATACTATACTATGACTTTTATTAATGAAATTTTCGACATACTATGCTATGACTTTTTTTCATACAATTTTTCGACATACTATACTATGACTGTTTTTCATGAAATTTATCGACATAGTATACCATGGCTTTTTTTTCGTGAAATTTTCGACATAGTATACTATGACTTTTTTTTTGTGAAATTTGACATACTATACTATGACTTTTTTCACGAAATTTTCGACATACTATATTACGACATTTATTCATGAAATTTTCGACATACTATGCTATCATTTTTTTCATTAAATTTTTCGACATACTATACTATGACTTTTTCATGAAATTTATCAACATACTATGCTATGACTTATTCATTAAATTTTCGACATAGTATACTAAGACTTTTTTTCTGTGAAATTTTCGACATACTATACTATGACTTTTTTTTATGAAATGTTTCGACATGCTATACTATGACTTTTTTTCATTCAATTTTCGACATACTCTGCTATGACTTTTTTTCGTGGTATTTTCAACATACTATACTATGACTTTTTTTTTGTCAAATTTTCGACATACTATACTATCACTTTTTTTTTCATCAAATTTTTGACATACATTACTATGACTTTTTTTCCGTGAAATTTTCGACATACTATACTATTACTTTTTTTCGGGAAAATTTCCGAGATAGTATACAATGACTTTTTTTTGTGAAATTTCGACAGACTATGCTATGACATATTTTGCACTAAATTTTCAAAATACTAACTATGAATTTTTTTGACACGGAAAAAAAGTCATAGTAATGTATGTCAAAAATTTCACGAAAAAAAAAATGATAGTATAGTATGTCGAAAATTTGACGAAAAAAAAGTCATAGTATAGTATGTTGAAAATACCACGAAAAAAAAGTCATAGCATAGTTTGTCTAAAATTTAATGAAAAAAAAGTCATTGTATGGTATGTATGTAAAAAATTCACGAAAAAAAAGTCATAGTTTAGTATGTCAAAAATTTAACGGAAAAAAAGTCATAGTATAGCATGTCGAAAATTTCACGGAAAAAATGTCATAGTATTGTATGTGGAAAAATTTCATGAAAAATTCATAGTATAATATGTCGAAAATGTTCATGAAAAAAAGTCATAGTATAGTGTGTCGAAAATTTCTCCATAAAAAAGTCATAGATGTATGTTGAAAAATTTCTCGAAAAAAAACTTCATAGTATAGTATGTCGAAAATTTCACCAAAAGAAGTCATAGTATTGTATATCGAAATTTTTACTGAAAAAAGTCATAGTATAGTATGTCGAAAAATTTCATGAAAAATTCATAGTATAACATGTCAAAAATGTCATTAAAAAAAAAAAATAGTATAGTATGTCGAAAATTTTCATGAAGAAAAAGTCTTAGTATAGTATGTCGTAAATTTCACGAAAAAAAGTCATAGTATAGTATGTGTAAAATTTTATGAAGAAAAGTCATAGTATAGTATGTCGAAAATTTCACGAAAAAAAAGTCATAGTATAGCATGTCAAAAATTTCACGAAAAAAAATAAGTCATAGTATAGTATGTTGAAAATTTCATGAAAAAAAACATAGTATAGTATGTCGAAAATTTCACGAAAAAAAAGTCATAGTATAGCATGTTAAAAATTTCACGATAAAAATTCATAGTATAGTATGTCGAAAAATTTCATGAAAAAGTCATAGTATAGCATGTCAAAAATTTCACGAAAAAATAGTCATAGTATAGTATGTCGAAAATTTCATGAAAGCAAAGTCATAGTATAGTATGTCGAAAATTTCATGAAAAAAACATCATAGTATAGTATGTCGAATATTTCGCGAAAAAAAAGTCATTGTATAGCATTTCGAAAAAATTCATGAAAAAAAGTCATACTGTAGCATAGTATGTCGAAAAAATTTCATGAAAAATTCATAGTATAGCATGTCGAACATTTTGTGAAAAAAAATAAGTCATAGTTTAGTACGTCTAAAATTTTACCAAAAGAAGTAATAGTATAGTATGTCTAAAATTTCATGAAAAAAACATCACAGTATAGTGTGTCGAAAATTTCATGAAAAAAACGTCATGGCATAGTATCTCGAAAATTTCGAGAAAAAAAAAGTCATAGTATAGTATGTCGAAAATTTCACAAAAAAAAAGTCATGGTATAGTATGTCGGAAATTTTCATGAAAAGAAAGTCATAGTATAGTAAGTCGAAAATGTAATGGAAAAAAAGTCATAGTATAGTGTGTCGAAAATTTGTCCATAAAAAAGTCATAGATGTATGTCGAAAAATTTCTCGAAAAAAAAATTCATAATATAGTATGTTGAAAATTTCACCAAAAGAAGTCATAGTATAGTATGTCGAACATTTTGTGAAAAAAAATAAGTCATAGTATAGTATGTCGAAAATTTCACGAAAAAAAAGTCATGGTATAGTATGTCGACAATTTCATGAAAGCAAAGTCATAGTATAGTATGTCGAAAATTTCATGAAAAAAACATCATAGTATAGTATGTCGAAAATTTCACGAAAAAAATTATACTATGTCGAATATTTCGCGAAAAAAACAGTCATTGTATAGCATTTTGAAAAATTTCATGAAAAAAAGTCATACTGTAGCATAGTATGTCGAAAAATTTCATGAAAAATTCATAGTATAGCATGTCGAAAATTTCGTGAAAAAAAAGTCATACTATAGTATATCGAAAAGTTTGGGGAAAAAAAGTCATAGCATAGTATGTCGAAAATTTCACCAAAATAAAGTCATAGATGTATGTCGAAAATTTTGTGAAAAAAAAAGTCATAGTATAGCATGTCGAAAAATTTCATGAAAAAAAGGCATTGTATAGTATGTCGAAAATGACACGAAAAAAAAGTCATAGATGTATGTCGAAAATTTCGCAAAAAAAAAGTCATAGTATTGTATATCGAAATTTTTACTGAAAAAAGTCATAGTATAGTATGTCGAAAAATTTCATGAAAAATTCATAGTATAACGTCAAAAATGTCATTAAAAAAAAAAAATAGTATAGTATGTCGAAAATTTTCATGAAGAAAAAGTCTTAGTATAGTATGTCGTAAATTTCACGAAAAAAAGTCATAGTATAGTATGTGTAAAATTTTATGAAGAAAAGTCATAGTATAGTATGTCGAAAATTTCACGAAAAAAAAGTCATAGTATAGCATGTCAAAAATTTCACGAAAAAAAATAAGTCATAGTATAGTATGTTGAAAAATGTCATGAAAAATTCATAGTATAGCATGTCGAAAAATTTCATTAAAAAAAGTCATAGTATAGTATGTCAAAAATTCACGAAAAAAAAGTCATAGTATAGCATGTCAAAAATTTCACGAAAAAAAATAAGTCATAGTATAGTATGTTGAAAAATTCATAGTATAGCATGTCGAAAAATTTCATTAAAAAAAGTCATAGTATAGTATGTCAAAAATTCACGAAAAAAAAGTCATAGTATAGTATGTCGAAAATTTCACGAAAAAAAAGTCATAGTATAGCATGTCAAAAATTTCACGAAAAAAAATAAGTCATAGTATAGTATGTCGAAAATTTCATGAAAAATTCATAGTATAGCATGTCGAAAAATTTCATTAAAAAAAGTCATAGTATAGTATGTCAAAAATTTTCATGAAGAAAAAGTCTTAGTATAGTATGTCGTAAATTTCACGAAAAAAAAGTCATAGTATAGTATGTGTAAAATGTTATGAAGAAAAGTCATAGTATAGTATGTCGAAAATTTCATGAAAAAAAACATAGTATAGTTTGTCGAAAATTGTACGAAAAAAAAGTCATAGTATAGCATGTCAAAAATTTCACAAAAAAAGTCATAGTATAGTATGTCGAAAAATTTTAATGAAAAATTCATAGTATAGCATGTCGAAAAAAATTCATTAAAAAAAATCATAGTATAGTATGTCGAAAATTTTCATGAAAAAAAAGTCTTACTATAGTATGTCGTATATTTCACGAAAAAAAAGTCATAGTATAGTATGTCGAAAATTTCATGAAAGCAAAGTCATAGTATAGTATGTCGAAAATTTCATGAAAAAAGTCATAGTATAGTATGTCAAAAATTTCACGAAAAAAAAGTCATAGTATAGTATGTCGAAAAATTTCATGAAAAATTCATATTATAGCATGTCGAAAAATTTCATTAAAAAACTCATAGTATAGTATGTCAAAATTTAGTATGTCTTAAATTTCACGAAAAAAAGTCATAGTATAGTATGTGTAAAATGTTATGAAGAAAAGTCTTAATATAGTATGTCGTATATTTCACGAAAAAAAAGTCATAGTATAGTATGTCGAAAATTTCATGAAAGCAAAGTCATAGTATAGTATGTCGAATATTTCATGAAAAAAGTCATAGTATAGTATGTCAAAAATTTCACGAAAAAAAAGTCATAGTATAGCATGTCAAAAATTTCACGAAAAAAAATAAGTCATAGTATAGTATGTTGAAAAATGTCATGAAAAATTCATAGTATAGCATGTCGAAAAATTTCATTAAAAAAAGTCATAGTATAGTATGTCAAAAATTCACGAAAAAAAAGTCATAGTATAGCATGTCAAAAATTTCACGAAAAAAAATAAGTCATAGTATAGTATGTTGAAAAATTCATAGTATAGCATGTCGAAAAATTTCATTAAAAAAAGTCATAGTATAGTATGTCAAAAATTCACGAAAAAAAAGTCATAGTATAGTATGTCGAAAATTTCACGAAAAAAAAGTCATAGTATAGCATGTCAAAAATTTCACGAAAAAAGTCATAGTATAGTATGTCGAAAAATTTCATGAAAAATTCATAGTATAGCATGTCGAAAAATTTCATTAAAAAAAGTCATAGTATAGTATGTCAAAAGTTTCAGGAAAAAAAAGTCTTAGTATAGTATGTCGTAAATTTCACGAAAAAAAAGTCATAGTATAGTATGTGTAAAATGTTATGAAGAAAAGTCATAGTATAGTGTCGAAAACTTCATGAAAAAAAACATAGAATAGTATGTCGAAAATTTCACGAAAAAAAAAGTCATAGTATAGCATGTCAAAAATTTCACAAAAAAAGTCATAGTATAGTATGTCGAAAAATTTCATGAAAAAAAACAGTATAGTATGTCAAAAATTTCACGAAAAAAAAGTCATAGTATAGCATGTCAAAAATTTCACAAAAAAAGTCATAGTATAGTATGTCGAAAAATTTCATGAAAAATTCATAGTATAGCATGTCGAAAAATGTCATGAAAAAAAACATAGTATAGTATGTCGAAAATTTCACGAAAAAAAAGTCATAGTATAGCATGTCAAAAATTTCACAAAAAAAGTCATAGTATAGTATGTCGAAAAATTTCATGAAAAATTCATAGTATAGCATGTCGAAAAAAATTCATTAAAAAAAATCATAGTATAGTATGTAAAATTATAAAATGTCTAATATATATGTCGAATTTCAAAAAAAAGTCATAGTATAGTATGTCAAAATTCTGAAAAAAAAGTCATAGTATAGTATGTCGAAAATTTCTGAAAAAAGTCATTGTATAGTATGTGTAAAATTTCATAAAAAAGTCATAGTATAGCCTGTCAAAAATTTCACGAAAAAAAATAAGTCATAGTATAGTATGTCGAAAAATTTCATGAAAAATTCATAGTATAGAGTCATTTCATTAAAAAATCTTTATAATGTAAAATCAAAAAAAAAGTATAGTATAGATGTCAAAATTTCAGAAAAAAAAATTAGTATATTATTTAAAAATTCATAGTATAGCATGTCAAAATTCATTAAAAAAATTCATATTATAGTATGTCAAAAATTTCGAAAAAAAAGTATAGTATAGTATGTCGAAAATTTCAGAAAAAAAAGTCATAGTTAATAGAAAATTTCGAAAAAAAAAAAGTCATAGTATAGTATGTCGAAAAATTTCATGAAAAATTCATAGTATAGCATGTCGAAAAATTTCATTAAAAAAAATCATAGTATAGTATGTCAAAAATTTTCATGAAAAAAAAGTCTTAGTATAGTATGTCGTAAATTTCACGAAAAAAAAAGTCATAGTATAGTATTGTAAAATGTTATGAAAAAGTCATAGTATAGTAGGTCGAAAAATTTCATGAAAAAAATCATAGTATAGTATGTCGAAAATTTCAATAAAAAAAGTCATAGTATAGTATGTCCGAAAAAGTTTCACGAAAAAAAAGTCATAGGTATAGTATGTCGAAAAATTTCACGAAAAAAAAGTCATAGTATAGTATGTCGTAAAAATTTCACGAAAAAAAAGTCATAGTATAGTATGTCGAAAAATTTCACGAAAAAAATCATAGTATAGTATGTCGAAAAATTTCATGAAAAAAAAGTCATTAGTATAGCATGTCGAAAAATTTCATGAAAAAAAAGTCATAGTATAGTATGTCCGAAAAGTTCACGAAAAAAAAGTCATAGTATAGTAGGTCGTAAAATTTCACGAAAAAAAAGTCATAGTATAGTATGTCGTAAAATGTTATGAAGAAAAGGCATAGTATAGTTGTCGAAAACTTCATGAAAAAAAATCATAGTATAGCATGTCGAAAATTTCACGAAAAAAAAAGTCATAGTATAGTATGTCGAAAAATTTCAAGAAAAAAGTCATAGTATAGTATGTCGAAAAATTTCATGAAAAAAACATAGTATAGTATGTCAAAAATTTCATGAAAAAAAAGTCATAGTATAGTATGTCGAAAATTTCATGAAAAAAAACATAGTATAGTATGTCGAAAAATTTCATGAAAAATTCATAGTATAGCATGTCGAAAAAAATCATAGTATAGTATGTCGAAAATTTCACGAAAAAAAAGTCATAGTATAGTAGGTCAAAAATTCACAGAAAAATTCATAGTATAGCATGTCGAAAAATTTCATTAAAAAAAATCATGGTATAGTATGTCAAAAATTTTCATCAAAAAAAAGTCTTAGTATAGTATGTCGTAAATTTCACGAAAAAAAAAGTTATAGTATAGCATGTCAAAAATTTCACGAAAAAAAAGTCATAGTATAGTATGTCGAAAAATTTCATGAAACATTCATAGTATAGCATGTCGAAAAATTTCATTAAAAAAAGTCATAGTATAGTATGTCAAAAATGTTCATGAAAAAAAGTCTTAGTATAGTATGTCGAAAATTTCACGAAAAAAAATTCATAGTATAGCATGTCAAAAATTTCACGAAAAAAGATAAGTCATAGTATAGTATGTGTAAAATGTTATGAAGAAAAGTTATAGTATAATATGTCGAAAATTTCGTGAAAAAAAGTCATAGTATAGTATGTGTAAAATTTTATGAAGAAAAGTCATAGTATAGTATGTCGAAAATTTCATGAAAAATTCATAGTATAGCATGTCGAAGAATTTCATTAAAAAAAGTCATAGAATAGTATGTCAAAAATGTTCATGAAAAAAGTCTTAGTATAGTATGTTGTAAATTTCACGAAAAAAAAGTCATAGTATAGCATGTCAAAAATTTCACGAAAAAAAAGTCATAGTATAGTATGTCGAAAATTTCATGAAAAAAAAGTCATAGTATAGTATGTCGAAAATTTTCATGAAAAAAGTCATAGTATAGTATGTCAAAAATTTCACGAAAAAAAAAGTCATAGTATAGTATGTCGAAAATTTCATGAAAAATTCTTAGTATAGCATGTCGAAAAATTTCATTAAAAAAAGTCATAGTATAGTATGTCAAAAATTTTCACGAAAAAAAAGTCATAGTATAGTATGTGTAAAATGTTATGAAGAAAAGTCATAGTATAGTATGTCGAAAAATTTAATGAAAAATTCATAGTATAGCATGTCGAAAAAAATTCATTAAAAAAAGTCATAGTATAGTATGTCGAAAATTTTCATGAAAAAAAAGTCTTAGTATAGTATGTCGTATATTTCACAAAAAAAGAAGTCATAGTATAGTATATGTAAAATTTTATGAAGAAAAGTCATAGTATAGTATGTTGAAAATTTTGTGAAAAAAAGTCATAGTATAGTATGTCGAAAATTTCACGAAAAAAAAGTCATAGTATAGTATGTCGAAAATTTCATGAAAGCAAAGTCATAGTATAGTATGTCGAAAATTTCATGAAAAATTCATAGTATAGCATGTCGAAAAATTTCATTAAAAAAAGTCATAGTATAGTATGTCAAATTTTCATGAAAAAAAAGTCTTACCATAGTATGTCGTAAATTTCACGAAAAAAAGTCATAGTATAGTATGTGTAAAATTTTATGAAGAAAAGTCATAGTATAGTATGTCGAAAATTTCATGAAAAAAAAACATAGTATAGTATGTCGAAAATTTCACGAAAAAAAAGTCATAGTATAGCATGTCAAAAATTTCACGAAAAAAAAGTCATAGTATAGTATGTCGAAAATTTCATGAAAGCAAAGTTATAGTATTGTATTTTGAAAATTTCATGAAAAAAGTCATATTATAGTATGTCGTATATTTCACGAAAAAAAAGTCATAGTATAGTATGTGTAAAATTTTATGAAGAAAAGTCATAGTATAGTATGTCGAAAAATTTCATGAAAAATTCATAGTATAGCATGTCGAAAAAAATTCATTAAAAAAAGTCATAGTATAGTATGTCGAAAATTTTCATGAAAAAAAAGTCTTAGTATAGTATGTCGTATATTTCACGAAAAAAAAGTCATAGTATAGTATATGTAAAATTTTATGAAGAAAAGTCATAGTATAGTATGTCGAAAATTTCGTGAAAAAAAGTCATAGTATAGTATGTCGAAAATTTCACGAAAAAAAAGTCATAGTATAGTATGTCGAAAATTTCATGAAAGCAAAGTCATAGTATAGTATGTAGAAAATTTCATGAAAAATTCATAGTATAGCATGTCGAAAAATTTCATTAAAAAAAGTCATAGTATAGTATGTCAAATTTTCATGAAAAAAAAGTCTTACCATAGTATGTCGTAAATTTCACGAAAAAAAGTCATAGTATAGTATGTGTAAAATTTTATGAAGAAAAGTCATAGTATAGTATGTCGAAAATTTCATGAAAAAAAACATAGTATAGTATGTCGAAAATTTCACGAAAAAAAAGTCATAGTATAGCATGTCAAAAATTTCACGAAAAAAAAGTCATAGTATAGTATGTCGAAAATTTCATGAAAGCAAAGTTATAGTATTGTATTTTGAAAATTTCATGAAAAAAGTCATAGTATAGTATGTCGTATATTTCACGAAAAAAAAGTCATAGTATAGTATGTGTAAAATTTTATGAAGAAAAGTCATAGTATAGTATGTCGAAAAATTTCATGAAAAATTCATAGTATAGCATGTCGAAAAAAATTCATTAAAAAAAATCATAGTATAGTATGTCGAAAATTTTCATGAAAAAAAAGTCTTAGTATAGTATGTCGTATATTTCACGAAAAAAAAAATTAGTATAGTATGTGTAAAATGTTATGAAGAAAAGTCATAGTATGGTATGTCAAAAATGTTCATGAAAAAAAAGTCTTAGTATAGTATATCGTAAATTTCACGAAAAAAAAGTCATAGTATAGTATGTGTAAAATTTTATGAAGAAAAGTCATAGTATAGTATGTCGAAAATTTCATTAAAAAAAATCATAGTATAGTATGTCAAAAATTTTCATGAAAAAAAAGTCTTAGTATAGTATGTCGTAAATTTCACGAAAAAAAAGTCATAGTATAGCATGTCAAAAATTTCACGAAAAAAAAGTCATACTATAGTATGTCGAAAAATTTCTTGAAACATTAATAGTATAGCATGTCGAAAAATTTCATTAAAAAAAGGCATAGTATAGTATGTCAAAAATGTTCATGAAAAAAAAGTCTTAGTATAGTATGTCGTAAATTTCGTGAAAAAAAGTCATAGTATAGTATGTCGAAAATTTCACGAAAGCAGTCATAGTATAGTATGTAGAAAATTTCATGAAAAATTCATAGTATAGCATGTCGAAAAATTTCATTAAAAAAAGTCATAGTATAGTATGTCAAATTTTCATGAAAAAAAAGTCTTACCATAGTATGTCGTAAATTTCACGAAAAAAAGTCATAGTATAGTATGTGTAAAATTTTATGAAGAACAGTCATAGTATAGTATGTCGTATATTTCACGAAAAAAGAAGTCATAGTATAGTATATGTAAAATTTTATGAAGAAAAGTCATAGTATAGTATGTTGAAAATTTTGTGAAAAAAAGTCATAGTATAGTATATCGAAAATTTCACGAAAAAAAAGTCATAGTATAGTATGTCGAAAATTTCATGAAAGCAAAGTCATAGTATAGTATGTAGAAAATTTCATGAAAAATTCATAGTATAGCATGTCGAAAAATTTCATTAAAAAAAGTCATAGTATAGTATGTCAAATTTTCATGAAAAAAAAGTCTTACCATAGTATGTCGTAAATTTCACGAAAAAAAGTCATAGTATAGTATGTGTAAAATTTTATGAATAAAAGTCATAGTATAGTATGTCGAAAATTTCATGAAAAAAAAACATAGTATAGTATGTCGAAAATTTCACGAAAAAAAAGTCATAGTATAGCATGTCAAAAATTTCACGAAAAAAAAGTCATAGTATAGTATGTCGAAAATTTCATGAAAGCAAAGTTATAGTATTGTATTTCGAAAATTTCATGAAAAAAGTCATAGTATAGTATGTCGTATATTTCACGAAAAAAAAGTCATAGTATAGTATGTGTAAAATTTTATGAAGAAAAGTCATAGTATAGTATGTCGAAAAATTTCATGAAAAATTCATAGTATAGCATGTCGAAAAAAATTCATTAAAAAAAATCATAGTATAGTATGTCGAAAATTTTCATGAAAAAAAAGTCTTAGTATAGTATGTCGTATATTTCACGAAAAAAAAAATTAGTATAGTATGTGTAAAATGTTATGAAGAAAAGTCATAGTATGGTATGTCAAAAATGTTCATGAAAAAAAAGTCTTAGTATAGTATATCGTAAATTTCACGAAAAAAAAGTCATAGTATAGTATGTGTAAAATTTTATGAAGAAAAGTCATAGTATAGTATGTCGAAAATTTCATTAAAAAAAATCATAGTATAGTATGTCAAAAATTTTCACGAAAAAAAAGTCATAGTATAGCATGTCAAAAATTTCACGAAAAAAAAAGTCATACTATAGTATGTCGAAAAATTTCTTGAAACATTAATAGTATAGCATGTCGAAAAATTTCATTAAAAAAAGGCATAGTATAGTATGTCAAAAATTTTCATGAAAAAAAAGTCTTATTATAGTATGTCGTAAATTTCGTGAAAAAAAGTCATAGTATAGTATGTCGAAAATTTCACGAAAGCAAAGTCATAGTATAGTATGTAGAAAATTTCATGAAAAATTCATAGTATAGCATGTCGAAAAATTTCATTAAAAAAAGTCATAGTATAGTTCGTCAAATTTTCATGAAGAAAAAGTCTTACCATAGTATGTCGTAAATTTCACGAAAAAAAGTCATAGTATAGTATGTGTAAAATTTTATGAAGAACAGTCATAGTATAGTATGTCGAAAATTTCATGAAAAAAAAACATAGTATAGTATGTCGAAAATTTCACGAAAAAAAAGTCATAGTATAGCATGTCAAAAATTTCACGAAAAAAAAGTCATAGTATAGTATGTCGAAAATTTCATGAAAGCAAAGTTATAGTATTGTATTTCGAAAATTTCATGAAAAAAGTCATAGTATAGTATGTCGTATATTTCACGAAAAAAAAGTCATAGTATAGTATGTGTAAAATTTTATGAAGAAAAGTCATAGTATAGTATGTCGAAAAATTTCATGAAAAATTCATAGTATAGCATGTCGAAAAAAATTCATTAAAAAAAATCATAGTATAGTATGTCGAAAATTTTCATGAAAAAAAAGTCTTAGTATAGTATGTCGTATATTTCACAAAAAAAAAATTAGTATAGTATGTGTAAAATGTTATGAAGAAAAGTCATAGTATGGTATGTCAGAAATGTTCATGAAAAAAAAGTCATAGTATAGTATGTCGTAAATTTCGTGTAAAAAAGTCGTAGTATAGTATGTCGAAAATTTCACGAAAAAAAAGTCATAGTATAGTATGTCGAAAATTTCACGAAAAAAAAGTCATAGTATAGCATGTCAAAAATTTCACGAAAAAAAAGTCATAGTATAGTATGTCGAAAATTTCATGAAAGCAAAGTTATAGTATTGTATTTCGAAAATTTCATGAAAAAAGTCATAGTATAGTATGTCGTATATTTCACGAAAAAAAAGTCATAGTATAGTATGTGTAAAATTTTATGAAGAAAAGTCATAGTATAGTATGTCGAAAAATTTCATGAAAAATTCATAGTATAGCATGTCGAAAAAAATTCATTAAAAAAAATCATAGTATAGTATGTCGAAAATTTTCATGAAAAAAAAGTCTTAGTATAGTATGTCGTATATTTCACAAAAAAAAAATTAGTATAGTATGTGTAAAATGTTATGAAGAAAAGTCATAGTATGGTATGTCAAAAATGTTCATGAAAAAAAAGTCATAGTATAGTATGTCGTAAATTTCGTGTAAAAAAGTCGTAGTATAGTATGTCGAAAATTTCACGAAAAAAAAGTCATAGTATAGTATGTCGAAAATTTCACGAAAAAAAAGTCATAGTATAGCATGTCAAAAATTTCACGAAAAAAAAGTCATAGTATAGTATGTCGAAAATTTCATGAAAGCAAAGTTATAGTATTGTATTTCGAAAATTTCATGAAAAAAGTCATAGTATAGTATGTCGTATATTTCACGAAAAAAAAGTCATAGTATAGTATGTGTAAAATTTTATGAAGAAAAGTCATAGTATAGTATGTCGAAAAATTTCATGAAAAATTCATAGTATAGCATGTCGAAAAAAATTCATTAAAAAAAATCATAGTATAGTATGTCGAAAATTTTCATGAAAAAAAAGTCTTAGTATAGTATGTCGTATATTTCACAAAAAAAAAATTAGTATAGTATGTGTAAAATGTTATGAAGAAAAGTCATAGTATGGTATGTCAAAAATGTTCATGAAAAAAAAGTCATAGTATAGTATGTCGTAAATTTCGTGTAAAAAAGTCGTAGTATAGTATGTCGAAAATTTCACGAAAAAAAAGTCATAGTATAGTATGTCGAAAATTTCACGAAAAAAAAGTCATAGTATAGCATGTCAAAAATTTCACGAAAAAAAAGTCATAGTATAGTATGTCGAAAATTTCATGAAAGCAAAGTTATAGTATTGTATTTCGAAAATTTCATGAAAAAAGTCATAGTATAGTATGTCGTATATTTCACGAAAAAAAAGTCATAGTATAGTATGTGTAAAATTTTATGAAGAAAAGTCATAGTATAGTATGTCGAAAATTTCACGAAAAAAAAATCATAGTATAGCATGTCAAAAATTTCACGAAAAAAAATAAGTCATAGTATAGTATGTCGAAAATTTCATGAAAAATTCATAGTATAGCATGTCGAAAAAATTTCATTAAAAAAAGTCATAGTATAGTATGTCAAATTTTCATGAAAAAAAAGTCTTAGTATAGTATGTCGAAAATTTTCATTAAAAAAAAGTCATTGTATAGTATGTCGAAAATTTCACGGAAAAAAAGTCATTCAAAAAAACTTTTTTTTCATGAAATTTTCGACATACTATACTATTATGTTTTTTAATAAAATTTTCGATATACTATACTATGACTTTTTTCATGAAATTTTTCGAAATACTATGACTTTTTTTTTTATTTCACCAAAAAAACAGTCATAGCATAGTATGTGGAAAATTTCATGACAATTTTCGAAATACTGTACCATGACTTTTTTTCATGAAAATTTTCAACATACAATACTATTACTTTTTTTCATGAAAATTTCGACATACAATACTATGACTTTTTTTTCATAAATTGTTTTCGACATAATATACTCTGACTTTTTTCTTTAAAATTTTCGACAAACTATACTATGACTTTTTTTTCATGAAAATTTTCGACATACAATACTATTACTTTTTTTCATTAAATTTTCGACATACTATACTATGACTTTTTCTCATAAAAATTTTCGACATACTATACGATGACTTTTTTTCATGAAAATTTTTGATGTACTATTCTATGACTTTTTTTTATACATTTTTTTCGACATACTACACTATGACTTTTTTTCATTACATTTTTCGACTTACTATACTATGACTTTTTTTCATTAAATTTTTCGACATACTAAACTATGACTTTTTTTCATTAAATTTTTCGACATACTATACTATGACTTTTTCATTAAATTTTTCGACGTACTATACTATGACTTTTTTTTATAAAATTTTTTCGAAATACTATATATACTATGACGTTTTTTCATGAAAATTTTCGACATACTATACTATGACATTTTTACATTAAATTATCGACATACTATACTATGACTTTTTCTCATAAAAATTTTCGACATACTATACGATGACTTTTTTTCATGAAAATTTTTGATGTACTATTCTATGACTTTTTTTCATAAACATTTTCGACATACTATACTATGACGTTTTTTCATGAACATTTTCGACATACTATACTATGACTTTTTTTTCATGAAAATTTTCGACATACTATTCAATGACTTTTTTTCATGAAAATTTTCGACATTATATACTGTGACTTTTTTTTCATGAAAATTTTCGACATACTATACTATGACCTTTTTTCTTTAAAATTTTCGACATAATATACTATGACTTTTTTTCATGAAAACTTTCGACATAATTTACTATGACTTTTTTAATGAAAATTTTCGACTTACTATTCAATGACTTTTTTTCATGAAAATTTTCGACATTATATACTGTGACTTTTTTTTCATGAAAATTTTCGACATACTATACTATGACCTTTTTTCTTTAAAATTTTCGACATAATATACTATGACTTTTTTTCATGAAAACTTTCGACATAATTTACTATGACTTTTTTTATGAAAATTTTCGACATACTATACTATGACATTTTTACATTAAATTATCGACATACTATACTATGACTTTTTCTCATAAAAATTTTCGACATACTATACGATGACTTTTTTTCATGAAAATTTTTGATGTACTATTCTATGACTTTTTTTCATAAACATTTTCGACATACTATACTATGACGTTTTTTCATGAACATTTTCGACATACTATACTATGACTTTTTTTCATGAAAATTTTCGACATACTATTCAATGACTTTTTTTCATGAAAATTTTCGACATTATATACTGTGACTTTTTTTTCATGAAAATTTTCGACATACTATACTATGACCTTTTTTCTATAAAATTTTCGACATAATATACTATGACTTTTTTTCATGAAAACTTTCGACATAATTTACTATGACTTTTTTTCTGAAAATTTTCGACATACTATACTATGACATTTTTACATTAAATTATCGACATACTATACTATGACTTTTTCTCATAAAAATTTTCGACATACTATACGATGACTTTTTTTCATGAAAATTTTTGATGTACTATTCTATGACTTTTTTTCATAAACATTTTCGACATACTATACTATGACGTTTTTTCATGAACATTTTCGACATACTATACTATGACCTTTTTTCTTTAAAATTTTCGACATAATATACTATGACTTTTTTTCATGAAAATTTTCGACATAATATACTATGACTTTTTTTATGAAAATTTTCGACATAATATACTATGACTTTTTTCATGAAAATGTTGCACATACTATACTATGACATTTTTTCATTAAAATTTCGACATACAATACTATGACTTTTTTTCATAAAATTTTTTCGACATACTATACTATGACCTTTTTTCATGGAAATTTTCGACATACTATACTATGACTTTTTTTCATTAATTTTTTCGACATGCTTTACCATGACTATTTTTTATGAAATCTTTCGACATGCTATACTATGACTTTTTTCATGAAATCTTTCGACATGCTATACTATGACTTTTTTTCATGAAAATTTTAGACATGCTTTACTATGACATTTTTTCATGAAAATTTTCGACATACTATACTATGACATTTTTTCTTTAAAATTTTCGACATACTATATGACTTTTTTTTCATGAAAATTTTCGACATACTATACTATGACTTTTTTCATGAAAATGTTCGACATAATATACTATGACTTTTTTTTCATGAAAAGTTTCGACATACTATACTATGACATTTTTTCATTCAAATTTCGACATACTATACTATGACTTTTTTTCATTAAATTTTTCGACATACTGTACCATGACTTTTTTCCATGAAAATTTTCGACATCCAATACTATGACATTTTTTCCTGAAAATTTTCGACTTACTATACTATGACTTTTTTTCATGACAATTTTCGAAATACTGTACCATGACTTGTTTTCATGACAATTTTCGACATACAATACAATTACTTTTTTTCATGAAAATTTCGACATACAATACTATGACTTTTTTTTCATGAAAATTTTCGACATACTATTCAATGACTTTTTTTCATGAAAATTTTCGACATTATATACTGTGACTTTTTTTTCATGAAAATTTTCGACATACTATACTATGACCTTTTTTCTTTAAAATTTTCGACATAATATACTATGACTTTTTTTCATGAAAACTTTCGACATAATTTACTATGACTTTTTTAATGAAAATTTTCGACTTACTATTCAATGACTTTTTTTCATGAAAATTTTCGACATTATATACTGTGACTTTTTTTTCATGAAAATTTTCGACATACTATACTATGACCTTTTTTCTTTAAAATTTTCGACATAATATACTATGACTTTTTTTCATGAAAACTTTCGACATAATTTACTATGACTTTTTTTATGAAAATTTTCGACATACTATACTATGACATTTTTACATTAAATTATCGACATACTATACTATGACTTTTTCTCATAAAAATTTTCGACATACTATACGATGACTTTTTTTCATGAAAATTTTTGATGTACTATTCTATGACTTTTTTTCATAAACATTTTCGACATACTATACTATGACGTTTTTTCATGAACATTTTCGACATACTATACTATGAATTTTTTTTCATGAAAATTTTCGACATACTATTCAATGACTTTTTTTCATGAAAATTTTCGACATTATATACTGTGACTTTTTTTTCATGAAAATTTTCGACATACTATACTATGACCTTTTTTCTTTAAAATTTTCGACATAATATACTATGACTTTTTTTCATGAAAATTTTCGACATAATATACTATGACTTTTTTTATGAAAATTTTCGACATAATATACTATGACTTTTTTCATGAAAATGTTGCACATACTATACTATGACATTTTTTCATTAAAATTTCGACATACAATACTATGACTTTTTTTCATAAAATTTTTTCGACATACTATACTATGACCTTTTTTCATGGAAATTTTCAACATACTATACTATGACTTTTTTTCATTAATTTTTTCGACATGCTTTACCATGACTTTTTTTTATGAAATCTTTCGACATGCTATACTATGACTTTTTTCATGAAATCTTTCGACATGCTATACTATGACTTTTTTTCATGAAAATTTTAGACATGCTTTACTATGACATTTTTTCATGAAAATTTTCGACATACTATACTATGACATTTTTTCTTTAAAATTTTCGACATACTATATGACTTTTTTTTCATGAAAATTTTCGACATACTATACTATGACTTTTTTCATGAAAATGTTCGACATAATATACTATGACTTTTTTTTCATGAAAAGTTTCGACATACTATACTATGACATTTTTTCATTCAAATTTCGACATACTATACTATGACTTTTTTTCATTAAATTTTTCGACATACTGTACCATGACTTTTTTCCATGAAAATTTTCGACATCCAATACTATGACATTTTTTCCTGAAAATTTTCGACTTACTATACTATGACTTTTTTTCATGACAATTTTCGAAATACTGTACCATGACTTGTTTTCATGACAATTTTCGACATACAATACAATTACTTTTTTTCATGAAAATTTCGACATACAATACTATGACTTTTTTTTCATAAAATTGTTTTCGACATACTACACTATGACTTTTTTTCATGAAAATTTTCGACATAATATACTATGACTTTTTTCATCAAAATTTTCGAGATAATATACTATGACTTTTTTCTTTAAAATTTTCGACATACTATACTATGACTTTTTTTCATGAAAATTTTCGACATACTATACTATGACTTTTTTTCATTAAATTTTTCGACATACTATACTATGACTTTTTTTTTATAAAATTTTTTCGACATGCTATATATACTATCACGTTTTTTCATGAAAATTTTCGACATACTATACTATGACATTTTTTCATTAAATTTTCGACATACTACACTATGACTTATTTTCATAAAAATTTTCGACATACTATACGATGACTCTTTTTCATGAAAATTTTTGATGTACTATTCTATGACTTTTTTTCATAAACATTTTCGACATACTATACTATGACGTTTTTTCATGAACATTTTCGACATACTATACTATGACTTTTTTTTCATGAAAATTTTCGACATACTATTCAATGACTTTTTTTCATGAAAATTTTCGACATTATATACTGTGACTTTTTTTTCATGAAAATTTTCGACATACTATACAATGACCTTTTTTCTCTAAAATTTTCGACATAATATACTATGACTTTTTTTCATGAAAATTTTCAACATAATATACTATGACTTTTTCATGAAAATTTTCGACATAATATACTGACTTTTTTCATGAAAATTTTCCACATACTATACTATGACATTTTTCCATTAAAATTTCGACATACAATACTATGATTTTTTTTCATAAAATTTTTTCGACATACTATACTATGACCTTTTTTCATGGAAATTTTCGGCATACTATACTATGACTTTTTTTCATTAATTTTTTCGACATGCTTTACCATGACTTTTTTTTATGAAATCTTTCGACATGCTATACTATGACTTTTTTCATGAAATTTTTCGACATGCTATACTATGACTTTTTTTCATGAAAATTTTCGACGTGCAATACTATCAAGTTTTTTCATGAAAATTTTCGACATACTATACTATGACATTTTTTCATTAAAATTTCGACATACTGTACCATGACTTTTTTTCATGAACATTTTCGACATCCAATACTATGACATTTTCTCCTGAAAATTTTCGACACACTATACTATGACTTTTTTTCATTAAATTTTTCGACATACTATACTATGACTTTTTTTTTATAAAATTTTTTCGACATGCTATATATACTATGACGTTTTTTCATGAACATTTTCGACATACTATACTATGACATTTTTTCATTAAATTTTCGACATACACTGACTTTTTTTCATAAAAATTTTCGACATACTATACGATGACTTTTTTTCATGAAAATTTTTGATGTACTATTCTATGACTTTTTTTCATAAACATTTTCGACATACTATACTATGACGTTTTTTCATGAACATTTTCGACATACTATACTATGACTTTTTTTTCATGAAAATTTTCGACATACTATTCAATGACTTTTTCATGAAAATTTTCGACATTATATACTGTGACTTTTTTTCATGACAATTTTCGACATACAATACTATAACTTTTTTTTCATAAAATTGTTTTCGACATACTACACTGACTTTTTTTCATGAAAATTTTCGACATAATATACTATGACTTTTTTCATGAACATTTTCGAGATAATATACTATGACTTTTTTCTTTAAAATTTTCGACATACTATACTATGACTTTTTTTCATGAAAATTTTCGAGATAATATACTATGACTTTTTTCTTTAAAATTTTGGACATACTATACTATGACTTTTTTTCATGAAAATTTTCGATGTACTATTCTATGACTTTTTTTCATAAACATTTTCGACATACTATACTATGACTTTTTTTTCATAAAAATTTTCGACATACTATTCAATGACATTTTTTCATGAAAATTTTCGACATAATATACTGTGACTTTTTTTTCATGAAAATTTTCGACATAATATACTATGACTTTTTTCATGAAAATTTTCGACGTACTATACTATGAAATTTTTCTTTAAAATTTTCGACATACTATACTATGACTTTTTTTCATGAACATTTTCGACATAATATACTATGACTTTTTTTTCATGAAAATTTTCGACATACTACACTATAACCTTTTTCTTGGAAATTTTCGACATACTATACTATGACTTTTTTTCATTAAATTTTTCGACATGCTATACTATGACTTTTTTCATGAAACTTTTCGACATATTGCACCATGACATAATAAAACTATGACTTTTTTTCAAGAAAATTTTCGACGTGCAATACTATCAAGTTTTTTCATGAAAATTTTCGACATACTATACTATGACATTTTTTCATTAAAATTTCGACATACTGTACCATGACTTTTTTTCATGAACATTTTCGACATCCAATACTATGACATTTTCTCCTGAAAATTTTCGACATAATATACTATGACTTTTTTCATGAAAATTTTCGAGATAATATACTATGACTTTTTTCTTTAAAATTTTCGACATACTATACTATGACTTTTTTTAAATGAAAATTTTCGACATACTATACTATGACTTTTTTTCATTAAATTTTTCAACATACTATACTATGACTTTTTTTTTATAAAATTTTTTCGACATACTATACTATGACTTTTTTTCATGAAAATTTTCGACATACTATACTATGACTTTTTTTCATGAAAATTTTCGACATACTTTACTATGACGTTTTTTCATGAACATTTTCGACATACAATACTATGACTTTTTTTCATAAAAATTTTCGACATACTATACGATGACTTTTTTTCATGAAAATTTTTGATGTACTATTCTATGACTTTTTTTCATAAACATTTTCGACATACTATACTATGACGTTTTTTCATGAACATTTTCGACATACTATACTATGACTTTTTTTTCATGAAAATTTTCGACATACTATTCAATGACTTTTTTTCATGAAAATTTTCGACATTATATACTGTGACTTTTTTTTCATGACAATTTTCGACATACAATACAATTACTTTTTTTCATGAAAATTTCGACATACAATACTATAACTTTTTTTTCATAAAATTGTTTTCGACATACTACACTGACTTTTTTTCATGAAAATTTTCGACATAATATACTATGACTTTTTTCATGAACATTTTCGAGATAATATACTATGACTTTTTTCTTTAAAATTTTCGACATACTATACAATGACTTTTTTTCATGAAAATTTTCGAGATAATATACTATGACTTTTTTCTTTAAAATTTTGGACATACTATACTATGACTTTTTTTCATGAAAATTTTCGATGTACTATTCTATGACTTTTTTTCATAAACATTTTCGACATACTATACTATGACTGTTTTTTCATAAAAATTTTCGACATACTATTCAATGACATTTTTTCATGAAAATTTTCGACATAATATACTGTGACTTTTTTTTCATGAAAATTTTCGACATAATATACTATGACTTTTTTCATGAAAATTTTCGACATACTATACTATGAAATTTTTCTTTAAAATTTTCGACATACTATACTATGACTTTTTTTCATGAACATTTTCGACATAATATACTATGACTTTTTTTTCATGAAAATTTTTGACATACTACACTATAACCTTTTTCTTGGAAATTTTCGACATACTATACTATGACTTTTTTTCATTAAATTTTTCGACATACTGTACCATGACTTTTTTTCATGAAAATTTCGACATACAATACTATGACTTTTTTTTTTATTAAATCGTTTTCGACATACTACACTATGACTTTTTTTCATTAAAATTTCGACATGCAAAACTATGACTTTTTTTTCACAATTTTTTTTCGACATACTATACTATGACTTTTTTTCATTAAATTTTTCGACATATTATACTATGACTTTTTTTTCATAAAAAAATTTCGACATGTTATACTATCACGTTTTTCATTAAATTTTTCGACATACTATACCATGATTTTTTTTTCATAAAAAATTTGACATACTATACTATGACTTTTTTTCATAACAATTTTCGACATACTATAGTATGACTTTTTTTCATGAACATTTTCGATATACTATACTATGACTTTTTTTTCATAAAAATTTTCGACATACTATACTATGACGTTTTTTCATGAAAATTTTCGATATACAATACTATGACTTTTTTTTTTGAAAATTTTCGACATACTATTCAATGACTTTTTTTGATGAAAATTTTCGACATAATATACTATGACATTTTTTCATTAAATTTTTGACATACAATACTATGACTTTTTTTCATACATTTTTTTCGACAAACTATACTATGACTTTTTTTCATTACATTTTTCGACATACTATACTATGACTTTTTTTCATTACATTTTTCGACATACTATACTATGACTTTTTTTTCATGAAAATTTTCGATATACTATACTATGACTTTTTTTCATGAAAATTTTCGACATAATATACTATGACTTTTTTTTCATGAAAATTTTCGATATACTATACTATGACTTTTTTTCATTAAAATTTCGATATACAATACTATGACTTTTTTTCATGAAAATTTTCGACATCCAATACGATGAAATTTTTTCCTGAAAATGTTCGACTTGCTATACTATGACTTTTTTTCATGACAATTTTCGAAATACTGTACCATGACTTTTTTTCATGAAAATTTTCGACATACAATACTATTACTTTTTTTCATTAAAATTTCGACATGCAAAACTATGACTTTTTTTTCACAATTTTTTTTCGACATACTATACTATGACTTTTTTTCATTAAATTTTTCGACATATTATACTATGACTTTTTTTTCATAAAAAAATTTCGACATGTTATACTATCACGTTTTTCATTAAATTTTTCGACATACTATACCATGATTTTTTTTTCATAAAAAATTTGACATACTATACTATGACTTTTTTTCATAACAATTTTCGACATACTATAGTATGACTTTTTTTCATGAACATTTTCGATATACTATACTATGACTTTTTTTTCATAAAAATTTTCGACATACTATACTATGACGTTTTTTCATGAAAATTTTCGATATACAATACTATGACTTTTTTTTTTGAAAATTTTCGACATACTATTCAATGACTTTTTTTGATGAAAATTTTCGACATAATATACTATGACATTTTTTCATTAAATTTTTGACATACAATACTATGACTTTTTTTCATACATTTTTTTCGACAAACTATACTATGACTTTTTTTCATTACATTTTTCGACATACTATACTATGACTTTTTTTCATTACATTTTTCGACATACTATACTGACTTTTTTTTCATGAAAATTTTCGATATACTATACTATGACTTTTTTTCATGAAAATTTTCGACATAATATACTATGACTTTTTTTTCATGAAAATTTTCGATATACTATACTATGACTTTTTTTCATTAAAATTTCGATATACAATACTATGACTTTTTTTCATGAAAATTTTCGACATCCAATACGATGAAATTTTTTTCCTGAAAATGTTCGACTTGCTATACTATGACTTTTTTTCATGACAATTTTCGAAATACTGTACCATGACTTTTTTTCATGAAAATTTTCGACATACAATACTATTACTTTTTTTCATGAAAATTTCGACATACAATACTATGACTTTTTTTTCATAAATTGCTTTCGACATACTAAACTATGACTTTTTTTAATGAAAATTTTCGACATACTATACTATGACATGTTTTCATTTAAATTTCGACATGCAATACTGACTTTTTTTTCATAAATTTTTTCGACATACTATACTATGACTTTTTTTCATTAAATTTTTCGACATACTATACTATGACTTTTTTTTCATAAAAAAATTTCGACATGCTATACTATCACGTTTTTTCATTAAATTTTTCGACATACTATACCATGACTTTTTTTTCATGAAAAATTTTCGACATAATATACTATGACTTTTTTTTCATGAAAATTTTCGATATACTATACTATGACTTTTTTTCATTAAAATTTCGATATACAATACTATGACTTTTTTTCATGAAAATTTTCGACATCCAATACGATGAAATTTTTTCCTGAAAATGTTCGACTTGCTATACTATGACTTTTTTTCATGACAATTTTCGAAATACTGTACCATGACTTTTTTTCATGAAAATTTTCGACATACAATACTATTACTTTTTTTCATGAAAATTTCGACATACAATACTATGACTTTTTTTTCATAAATTGCTTTCGACATACTATACTATGACTTTTTTTCATGAAAATTTTCGACATACTATACTATGACTTTTTTTCATGAAAATTTTCGACATACTATACTATGACGTTTTTTCATGAACATTTTCGACATACAATACTATGACTTTTTTTCATAAAAATTTTCGACATACTATACGATGACTTTTTTTCATGAAAATTTTTGATGTACTATTCTATGACTTTTTTTCATAAACATTTTCGACATACTATACTATGACGTTTTTTCATGAACATTTTCGACATACTATACTATGACTTTTTTTTCATGAAAATTTTCGACATACTATTCAATGACTTTTTTTCATGAAAATTTTCGACATTATATACTGACTTTTTTTTCATGACAATTTTCGACATACAATACAATTACTTTTTTTCATGAAAATTTCGACATACAATACTATAACTTTTTTTTCATAAAATTGTTTTCGACATACTAAACTGACTTTTTTTCATGAAAATTTTCGACATAATATACTATGACTTTTTTCATGAACATTTTCGAGATAATATACTATGACTTTTTTCTTTAAAATTTTCGACATACTATACTATGACTTTTTTTCATGAAAATTTTCGAGATAATATACTATGACTTTTTTCTTTAAAATTTTGGACATACTATACTATGACTTTTTTTCATGAAAATTTTCGATGTACTATTCTATGACTTTTTTTCATAAACATTTTCGACATACTATACTATGACTGTTTTTTCATAAAAATTTTCGACATACTATTCAATGACATTTTTTAATGAAAATTTTCGACATAATATACTGTGACTTTTTTTTTCATGAAAATTTTCGACATAATATACTATGACTTTTTTCATGAAAATTTTCGACATACTATACTATGAAATTTTTCTTTAAAATTTTCGACATACTATACTATGACTTTTTTTCATGAACATTTTCGACATAATATACTATGACTTTTTTTTCATGAAAATTTTCGACATACTACACTATAACCTTTTTCTTGGAAATTTTCGACATACTATACTATGACTTTTTTTCATTAAATTTTTCGACATACTGTACCATGACTTTTTTTCATGAAAATTTTCGACATCCAATACGATGAAATTTTTTCCTGAAAATTTTCGACTTGCTATACTATGACTTTTTTTCATGACAATTTTCGAAATACTGTACAATGACTTTTTTTCATGAAAATTTCGACATACAATACTATGACTTTTTTTTTAATAAATCGTTTTCGACATACTAAACTATGACTTTTTTTCATTAAAATTTCGACATGCAAAACTATGACTTTTTTTTCACAATTTGTTTTCGACATACTATACTATGACTTTTTTTCATGAAAATTTTCGACATAATGTACTATGACTTTTTTTTCCTGAAAATTTTCGACACACTATACTATGACTTTTTTTTATTAAAATTTCGACATACAATACTATGACTTTTTTTCATGAAAATTTTCGACATCCAATACGATGAAATTTTTTCCTGAAAATGTTCGACTTGCTATACTATGACTTTTTTTCATGACAATTTTCGAAATACTGTACCATGACTTTTTTTCATGAAAATTTTCGACATACAATACTATTACTTTTTTTCATGAAAATTTCGACATACAATACTATGACTTTTTTTTCATAAATTGCTTTCGACATACTAAACTATGACTTTTTTTAATGAAAATTTTCGACATACTATACTATGACATGTTTTCATTTAAATTTCGACATGCAATACTATGACTTTTTTTTCATAAATTTTTTCGACATACTATACTATGACTTTTTTCATTAAATTTTTCGACATACTATACTATGACTTTTTTTTCATAAAAAAATTTCGACATGCTATACTATCACGTTTTTTCATTAAATTTTTCGACATACTATACCATGACTTTTTTTTCATAAAAAAATTTCGAAATACTATACTATGACTTTTTTTCATAACAATTTTTGACATACTATACTATGACTTTTTTTCATGAACATTTTCGATATACTATACTATGACTTTTTTTCATAACAATTTTCGATATACTATACTATGACGTTTTTTCATGAAAATGTTCGATATACAATACTATGACTTTTTTTCATGAAAATTTTCGATATACTATTCAATGAGTTTTTTTGATGAAAATTTTTGACATAATATACTATGACTTTTTTTTCATGAAAATTTTCGACATACTATACTATGACATTTTTTCATTAAAATTTCGACATACAATACTATGACTTTTTTTTCATACATTTTTTTCGACATACTATACTATGACTTTTTTTCCTGAAAATTTTCGACATACTATACTATGACATTTTTTCATTAAAATTTCGACATACAGTACTATTACTTTTTTCTCATAAAATTTTTTCGACATACTATACTATGACATTTTTTTTTTAAATTTTCGACATACTATACTATGACTTTTTTTCATGAAAATTTTCGACATAATATACTATGACTTTCTTCATGAAAATTTTCGACATACTATACTATGACTTTTTTTCAAGAAAATTTTCGACATACTATACTATGACATTTTTTCTTTAAAATTTTCGACATACTATACTATGACTTTTTTTCATGAAAATTTTCGACATACTATACTATGACTTTTTTTCATGAAAGTTTTCGACATACTATACTATGACTTTTTTTCATGAAAGTTTTCGACATGCTTTACCATGACTTTTTTCATGAAATTTTTCGACATGCTATACTATGACTGTTTTTCATGAAAATTTTCGACATGCTATACTATGAAATTTTTTTCTGAAAAATTTCGACTAACTATACTATGACTTTTTTTCATGAAAATTTTCGACATACAATACTATTACTTTTTTTCATGAAAATTTTCGAGAAACAATACTATGAATTTTTATTTTTTCGACATACTATTCTATGACTCTTTTCGACATATAATACTATGACTTTTTTATTTTTTTGACATACTATAGTATTACTTTTTTTACATACTCTACTATGACTTTTTTTTTTAATTTTCAACATACTATATATTATGATTTTTTTTATTTTTTCGACATGCTATACTATGACTTTTTTTTAACGTATCATACAATTATTTTTTGACGATGATCTTGATCTTCTTTCCCCAAAGTTCTTTATTTTTTTCATCATTTTCTGGACGTACGAGTTTATCATTATAGGACAAGTTATAGGGGGCGATATTCTACCTTCTCTCACCTTAGTCTTTAAGTATTGTTGGAGGTGATTTTTCACCTTAGCAACTACAGGTTTCACTTTGAGTGTGATCTGCAGGCCCTGGTGGTCAGCCACTTTCCTATTCGAGGCAGCATGGGACTCATCTGCTGGTTTCCATGACAGCGTTTTAAGCTGTCTGCATTTGTCTCTCTGATTTGCTGTCTGGAAAGCTCTTTCAATCGTAATTCGGCCTCACCGTAGAAGCCAGGTGTACAGCCCTTCTCCAACATTAGTTACTCGAGGAGTGCCACCTTTATTGAGCTCCAAACTACCTTGGGGTCAATTTGCTGAATTTTTTCTTCTCTTTCTTTATTTTTTGACATAATATACTATGACATTTTTTTGACATACAATATAATGACTTTTACATTTTTTTTCGACATATTACACTATGACTTATTTATATTTTTTGACATACTATACTATGACTTTTTAATCGACATACAATACTTTGACTTCATTATTTTTTCAACTGCTCATTTGTATTGACTTGTGTATAACTTGTAAGGGGTGAGATACAACCTTCTCTCACCTTATTGTTTGAGGTGATTCTTCACCTGAGCAACTACAGGTTTAACTTGGGATGGGATCTCCAGGCCCTGGAGGTCAGCCACTTTCGTATTCGAGGCAGCATGGGACTCCTGGTTTCCATGACAGCGTTTTAAGCTTTCCGCATTTATCTCTCTCATGATGACTGGAAAACTTTTTCAATCTGTAATCGGCTACACCATAGGAGCCGGGTGGACTGCCCTTCTCCTCCATTAGTTACTCGAGGAGGGCCACCTCTATCTAGCTCCACAGTACCTTGGGTGCCAGGTCCTGGAGGTCAGCCACTTTCGTTTCCGAGGCAGCATGGGACTCATCTTTGGATTCCATGAGGGCTTTTTAAGCGTTCTGCATTTGTCTCTCCGATTTGCTGTCTGGAATAATTTTTTCAATCATTATTTGGCTTTACTGTGCAAAGCCGGGCTGGACTGCCCTTCTCCACCATTAATTACTCAAGGAGTGCAACATCGATGGAGCTCCACACTGCCTTGAGGTCACTCTACTCATTTCTCTCGTCTTGTGAGTCAGGTGTAAGGGGTGAGATACTACCTCCTCTCACCTCAGTATTTAAGTGTCCATCCTTACGCCAATTCCTGTCCCAACTCGTTTTGTCTGTTTCAATTCCTTTCTATGTCAGCCTTTTTTTGGGGGTCACATTTCACCAAAAAAAATTGCAAATGGATATTCCTTTACCATCAAGTACCCATCCCGCAGCGCTAGCTCTGTTTTCTTCATACATTCACTGCATGATCTTATATTTGAATCTCTTTCTCATCTTTGTAGATCGCCAGGTGTCAAAAGATTCAGACGCTGTTGTAAGTTGTGAGCTACTACCTTCTCTCACCTCAGTCTTTCAGTGTTGTTGGAGGTGATCTTTCACCTTAGCAACTACAGGTTTCACTGGGAGTGGGATCTCCAGGCCCTGGAGGTCAGCCACTTCAGTATTCGAGGCAGCTTGGGACTCCTCTGCTGGTTTCCATTACAGCTTTTTAAGCCTTCTGCATTTGTCTGTCTGATTTGCTCTCTGGAAAACTTTTTATTATTATTATTCAATTCAACTTCACCGTAGAAGCCAGGTGTACCGCCCTTCTCCACCATGAATTACTCAAGGAGTGCAACCTCTATCAAGCTTCACACGGCCTTTGGGTTACTCTGCTCATTTGTCTTGTCTTGTGTGTCTGCAAAATAAGCCATCGTATCTTCCGTACACCCGTAGATACAAAAGCTCGTGCTGTGATGTTAAAACCCTGGGACAATGATCGCAACTGTAGTTAGTACCCATCATGGACTCGGATTGAGCACTCCCGCATGTTTGGAACATGACAAGCTGCCTTCACAAATGTACTGTATGTGCCTGAGCACTTTGCACAGATAAAGATAACCCTTCTAGATCTGTGTACTTTCCATACATGTCTATTATTTCTTTGGCCATAGGCAAATGTTTTTTACACAATCTACAAGTTTCAGGAATGAACCTCTATAACAAATCCTATTTCCATCATACAAAAGTCCATCAACATGCTCAGTGTTTGCCATGTAAATAAATAAACCTAAAAATAATGAACAAAAGTTCACAACATCAAATCTTGATCATTATAATATACAATATATTTGTCTATTTGCGTCTGTCGATTTCCCCTGAATTCACCAGAAGTTACCATTAGATAATGCATCATTTGCAGATTTTAACATAGCATTTCAGAAAACTGCTAATACAAAAAAATTATTGTCTTAATGTGATTGATCAGCTGGGGAAGTTTCATGATGATAGCTATTAGTTAAATGTTGTGCCCTATTCACCTGGGGTGTCTCTCCTTATATAAACTCTTTGAAAATATATTGTCCATAAGCTGTAGGCCTACCTGAGTTAGAAGATAATACAGCTCTCCAAACTGCTGGTTTCGTCCTATACGTCCATGGTGCCATCTAGTGGCGATGTGTGCTGTCTCTCTGTTGACTGCTCTGAACTGGCTTCCAGAGGCAATCCCCTAAAAAGTTAAGAGTTATATAACTTCAGCAAGATGAATATTTAATGAGTGCGTCTAAAATCGTCCAATCAAACAACTACATTAATAATCCCCCACTTAATTTAATCAATGGCAATGCTATTGGTGTTATAGGCTCCTTATTTTATCCTGCAGTATGTAAAATGTCTTTGAGAACTTTGAAAAGCGCTATATAAATCTGATGGATTATTATTAAGTCAACACAGCCAGTAAGCATACAAAAAGTCCTTTACAAATTCTTTTATTTCAGCATAATAGCAAGAAGCCTCTCCTCTGATTTTCATATAGTTGAAACTAATTGGATCACAAGGGTACATATTAGTTAGCCCATTTTACAATAATCATTGTAACATTTTTTTTTTAGGAAGTTATTCTTATGCACTCATTTTCCTACACAAAATAATCAATATCAAGATCCTATCTTAACTGAGGACCATAACTCTGCATGCAAGACTAATAAAAGAAAACAACTAATCTGTGATAGCTACTGTTATGCTGTTGTTCATCTAATACCATTATCAATATAATTTACTACAAATACCAGGGACTTCGTATAAAGAAAGAAAACATTTTCGTGTGGTACTACTGCTTCTAATGTCAAAATTACCGAACATACTGGGCTCTCAACTGTACTGATCCAAATTTTCTGTCCACCTTCTGTGTCAAGTCGAGGAGAAATAGGCTTTGTCTAAAACCTCAAATCTAGTACAGTCTGATGGGGGAAAAAATATCTTTTGTCTTTTTTTCCTTTCACTCCAGTGTTTACAATTTCATCAGAATAAAAAAAGGTCCTTGAAGCAATCATCAAAATGTGATGAGAAATTCTCAGACAAATAAATCCTCGGATCTGTCTGAAAAATTAAACCTCATTCTTATAAACAAATGATCTGAGACTCAAGAATTCTATTGCATTTTAACAATGAGATTGATAATACTAAAAACAATAAAAGACAAAAAGGTATTAACAAGTGATGTCAACTATATACTGTATTGCCCTTTAGCCATTTTAGTATGTGCTCGCACCAGCACTGTCCCTTCCACATATTTGGAATAGTGTTTCCAGAGCAAAAGAATGCATTTCTCAAACTTGGCCCCTTTGCTGCCACTGGGTTTTGCCTTAATCTGATCAAAACACTCTGTATCCCATCTCTACACACTTAAACCGTTGCACAACTTGGCCTTGATATCAATGGACCATTTAAGAGAAATCTTCCCAATAATACTTTTGGTAAAATATCACTTAAATCAGTAATCTGCATCTCATTTGTATCGCACACAAACATCTGTTCATCCTAGAAATCAGAGACCAGATAATGCACTCTGAGATTCCGTCTCCACATTCACTGAATCTTATCTGGACCTTTAAATAATAATAATTAAAAAAAAGTCCTCTTGTCCCCCTGAAATCAACCATGATGGTTTCTTGCTCTGGCATCAAAGAACAGTTGTGATGTCTTGATATGTACACGTACGTTCAACCTAGCAGACTAATCCCCCCCCCCCCACCAAACGCTGACATTTCTGGCTTAAACGGAACAGCTACGACAACGCAACCACTGGCTCACCAGTCACAGAAAGGATCGAGTTTGAGAAACTTTTTTCAACAGGCAGCAAAGTGGCCCTGATCATCCGGCTCTCAGCTGACTGACCGTCAAAGACTTCCACACAGTACGATCAAAGTTCATCATAGGTAAAAGAAATGGTTTGTTACAATATCATTTAGTACTAAAATTATTATTTGTGTATCAGCACTTACTTAAGGCTAAACCCAATGACATGACAGACATCCATTATTACACACCAACCACATAATATTTGGATAAAAAAAGGCAATTGTTAGTGTGTAGTAGAGTCAAGCAAGTGCTGATTCTGCTATGGTGTGCGACCAGCCAAAGCACTGCAGTGGGAAACAATTTAGCACTACCGACGACTCGCTGTCAAACTCCCGGGGGCTCCTTGAGGATTACATACTGTGTTTACACTGTAATCAGTAACAATGACCCAAAATATTCATTATCATCATCATCATCAAAAGACAGCCTCTCTCAACAGGAGAACACATTAGTCTGTTTTAGCGCCACTGAAGCCATCAACATTCTGTAACCATGACAGCTTTAGGATAAAAAACAAAACAAAAAACAAAAATACCATGATGATGAAAGGCTGTCTCGTCTTAGTAAATACATCTGATCCACAATAATAAACTGTTGAGAAAAAAGGCAAATGAAAAAAAAAAAAAACACACTAAGGCCACAATATTTTGTATACCCCCGCTGATCTCACAATGAGAGTTTCTGTACAAACAACATAATTGGGACTTCAAGTGGCCAACCTGTGCTATTGTAGACCAGAATCTATGGACAGAGCAGGGAGAGACACCTTTCTGTTACGTACTGGAGATCTGTGCCTATCTACTGTATATATACAGTTGAACTTACAATAGCATGACTCTCGGTAAGTGTGGGAGGACGACTTGCCAAGGCTGCCATCCTGTGCCATTTCCTGAGTCACCAGCACATCACACACGACACAGAACATGAGATACACAGGTGATGCTCCTTTGACCAATCCCTTCATGTCTGACACAGAGCCAGTCAACTGCAGGCTGCCCCTCTCATCATCCACTTTCTTGGAAGTCCTGGTTTACAGTTATGAAGCACTGTCCGATATTACTTTTTTTTTTTTTTTTTTTTTTAAATAAACACACAAAGTTACTCAGGTTTCCTTAGGATTTCACTGAAAAGGTGGAACAGACTGTATTTGAACCAATTTCTAATGATCAGTTTGTTTTTGGCCCATTTTGTGCACCAAAAAAAAAAAAAAAAAAGAAATCAACACTTAAGTCCCATAGTGAAATAATAATAAACATTTTCAATTATTTACAAAAAGTTAGCATTAAAACTGTACCTCCTGTGTTGATAAATACAGGGAAATCCTCATGTTCAAATCAAAGTTAGACCAGATATTGCTTTCAGTGAAATGTCTTAATGCTTAGCACTATGTTGGCGACAATGGCAAGCAAGATCTGGTCTACATGAGATGTCAACGGAGTGGCTTTCCTTGCTTTACCCGGAAGGAAAGTTCAGTTCTATTAATTCTGACCTAAGTGACAAACCTTTTGAGTCAAAATGGGCCACGTGAGGAAAAATTAGAAAGAAGCTCAAATACTTTTCCTCACCACTTCATCCCATTTTGTTGCTAACACGTCAGGATAAACAATACCCACAGCCCTTCCCGAGTACCACCAAACGCAGATATATTTGAACAACAATAAAAACTTTTTTTCTTTTTTTTGCAAAAATCAAATAGATTAAGTACAAAACAGGACAACTGTTCATCACAGAAAAGTCTCGTCTTTTAAAAAAATGGGGGAGAAAAGGAAACACAGTAAAAAGTCAACAAAACAAAAACACAAATGTCCCTCTGTCATTAGTAATCCCAAGACTGGAGCTGCAAGATCAGTCTGTGCTAGAGTGTGGCGTCACTCAGCACAGAGCTGAGAAGAAGAAGAAACCCTGTGGCTTGTCCCGTCTCTGGCGGCGTTGTGGATGTAGGGAAGGTGGAATGTCAGACCGCCAGTCGCCCTGGAGGGGGGTGCAGGGGACTCCAGGTTGGGGGTGCGGGTGGGGGTTCTTGGGGGTATGGGCGTGGTTCGCAGCATGGCTGGTTCTCTACTTTGGCTACGCCGCGACCCTGGCACAACCGCCGATGTCGCAACAGCCGGTCTGTCCGTGAAAAGTTCTTCAAAACACACAAATTGGACATTATTTGGTAATTATACTGGTTAGTAATTCAAATTAATGTGAGGGGTAAATTTGGCCCTGTTCAGACCTGGTATTAACATACATCCTGGGGGATCCGATCACAAGTGGACAGCTCTAAGTACCAAGATGCATTGAGGACGTATTGACCCCGTTTACACCTGGCATTAAAATATGTCTTGTATCCAGATATGATTTAACCTGATTACATTTACACCTGGTATTAATATGCGTCTCCAGTGGCCACATTGAGATCCGACTGAGATCCAATCGCTCTGTCTGAAAGGGCCGAGAGGAAGGCTGCTGGAAGCATGGGGCTTGCAGCCGGGCGCTGCCGGGGAGGTGGTGCATAATGTGCGGACACATCAGCCATGACGCTGCCGTTTAGGATGAGAGGGTCTGTAAACGTGACTTTGAGGTACGTCTACATCTGCACACGCACACACAGGGGGATGAGGAGAGGAAATGCTGAGCACAGACAGAGCGGTGGCAGCGATCTCTCTGGTGCATTTACACCTCTACTTTCGTGTGGTCAAACGCAAGAAAAACAAGGATTGTAATCCGATCATCCAAAAAGCATTTTAATGCCAGGTATAAAGGGGGTCATTGAGATCCGATCCCTCAGAGCACATTCAGAGGTGGTCTTGGCCGCATATGGCCACATTCTTTCAGCAGTGTGTACACAAATGTGTCCTGGGCCACATTGAAGGACCGCCTCCTCAACTGACATGTGCGTGTGCGTGTGCGTGTGCGTGTGTGCGGGTGTTGTACTGCTTGTATAGCCCACCAGAACGACGCTCCACCACTTTCTTTTCCTCCAAGTGAGGGAATAGAATATTTGCAGTATGCATAATCCGGTTTGAAATCATATACAATTTTTTTAAGCGCTTGAAGATTGAAGAAGATCTAAGTTGTCATATTGACATTTAAAGTGTGTTGATCGATTCACGATTCATGCATTGAGTAACATTCCACCTTAAAAGTTGCCGTAGCTACCGGTAGCCTTTGAGCGGCACAGTGAATTAAATTATTTTTTCTCAGTCTGTATAGCTAGCTAACTGCTTCATTTGCTCGGCACAAGTAAGTCATTAAATTATTGAAAACACAAACTGGTTAAAAACAACATTGCATTTGGTCTTTGCAAATGGAAATAATGTACGTGTTCGTTTGCATTATAGAGCGGGGAAGTGGGATCCGATCACAAGCGGTCACTCAAGACGCATGTGGAGACGCATTATAGAGCGGGGAAGTGGGATCCGATCACAAGCGGTCACTCAAGACGCATGTGGAGACGCATTCTAATGCCAGATGTGAACTGGCGTAGTTAGAGCTGTCCACTAGAGCTGTGATCGAATCGAACAGATGCATGTTAATGCCAGGTCTGAACTGGTCTCCTGTTTCAAAAGTTATAAAGACCAAGAAAAAAAAAAAACTATTTTAAAACATCATAAAATCAATCTTCATATTGCACATTTTATACATCCACATGCGACACAAAGAATGAATTTAAACAATAAATGAATACTATAACATTTGGGTCACATTGCTTTGTTTACATTCGTGCATACCTGCTGGCACCGTTCACACTGGTAAGGCTTCTCCCCACTATGGACACGCTTGTGTCTCTCAAGGTGGTAGCGCTGGATAAACCTCATATCACACATGTCACAAGCAAATGGCTTCTCTCCTGAAACAGCACACAAATACAGAGTCAATGAATCAACTTTAGCGTCTTGTACCAACAAACTGGGTGCACTTTTCACTTACTAATCTTTATTTGCAAAAATATATTTCCAACACTTACAAAAATCAGTAAATTTCAACAGTGTAGTTTCAGCATCTGAAAATGTACAGTCTAAAAGGCCTCGTCATCAACTCATTATGTGTAGATCAGAGTGGAATTTTGTGTTTTCTTGGCCCAGATCTACGCAACATAGTGGCCCCCAAAAACTGGGGCAAATATTTTGAGGCTGGTTCAACATCCCATCAAATGACTTGACAATCCAAACTCGAGTTTGTTGTGACCCCGTTCTGTTGGAAGCGCCAGAGCCTTTCTCAGTAACAAGGGTACGGTAAAGGAACGCATACCCGTATGAGTGAGGCTGTGTCTCTCCAGGTGGTTACGCTGAATAAACCTCATGTCACACATGGAACAAGCATACGGCTTCACCCCTACACACACAGAGCAATATATTAGCCCTACCACCCACAAGTGCAAGAAATACAACTTTCAAGCTCAAGCTAGCACTAGGACTAAAATACTGACAGAGATAATACCTCATCATTTCTATTGTATGTAATGTACATTTACTTTTTTAGAAAATATGTTGAAATGTTCAGACATGCAACAAAGACCATAAGTTAAACTGTGAATAGTGTTCAGAAGTCAGATTTTAACATAATGTGGGGTTAAACCTGTCTGGTTTCAAAGCAAAAACACCAAGATCTGTCACATGTGTCTGTCAACATTTATCACCAATCACTGTATGCTTTGTCTGAATAAACATTAGTAACATCCTCACTTCACACTGCAAAAACAACTATTTCAGCATCCTCTCACCTTCGATCTGGTATGCATATATATTTGCACTACAAAGACATTAACAAATAATTAGCAGTGAGTATCTAACATTTTGAGTTTGAATCCGGACCTGTTATTACTGGATATGAAGTTTCCTTAAGCCATCATCTACTTTTATGGTTAAACAAAGACTTTTTTTTCCCTCAAAATGCTGTAGAAAGATAAAAGATATTGTATGACTCTTATTATGATGCTACAGAAGAACTGCGGATTTGTTTAGTTTTGTGCTTTTCAGTTACGCTGATTAACTTCTGAGAACAAAGTTTAGAGCCATTGCACTTCTGTGTGCATGACAAAGGACAAGATTTTGCATTTACCTTTAAACTAAAAAGAATCACAAAATATATCAAACCAACTTTGCTGGAAAGGTGGTTTTTGCTTTCAACATATTTTTGATTCTTTACATAATATCTTGCTAAAAATTATGCCAAGAATCACAACTAGGACTAAAGAATCAGAATAGTTAACAATAAACCCTAGTTAAAAGGCAACATACTCGATCTTTTGCATCCACTTTATAGTTCTTGTATTACCCTCCAGAATTACAGGTATACGTAGTAAAAATTAACTCAAATGGCTGGTAAACAAAATAAAAGGCCCGCAGGATTTCTCAACAATGAACTGAATATATCCTAACTATTTTCCTAAGCCCTTCTAAAAATCTTTTCCCACATGACCTGATGACGCTGCTACATGTACAGTGTATATACATCCTTATGGTCAGTGTATTACCTACAGTAACTTAGATGGCGGCCATCATGCTCCTAGTTCATTTAAAAAAAAAAAAAACAGTAATTTTACCTCGCAGAACACAGGAGTTGCTGGTCTAACGCTGCATCGATTGGTTAGCTCGTTTAATTGTGTGACTTTCAGATCTGAACTAACGTGGCGTCCACACAGCAGTACATTGCTTAGCTTGCGTGCCGGTATTCCTGTCTGCATCTCAGCTACCTACAACATTAGGTATCCGTTCAACTTGTAGGTGGATTTTCTCAAGAATGTGGTCATGGTGTACAGATTGCATTTACACCTATGCCTAAGCCTAACGCCTAACAAGCATTTTTCTCAACCAAGATAATGAATGAAGATTCACACAGTCTGCCAACAATTCTGGAGGGCAACTAATTTTTTTGCAAAATAACTTAACCTAGTTTCAAGTATAGTAAATGTGAGATCAAGAGTAAATACTAGTAATTAAAATGTCTCACTAACACCAACTAACCGGAGCACCTACAAAAAAAACACGTTCTGACTCTTATTGTAACCACACAAAGGTATCCCTCATATTAGCGCTATGAAGAGTAAATGGTGATCTATATAATGTGAGAAGGGCAGGTGCACGGACCCATACCCGTATGAGTGAGGCTGTGTCTCGCCAGGTGGTAACGCTGAACAAACCTCATGTCACACATGGTACAAGCAAAAGGTTTCACACCTAAATGCAGAGCATCAATACATTATTTTCAGGACTTTTAGTTTCTGTTTCACAATCCATCAATCAGTGCTGTACTTTAAACATCCATTTACAATTGATGGGTTGTTAACCACTTTTCTCTTGCTATATGAAATTTTCCTTAAAAAGAATGCATGTTGAGTTTTTGTTTTTACTCCAAATCCAATTAAGAATACATCAAACTGTGTCGATCAAATTTAAAATCCACAACTAAACACATCATATGAGCTGATGTCACAGTCCTGTATTTATTTACATGTAGAGAAATGTTGCATTTACACACATAATGCAGGATAGCCTTGATCAAGAAAAATGTCAGTACAACTAGTTACTTTTACAGAATAAGAATAATAACTGCCTGAGACAGCAGACCCTCTATCTAACATAATGTGATTACAGTCTGATCTCAGTGACATGGGTAAGGTGGGCGGACGCATACCCAAATGAGTGAGGCTGTGTCTCGCCAGGTGGTAGCGCTGAAAAAACCTCTTGTCACACATGGTGCAAGCATAAGGTTTCACACCTAAATGCAAAGTAGCAATATTATATTACTTTACCTCAATTTCCATTCTTTACGAATAAATACCTAATACTATTGGTTATTAACCACACATTTGCCAATTCATGCAAAAACAAAAAGATATGTTTAATGTTTCCTTCATGTAACACTTATAGTTACCAACAAAGACAAACTACACAACTGACCATTTTAGCTAAATCACCAATCAAAAAGATTTTTTATTTCTGCCAATTTTATTCTAAAGAATTACAATTACAGTCAGGGAGCACTCAAATCAATGCTTTTACTTTTGTGTATCTGGTGTTAATAGCCTATTGACTGAAGTAGGATTTAAATCATGCTAATATTAACGGAGTATTTTGCTTTAAGAGGGTCTTTAAAAGCACTTTTCAAGGTGAAAACATAACATACATATAGTTTAAGCAATTGAGCATTTCACCACTAGTGATCGTGCCTATTAAAGAAGAGCTGATGAAGTAAGTTTTAAAAGCAAAGGATGGGGCCAAATGTGTCAGTATTTCTGGCTTTTGCAGCCTTTTTTAGTTGATTTTCATTAAAAGATGTTAAATGTTCTAGAGGGCATCAATTATTATAATTTTAAGTGAACTACACTGACCTACTTAGACTAAAGGTTACAGATATTTAACGCAAATACATTTACAAACAGCTACTGATTTGGCTACCTCTAAAACAAGGCATCTGTGTTGAAAGGGTTTGTGCTGCTGATATTAGCACAATGCAGACTATATAATAATGGCCTACAAAATGTGAGAAGGGTAGGTGCACTGACGCATACCCGTATGAGTGAGGCTGTGTCTCGCCAGGTGGTAACGCTGAACAAACCTCATGTCACACATGGTACAAGCAAAAGGTTTCACACCTAAACGCAGAGCATTATGGTATTATTGTCAGACTTTTTGTGTGTTCACAATCCATCAATAAGCAATGTACTTCAAATATCTAATCAGGATTGATGGGTTGTTTACCACTTTTCTCAATCGTTTTGAAATGTCCTTTTTAAGAAGTGAATTATTGTTTTTTCCTCCAAATCCAATAAATAATACATCAGACTGTATGAACCAATTCTCAAATCCACAACTTAACACATCACATGAGCTGATGATGTTGCAGTCCTGTATCTCTTTACACATGAAGACTTGCTTTAATGTTGCATTTACACACATAATGTAGGGTATAGGCTTGATCAAGAAATGATTTAAGAGAGTACTGATAACTACCTTGGATGGCTGACTCTGTATCTAGCATAATGTAATTACAGTCTGATCTCAGTGACATGGGTAAGGTGGGCGGACGCATACCCATATGAGTGAGGCTGTGTCTCGCCAGGTGGTAGCGCTGAAAAAACCTCTTGTCACACATGGTGCAAGCATAAGGTTTCACACCTAAATGCAAAGTAGCAATATTATATTACTTTGCCTCAATTTCCATTTTTTTTTTTAATTCAGGAATCAAAAATATACGCTATTGGTTATTAACCACACAATTGCCAATTCATGCAAAAACACAAAACTTTTTTCTTTCAAATATTTTCTTCATAATGCTTTTATCATCCATGTTGTAGTGTTGTAGTTACCAACAAACATCAAAATATCCTGCTCAACTGATAATGCCTAACATCAACAGACTAGGAAACCTCATTAAAACTTCATATTGACATTTCCCTTAAATGTAACAGGCGTATGTCTGAAGTGAACTGACAAAATGAAATGTCCACACTGATTTCTAACAGTGAATGTCATGGGCACGGTGCACGGACGCATACCCGTATGAGTGAGGCTGTGTCTCGCCAGGTGGTAACGCTGAAAAAACTTCATGTCACACATGGTGCAAGCATAAGGTTTCACACCTAAACGCAGAGCATCAAGAGAATTATTTTTGCGTCTCTGCCACCAGGATAAATAAAATTAATCTGTACTCCTATTCTATAATTTAAGAGTAGCAATCTGGACTAAATTGATATCGGTGGTTAATAACCAATGTCATTCCCTAAAATTACTTACAAAAAAGGTACAATATGATATAAGGGATCTAAAATCCACCTACACAACACATGAGATGATGATGTCATCTATTTGATATTACACTTGAATAATTTGTGCATAAATACAGATATATATGAGACTAGATCAAGAATACAGGTGTTGCAGCATCCTAATCTTGTGACTGGGTTAAGATTGGCAGACGCATACCCATATGAGTGAGGCTGTGTCTCGCCAGGTGGTAGCGCTGAAAAAACCTCTTGTCACACATGGTGCAAGCGTACGGCTTCACCCCTACACACACAAAGTACCAGCTTTAGCATGAAACACTCAACTGCCAAAAATGATCGACGTTAAACTTTACCAATTGCTTAGTAAAGTTTGGTTGCACTTATCAGCGCTTTTTGTGTAAACTGGAAATTCCAGCATGCTTCAAAAATCATTCGTTCCAATTGGAAATGACATTTTCACATCTGATTTAAGTTCAACTGTAACTGCTAAAGGCCAAAATTTAAATCGGAAAAATTGGGGGAAATGAAAATATCCTGAGTGGAAAGCAAAATTTACTTATATTCAAACCTAAAAAACCTACAAAATGACAAGACAATTAATTGAGGCGAAACCAAATTCCCTAGCAGGCACATTCGAAATAACGCGATAGCAGGTTTTTCACACGATGCCAATAGGTGCTCGAGTACATATAATTTTTAGCATACCGCATACAGATTTCAAGAATTGATTTGTTAACGGAAATACTTGAGTTTTTGTAACGCTGATCGCAAAGGTTAGACAATTTTAGGCAGTTGGTAAACAACTATGCACAACACATTAAGATTGGACATTCGCTTGCAGAGCAACTCTTTTGTCATTTAACTTGAAAAACTGTTTTATATTAACGGAAACTACTTCAAATTTAAAAACTGTACTGTAAAAGCAAACTAACAAAATAGAGAATATCCTTACATAAACTAAACTATTCATAACAGAGGATTATGTTATTTCTTCGACATTACTTTGAATGTGAAATGACATGACAAAGCTGTGTGAGCAGTCTAAATTTGCATGTTTGAATTTTTACAGGAAAAGAAAAATCACTGTGTGAATTTTATCCCCCACAGTGTTTGATACTATACTAATAATATAATTTAATATTCATTTCCATAACTGTTCTAAAATGAACAGGACTCCAGGAATTCTTGAGTCATTTACAATAGGAGATTATGTGAGATACAGCCAATCTGGTTCTCTCTTTATCTATAGCTGCACAAATGCAGACATCTAGAATTGATCAGCTGTAGCCAGTCGCACGCCTGCAGCCTTCCTTGACCCGGTTTTTACAGGTCTTGCATTTTTTTTAAATTCTAGGTGATTATCTTTTTGGACACGGTTTGAACTTTTTTATTAATAATGTCAATATGACGACATTATTACGACGAGGGAATGGACTGTTATAAAACGTTCCTATTTGACTTCAATCACAAAAATATGTATCAAAATAGAGAAAAGAGATCTTAATGTGCAGTGATGTCTTTAAGTCTGCAAGCCACAGACACTATCAGTCTTGGAATTAAAGTGCTTACGAAATATTTTCATATGCTCTTCTCAGCCATTAGGAGTTTCATGTATTTATGAGAATCTGGTTGTTGGGATTTTTTGGAAATATGTAAGCAGAATAATGTAAGCAACAAAACATTAAAAAAGTTAATCAATATCTCAAGGTCTTTTTGTTTTTCCACAAGAACGATCTAGCTATTGGGCTGCTGTATCGTGTTAAAGTAGAATTTCTAGTTACACCTGAGCTGAATTACAAACAAAAAATGTCTGAAAAGGAAATGTGTCCATAATGTAGGACTGCACGATTTTGAAAAAATACCTAATTGCGATTACTTTGACTGATATTGTAATTGCGATATGATTTGCGATATTAGAGGACATTTTGATTAATTGTGCAGCCCTACCGTAATGTAAAATATTTTTGACTTGTAGACGTCTAAAAGCTAAACAAATAAGTGAAATAGCCAAATAAAACTACAAACCAAAGAGTGATGGTATTTTTTGCTCCATGGTCATCATGTCATTTCATATACAAAGTATGGGAGAGGCATTGTTATGCAGGTGCTTATAAAGCTACGTGTGGATGCTGCATGAAACATTAGCACTTGGCAATATAGTGACAGAAAGCAATACAAACTCGAGTTTGAAGCAGCCATGTAAACATTAATGTGGGGCACATGCATAAGCAAAGTCAAAGGAAAGAGAGTGTCAAGGTTCAGAAGAATGAGGACATACCCGTATGAGTAAGACTGTGTCTCTCCAGTTGGTAACGTTGTATAAACCGCATGTCACACATGGTACAAGCGTACGGCTTCACTCCTAAACAGAGCACAAGAATATTAGATGCATTTCAACGTACTGATTAAGTTCATGAACACCAAGATTTAAAAAGACATAATGAAATGCTCTCAGCTTGTTTACTATCGCATGCTTTATCACAGATAAAAATTCTGTCAGAGACATTACACGAAAAAGAGTTTCAGAACCTGCAGACATCAACAGTTAAGGTGCATCATCAATTAAGGAGAAACAGGGCTCACACGTTGCAGTTTGGACCAGCTTGAGCAATATTCAATCCTGCAAACAAACTCTTGATGGTGGTGGAAATAACATTTTAACTTCATGTTGAAGCTTTTTTTTCCCCAAGATGCACCATTTCACTATTTAGTCAGGCCAAACAGTCTTGTTTTTGCCTGATAAAATCTTGAGAAACGTAGCCTCTTTTTCTTAACAGTTTAGATTATTGATGCCTGCATTTAAAATGCTTTTTAGTGTAATGTGCCTTTCATTGGATATGTAACATAGTACTCAACAATACACATGCAATAGTGCCATTACGGTGTAAATCACAAAACAAGGTAACTGACAGAGAGAGTCACTTTTTTTTCTGTGGACAGTTTTCCAACAAAGCCTAAAAATGCTATTAAACATTTTTTAGAAGGGGAAATTCATTTATCCACAATGGCATAATTATGGCATTGTATATAGAGGGACATATCAATTGGAAAAATCATGTGTAGATTGTTTATATGACAGGTTTCAGAGTGAAAGGGGAACAAATAATTCAAGCATACCAGTATGAGTGAGGCTGTGTCTTGCCAAATGGTAACGCTGGAAGAACCTCATGTCACACATGGAGCAAGCGTATGGCTTCACCCCTAAACGCATACAGTACCAAACTTTAGAAAAGAGTTCTCATGAACCATGTACACAAAATATGTCATCTCACATACACTAGTCAGTGTTATGTCATTACAAAGTCTCATGTATTTTCTTGGCCAAGTAGTCTCTATACATACAAGACATAAAATCCCTAAAAGCAGTTAGCGAATACAATGAAAACATCTACTAGTGCTTAAACTTTTAACTTTTCATAATTACAATTTGCTTTCACAGGTAGGTGATGCCTACGCACAAGGGCAAATATCTACAATCCCTGATACTGTCAAGTGAGAGGAGTAAATAAAACTTATACCCGTATGGGTGAGAGTGTGTCTTGCCAGGTGGTATCTCTGGAAAAACCTCATGTCACACATGGAGCAAGCATATGGCTTCACCCCTGCACACAGAGAGCAAAATATTTTGTAAAAACACAATAAACTGATCAGGACAAACTCACTTGTATTATACATCCAGACATGCCAAAAGCAGTGGCACCAGCATTATGCAACACTATAGGCAATTGGGCTAACATTTTCTAAGCTGTCGACATGCGTGAAAGAGGGACCTCAATGAAAAGTCCTTTTTGCTAAACTCAGTGCAGCTTTTCAATGCCGACATTGCTTGACACACATCAATATGTAATTTACAGGAACTGCAGTGAAGTACCAATGGAGTTAACTTGAGGAATCCAAAATAGAGCCCTAAAGGAGTAAGGCTAAAACTGAAATGCTTTCCTCTCCAGCATGCCCCCAACAGTTAAAACAGCTTGATGCTAGTGAATATTTTAAAAAACCAGACTAAAGTCATTCTATAAACAAAGGACAGATAAACTGGGTAATTGGGCTCCAATAAAGCAAAGAAGGGCAAACCCATACCCGTGTGAGTGAGGCTGTGTCTTGCCAAGTGGTAGCGTTGGAAAAACCTCATGTCACACATGGAGCAAGCGTACGGCTTCACCCCTACACACACAAAAAAGTACGTAAATATAAGCTAGAAACAGAAAACAATTTCAAAAGTTTCAGCACATAACCATCAACTCTTCCCTTAGAATGACTCTTCTATTGCTTCTAAACATGATACCATCAGCCTGAGAAACAAATGCTTATTATTGTGATCACGAGTGGGTCATTTCAGTCAAAACAAATCTTTAAAAATTTGGAGTAATGAGGGGAATTATTGCGCAGAACAAAGAGCATTCAGCAGGGGAAAAGCTGAAATGGTGTACATTCAGGTGCCCAACTATGAATGCATGTATTTACATCAAGAGCTTAAAATGCTAGGCTTCATATTTTACCATCCTAATACATGTCTGGATACATCTTCATGTTTCTGAGTATGTGAATATTTGAAACAGATTTTAGATACCCTAAATCTCTGTCTACACTGCTATGAGTTGAAAAGTCAAAGCACTTCTAAAACACCACAACCACCATGAGCTAGGGTGAGCGGACGCATACCAGTATGAGTGAGGCTGTGTCTTGCCAGATGGTAACGTTGGAAGAACCTCATGTCACACATGGAGCAAGCGTACGGCTTCACCCCTACATACACAAAGTATCAACATATTAGCTATAAGACGTCCTTAAGCATCAAAGGGAAGCATCATTCACAGGCATTAAATCACTAGGACCTGGCAGACATTAACATATTCCAATCAAGCTTCATGCGAACGGGTGATTTGTTTTTCTTCTAATTAGTAAAAGTGTCTTCTGTTATGGGGAGCATTTTCAAATAATCCGGAGTACATCATTAAACAAAAACAGCAACAGGATATAAGCCAAGCACGTTTAAAACAAGACATTCAAGTCAGCAACAAGATAGCAAAGAAACATCTAAGACGGTGATCACACTGGCCAGCTGAAGCAGAAACGTCAGCACACTTCTCCACCGTTCACTATTACGTGTGTCGACATGTTTTAGCACTGTGGCGAACATGTTTATTGCAACTTACTGCAAGTTGACATTGGTTTAGCATCTATATAGCGCACATTTATTAAACATTATGGTGGCGTGACGAGGTGAGTGTTGCTTTGAAGTGTTACAAGTGTGCTTGTTTTCTAGCACTCCAAAGTGATGATCTGCCTCAACTTTGAAAAAAGCTTCCAATCTGATCTCCGCCATAAACTCGCAGCAGAAGCATCTGTATAAGCAACTGTGCAACTATACAATCGAAATATTAATTTAAAAAGCCAGGCGATTACAGCTAAGACACATGAGTTGTGCAGCCATTAATCTGCGTGTGAAATAAGTGTGGACATCAAAGGACTATTCCCGTAATATACCATGGCCCAAGTTAATCAGCTACTTCAATATGGCTCGAACAGGCATGAGGGCATTAACACAAACTGTTACCCACTGTAATATATTAACTTGAAATAACCAAGAATTTATTTGCAAATTTTAACTTTCCAGTTAAGTCATGCACAACCACATTTTCCAAACACCTGAGTGAGATAATCTCCTGAAAAATTGTGTGCGAAATTACATTTTTGTCCTTAATACATTGTGACCAATCACCCCCATCTCTTATACTGTGGCTTTGGCACTGTGTCACTACCTTCAAAGATCCTAATCATGATGGATACGCCCATTAATAATAAATATAGCATGTATTGCAGCTCATTTAATACATGACAGTATACACAAAACGTGTAGAACTAATGTACACTACTATGTACACAATGTATGATAGCTAACAGCTAACTTTATCGCTTCAGCTCTGCTAACACGATAAGGCACCGGTAACAATATCCTCAGAGAATAAAAAAATAACATAGAAAAATGTTAATTTTGTAAATTTTGTTGAGCAGCGATGGTACAAGAGGGATAATACACTTTGAGGGGTCCACAGGAGCAATTTTAACCAATAATACTTTTATGATATGCAAAATACTAATGGACTGTTTAAACATTATGTTTAAGGTCAACGATCTGTCCAATATATAAAAGGTCACTGTTGGATTTTTACAAGATTTTGCTGATCAACCCCTAAAGGCTTGTTTTGCCATCTCTCCTGAATAAGAAATATTGATCTCAATGAAACTAAACGATTAAATAAAGTTTCTTAACTTGAACCGGGTACGGTAAAGGAACGCATACCCGTATGTGTGAGTCTGTGTCTCTCCAGGTGGTAACGCTGGAAAAACCTCATGTCACACATGGAACAAGCGTACGGCTTCACCCCTACACACACAGAGCATACAATTATTAGCTATTCAGTCTATTAAGTAAGCGAAAATGTGGAAAAGAAAATCACAAAATGTATTATGTGGAAAACAGAAATGACAGATGCAGTGTTGCCACAAAGAGCAACTGCTTACTCAAGCTACTGGGAATACAATTACATACTGTATATACAAATATATATTTATAACTTATGCCAACTGATTTGGTCAATATAAGTTTACTATTGGAGCATTTCTTTTGGTGAATACTGGGGCAGTAGTCACTGACTTGGAAAATCGATTAGGTTGGAAGTTGACTTACCCACAGTGCATACTTCTTAAAAAATGAAAAACAAAGAATTTTGTGTGAAAGGGTGAAACGCAAATATTGACACTATGCATATCTTTTAAACTTAAGTCCTCAATTTTCATTTTCTATAAACAATTAAGAACATAGTCCTTTGATGTCCATGCAATTATTTTCACTGACAAAGTAATAATTACATACAAAAGTAAAATACAGAATAAAACAAATAAATCTTGCATGTTTTTTGTGGCCGGTGCTTTGAGGCTTTCACATACATACACTGGGGTCCACAAGTTTGAGTCCACTTTCAAGTCCACCATCAAAAAGTCTTGTTTACACAACTGTTTGTTGTCATCATTTTTGCAATGTAATTGATATAATTTGTTAATTCAAGAATAACTTATTTAGTACTGATGCAAATCAGTATTTTCAGATCTAAGAAATGCACACAGAAAAACAACAAAAATCTGAATATTCAAACAGTAGCACAATTATAATTGTGAGAATTATTTTAGTCTTTAAACAGAGAATACCGAGCGTTGACAAAATGAATATGGTCGTCTATGTGTCGCTGGTGCTTTAGCGTCTAGTTTCAACTGTAACATACTTTCAACTTGTCTGTTAACATTGTTTGAATGTTGTTTTGCTTTGAAACCAATATTGTGGAGCCAAGTGGTTCTCTGCTGTAGTAAGAAAGTTTCCAGCACCAATCTGTTTTTAAACTGAAAGGGACTGCACGCTGGAGAGATTTTCTTAAGTCAAATCGTCCAAACCAGGACGTGGCAAGACTTTAAAAATAAAGCGGCCAGTATGCTTCAACAGAAGTGCTTCTCGGATGGTCAAACGGCGTGGGCTGTCAGATGTGGGCTGTTGTGTTGTGACCACAACCAGCTGTGATCTAGCATTACCCGATAGCGCATTGTGAAGTGTTTACAGAGCATGCAGCAACTGCTAGATGGCAGAACATGCAGGATTATTAGCCCGGGTGTAGTTACTCATTAAAGTGACCACACCACCACGATCAAGACGAGTGTATCAAGCTGACCTCTCTGCAGGACCCAACAGCATTTGCATGAACAATACAAATTCAAATGAACAAAGAGCCTCCTATTTGACTCCTTAAAACAATTTAACAACGAAACGAGTCAAGCCAAACAAAGTCAAAGTATCACAGTTGAAAACAAGTAGAGATTCGTTTTTTTACAGACGAATCAAAGTTTGAATCTGCGATAAGAGTTTATGTCACGAGAGAGGCTAATTTCTCCCTCCACAGACACCAGAGATCAACAGCGTTCTGGAGAAAAGGAGGACTGTTCCTCCAACATCTCTGGGATCTCCTCTAACATTGCGCTGAAATAATATGGATTCTCACATCCTGCAAACATTTCTACAACTGAGGCCAGTCAAAATGTAAGCTATGATTATAGTAAATAACAAAACACATCAATTTTATCATAAATGTTGAAACAACCGTTTTTAATAGTGGACTCAGGACTACTGGACCGCACTGTATTACATTGCCTTCTGTAAATTTTTCCTGGTGTTGGGGAACCAATATTCTTAAGACAAATATTGTGCTTTATATTCTGGGGTGAACAGATTTTGGGGGGGGGGGGGTGGCTTTGTTGGAAATTACTGTCCACAGACAAAATGAACCCTGAGCATCTGTCCATTGATTCAAGAGACAGAGTACAGATGTAGTCTGCTTTATGTAATATGGGTACGGTTAAAGGACGCATACCCGTGTGAATGAGGCTGTGTCTCTCCAGGTGGTAACGCTGAATAAACCTCATGTCACATACGGCACAAGCATACGGCTTCTCCCCTAAACCGAAGAGCACCAGTTTTAGTCAAAGTCCCCACAGATACCACCAATTAGCTGTGAGGCAAAAACTATCACCAAACAAGATTTTTAAGCAGGCCATTGCAAAACCTTACATTTGCTCCACACTCTTAAGATTCATTCCAACTGAAACTTTCAGGGCCTCTTTCAACAAATGATTTATGTAATCAGGCATTAAAAGCTGTTTTGGCTGTAAATCTGAGTTGTTCCAAGCATGACCCATACCTGTATGAATGAGGATATGTCTCTTCAGGTGGTATCCACTCCTAAAAGCTCCGTAACAGTGATCACAAATAAAGTTTTTCTGCACTTTGGATGATGGACCATTCTCATCTCCACCTGTGCCCTAATGAGGACAGTAAGAATAATGATTCAAATGCCAGTTTCACAGTACACTGATAATACAAACTGATACAGTGCATTATTTGACAAGAATCACAATGGTACAATTTACAAACACATTCCCACCCACAAATGGTCAGAACTGGATGAAAATCTAAAACTCCTGTAAAATTTCAGTAAATGTAAGGCCTGTGATTTGCACTCAAAATCCTAATTTTTCCTGTATATTTTAATGGTTCATCTTCTCTAAAATCTCACCTATAATTCATATGAACAGGAAGACGGGAAAGTTTTGTTTTTTTACTACATGTAATTAACATTTGAATTGACAAATACCTCGCAATCCCTTCCAATGGCCTAATGCCCTCATGTTACTGCTCCCCCTGTTATGCACACAACTGCAGTTATTGTGCTCCGCTTTGCTCTGCTCCCCTCCCCCTCTTTCCTCTCTAGAGATCCTCCACCCCCTCCACATCTTCCCTGAACTCCTCCCCCCACCCCCACACAAACAAAATGTGCACACATGAAGAGCTCCAAGTGAGGCGCTCTTGAATAAAGTTAAATGCTTTTGCAAAAATGTGTGCAAGCAGCCAACGCCGCATTATATGTAATGAGGTAAAATGAAAACTCACTACATAGACCCTTCCCTATTTAGCCACCACAGCCACTGACCTTCCCTCCCAATCCTTCTTGTTCTCTCACTTTGCAGGGCGTTACTGATTTCCTGTTCTTTTTTTTCTGCTGCATGTCCTCGTTGGCCCTCATCTCCTTCTCATCCAGCAGGCGGGGAGCTTGGAATTCACCTTCCTTCCGGATAAGCTGCGGAGCCAGAAAAGGTCAATTATTTCCTGATTTCAGATCTGTAACCTTTAAAAGTGGAAATGAAACGTTCAACCAAGTTAAGCAGGTTAACTAAAGTGATTTCCACTCTAATGAACTATCATATAACAAACATGACAAATGTCAGCATTTAAAAGAAAAAAAGATCGGTTCTTATCTCTCGTGGCAATAGCGCCACCATGTTGCAGTACTCTATCCTGTGACATCACGAGGTTGGTTGGCTTGGCTGAGTTACGCAGATACAGCGGTCTGGAGACCGTGAAAGACGGAGACTGAGACACAGGACAGAAGAAAACGAAAGAGGGGGACACTATTGTTTTGCTCCTGGGTGTAAAAATGAGTTTTAAAATGTAAAAACCAAGAACAAAACAGTCCATAAACTTCCGCTGAAATGGAGTACTGATCTCCGTTTCAGCGGCAGTTTATGAAATAGACTGTTTTGTTCTTGGTTTTAACATTGTAAAACTCAGCTTTACATACAATAGTGTCCCCTCTTTTGTTTTCTTCTGTCCCGTGTCTCCTCAGTCTCCGTCTTTCACGGTCTCTACCGTTGTACCTGTATAACTCAGCAGAGCCAACCAACCTCGTGACGTCACAGGTTAGAGTACTGTAACATGGCGGCGCTCTTGCCACAAGAGACGAAACAGATCTTTTTCTTTTTCTTTTAAATGCTGACATTTGTCATGTTTGTTATATAATTGAGTGGAAATCCATTTAGTAAACCAGCTTAACTTGGTTGAATGTTTCATTTCCACTTTAAAAACAGAATATCTGAACATGATTAAAATTAAGGGATAAATGTGAATCTCTATCACGTGCATTTTTTTTTGCCACTGCCTACTGAAGAAGCCAGTGCTAAATAGTGTGGGTTTTGTAGATTTTGCATTTTGATTTAAGTAAAATCAACACAATTTCTTTTAAATTTTGAATAATTACTGATGGAGGAGGAATATCATCTATATACCGTGCTGGTTAGGGCAAGGTTCTGGTCATCTGAAACAAATCTAAATTTTAATAAACAAGAAAACTGATGTTTGTGGAGGTATAAGGCCAGTGGGAGACATATACATATATAGGTTATCTATAACCTGTTAGTGATTATTAAAAGCATGTAAGACATAAACTCCTATTCCAATCTATAAGTAAAACACTACTAAGTAAAAGTGGGGTTTTTAAAGTAGAATAAATCATCATGACTGCATTCAGAGGGAAAGTCCTCACACAAACACTGATTTTTTCAATTTCATAAAGGCTACAAGTTTACACCCGTCACAATAATAAAATTATAGCTCAATTTCCACTCTACATTTCCGAAGTGGGTCCTAACCAGGGGCGGACAGCTCATTCCAGACGGGAGGATCATATGGCTCTGGGGGACACGGTCAGGTGCCTCTCTCTGCGGTGGTCCATGGCCAAGTGGAGCCATCATTTTTTTGGGCGGAGCAGCCATGGAGCTGGCCTGCATCAGGGCCATGCTGGAGAGGACAGCCTCGCAGCCAAGCAGCCCCGCCTGCGAAGAAAAAGAATGGAGAGCGACAGTTAACCAGCTATGTCAAACATTTAAGAACGGTCTGCAATTTGAAAGTATCTATAGCTGAGACAATATTGCCGGTCACGTGGCGTTTGCCAAGCTAGTCATCAACGACAACATCCTGAGTGACACAAGACTGCAAGGAAAGTTATCTGTAACCACTTTGATGTTCTCAAAACAAACCCATTTCATATGGTCGCGGACTGAGCTGCTGGGCAGATGTGACATTGCTGTGGTGTATGTGAGCGCAGGGACAGGGGTGGGGACAAGGTCATCCAGAGATCCGTCAGTCAGGATGGTCGGGCTGGTGGGAAGCCACACCCACCTCACTCATCTAGCATTAAAACTGAGGAAGAGGAGGATGTGGATGAAACAGACAAGCATTAAATGACAACAGCATCACTCGCTGTCTTTCTCATTAGGCTACATACTCCATTAAGTCCAGTTAACGTAATCATTTTCCCCAATGGCATTTAAAAAAAATATGTATATAACACACATAAATATTCTTCATTTCTACAAATGACTATGTTAGTAGATTTTGTTTAGTTATATAGTTTATAGACATAAGTCAGTATACTTGCCATTACAAACACTGACCATAAACAGAATTTACAGGTTGTGGCCAATATGTGAATAATCAAACCTGAAAGCTTTTTTTTTCTCTACCCTAGTTGGCCATGGTAAGCAACCAATGGACTTCCACAATTATTTGCTTCTGAATAATAAAATGATCTACCCATAACCAAGTTGTGGTTGGGACTACAACTTAACATCCTACCTACTTCGCTGCTGGGTGACAAGCAGGAAAAATATGTATTAAATAAAACATTAATAACATTATCATGTTAAGTATGAAAAATCTCCCGTCTAGCTGATGTTCATTGAACTGCAGGGTAATTTAAAGTCAACCTAAACTGTGACTTTTGCCTGACATTCTCAAATTATGACTGCTACAGTCCAGTCTGACACTATGTGCTACACTTAATGCTTCCTCGTGTAAGACAAACCTCCCAGCTGAATGAAATTATTTTTCGCACAGTGATAACATTTTTCTGCATCACTGTAGTGTTTTTGTGGAGCTCACCAATATTTGTAAGTGGTAGCTCTGGTCCTAAAAACTATACACTTCTCATGCTGAATACATGACCATTGAAGCAGATGGAAGCATAACCAAACTTTGCTTTCTGTAAATCAATAAGTGAAACCCAAAAGAACACTTATTTTTATAAACCTGAAACCAGCTCGGATTCAGAACCAGTTATAGACACCAAACACTAACCATTAAAAAGGTAAATATTTTTCCCCATCCCTACAATATATAATTATTATTTTATATCCCGTTAGTTACCTAGCTACCACTTATCCAAGTTTCTCCACTAGTTTGCCCGCCAGTAAACTGCATGCTGACAATCCACCCACAAAGCACACCTGGATGTTCTGGGTAAGTAAATATAGTAGGTAAAAATAATTTGTACTTTTGTACGACATGAGAGAAACAAGTTGCAACGTGAAGACAAGAGGATACTGCATGGAAATTTTGCAAAAGGGAAGAATCTGGAGGGAAAATCTCTACAGCACAGCCAGACAAACTACAGAAAGAATAATGTCATTTTTTTTCAAGTATGATGAGACAACTAATATTCTTAAATCTGAGAACTTCAAGCACGTCAAAATACTAAACTTATGCATTAACAATTTCTAAAACACATCATGTGTTAGAAGACATTAGACAAAACGTTCCTAAAATACAGAACAAAATTCAAATTCAACATATATAAAAGCACAAAAAAGAGTTGTTATACAGTAAATGATTGGAGAGGTTTAAAACTGACCAGTGTCAATCAAAACTAAAACTCAAAATGGTTAAAGACTGACAATTGAAATGTTTTTACTACTAGACATGTTGTGGTTGACAAGAGGGTTAATAAGCCTCCATTCTCTGCCTCACCATAAGATACAACCACTCACACAACCAATATAAAAAAAAAATATGTGATTCAAATGTCTATATGGGTTTTCAGTGTATTGGATTTTGAGTGTATTAGGGTTATGGTTTATGTAGGACACATCTTTAAAACATTTAAGTCATAAGAATAAAACACAGCTTTGAAGGTAAACAGAACATGGCAAAAAATAGTGAACCAAGTGTGAAAAAGTAAATGAAGAGATAGAGCAGTTATAATTCATTAACTGCTGTGTGAGTCTGTTTTCATGGAGGTTAGAGAAGAGCCATCATTCCTGATTAAAAAAATATATTAACGTTACATCTTTCACCTTTTATACAGTATAACTTTGGAAGATAAACTTTTGTTTAACTAAATGAGAACATATTTTGAGGGTATAATGTACAAAGTCTGAGAATGGTTGTGATTCTACATTTACTGTGGAAGGGGGAAAGGAAAAAAATAACTTGGCTGCAAAATACAACGTTATATGTATAGCTATATACTCAAGCAAGCAAAGCTATCAGTCTGCACCCATGCTCATCTGGTACATTTACAGGACGTACAATTTGAGGGGTTTAACAAGCATGTTAAGAGGAGGCCATTAATTTACTCAAAGAAACACAACTCTATCTTGTGATGGCTTCTCAGGATTTCACGTTTGCTCTTTTCTCCAACTGTGGCACAAGTTAACTGTAACGCTTGTGTGTGCCATCATATAGCTTAAGGATAGCACAATGGAGGCAGATATATATCGCTAATATAACGCTGCAGTCCTTTCGCCGTTGGCGTTGGTTAGCTAGCTAACACTGCTAGGAAAACAGAGAGCTAGCGTAAAGCTAACACTGGCTAACGCTAATATAAAGACTTCCAAGACCGCGTCGCGTAGTTACATTTCACTGACTGTTGTTGCGTTGGTTACCAGCAGAGGAAATGCCATAGCCACAACTTAAGGTTGCTTCTAAAATAAATGTCATATTTTTGTCAGCAGAGACCGGGCTGGCCTTCGCACAACCACCCGAACCTAACGCTAGTTCTGCTGATGTTGAACAAGCGGGCTAACATCAGCTAGCCCGCAGCTAGCTGATGTTAGCCCGCAGCTAGCTGATGCTAGCTGATGTTAGCCCGCAGCTAGCTGATGTTAGCCCGCAGCTAGCTGATGCTAGCTGATGTTAGCCCGCAGCTAGCTGATGTTAGCCCGCAGCTAGCTGGTGTTAGCCCGCAGCTAGCTGGCGCCCTCGCCCACTGAAATGTTAGTAACCGAACATTTTTAAAGCCCACCTGGTCATCGGTTTGATACGGTAGTTTTACTTGAGTATCTACCTTGCAGACCGGAGCTGTGAATCTTTTCTCACCGTGACAAGACTATAAGACACAAGCTCAACTGGTTCAAGACGAGATTGAGCGATAAAGACAGTCGTGATGGCCGTCGCTGAGAGAGCCTCCCCCTCCCGACGAGTAAAGCTAACGTCTGTTAGCGAAGCTAGCAACGTTGACGCTGTAATATTAAAGTAAATCCCTTCGCTGCCATCTCCGAGCATGGATGTTTACAAGTGAAATAGCAAATAATTTAATGCACAGTCAAAATTCACCGTGCATCGAAGGGAAAACGAAGAGATATTTATCTACCTTTCAGCTTCACTCGCCCGACGTTTTTCAAGAGCGTCTAGTTTACAAACACAGGAAACGCCACAGGATGTAACGCACTCCCCCACACAGCAGCACAGACTCCTCAAGCGAGCAGAACAGGGGCATCTTCTTCTGCTACCAGCTCCTCATGAGCAGAGAGCGGTGCTTTCAAAGTGCAGACAAAATCTCTTTGTTAATCCATTTGTTGTGGAGGTTTTTACGCCATATATGTGTGTTGTTGTTGTGGAGCAGCAGGGCCTGTCTCGGTTTGTGTGCAGATTCAGACGACGACGGAAAAGACGCAGATGAGAAGGAAGGAGTGGAGACTAAAGGGACAGAAAACAGGGACTTGCAGACATATTGTGGCTCAATCAGCTGCCCCCTTTTGCCCTGGTTTGTCTGAGGTGGCCAAATTAATAAAAGTTATTATTACAATATCACTGCTATTATTGCCCTCGCTGAACCTTTTAATCTAAAATGATTGTTTTACTGTTATGAGATAGCTCCTCCCAAACTGCCGTTTAACGGGCGGTGACGTCATCGTCAATTGTGTCAGTGTTATTAATAATAATAATAATAATAATTTTATTTATATAGCACCTTTCAAAACAAGGATATAAAGTGCTTTACAATAAAAGCATGATACAAGTAATTATCACCCGGAAATTAAGATCTCAACAAAATAAAATCATATAAATATAAAAATAAAATCATATAAATAGCTACAACAATGCACCATCATTTAAGAAAAAGCCATAATAAAAAAAGTGAGTCTTAAAGGGGCTAGATGTAAGAATCAGAAATTGATGGTTAACAGTGACACCTGTGGCCATTAAGTCAACAACAGTTGATCATGGTCAACTCGTTGTTTGTTGGTGTTAGCACACTCCATTTCTAACCGAACGTTAGCTATGGCTGCACACTGTTAGCCCTGTAGCGGAGCTGAAAATAAAGCCACTCGCGAGCGTGTGTTTCCCGGAAAAAATGGCCCGCATTCTTCACATTAAAAGCAGTCAACAGGCTGATAGAGGAAACCCAGACAGTCGCGGAAGGTCTCATTTTTTAGGTTACAACCTGTTCACACACTGGCAATAAAAAAAAAATATTAAAAAGCGTTTATACATGTAAAAACTTTACATACAGTCCCTTTAAGAAGAGATTTAAAGGAAGATACTGAGTTTGCATGCCTGAGATCCTCAGGCAGGGAGTTCCACAGCTGAAGGTCCCGGACAGCGAAGCGAAAGCCCGGTCACCTTTGTTGACTAGTTTGGATTTTGGAACCGTTGGTAGGGCCCTGCCAGAGGATCTCGAGCATCGATCAGGCTCATAGGGAGTCAGCAAATCACAGATATAGGCAGGAGCCAGACCATTCAAGGCTTTAAAAACAAGCAGTAAAATCTTAAAATCAATTCTAAAACTCACAGGTAACCAGTGAAGGGCAGCAAGGATTGGTGTGATGTGGTCGCTTCTCTTAGTACGTGTTAAAAACAAAAAAGCCTGGCAGCAGTATTTTGTATCAACTGCAGTCTTTGGATGTTGATTTCTTTTAGTGCATTTTGCTCTTTTTCTTTTTGTGCATAATGGTTGGGTTGCATGTTTATCTGAAACTAAAAATAAACATTGTCTTTCTTAATTGTGTTTGTAGCATGGGGCATAGTGTCTGTTTTTGGCCCTGAACTTTTGTAAAATGTATTACATTTGGGGAAATCTTAAATTGTGTGTTTACTGATAAAGTCCTTATAGTCGGTTTTTCAGACCAATACTATGGAAACATTATCTTGGAGCTGTGCTCATATTCTTAACGCTGAAACAGGCTCCTACATTGACTGTGTATCTTTATGCTTTAAACCTGCAGTAGGCAGAACGTTTTTGGCATCATTGGGCAAAAAATTCACAATAACCTTTCAGCATATTGTAATTCAAATGTTCTGAGAGAAAACTAGACTTCTGCACCTCCTCATGACTCTGTTTTCAGGCATTAAAAAATCTAGCCCGTGACGGGAGACTTTGGCCAATCAATGACTCACGAACTCCGATCAATGGTCAAACTAGGCAGCCAGCGCTGATCAAATATTAATCAATATTCTGTTACTGTAATGCCTATTTCTCTCCTAAAATGTTTTCAGAAACATCTTAGCTGTAAAATGAGAAAGTTTGCTCTGGCTGGTGGGCGGTGCTTGGTATTTCCTCAACTGATCTCAACACGGCTGCCGGGGTCACAAACTTTCTAATTTTACAGCTAAACAGAAGACACAAAGGCTGTTTGCAGACAGCCAGAGGCGTCCCAAGAAAAGCAAAATAAGAAGAAAAGAGAAACTCCAGGCAGAGGGCTGCAGGGTCTCTGCAGAAACAGACACCACCACACACTTCTAATGGGGCATAAGTGATGATTGAGAGGGATTATTTTCAGTCTATACACTGTTTTTTAGTTAATTCTTGCATATTATACCTTTAATGTTGTGTGTGTGCTTCCTAACTAGTAACAAGCTTGCACTAGAGCCCATCGTGCTTACGCCACTGCTCCACACCCAGGTGGCTTTATTTAGAAGGCAAATGTAATGCAAAAATCCGATATACCATGCACATCGACAACCTATTTTTATTCCTAATTAGGTCTATAATGAATAATGCAAGATCTCACAAAGGTAGCATGGCACGTTGCTAAAATGTAGCCTGTTGTAAAGTACTGACACTTGTCCCTACATTGTCACCTTTGCTTTAAGAGCAAGACCATGTCTGAATCAGAGATCTCTTTTTAAATAAAAAAAAAAGCAATGCAACGCATGTTTCTAATCAGGAAATTAGATTAATACGATATAAGCAAGAACATCTTAGAGACTGTCCACAAAAGTCTTGTTGAAAGTGTCATGTGTACATGGTATGGGCACCTGGGGGCTAAGAACAAAACTAGACTATCCAGAATTACAAACATGGCCGGTAAAATAAATGGGAAAGAGCAAAAACAACTGGGTTGTATATAGAAAACACAGGCAAAACGAAAAGCCCGACAAATTGTGTCTGATCCCGTTCATCCTCTTTTTAAAGAAATTATAAAACTGACCTCGGGAAGACGCTATAGATCCGCCGCAGAAACCAAGAACATATACAAAAAGCCTTTCATACCAAATGCAATAACTTTACTAAATTCATAAACACCATTCACACTGGGACCATGTCCGTTATTGTTATCTGTACTGTGTATGCTGTGCTATTTATTGTATCTACTGATTTATTGCATGTTGTGTTATTTATTGTATGTATTGTGATTTACTATGATGTGTTTTAACCAATTTGTCAAGCCGAAGGCAAATTGTGGAATTGTGTGAAATTTGTAGACAATAATGATTGTTTGTATGTCTGCTCACTTCTCATTTTTTGTTGTAAAACACTTTGAGCTCCATTTTGCTAATGAAAGGTTTTATATAAATAAAGTTTATAATGATGATTATTGTTATCAGTATTAGTTATTAATAGTAGCTGGCTAGTATTAATGTTATTATTACAAAATGTAGCACTTCAGATCTTTTAATTTAACCCTAAATAAATACACTGTGCTCTACACACTGTGATGTAGACAGAGTTTAGTTGAGCACTGTGTTCAACTAAACTCTGTCTACATCACTGCATTGGCAGTCCCTGGGGAATCAGCTGCTGATCTGTGGAAGAAACCTGAGTTGTTCACTATGTCTGCTGCCTGCTGGCTTTCTCTGGTTTTCTTCCTCGTCATTGCTCTTCACTTGTAAAATGAAGGAGTATCGCCTGTTGTTGTTCTCAGGAATTTGGATGGGTGGGTAGGTGGGCGCACCCGTCCCGCGCGCTCACACGGACATAAAATGTACCAGGTAGGGGTAATGCAACACCTAAGGTCATTGGTGCATATAATCACGTGACCCGGCTCTTCCACTCCCATGACACCTTTCTGTTCTCTCCACCTCCCTCTCTCTGTCCGTCAGTCTGTCTGTGCGCACCGGGCGGTGACTCACAGGCGGCTGCCCGAGTGTCAGGTGTCTCAAGGCTTCACTAAACGAGTGACTCAACGGAAGTTCGCACAGGTAAGACGAAACTCGGAGCAAGGACTTTAAAATATACGGAAATAACTCGAGCTATTGTTAAAAATACCAAATGTATGTATGTAGGCTATTTGTTGGTGTTTAGATTAGGCGTTGTTTTTTTATAATAAGACACGTGCGTCTTGCTCTCAGATGACTTCTTGTCTTTCGAGATAATCGATGCCAAACCAGTCCAGCTGCTATACGCTAATGCTTTCACTTTATATACCTCAGTCTAAATACAATTTACATACAAAATGACATAAAAGTATATAACATACACTGTATAGCATATAATTAGGCTGTATTTGTTTTTTTTTTACGCACCAAACGCCCTCTACCTGCGCTTACACTGTTACCTGAGATTAAACTTATTCAAATATCATGTTGGCCTTCTGAGCAGCAATCTTCATCAAACTGTTCTCGATTCTTCAGGTCACACGCAATTATTTTCCATATTTACAACATATTTTGTGCTTTTTGTTTTAATAAGAATTGCGTCTTAGCTCAATCATGCGTTAAGCAATGCGGACTCCTCCTTACTCATGAGTCATACTGTATCTGACTGTGTTCTGGTTACTTGTTGTTAAGGAAAACATGGCTCAAAGCGAGGGATAAAGGTCAGTATCCACCTTTCACTGATAACAAGTGATGGAGATGAAGTTAAATGCTGGTGTTTACATTATCAGATTTCAAAAGCTCATATATCAGATAGTCTGTGGTGGTTTTTAGGCTCCACTTGCAGTGTAGCTACCTCACCCCATGCACGCTGAAACAGGGCCACCTTTGTTTGCATTTCGTTAATTGTTACCTCTGATTAATAAGGATTTAGTAAATGCTCTCTCTCCCAAACAGGAGGTGGGAAGGTAAAGCAAATAGTGCAATGTGAAGCTGATAATGTGTCGATTTATAAAAGATTAAATGTAACTGTTGTCATACAAAAATGTTATAATGCTAATTAATAATAGTAATGCAAACTGTACCTCTAAATCCTATAAGAAAGAAGTTTCATTTACAACTAAACCAATTATTGCAAATCTATCTATCATCTGTTGGACTTGCAAAGGTTTTTGCACATGTGGTATATGGGAACTTAAATGTGTTACAACTAATGGTTTGAGCAGTTTTTATTTGGATTTGAATAGTGACCTATATGTCCCAATCAGTGAGATAAATTGGTAATATTAGAAGACAATGTTTTACTCTTAGGTTTCCAAACTAGGTCATACAAAAGACAACAAGAATGTAAAGCACTAAGATTGTTTTCACATACAGGAAAAGCATGTTATGACCCCACCCTACTCTTTATTAAAACCCCAAACATTTCCTGCTATGTATTGATTTTCAAATGACAGCAGCTCTGCTATTCTCTTTGTGTACTTTTGCATGAGTGAGACGAACTTGAGTTTTTGATTCTCAAAAACCCCCGTCGTTTTTGCAGGGAGTTCATGTGTTCTCTCTGTTGTCTTCAGTTGCTCTGGCTTTCTTCAACATATTTGAGGATATGCAAAAGACTCTAGACTCAGTGCACCGGTGTTATACCTGAGACCTGTTCAGGGTGTGTCCCTGCCTGCCTGTCATCCAGCGCATGCATGCTGGTCCTGCAAAAGGACTAACATGGTAGAAAGGACAGGTCAACTAATGATTTCAGAATGGCCATCAAGTTCATTTTTTGTACTTAAAACCAGATCCACTAAATAAAACCTATACACAGACAGTACAACTAATCAATAGACAAGGTTAAGCTAACTTGCCCATCAGGCCTCAAAACCTGTAGCAACAGTAAACAGTCCCGAAGCTGTAAGAAGCCTATTGAGCAGTGGACCATCCTTCATATCATTGTGTTGTGTCTAACTACCCGCCCATCTAGAAATACAAACACTCGCCTGACAGTAAATTCAATTAATTGCATTTATTTATTACATATCATTAATATGTTATAAATACATTTACATATTGTATTTATCTAAACGGGTAACTGTGTAGGTGATACAGTCAGAAGTTACATTTGCCAGTTGTTGTTTTTTTTTTTAAATCAGGGCTATGTTGAAATTCAGGTCAGTCCAAAGTCCTCACACTACTTGTCACCAGTGTCGCTTTGCATCTGAGTGGTGATGTAATAGGTGCACCTGAGTGAAAAGGCCCAGACAGTAAGAGAAATGATTATTAAGTCTATCAGCTGCGCACGGTGGTGATTTAAACACATGTTTGTAATATACTGTCTGAGCACTAAAAGGGGGGATTCCTGGTCTCCAGACACAGAAGCTGCATCAGAGGCTCATCATCCGTCTGTAGCACTTGTTTAAGTGTGGGTTTGTTTGTTGGAGCGAAGTTAAAGAAAGACTGTGTGTTAGACAGCGTGCTGCTTTCCTCTGGTCTTTTGTGAATGTTGCCCGTGGCGAGTTATCCTCTCGTAATGATAACGTGCTCGCACTCTTGCGTTTCCATTTTGCAATCATGCGGCACGAGCCGGAGTGCAAGTTTGAACATGTCGACCTGTTTGTTTGCATGCATAGCTGTATGATCACATATATGGGCAACCACTCTGTGGTATGTACAGTATGTCAGGTAGTTGGGTTGTGACCAGAGGTAAACGCATGGAGAGCATCTTACAAACTTGCAAATCAGTGATCTCAGACAGCAGATAGTTCTAGAGCTGCAACAATTAATCAATTAGTTGTTAACTATTAAATGAATCGCCAACTATTTTGATATTCGGTTTGAGTCATTTTTTTGAAGAAAAAAAGTCAATATGCTCTGATTCCAGCTTCTTAAATGTGAATATTTTTTGGTTTCTTTACTCCTCTATGACAGTAAACTCAATACATTTGTGTTGTTGACAAAACAAGACATTTGAGGACGTCATCTTGGGCTTTGGGAAACACCGATCGTCATTTTTCACCATTTTCTGACATTTTATAGACCAAACAACTAATTGATTAATCCAGAAAATAATCGACAGATTAATCGACAATGAAAATAATCATTAGTTGCAGCCCTGGATAGTTCCTCTACATGCACAAACCATGACTCTGTCACCAACCCTCTGAAGAGTCTGTGCAGGTCAAGATAGTTTTGCCTTGCAGTACTGTCAGTATGGTGGTCTCAGTCGCCTAAAAATCACAACTTGTGAGATGACGAGACGAGATGATTCTATAGTCAAATGAAAAGTAGACATTTGGTGAACAAATGCAGACTAGAGGATGTAGAGGAAAAATGTATTTTCTGGCTACAAGAAGCAAAAAATGTCAAAGGTTTGGGAAATAATTTAGAAGTGAAGAGTTACAATCAGGTGTAGTAATGAACATGGCTAATGGTTGTGTTTGTATTTCAGGTATTCAGATAGCTGCCAGAGATGGAAAGCGGTCCATTCAATCGACGGGCCTGGGCGGGACAGTCCCTGCGCGTCACTGCGAAGGAGCTGTCACTCAGCGGCCGAGGGAGAAACAATGCCATCGCTGACCGCTTCTCCAAGTGAGTAACATCTGGTTTTCAGTCATGTTTGTTGTTAATTTACACTTGTAAAACTATCTGTAATACGAGAAATGAATGCTAAATACATTTCTAGATAACGCTATCATAATTGGACCTCTTGAACCTTAATTACATTTCCAGTTCCATCAGTGTTTTTTCAGTTATTATGTTGAAAGGACAAAATGTGTGAGTTCTACTTCAGAATGTTGTTGTGTCTGTTAGTGCGTTTCATTTCTGCAGCCAGAAAGCAAGTGATTACCCTTTTAACTAAGCTGATGATGTACTTAAAATTACCTCTCAATATTTTTATGATTTATTTAGGGCTGTCAATCGATTAAAATATTTAATCGCAATTAATCGCATGGTTGTCCAGAGTTAATTGCGATTAATCGCAAATTAATCACACATTTTTTATTTGTTCAAAATGTACCTTGATGGGAGATTTTTCAAGTATTTAATACTCTTATCAACATGGGAGTGAGCTAATTTGTTTGCTTTATGCAAACGTATGCATATATTTATTATTGGAAATCAATTAACAACACAAAACAATGACAAATATCATCCAGAAACCCTCACAGGTACTGCATTTAGCATAAATAATATGCTCAAATCATAATATGGCAAACTGAAGCCTAACAGGCAACAACAGCTTTTAGTGTGTCAGTGTGCTGACTTGACAATGACTTGCCCCAAACTGCATGTGATTATCATAAAGTGGGCATGTCTGTAAAGGGGAGACTCGTGGGTACCCATAGAACCCATTTTCATTCACATATCTTGAAGTCAGAGGTCAAGGGACCCCTTTGAAAATGGCCATGCCAGTTTTTCCTCGCAAAAATGTAGCGTAAGTTTGGAGCGTTATTTAACCTCCTTCGTAACAAGCTAGTTTGACATGGTTGGATGGTTGGTACCAATGGATTCCTTAGGTTTTCTAGTTTCATAGGATACCAGTATCTTCACTCTAGCTTTAAAACTCTAGCTGAGCTCGTTACAACCTCCGAAAGATCGATTGCATTAATGCGTTAAAGAAATTGGTGGCGTTAAAACGAATTTGCTTAAACTTGTGATATTATCGCTTTAACTTTGACAGCCCTAGATTTATTATTTTGTATTACACGGTGCGTGTTTAAAATGCATAAAGAAGACATCGTCTCAATTTGTCATTTAATCTGAAAAATATGACCCTCTAAAATATGAAGAGTTATAACTGAAACTAAACTGAAACTATATCTAAACAAGCTGCGAGCTAAAATAAAATCTAACAAACTAAAATCTAAAAGTCATAAAAAAATCGTAGTTTTCAGTGTTGAACGCCTTGCAAGGTTCTTGAGAGAAGAAATGCCACGATTCTTGTTTTGATGTTTTTTGTTCTGAGTCACCAGAGGTCAGTGTTGTTTCTGTGTCTCTCAGGTACCAGAGAGCTGCTGAGGTGGCAAGCGCCGAGAAGAAAAAAGGAGTAAGTATGTAAAGGATGATGGAGACATTTCATTTCTTGGGGTTTATGAACTAGTCGTGTACAGCTGTTCCTGAATTTCATACATGAAAGACAAAGTTTCTCACATGAAAATCTACATCTTGTTTACAGCATTTTGATAAGCCTGTCCTAGCAAACTACATGATTAAGTGAAGTGTGTGTATGCATGTATCATGTCTTGCTTCATTTGCTCAGTAGCTGCTGGTGCTAAGATAATTATTGCGCACACACACACACACACACAGTCACCATGCCAACACGCTGTCTGTCTGGGCCAAATGTCTTGTCTCGGCTGACCTCTCATTGGCCACTTGTTGTGATGGGCAGGCTATCAAACCGATAATCCTACTACAGTGTAATCCCCTTCAAATGCTCTTTGTGGCTCCAACTGTAGGTTAGCTGCTTTGTTAGTGTGAAAGACTCATAAACAAAGCAGGACTGAGATTAGATGGGTAACTGATCAGCTAATGCCATGAAGAAATACAAGGTAATGCTTCTGTGAATATGCTGTATGAAATGTGTTTACTAGTTTGTGAGCTAGCTGCTTTAAAAGCCTGTTAGCTTCTTTGTTTAATGATCTGGCTTGTAATGACAACGACAAGAAGGCCTTATTTGTTTTTTACTCCAGTAGAAACGTGATGTGAATGTACTGTATGTGTTACTTACTTACATGCAGCGTTTAAAGAGTAGAACTTAAAAGATGCTCTGAAGGCAAACTTCTGTCCACAAGTTCAGTTTATCAGGTTCATTCTTTATACTCATTTCAGGGTGATTAATTCTTCATAGTTTGTAATCATGTTCAGGAACCAATAGTATGTATGGATATGAGATAATGACGCTATCACAGGGATACGGAAGTCTAGTTCAAATATTTGAGGATAACTCAAGTTTGAATGAGGAGCGCAAAAGACCATCTGTCTGTCTGTCTGTCTGTGTGTGTGTGTGTGTGTGTGTGTGTGTGTGTGTGTGTGTGTGTGTGTGTGTGTGAGGGGGAGTTGGGGGCAGGGGGGGACTTTTCAAACACAACAGTGAAACAATTAGTCCATTAGATAAATTACATAGCTACAACATGTGAAGATTTCAGGGCTGCAACTAACGATTAGTTTCATTGTCAATTATTTTCTCGATTAATCGATTAGTTGTTTGGTCTATAAAATGTCAGAAAATGGTGAAAAATGTCGATCAGTGTTTCCCAAAGCCCAAGATGACGTCCTCAAATGTCTTATTTTGTCCACAACTCAAAGACATCAATTAAATGTCATAGAGGAGTAAAGAAACCAGAAAATATTCACATTTAATAAGCTGGAATCAGAGAAGTTTGACTTTTTTTTTCTTAAAAAATGACTCAAACTGACTATCAAAATAGTTACCGTTTAATTTAATAGTTGACAACTAATCGATTAATCCATACAGCTGTAGAACATTTGCTGCTTTTCTCTGTTATTTTTGATGATTATGGAGTTTTTGGAAATCACTTTGAACATGTGAGGGGCATCTGTGATTATTTTAGCCATTTTTAGTAAAGTAGTAAATTACTGATCAAAACCTAATCAACAGATTCAGGGATAAATTAACGTGAGCGTGCATGAAGTCACATCCGTTGGATTTTTCCCGAGAAAAAACGGCCCACATTCTTCACATTAAAACCAGACTACAGGCTGATAGAGGAAACCCAGAAAGTCGCGGAAGGTCTCGTTTTCTAGGTTTGGTTACAACCTGTTCACACATTGGCATAAAAAACGATTAAAAATGATTATGCGTGTAAAAACGTACATACAGTCCCTTTAATGTAACATTTTTATTGAATACTTTTAAAGCTGAGAAATATATGGCCCCCAAGATGAATTGCTTGCTTGATGAATGTTTGAAAATATATATAAAACTCTGTTACGGCTAACGATTCAGCTTTCATTTTTAATGGCTTTTGTTCTTTTATTGTCCCGGTATTTTTCCCTCCATCTTGGTGTGTATTCCGTCATTTTTTTTGCGTCATCTAAAACTTTTGTCAGTCTGTGAAAATAAGTGCGATGTAGACACATTTTTTAGTCTGCAGATATCATTTGTGAGTGGAAAAATTGTCAAAGCCGACACAGCGAACAAAGAGTTAACTTTTCCCTGAATGTATCATTTCCTGCTCTGGTTTCCTGGCTATTCTGACTCTCTCTCATTCACTTTCCGGGTGTTTAAGGGGCTGGACTTGCTCCTACGAGTAGATTTTGTGTAGCTGCTAACATCTGGGAGAGCTCCGTCTCTCAGCACACTGACCTGTAAAGAAGGACCAACCAAAGGACTCTCTCACTTTCCTTGCTGTCAAGTTGTGGTTACACCTCGTTTGGGTTCTCCAACGCATTCACAGAGGTTTCTTCTCTTTTTGTCTTTTGCTTAAAAAACGGGAACAATCTTGTCACTGTCCAGTCCTCTCCGCTCACCCTGGACTTGCCTCACAAAGACAGTAATTGTGCGTTTTTTGTTCACTTTGTGGGTTTTGTCCCTTTTGTTCAGTTCTTTATTCTTATGTTCTTATTTATTTCGTCTTTGTTTGTTTGTCTGTGTTTGTGGATGTTCATATAACTTATTTGTAGATGTATCAGATTTAGTTTGATGTACTAATACAGTAGTTAAGTCTCGTGGGGACTAAGTGTGTGTTTTTGATTGTTTGTCATCTCTGATCATCTTTAAATTAAGTTGAACATTAATTTGTAGCTTGTTTTTTGTGGAGTTCTGGTTTTCTTAATAAAATAAAAGTGTTTAAATGTTTCCCACTGACTCTTGCGAGGCTCGTCTACAATAGCTCACAATGTGTTCTGAGATTTATTAGTTGATTCGTTTACTTATATGAGAGTGATTTATTCACATGTCCACATCCTCTTTCTTCAACGTGTCATTGCTCTTTTATAATAAAGGAAGTTCCCGGAGGTCACACGGCAGTAGTGTGCCTCCTGTTGTTCTGTTTGCTGCTCAACATGTTTTATTGTCATGAATGGCTGAGTGGTGAACAGAGCCCTCCTCAGTGTGTTTTTTGGGAAAAGGTGAAGTTGTCGTGTGGAAAGGAATGCGGCTGCCTGCATGCTCAGCGCTGCTGTTTCAGTCTTGAGCCAATCGTTGCCTTCAGCGGCCGCAGCAAAACATCTGCTTCCTGGACCAGCTTTGAACAGCTGTTCACCTAATCTGTCAGTGAAGCCGGGCTCACATTCTGGCATTTCCTTCACTCCATCGTGTTGAATTGGGCTTTTAAGCTGCGTGTTTAGTACTGTAGATGGTTGTTGCCAAATGGAAATACTTGTTTTAAATCAGGCTGTAATGACGAGAAGAAGAACAGACTGTTGCTTTTGATTGGCAGTGTTTGTGAAATCATTTTCACTTTTTTGAATCTCTTCTTGTCTTCCTCTCAGTCTGAGATTGCGTCGCCCTCCCTGCGGTCAGGCAACCTCAGCGCCCTGAAGAAGCGCTGGGAGCAGGCACAGAACAAGTCTTCTACCGTCCCGATTCCCAGCCAGTCCAGCTCTCGCAGCAGGCCTGCTGCTCTGTCCAGGCCGGCTTCTATCACCGAGCACTGTCCTCCATTAAAGAGCCCCGGCCTGCCGACCGCTCAGGGAGGTCAGTTCACAGCCAGTCGTGTCCAACAGCCCGCAGCAGCTCCAGAAGGTGAAGAGCAGAGAGGGATGGACGGGGATGAGCTGACACACCGTGAAAGACGTGACAAGCTCGAAGAGCAAGTTCCAACCAGCCCCCGTGCCTCTTATGAAAAAGCCAGCGTGCCACTGAACAACCTGAAGATGAAGTTTGAGAGGGGAGAGGACACCATGGGCAAGGTAAGCCGGGTTTCCACCAAGATGTTCCTGGTAATTTTAGCCCTGGACTACTTTTCAACGAACTAAAAGGGTTCCTTCAGCCCACTGTGTGATCTAAAGGCCTGCAAAGATTAGGCACATTAGTCTGCCGACGTATGAAAAAGCAACATGACGTGTTACAGACAGATCAGATTGTTTTCTGCTTTGGCAGCCTCTTCTTCTGATACATTTGAGACACAGTTTTATAAGCACTAGGACATCCTCTCAATACATTCATTATTACATTATTTAAGTATCTACAAATCTGGCACAAAAGTTCTCAGTTTTGGGCATACATTGGACATTAATTGAGATCATATTTGTTTGCATTAATGCTTTGCGAATGCTGTGCATCTACTGGCCACGTTTCAGGCACCACAATGTTGATGGTTGGGATTTACTGCACTGATGTTGGTCAGCCCTGTAAAACACATTTTCTGAACCCCTCTGGAGAAAAAAAGTGGTTAACTTTATGTTGCGTAACCTGAAGCGGCTTTAATTAGCATTTCTGAAGGAACTCTAAACCACTTAGATCCTCATTTACGAGGCTTGCACTAATTATCCAGCCTTACAGGAGATATTAAACTAAACACAACACAGTAATTAGTAATATTATTTCTATTGTGAATCTGGGACCAGCGTTGCCAGATGGGAGATGTTAAACTAACGTAACAGAGGCTTAAAATTATCGTATTTTGAGGTTAATTATCATACGCAAGTCATAATCACGAAAACAAATAGGCGTAAATGTGTAATTTTACAAAACACATATTTAAATAACTTTTTGACACGCCTACAAATCTACCCACAAAGTTTTAGTTTTTTTAAAGTAAAAAACTAATAGCCTACTATTACAAAATTAAATAACAAAAGGCACGATTGGAAGCCTGTTCATATTCTGCATGAAAACCGTTGAGGCCATAAGATAACTAAGTAAATAAATAAATGGGCTTACTGGTGCATTCAAAGCTATGTCTCGCGCAAACTCTCAAATGAGCGTCGAGCAGCAGGAGAGAGAACGACAGCCGTGCTTGCGAGTCACGTTCATCAACATCGTAGCCTACACCAAGCATGATTGGAAAGAGGTCATGTGAGAGAAAGAGGAGCGTAAACACAGACGTAGAATAGATCCGGAAATGAATTAAAATGAGACAGCACAGACTAAAACCAACTACTAATTGTAAGCATCACAAAATGGTCAAATTATCGCACATTATGGCACTTACGGCATTATTGATTGTACATCATACAGAGGGCAAAATTATTGTACAAATACGATAATTATTGCACATCTGGCAACGCTGGCTTACACATGTAAAAGAAAGATAAGAAGTCACCATAATGATAACTTTTCCATCCGAAATAACAGTTAAAGCCGAGATCCTTTCTTTGACCCTAAATACTCAGAGCTAAGCATAGTTATGTGTTTCATATTCTTCCTAGTTTTCTCTGTTCCCTGTATTTTCTGAAGTCGTCTTGTTCCACCTGGTTTTTGGGTCGTCCCCCCCCCCTCCCCAACCATCTCTGTCTCTCCCTCTCAGCCCAAAACAACAAGCCCTCCTCTCTTTACCTTCCATAACAGAGGAATGCAGGAACATTCCTGACCCAGGGCCGTTTCTTTCTTCAGAGGATCACCTCTGAGGAGCAACTGGCGTTGTAGCGACTACTATCAATTAAACAGCCACTAAGAGGCTGAAGTAGGCTCTTTACTGTGTGACTCGTTCCAAAAAGTCCAGATGCATTTTACTGTTTATTAAATTAAAGGAATTACAAACAATAACTTGGGCTAACTGGAATAACTAAACGTGACGTGACGGTCAACAGAAAATATCCAAACCTATCTCCCCCCCTTTGTCTAACTCCCGCGGTCCAAGTGAACACGTAATAATAGGTAAAACCACATCCCAGTCCCAGCTACCGGAAGTGATGTTAACCAAAAGAATGTGTGCAGCCTAAACAAATAATAATAATAATAATAATAATAATAAAAATAAACAACAAGCTAAATACACACTTTGGCTCCGTTATGTAAGGGATAATGTACAGCAAGCTGGTCATTGTTGTGAAAGAATCCCAGACAGGGCGATGCCGGATGGGTCTGTCATCGCCCTGAAGGGGATTCTTTCACAACAATGACCCGCTAGCTTTACATTATCCTGCTTATGATGCTCTGCCATCCGTGTACGAATGTGTGTGTGAATGGGTGAATGCTGACATGTAGTGTAAAGCGGTTTGAGTGGTCGGAAGACTAGAAAAGCGCTATATAAATGCAAGTCCATTTACCATTTACTTATTACACGGCTACTTACTTAAGAAATCAATAATTTGACACAAAAACGGTCCACCAGAGTCTAACATCTGAACTGTGACCATAGCAACGGTCTGTTATACATAGCAACGGTCTGTTATATATAGCAACGGTCTGTTACACATAGCAACGGTCTGTTATACATAGCAACGGTCTGTTATAAAGAAATTACAGACCGCAGAATGCCGGGATTGACCAATCAGAATTGAGTATTCAACACAGCCGTGTAATAACTTGCTTTACATAAGCCACAGTGTGTATTCTGGATTTCTCAACAGTCCTGGGCTTCAGTTTTAGGTTTTCCAGTTTTTATGTCACATTGTGCGGTTCGGTGTATGTGCAGCAGTCGTCACACCACTGCATGAATTAATATTCAATAATCAAGTGTCCTTTACAGTTTTACTTAACTGTCACTTTTTCTACGGCTCTAGAAGTCTCTTAAAAATGCTTAACAGTATGACTAATGGCATTACGTCACCGCTAGGAAAGAAGAAGTATAAAAGCTGCTGGTGAACATTTACAGGGTCAACCAGGAGTGTTGTAACACTCGATCTGTCAATACTGGCTGAAAAGGTTGAATTTCTTCTTATTCAGTGAACACAAGTAGGTTAATGCACCCGTGTCCTCGTCTAACTGAAGCTTTGAGTGATTTATAATGCAGCTGGTGTTTTGGATTTACGTGGAAGATGGTGGCACAACAGGACTCCACAGACCAGTGAAGCGGCCTGAAGGAAAGGGCTATTTTAATTGCCCAAAAGTCTTTTCCACTGGTGTGTGTACAGGTTAACTGCTGAGAGACACTGTCTGGTTTACTCATTAGTGTTGGTGACACGTGGGCACACACAAAGCTTGTTCTTTTAGTAAAGAGCAGTGGAATCGTTTTGGTGCTTTGGACTGCAGGTCAAAGGCATGTTAGTGGCTGTCCATGCAGATGCGTGATATTTTAAACTGAGATCAAACTGTCCAGTGGTAATAACGGGTGACTCTCGTTCTAGACTTGGTTTGTCTTTAGTGAAGTGTTGCTGACATGGAGCCTGTAGTTTGGTGTTAGGTAGAATAAGGTTGAATATGGAGTCAGGATCAGGCAGCAACCTCCGGGTCTGAAAAAAACTTGCATTCTTTCTAATAGCCAGCAAGGGGCGACTCCTCTGGTTGCAAAAAAAAGTAGAAGAAAATGACCCTACTTCTCACTTGATTTATTACCTCAGTAAACATTGTAAACATGAGTTTATGGTCTCAATCGCTAGTTTCAAGTCTTTTTCAATACAGCATGATGTTCATTTAGTAAATTATGGTCCCATTTAGAGTCAAATAGACCATAAAGCAGGGTATGCTTTAGGGCGTGGCTACCTTGTGATTGACAGGTCGCTACCACGGCGTTGTCCGGTCTGGGAGTTGTCCGTGTTTTCGTCTTACAACTTTAACCCTTTCTCAGTGTGCTTTCAGTTCATGAAAGTTAATTGTAACACTTTGGTCACCTAAAAATGTCTTATTCAGCGTTCTAGCGTTGTACTCAGCTCCATCCTCTTGTGTCACTTCTGGTTGCGAAGAACCAAGATGGCGATGGCCAAAATGCAGAACTTGAGGCTTCAAAACGGCAGTCCACAAACCAATGGGTGATGTCAGTGACTATGTCTACTTCCCATATAAGGATTTAGGTATAGAGTCCCTGAAGCTGCATGTCTTTCAAGAATAATATTCTGGACAATACCTGAAACAATGGAAGATATTTGAAGTTAATTTGGAAATCTGGGGGTTTAGCTATATTTTATAATTTTATGAGAACACATCCGCTTCATATCTTCCATCTGTTTTACACTGAGGACTCAGGTTCTGCTCATGTTCCTCAACACAGTGCTGACCTGGTTGAGATGCTTTACACCGGTCCTGATTGCTTGTGATATCCATGTGGGAAACAGGACAGGCAGCGCCTCACATACCGGCTATGAATCTTGCAATAAATCTCGGAGACTCGCTGCCCGACAGCCTATCCTAACCATAACTATTCAAAGTCAATGCCTGACCTTAACCGTCTTGCTTTTAGACACGACCCTTTACACTAATCGACACAGGCCTTTAGTAATAAATCACACACAAACTGGACCACTTTTACAATATGTTGTTTTAGTACAAATCTATTCTGTACATTGCTGCTCTAGAACAATACTGACGAGTAATATTACATTTTCTATCTAGGTCCACTTTATTGCATCAAAATCTCTTTTGGCCTTCACTTCACAGCAGCATGGTGGTCTTAAAAAAACTTGTATCAGATACAGAAACGTAAATTCAAATGGTAGTTTTTTTTATGAGAATGTAAGAGTTATAGTTTGTTTGGCTGAACGATAGGAAGGCAGTAAAACTTGGTAGAATTGATGGATGTTGCAGATAAACAAATGTCATGATTGATCAATCCTATAAACTAAAGCTAAGATAGGAAACAGGGATGGTGTTGCACATTCTTGGTGCACATATGAGTTCATACAACAAGTTTTATGAACTGAATCCACCAATCATTTTCCTCTCACAGGGTGGCAGGACAACACTACGCAGTACTTCATCAGAGGACATGGACCATCATGGCGGTAAAGACAAACACACACATAAATACACCCAGTCCTTCGATTAATTAACTAAGGCTCTGTACATCATTGTGGGGGTGACGCAATACATAGAATTAAATTAACTGTCATCTCCTAACCGCTAAACTTTAATCTCAAAACTACTGAGTTACAAGCAGTTTTGTTTCTGAGAACACAACAACAACAACAATATGTGCCACAACTGGATCATGAATAATACTTTTAAACCGAAGAGATATCATTTGCAGTTTTAGTGAAATGCAGACGTACTTTTCATGTGAGATACTGCAGAATACAGTAAAAGCATTAAGTGTGATTGTCTCTTCTGCTTTAGGTCAGTCTGTGCTTGACAGAGTGTTGGAGTCCACGTCCATGAGGGAGAAGATGGCCAAGTACCAGGCTGCTGTTTCTAAACAAGGCCCCGCTCGCTCTGTGAGTTCATACAATTCAAATCATATAACTACAAAAATATAATCTCTCTAAAATATGAATGAATGTAAAAAAAAAAAAATATTCAAAACCACAAGAGAGAGTTTTTAATGTGTGTTATAAAAAAAAAAAATATTCAAAACCACAAGAGAGAGTTTTTAATGTGTGTTATAAATTAGAGGTTCACAGTGGGTGTTTAATAAAATTCTGCTACGGGTGTTTTTAAAAGCTAATAGTCTTAAATAAAGCAATTTTGATCGCAGTTTAACAAAGGGCACTTTAATTGATTGTTTTCACACATCAATTAAAAATCTTTCATTTGTAGATAACTATTTGTTGTAGAGCTGCAACAATTAATGAATTAGTTGTCAACCATTAAATTAATCGCCAATTATTTTGATAATCGATTAATTGGTTTGAGTAATTTTTTAAGAAAAAAAAAAATATTCTCTGATTCCAGCTTCTTAAATGTGAATATTTTCTGGTTTCTTTACTCCTCTATGACAGTAAACTGAATATCTTTGAGTTGTGGACAAAACAAGACATTTAAGGACGTCATCTTGGGCTTTGGGAAACACTGATCAACATTTTTCACCATTTTCTGACATTTTACAGACCAAACAACTCATCGGTTAATCGTGAAAATAATCGACAGATTAATCAACAATGAAAATAACTGTTAGTTGCAGCCCTAATTTATTGCATTGTATATTAAGGAATGTCTTTTCTAAATTAATGGGAATAAGAAACTTCCCAATAATCCATAATTGTTGCAAAAATATAAATAAATAGATAAGTGATCTAAAAAAAAAGAAAGTAGATTGACAAACTCAGTGATCATCACAGTATTTCCCAGATTATTGGAGTTTGCTTCCACATTAAAAAAATAATATAGTTGACACCTTTAGACTTTTAAAAATGGTTTGAAATAAGTCAATTCTCCTGCACAAGGTTTTAAGATAACTGAGCTCCGATCAAATTTGTTAACAAGCCAAAAGCAAAGTTTACATGTGGTAGTAATGGAGGCAACGTGTTGTATTGGTGATTTACATACTTTCTCTGCAGATCTACCCACTAATGTTACTGTTTGTTCATTGTTTTGACATCTTCCTTTTTCTTTAATTTCTTCCTTCCTGCCTACACCAGAAATAGGGAAAAATACACAACAGTTCATTATGTAACAGCCAGTTGATACGAGTGTTTGTTTCCCTCTTTTCTTTCCCTTTGTGTTTCCTCCAGGGTCTGACCCCAGAGGTGCCTGCTCCAAAAACATCTGCACCAGTAAATCAGAAACACGGTGCTGCACCTGAGTGCAACGGTGAGATTTAGTGGATACTCCAAGGACGTGTTCCCACATAAATGTTCTTGATACAGTATTACCTGTAATAAAAAATGGGAAATAGAGCATTAACTACAATATTAATAAACTCAAATAACTTTGCCACCCAGAATAAGTTACAGTTTGGTTTGATTGCACAGTGACTGATGTTTTGTGTGTTTCGTCTGTTTCAGGGGAGAGCAGCGAGCAACCCAAAGCATCCAGGGTGAGTCAGTCATCACAACAAGCAGGAGACATGCATGAATCCTCAAAAGAAAAATCCAATTTTAACCCTTGTTGATTATGGATATATGTTATGATTATTGTGTGTTTAGAAGTTCAGCCCACCGGTGAGGGAGACGTGCATCGCTTGTCTGAAGACGGTGTACCCGCTGGAGAGACTGGTGGCTCTTCAGCACGTCTACCACAAAAAATGCTTCCGCTGCGTTCACTGCAGCGCGACGCTCAGGTTAGTTGTCGCATATTTCCTGAATTTTCATTCATTTGATTTGATTTTAAAATGCCTCCTCAGTGGCTGTTCAAGAACCACAAAAAGGAACATGTGCGGAATAATATCTTTGCTACTCTCTGTATTTCTAGTCTTGGGAACTACGCCTCTCTGCATGGTAACGTCTACTGCAAGCCCCATTTCAGCCAGCTGTTTAAAGCTAAAGGCAACTACGACGAGGGCTTTGGCCATCGGCCTCACAAGGAGCTTTGGGAGCCTCGAGCTGATGGAGACGAAGGCGAGGAACCGTTGACGCCAAAAGAACAAGAAGCTCCAGCAGCAGTGGTGACGCGTCCAGCTGAGAGCATCTCAGACAAAGAGGAGACCCCCGCTGTGGAAACGTCCCCACAGGTTAAGGTTACAGACCTGAAAGCCTTAATGGAGACACGTGTGCAGACAAATAACAGGTCTGGTGAGAAGCTTGAAGAGAAGCCAGCTGAGAAACGCAGGCTGAGGGTCGCCTGGCCTCCGCCGGCTGGCGAGGGCCCCCCTGGGACAGAAGCACTCAGTCCGGTCACGGAGGGAGTCTCTTCGGGCCGACCCTGGAGAGCCAAGTGGCCCCCAGAGGACGAGGCGCCGTCACCCTTCCAGAGCTCAGATCGGGCTGAACTGAAGGGCCTGAGGAGGAGCTCTTCTCTAAAGGAGCGCAGTCGCCCTTTTACAATCGCAGTTAGACCCAGCCCCGCAGCCGGCCTCGGACCCAAGGAACCTCGCCGCCCTCTCAAATCCCTGCTGGACTGGAAAGCATCATTCGAAGAAAGACACCCATCTGAAGAACCACCCAAGGAAAACAAGCCAGAGCTCCAGCAAGACAAGAAAGAGAAGACGAAGCCTCAAATACCGAGCGAAGACACCGCAAATGCAGGCGAGGAGGACGCGGAGACTGAGCGACAAGAAGAAAGAGAAGTACAGAAAGGAGAGGCAGCAGCAGACAAGACGGCGGCAGAAGAAGGCTCTCTTAGAAGCATCTCCCCGGACATCTCACCGTCCCCCTCTCCACCTCTACAGCCAAAACAGAACCGCGCCTCCCAGGATGTGGGCTTCTGGGAGGAGGACAAAGAAGGAAGTGATGCCGAGGAGCTGAGTGCAGAGGATATAATCAAGAGGAACCGCTACTACGACGACGAGGAGGACTCTGACTCATAGGAACATATTATCGTCACGTCCACCCACCATATAGCACTCTCTCAGTTTATAGATCACAAATGTAGCTTTGCCAGATTTTATAGTGTTATAGGAGAGATGCAAAAACAATGTAACAGGTGTGTATATGTGCATTTATATTGCAATAACTGCCTTTAATTGTTAAAGTACAAATGATTGATTTCTTTTTTACATTTGAATTATATACTGTAAAAAATATCTAATACAGCTTTTATATGACTCCTGATTATACTGGAAGATGGGCCTCTATTAAACTGAATCATCTCTTGATAATTACATGCACCATCAGTGGCGTATTATTTGCATGTAGTGTGTCTAAAAGCCATTACGCTTTATGCAGCGGTTTTAAGTGCTTTTTAATGACAGACAGTAGCCTTCTGCATCCAGTCATTATGTGTATCTTTGCCCTTCCTAGAGTGCAGAAAAGACCTAAATATCTTATACCAAAAAGCGCACACCCGTACTGTATTTGTAAGACGTTTTTGGAGAGTAAATGTCCGAGCCGTTTGTGGTTCATATTATAACATATTGCCTCAATTTAAATTGTAAATTTTAGAAAAATACAAAACAGAACCCACATGAGAAATGTCTGGATTAGATTTTAGCAAACCAACAAAATTATTTAATAAAAAAATAAATAAATAAATAAAATAAAATAATTATTACAATTATTGGAAATGTTAAAATACTGTAGAGCAGAAAATATTCAGCACCTGAACATACAGTAGAGTCGGTAAACCTTAATAACACTATCCTGCAGGGGGCTCTCTTGCTTGGTGAAAAATTAGCCTGGTGCTGGTCCAAAATCTGCTCCTGAACTGTTCTAATCACCATTACCACAATAAAAGGAGAAAATATGATTAATCAAGGTTTTTAGCTATCCTTTCAGTCTACAATAAAAGGAGAAAATATGATTAATCAAGGTTTTTAGCTATCCTTTCAGTCTAAAAGTATATAGTATATCATCTCCTTGGGCCTTCTGGATTTGTGTTTTCAAATATGATCCACTTTATATGGTTCGTAAAACACTTTGTCTTTTAAAATGTGCCGTGGAATATATGTTTTCCACGCCGAATATTTTTTAATAATTTGTATAATGACACATTGGGCATTACAGTCTGAACTGTTGTTGAAACACTATTAAAATGAATCAATAAGGAAATGAGTTAAACTTGAGTTCATAAATTAATCCAACATACTAAAACCAGAGAAACTACCAGCTTCCTGGTGAGTGCACTTTTTTAACAGAAGACAATTGTTTTTAATCAACTCAGATTTCTTCTCTTGCAGACTAGAGTCAGAACATTATCTTTATGAATTTATGTCTTGTTACAAGTGTCATTAATGCCATCCCTTTGAGAAGAGACAGCCATTATAACATTAAGCCAAAGAAAAAGCCCACTCTTGACTGAATGATGGATATTATCTCCTTTAGAGAACTTGGTTAAATAGATTTTATATACAGTATATTCATCAGGGCTGTCAAAGTTAATGCGATATAACGCGTTAACGCAAATTCGTTTTAACGCCACTAATTTCTTTAACGCATTAACGCAACTTATGATTTTTAGGTTGTTGCGGGCTCAGAAGGAGGTTAAATAACGCCCCAAATTTACGCAAAATTTTGGCGAGAAAAAACTGGCATGGCCATTTTCAAAGGGGTCCCTTGACCTCTGACCTCAAGATATGTGAATGAAAATGGGTTCTATGGGTACCCACGAGTCTCCTCTTTACAGACATGCCCACTTTATGATAATCACATGCAGTTTGGGGCAAGTCATAGTCAAGTCAGCACACTGACACACTGACAGCTGTTGTTGCATGTTATGATTTGAGCATATTCTTTATGCTAAATGCAGTACCTGTGAGGGTTTCTGGACAATATTTGTCATTGTTTTGTGTTGTTCATTGATTTCCAATAATAAATATATACATACATTTGCTTAAAGCAGCATATTTGCCCACTCCCATGTTGATAAGAGTATTAAATACATGACAAATCTCCCTTTAAGGTACATTTTGAACAGATAAAAAATGTGAGATTAATTTGTGATTAATCACGATTAACTATAGACAATAATGCGATTAATCGCGATTAAATATTTGAATTGATTGACAGCCTTAATATTCATACTTTCTGCAGAAGGCATCACAGTTTTTAGCCCTGTTAATATCATGTAGCGCTCACTGTTGAGCTTAAAGTACCACTGTTGTAAGTACTTACATTTTAATAGTTTTAAGACATCCAAGACATTGACACAAAATGTGTGTAACATCAATGAGCCCAAATAACACCATAAATGATATGCTCCTCTGAACAGCTTCGTAAGATCATCACTTCTTTTGAAATACTGTTAGATAGAGAAACTGCTAAATGAAATTATCAAGGGTTTAACCCTGAAAAAAAGGCACGAATTTCTTTCATAATTTTACTCCACTACTACGAGACAAATGTGGGAAGAATATTCATTATACATACATAATTTAGGGATTGAAATATTAGGTCTGCATTTTATAAAACATCTAAGAAGATCTCATTAGCATTTAAAGTCAGCAGACAGCACTAAATATTATTTATATTAAACTTGACGCAACAGAAAAGCCTGAAAGCAGGGTGTAAATATTCTTTATTTTTAAAATGATTTTTGGCATGTTTACCCGATTGCTTTGAGACAGAGTGAACGAGAGAAACGTTAAATAAAAACATACATGACAGGATGTACACAAGGGCTGGATTGAGAGACTGATGTTTAACTTCATTCATGATTAATTACACAAAAGATAAAATAAGGCTAAATATTAAAAGCGTGACAGACAGCCAACAGCAGCAGAAGACCATTATTAGCTCCGGTGAGCTAAAATGATCAATAACACAAAACTGGACGATGACGGTGAAAAGTGAAAACATGAGTACACCCCGTCTACAGTACAGGCTGATATGAGGATGTGCAGAATGTTTCCTCGGCACACGATTAGCAGCAGTTGAGCATCACATGAACACCAGTCTTTAAAATTGTTTTTTGTGACCAGGGGGGCACTTCATGGACGCAAATATTCCTTGTTCAAATGAACATCCCGGTAAGATGTGGAGTCCAACATGGATCCAATAAGGTGTTTTTAGATCTTTTCAGTGACCTGCAGAGTTCATTAACATGTGGCACCTTTAGGATGAGGCGTAGAAGGAGGTTTTCACCATGAACTTGAGAGTCAGCATGAACCAACGTCCAACACCTAATTGGATTATTTAATAAGACTGGAACTATTCACATCGGCACTTTGCTCATTAGGTCAAATGTTTAAAAGCAGTCTGGTTTTAAAGCCAGAAGAAGTTCTTTTATCTGTTAATGTCAGATTTAAAATAAAAAAATGAATGAATGAAATAAAATAATATACAGTAAGTAAATCCTTTCAAAGTTGCAGTTGCAATTAACAGCCTATTGTTATATTTTTATGAATAATTCACAACTTGTGGCACAGAAATCTGCAGAGAAACCCGTTATAAGTGTGAATTGATACCAGAAGCAGCTCCTTTATCTCTACAATGTTTGTAAAAGGTAGGTGTTGTGTGTAAAATTTGGTGTCACAAAAACAAAACAATCTTTTACCATTGACATCAGGGAGGAAAACAGTTAAAGCCTACTAATTTAACAGTATTCAATGTCAAAAAGATTCACTGGAAAACAACTGAGTGTGTGACCACACACAAAAAAAGCATTACAGGTTTCTAGCAATCGTTTGTTGACTTTAACATACAGCAAAATCACAAAAATAACCATAGAAAAGGACAAGGTATTTAATTTGGATTTTCAAATATACCTGAGAGCAGCAAATCCTAGTTACAGTATGGCTTCATTTTCAACATTCAGATCTTTTGTAAGATATCCTAATGTTGAACTAGTAGGAAACTATACCATGTTTAGTCCTTAATTATTCCTGTCCTGCCAGGGTTTAATACTCAACGGAGTTTCTCTTCACGGTTTTTCCCATTTTGAGACATTTGGTGTCCATTTCATCCAAAACACCTCATGATCCACAGAAAATACATTCAATATCATGACTTTAAAATGTGTCTTTTGTTTCTGTAAAGTTCAATTGTATCAAAAAGGCTCCACTGAGTTTGGCAATACTGTACTTTCGTTAACTTAAAGAGGACCTTTTATGCTCATCTTCAGGTGCATACTTGAATTTTGGGTTTCTACTAGAACAGGTTTACATGATGTAATGTTCAAAAAACATTTTACTTTTCTCATACCGGATGTGCTGCAGCACCTCTTTTCACCCTCTGATTGGCCAGACTCTTTGGACTCCGCTCTAACTAGCTTTGTTTGAGGCTGTGCCAAACTAGCCGTTACGCAAATGTGTTACGTGGTGACATCACCGCGTTACGGAAGAAAAGCCGGGACGTCAATCAAGGCGTTTGAGGCAGTTCAGTGTTTCTGTTGGGGAGACTAACTCCCTTTGGCCTGGACTATGGGCTTTAGAACTTTGCAGACCTTTTACATGCACAAAAAACTATATAACACGCCAAAGGAAAGGGAAAAAGCACAAAAGCATAATAAGTCCCCTTTAAATATAAGTAATTTTTTTGGTTTGTTTGTGTGCGTAAGGCAAACTGTAAGATACATGCTCGGAGAACATGTATGTAGTTACGCTTGGACGCCAAATATCTCTATACTGGGAAAAAACATTCAAAGCACATTCAAGTTTGGGGTTCTTCCTCTGACATGATTTTGGTTTAACTGTCACATCTTTTAGAGTCAAGTCACAGTTTTTCTCCCAAAGACTTTGGAGTGATTATGACCCGCACATGTTATTTAATGACAGTACATTGTCTACAATTAGGTTAAAATCATACTTGATTAAAAGAGGACAACAGCTAGTCATGATATAAAATAACCTTAATTTGGAATTTTTGCTTTTAAAACTGCTTACTCCAACGTAACAATTAACATTTAACTTCAACAAATTGTTCTTACATTTAATCATCCCATAATTCCTAATGCATGTGGCTTGCATAAAACATGACTCCATGTCAGAACAAGCACTCATACTTGTACAGAACCACACTCATAAAGCAGCTAATTTTACTGACATTGCTTAACGGGGTAAACTCACTGTTCATTCAGTGCACTACTGTTTGGTGTTTTTTTGGAAGACTTTCTGAGCATTATATTTCAGAGCATCACTCTCACCACTGAGTGTCAGTAGCACACCGTCGATGGGAAGAAGTACAGCAGACAGTGTGGTTGCAGGCTGTGAGAGTGGCGCTACATATCTGTCGCTGATAAGAGGGTCCACTTGTTTGCTGGGGTCTGGTTGGATTTTTACATTCATTATTCTGGTGAGACCCTTTTTGGCATTTTATGAACTTTATGATTGTGTGTGTTTCACCTATACAAACATCTGGTTTAACGACTTTCTGTAAAACCAGTTCATTATAAAGCACTTCTTTGAGGCACGCATGTATTAACTTATTTTGATCATTCTCACAGCATGAGCCTCAGTCACCTTCTACACTGGAGTGACTTTTCAAGTAACATCTTGGAGCCTGTTGACGTGGAGATTTTATTTATTACCTGATCTCCAAAAATGTCCCAGAGCTCAATCATCCGTCCGTGCTCTGATTTCTCCACTCAGGTTTCCTCCACTCTGCTCAGCCGCTGAGGGGGTGCAGGTCCACTTTGACCTTCTCCCCAGTGCTCATCATGCCAATCGTGGGGTACAAGCCTCCTACAGGTAAGGCCACCTCCCTCCGGCCCACCACCTTTCCATTTCTGGTGAAGAACACCTGTTCAAACACAGCAAGGAGATGATATGAATATTTGCACCGAAGGTTTAAAGGTACAGTTTGTAGGATTTGGCGGCATCTAGTTGCAGATTGCAACCAACTGAGTGCCCCTCCGCTCACTCCTCCCTTTCCAACACTGCGGTAACGTGAGCCGCCGAGTGCAAAACCGTGGCAACGCCGTTCGCCTTACCCAGAGGCCACCCGTACCATAATAACACTACTTAAGAAGCAACGGAAGTCAGACAGCGGTTGGCGGTACCACGGTTTTGCACTCTGCGGCTCACGTCACCGCAGTTTGACAAGCGTGTCGGAGAACTACGGTGGCCTTCAGGTAACATAAAAACATGAAGGGCTCTCTCTAGAGTCAGTGTTTGGTTCGTCCGTTCTGGGCTACTGTAGAAACATGACGGAGCAACATGGCGGACTCCTATGTAGATATGAAGGGCTCATTCTAAGCTAACGAAAACACAACGAATCTTAGTTTCAGGTGATTATACACTAATGAAATCATAGTTATGAATATTATATTCCATTTCTGCTAATGGATCCCCGAAATGCTTCACACTGTTGCTTTCAGAGTCCCTTGTTTTATATTCCCAGATTTTAACAGCATCTCACCGTGACCTTCCTCCCATCCACATCTTCTCCCTCATCCTCTTCATCTTCATTGCTTGCATACAAGTCGTTCTGAACTTCACTAGGTTTGGGAATCACATCGAGGTCCCAGTCGTCTGCGTCATCTGAAAGAACCCAGAAACAGAAAGACGATTAGAGGTTGTACATGATGAGGCACAGTGCTTTGGAAACAATATGAAGATGTCGTTCACCTCCACCATCAAGGCTGTAGTCGCGTGGAAACATGATCCCGCAGCCCATGATGTCCCCTTCAAAGCAGCGCGGTCCAAAGGCGTCCCCGACCCCGCTGCCCTGGAACAATTTTCCATCATCTGCAAAGAACAACAGGGACGTTGATTAGTGCTGTAAGTCACATGCATGAGAGAGTGTGATACAACAACAACAACAACATCTGCAATTGCTAACATTTATATAAATCTTTTTGTTCGGATGAGGAGTGTAAAGTAACATCCACCCATTCATTTTCTGAACCACTAGTACTGCTCAGCCAACACACTGTATAGCCATACAAACCAATTCCCACTCACTCCTAGAGGCAATTAATAGTTTCCAGTTCACCTGACCTGCATGATTTAGACTGTGGGAGGAAACCAGAGCAACCAGAGGAAACCCACGCAGACACAGGGAAGAACATGCATCAAATATTAAGTTGGAACAATAATACTCATACGTTTGTTGGGAACTATTTTCAGCAATGCACAGTTCTGGCTTTTTCTGGCTGGTGGAAGCAAAAGAAAGCTACATGAAAATCATTAATAACCTTTTAAATATTTAATTATGACTGACATGGCCACCAACAATAATAAAATACTAACAAATCTGTACTTTCTACCATTGTCAATGGGGCCGTCCTCGACCAAATACATTTTTAGTTGACTAATTGATTTGTTGATTTAATGGACATATCTGTAAAACTGAGTTTCTCCACAAAGAATCACACAAAAGCACCACTTTAAACCTTGTGTTTACAAGAGATGTGCTCAGAAGTTTCTTAGAAATAAGTCGTTCATTTGAAAAAAGCATAAAAAACGACTAATCGACTAAAGACATCTTAGTCAACTAAGACCAAAACAACCGGTTAGTCGACTTATCGACTCAGAGGAGGCAGCCCTACTAGCCAGAAACATGAGTGACAATTATATTATATAAGACACTGACACTGCCCATAAAGACAGTGGTAGTGTAATATGGATTTCATCTGAGTGCAGTGAAAACACATTGACAGATCATCATGACCAGCCAACACTCACCTGCATGATAGGCTATAGACCCTCTGCTCCAACCTGGATGCCTGTTTTTGGGGTAGTCCTGTGGGACAAAAGAGAAAGTGACATCTTATGATTGATTCATCAGCTAGTCTGAACAATGTCTCCATCCTTTTATTTCCTTTTCTTATTTATGGAAGTTTTGGAGACATTTCTCTCTCTCTCTTTTTCTGTCTTGAATGGTTGACTGACTGCAAAAAAAACAAAAGCAAAGATTTTGCCTCATGCTCAGCATTACAAACATTGTTTGTAGCCTTTGGCATCCAGACATGTCAGTGTTTAGACTGACAGGTTAGGAGGTTAGGAATCCAAGCTGATGGATGATCTCAGACACGTGCAGAAACAACATGAAAACTCTACAGTGAGATAACACCAAACCAGCTGTTACCTCACACACCTGTGAGAGAACACAATGTATGTCAATATATATGATAAATGTATGTTTTGATGATTGGGATATCTCGACAAAGACAAGTAAAAGTATTTCTGCGTGTTATCTTAAGAAGTTTCCCCTGATTAAATTTCAGTTGCACATCAGATTTGATTTTAAGCTGCAGAAAAAATGATGTCATCTATGGGTTATATCAGTGTTTCCCTAACTTTTTTTCTGGGGACCCGATTTTTAAAAATGATCTTGACCCAATTCACAATAGGCCTTACCTATGATTCATGAGATGAGTGAATTTGTGCGTAAATGAACATTCCTGACCACTTTTACTGCCATTTCCGCATCACCTTATATTTTCTTGAATAGTAAACCAGCCATTTCTAAGAGATATATGTTTGATGAATCACAACTTCGTTTTATGAATGTGTTATTGAAAACATGAATATATACTTTATATTAATACTAATACTAATATTTATATTAGCCAAATAAATGCTTTTAGGCAGAGTTAGCAGGTTCTCGTTTTTTTCCTCTCATCAATAAAAAAAAAGTGTAAAAAAGTGTACGCTAGGTTTTCATATTAGATGCAATGTTATAAGTAGGCAACAATTATCAGAATAATACGAACATTCAGGCTCCCTCCAGTGGCTCAAAGGTGTACTGCAGATATAAATGTTAAATACAAGACTATGGAAGAAAATCTGCAAATTTATTTGGCAACCCTGATAAAATCTCCCACGACCTCTTTGAGAATCACTGGGTTATATTATTAATCACTAAAATAACACAGTTAATTGAGAGTATAGAGTGCTCGAGGGATGACGTATTTCTTTAGGCCAACCAGGAAGTTCGTATCGCCCTAGTTCCCTCGACAAAAATGGGATTTTTCTTTTGGGTTTTGGATTATAGCAGAAAGTGAGCTCTGTGGCAAACAAACATTTATGATACTTACACATTTTGTTCAGCAAGATAATCTCCACAAATGAAGACCACTTTTATGATTTTTGAAGCATAAATGCAATTGCCAGTAAAAAGTTAATAGTAAAAATGTTAGGCTATAAACAAACTATACACAACGAGGCTGTAAAGGCAGACGAGTTGGCGTGATGACATTTGGTAGTCTCATTCAGCCATTTGTTAGCAAACGCCTTTTCTTAGACACATATAGGCTTCAAAATTCAGGAGTGGGGTATTTATTGATGTATTTTATATCGTAGAACAAAACATTAAAATATCTTAAGCTTGTGTTAACCACAGACCTTATTTCAGGCATCTAACTAAAAACCCACTGACCTCGAGACGAGGGAACCGGAAGTGCTAAAATGCTAACTCATTTCTGGGTTTTAGGACTCATTCATGCAGCACTCTATTAAAAGTGATTTGTAACCGGAATTTTCTCAGAGGCCAGGTATCTTTAAAAAGACATAAAAATAAAATACATCAACAACTGCGTCTGTGTTTACAGCGTAAACTCCATACCAAATTTTAGCAGTGTCTCTGGATGATCTGGAGCATTAGTTAAGAAGTCTACTCACTGTACTTGTTTATTCCCACATTTTGTATCTAGCTTTGTGTTTCTACAAACACATCTATCAAGCAATGCACACTGATCAGCTATATCACCTCTAGACAACGGCGACGTTCTATGCAGGGAGGGATTCCTGAATTGGATTTCCTGTAATAAAGTCTAAGTAACTATTTAAGTCCCTGTAAGCGGAGCACTGATGTGATGATGGGCACAACAACAGGTGAGAAAGGATGATAAAGCGAGAGAAGATAAGACTGACCACAGATTAAAGAGATAAGGTGCATAGTAAAATAAGACTTTCCCCTAAAGCAACAAAAGAGTAAAAGGAATGCACCACAAACAATTGCTCCTTCATCCAATATAAGCAACCACTGAGCAACTAGTAACTGTTAAGCACGTGTTACCCTGAGACAAAGAGAGACACCTTTGTTTTGATTCCTGTAGCGAGACGTAATGCTTCTTCCCATCAGCAGACTGGTGCCTCTTGCGAGGAGATGACGAGGGATGGAACAAAACCTCAGGAATGACCGTTTGATTGATTTATAATGCTCCAGCAAAAACCGCAGACACATCGAGAAAAACAATTCCAGGAAAACAATCAGCGAAATGACAGAGCCCTATTCTCCACGCCGTCTGACCCGAGGGCGCGACGTGCACACACACAGTAACTGACGGCGCTTAATGTCGAGGGTGAGTGGAAGAGTGATCCGCCACCTCCCAGGCTGTGTGAGCGCCGTCACAGCTGGCAAAACAGCAGTGTGATTAGCAAGATTGATGCTCAATCAATTAGCAGCCAATAACTGAGAATCCCAGCGGAGGGCAGCAATATCTGAGCCACACTTCAGTTCATATCTGTTGTTTAAACTGCATCCTCAGCCGTCATTAGTACGCTGTTTTATGTTTATTAAACATGTGTGCACACGAGTTTATGACAATGTCATGTGAGGCCAAAGGCAGCTGATCTCTGATGTGTAAACATTCAACAAGTCTTCTCAGACCCGACATATTTCCAAAATATGGATCATTGCTCGCTTTCATCATTTGTGATTTAATACTACTTAATTAATTAGGATATCAACCTTTAATTGCTTAGCCTGAGGAACTCCTGCATACTTTGAATTCCTTTCTATTTATCCCTTCTTGTCCACGGACTGTGTGGAAACTAAGAGGAAGTAAAATAAAGAAAGAATCTGAAGAGACAAAACAATCAGATACTCTCATCCTATCTCATAACTAACCTTTCACATGCTGGACCACAGTGTTCTAGTTGACATGGTAGATTAGCATGTAAATGGAACAACCTGCTTTCTACGGAAAACCAGATGTGAGGGTAAAATGAGACAATATTTATTCTGTTGTTAGCTTTTCCTCTTTCGGTCATCCATCACTCAGACTGGAAACAGTGAGAGCAGTGGTGCATATGAGGGAGAGCGATGACGAGGGGCGAAGGGGGGAAAGAAGTTTTCTTTACCGACAGATAACCGCAGAGTGTGCTGTAAGTAACATTGTGTGTCAATGATAATGACATGTGATCATTATGGTGATGACTAACCCTGCGTGCCAGCCCCAGGGCGATGTAACACTTCTCTCCAGCATCTGTGATCTCCAGTTCATAGTAGTGGAAGCGTGTGTTGAGAGACCGCCGGGCCTGAGCCAAGCCCACGTCCACGATGCTCTTCCCTTTACCCACGTACTCCAGCAGCTGTGGAGATAACACAGACGGACAGTTACAGCAGACAGACAGCGTTAGCAACTAGCGATCTGGTGAACATAGTGGAGCATCTAGCAGGTAAAGAGACAGATATGGGGTGGGGTGGCCAAACACATGACTCCAGATAAATGCTAATGTTGTTTCATGTGCTGCTGGATGTGTTGTTACTGCATACTCTATGTGTTAGACACAACAACTATGTAAGATGTTAATAGGTCAGTGTTGTGTACTCAGCACAAACACACCCTAGCTCAAGTCAATACACTCTACAGGCTTATCTAGTTTGGTATGACCGGAAGCTTTTAGTGGCTAATGTTAGCTTATGTTAGCTAACTTAAAAAGCTTGGGTAGGTAACGTTGGAGAAACCAGCAAGAATACACTAGATTTTAAATATTATCCAACCAAAAAACCCAGCCATTGGTGCAATCTCTTTTCCGATGAAAGTAGCTAGCAGCACTTGCTCCAAATGTCCCTAAATCTAACCAGAAACTCACCAACGTAAACAACGAACATGGCTATTGTTAGTACTCACAGCTGTCAAGCTAGCAGCTTGTGGAAGACTCCGGTGACGTGCACTGAGTGCATGGGCAGAGTGCGCGCAGGTAGGTAGGCTGAAAGGCCGAGTGAAATGATGGACTGGGTATTACAGTCCTGCGACAGCCATAGATACCAGATTGTTTGATCTTTTTTTTTTGTCAGAGCCTTTGATTTATTGATTGCTGCCAGGATGTTAAGACAATTTCAACACATTTAACAAACTAGAATTAGTGCCTCGCAGTTGTATGCCTCCGCCAACCAGTCAAGTTGCAATTTACATCCATGTCTCTCAAAAATGTCATCACTTCATCATTTTATCCCGTTAGACATTTGTGTGAAATTGTCATAACTAGCATATGAATTTGTGAGTTATGGCCAAAATCAAAAAAGTTTTGTGAGGTCACAGTGACCTTTGACCTATGACCACAAAAATCTAATCAGTTCACCTTTGAGTCCATGTGGATGTTTGTGCCGAATTTAAAGAAATTTCCTCCAGGCGTTCCTGAGATATCACGTTCACGATAATGGTTCGGACGGACAACCTGAAAACAGGCGACATGATCCGACCGTGGCTGACGCCGGCGCAGAGGCATAAAAATGTCCCTAAAACACTTTACCCACCCTATCTTTAAGTAGATAGGGTTATATAACTACAGTAGCATTACTGAGTCAGTTATCTGACTTTATGACCTTTCTCTACTTGTGTTACTGTTACATTATGTTTTAGCATATAGCATCGTCCCATATTTGTCACTTGCTGTCACACGCTATTCACAAAAAGTGACAAAGGCTCGCTTTAAGCAGCGTATCTGTCCCATATAGAGAGCTGAGGTCCTGCCCCATTTCCAAGGTAGCTTCTGTTTCACTAGCCTCTATAATGCATTATGCAGCACTTTTGTTTTTTTTCTGAAACAGCTCAAACCGTGTGACAAGAATTACTCTGTATTTGCTATTCCATGCAAATTCATAAAAAAAAAAAAAAACATGCTTTTAGATCTAAACCTTATACCGCCTTATAATTATGTAGATAAATAATTGGAAACACTGCCTAGCTTTACTCAAGCAGGTTGTTATGGCATGTCAACAAAACTGGAGGAAGAGTTTATTTTAATTATTATAATGACCCAAAAACTCCTGGGTTCAGCCCAGACTGTACACTGCATTTCACTGCAGGTGAAAGCATGCTCAGGCTGGTAGAGACAGGAGACAGGAGCTGAATAAGATGAGAGAGAATGTTTTATTCACACATTATCCTATTAGGGACATTAGATGACTAGGTGAAAAACTAGGTCGCAACGTCATGCAGTTCTTTCTTTTCTGGAAAAATGGGGCAGGATTCTGATTCGTCGTCACTGCAATAAACTGTTTGGGAACTAAAAGCAAAGCTACGGCAACAGAGACAACATCACTGTTTACTACATGCAGCAGCAGAAGACGTCAACACCAGCAGAGCTGAGTCCATTTCCACAGTGACCTTCCCAAATGTCATCAGAGCAGTCGATGAACTTCTGGGACAACAATACAACTGTCTGAAGATAAAAAGACTAGCATGCATGAGTGTCCAGGCCCAACATCTCACTATTAACATGGCTGCCAATTAGCAAAGTTAAATTCACTCGCTTTCATTAACAAACAGCAGGTTGTCTGGAATTCAAAAATAGACGAATAGTGTTTTAAATGTTTGACCTCATTAAACCCACCCACTGTCACTTCAGCACTAATAGTGATAATATGATGCCAGTTTATTTGCTTAATCTGAAATCTAGGGCTGCAACCAACGCTTATTTTCATTGTCAATTATTTTCTCGATGAATCGATTCGTTTTTTGGTCTATAAAATGTCAGAAAATGGTGAAAAATGTAGATCAGTGTTTCCCAAAGCCCAAGACGATGTCCTCAAGTGTCTTGTTTTGTCCACAACTCAAAGATATTCAGTTTACTGTCATAGAAGAGTAAAGAAACCAGAAAATATTCACATTTAAGAAGATGGAATCAGAGAATTTTTTTAAAAATTACACAAATCGATTAATCAATTATCAAAATAGCTGGCAATTAATTTAATAGTTGACAACTAATCAATTAATTGATTAATCGTCGCAGCTCTAGAAGGATCATAAAGGCAGCTAACTGACTCAGTTATATAGCCCTATCTACTTAAAGCTAGGGTGGGTAATGTATTTTAGAAATATTTTTGTCATATTTGTTGAAATTCTCACTACATCCTGGCAGCAATCAATAAATCAAATACTCTGACAAGAAAAGAAAAAAAATCTGGTATCTGTGGCTGTCGCAAGACTGTAATAAACCTATCCGATCATTTAATTGACAACTAACCAATTAATCGTTGTAGCTCTACTTAAAGTGGCAGTAGGCAGTATATTTTTGGCATCATCGTATCATGATACAGGGGTTACGATTCAATATATTGCAATATATTGCGATATAGTAAGTAAGGCGATATATTGCGAATTTTTTAAACAAATTTTAGGAAAACAGCCATAGTATAAGAACACAACACCATATGCGTAAAATCTAGGTAAAAAATGTTTACTTTTTCATGTAATCAGAACAGTGGGATCTGCATTTGCATTTAGGGGCGGCTGTGGCTCAGAGGGTAGAGCAGTTTGTCCACCAATCGGAAGGTCGGTGGTTCGATCCCCGGCTCCGGGTCACATGCGATGTGTCTTGAGCAAGACCCTTAACCCCAAATTGCTCCCGAAGGCATAGCCATCGGTGTGTGAATGAGTATTTAGATTACATCCTGATGGGCAAAGTTGGCACCTTAGCAGCCTCTGCCATCAGTGGGTGAATGCTGACATGTATTGTAAAGCGCTTTGAGTGGTCGGTAGACTAGAAAAGCGCTATATAAATGCAAGTCCATTTACCATTTATCACAGTCCCTGTAACATCAACATCATAGCACTATTTTGAGAGGGAGCATCTCTTTGCCAATGAAATTAAGTATAGACTGAGTTCATCTTTCCATGTAAACTATTAAATAAAAATCAATACTGTATTTTTGAGAATCGATACAGTATCACAAAACATAATATCGCAATATTCCGTTTTTTTCGATATTTTCTTACACCCCTGCTCTTCAGCCCTGAAATCCCACAGAAAAACATCACTCTGGCTTTGTTAATAACATGTTTTTGTTTTTTTTTGTGTCCTGATAGCTCTCCTGTACTGTTAAGACATGCACACGTGTAATTGACGAGTTGCAGGGAGCTGTACAGACAGCGGTTTGTGGGCCCTGCATTCATACAGGACATTTGTACTGTAGAAATAAAGGATAATTAAATGTGCAGGTGGCATATACTGCCGTAGGGCTATTCAGCTGAGATCCCCTCCCATCCTTTCTATTCAGGTTTTGTGCATATCAACGCCTGAGTCAGACAAAAATACTGCAGCCCTGCCGTCACAGGGAGGGGTGGAGTCCCAGACAAACAGAGAGAGAGAGACAGAGAGAGAGAGAGAGAGAGGGGGTCAAGTAGTACGTTAGAGAAAATATTGGTCTCTTCTTATCAGGTATTTAGCAAAAGCTTACGTGTGAATTTCTGTATCGACTCTGACATTTGGGTCAGGAGGTTTTGCTATCTAAACGTTTGCACTTTGCCTTATTGATCTTCAATATGGATTTGTCTGATTTTGGATTTGACACAGATCCAGCAGTTCCATGTACTGTAGGGTCACTAATACTGTGTTTGACTTTTTGATCAATTCCTGTTGCATTTAATTACTTCTGACAATTTCAAATAAGCTCGTGTGAGAAGACGGAGGCAGACTTGGGGAGTGTCTGTAATGTGTCAGGTCTTGGACATGTTGGCCAGAGTATACAGTGTTCCATTGCTAGGCAACAGCTTAGTGAAATCACTCATAGTGAGTTTGCCATTTTGTAGTGCTGTCCAAATGTATAGTGAGAATTATTAAACCCTATATAGTGGACTCAAAGTATCCCACAATGTATCGTGAAAAGTAGTGGACAACGATGGTAATGTTAGTTTTTTCCAACATCGTGCGGCCCTAATTTGTACATTAGCAGGAATGTAGCACAGCATGGAAGTGAAAACAGTGCTCTGTTTATTTCAATGTGAAAGTGCAATAGCAATATGTTGTCGCTAAAATCAATGAATAATCGTGATATCAATATTGATCAAAAAAATCGTGATTAGCATTTTGGCCATAGTCGTGCAGCCTGACATGTCGGTATATATTATGGAAGGTCTACCAGCCGACGTTGATCTGGCATGTTGTAATTGTGCGACAGCAAAAACGTAAGTAGAGGCGCAGATAAAATGACATCAGTAGTGTCCGAAAGTGTTTTTTCATTCTGCCGTTGAGCTCACTATATAGTCCTCTATATAGAACTCCCTGGATAGTGGGTCGGGAGTAGTCAGTGAGTGAATGATTTCGGACACAGCCTATGTCAAATACTGCAACAGGAAATAAACAGTGACTCCTTTGGAAGTGGAACTGGGAAATGGTCTATACACTGCTGGGGTTAGGGTTCTTCAACTCTTTAAGAGTACTCCACTGGTTTGATATTGTCAGACTCACAATGGACGCGTTAAAAAAAATCTAAATCGATGCAGCAGAATCAGAGCAGTCATTTTTATTCCATTAAATCTTCTTCTTTGTCAAAAACCTGGCACCTACATTACCCACAATGCAACTCTAACTGCTGACGGTTAGGTTGGAGATTTGGGTGTGTTATGCTAGTAGCAGCTAATGTAGCCTCAAGCAGAGATGAAGAGCAGGCTACAGAGGTCTGGTCTGCTCACTTCTTTTTAACTCCACACCTCCAGACTTTTTGTAGTCTTGAGACCCAACCGACCCTTGAGGTAATTTATCATACTTCATGCAGCTCCCTCTGGAGACTCAAAATGCTTTACAAAACTTTTTTCTTCTTTACTCCCCAAGAGCTGTAAACAGACTTTTATGTGTGAAATTGTGTTACCCTTTAACAGTTTGGGCTACTTAAATTATATACATATTTTATGTTAAAAGTTTAAAGGCTGATGTAAATGAAATTGATTCTCAATGTTTTTGTTAGAATATGACCAGGGCTTAACGGGTAAAACTGAATGAAGTACAGGAGTGATGGAGCGACACAAACAAGTGATGCACCGCCTTTGAAATGTGGTTAAGGAGTCAAGCTTCAAACATCGGTTAGCAGCCAACCTTAATTAAAGCTGTCTGATGTATTCCAGACTAATAATCTGGTGTACGCAGATTCTCCCTCTGCTTCATCCTCCCACTGATACGAGCCAATCATTACTCAGCATGAAACTTTATCAGGGAGACAACTTGTCACATGTGTATGTTACTATAGACTGTATATAAGATGGACATGACAGCTCCCCAAAAGTAAAGCCAAAACATCTGGATTGCTCCCTGGTGGCTGGCTGCAGTATAGGTCATAAATCCCGCCCTCTTAGTGGATGGCACATGGGCCAAACTAAAATTCTAAGTACAAATACGTTTTTCCCAAAGATAGTTTCTGTCATTTTAGGTAGTTCTTATCACGCTTATGTATGTTCAAGAGTTCATTTTTCTGATAAGTTTGGTTTTAATTAGTTATTTGATGCTATAAAAAGGGGGTGAAACATCATGATTGACAGCTGTGAGTCTTTCTCGCTGACAAGCTGCGGCCATGCTCGGCTCGCGATTTGTTCGAGAGGGTGACCGCGGCTCCAGCCCCGATCACTACTACACAGACTCAAGCTCCAAATGACATCAAAGTCTCAAGATTAAAAATGATGTCCATTTTTTAATACATATTTTTCTTGCGTCTATCTCTCAGCAACAGGACTTACCGTGCCGGTCACCTTGATGTCATGGAGACGGCCCCAGTCCTCTTCATGACTATCCACAATCATCTGTCCATCATCCTCATCCATCCCCCATTCAGCGTTCAGGTCCAGCATCACTTCCTCCCCCAGAGAGTGCATCCCCACGGCGGGGTAGAGAGCTTCAGGAGATGCTGGGATTTCCACACAGCCGACCTAGGAACACATTCAGATACAGTACTGTTAAGGGAAATGTAGCTGGGAACCCTGAACACATTCATGTATAAAATTGTTATGGTTGAATAAATGATGATGGTGACGGAGCTCTTACTTCTTTGCCATTCTTGGTAAAAAACACAGTTAGCTGTCCATCATCAGAGTCCAGAGATACTCCACAGCCGATCTTGTCACCTCTGCAGCATTTTTGACCAAACTGCTGTCCTACAGTGTTGCCATTATACAGCCTGTGGAAAGACAAGTAGGGGAGGTCGAATGGCTTATCTTTATGGCTCATCATTTTCAGATTTTGCAGATGTTCACAGAAAAACATTCAGAAAATGCTTCCAATGACAGAAAATGAAGGGAAAATGGCACATAATCAACAGCTCATTTGCGTAATCTCCCTGTAAGTAATAAAAAAGTAGAGAAGGGACCCCTTAATGGCCAGTGTTGACAGCAGGGATGATTACAGCAAGCAAATCCAGTTTCAACGTTCATACGTGTAACTGACTATTGTTGCAAAGAGACAGGAAAAAAATTGTGAACCATGGTCCTCAACCTGGGTGTCGCCAGATGGTTGTGGAGAAAAAAATTTAAATAATATATAAAACATAAAATAACGTATATTTGGGACTGGGGAATGTTTACATTACATCACCTGTACGGTGATATAATTTGCCTCAGAATAGATTTTGTTGAGTGCGTTTGTGAGAGTCAAAGCGTGCGTGCACATGAGTTACTGACAGGGGATTTATGGCGGGTCGGGGAGAGAAAAAAATCACGGAACGCATCAAAAATCCACAGTGCCTGGAGCATAACATTACGTTGTATCATAAGTACATTATTTTGCTGTATCACTAACAACATGTTCATTCTAGAGTACAGTATATGTTAAGAAAATCAACATTGTCACATACTTGCCATCATCAGCATGAAAAGCCACAGAGTGCGGGAGCCAGCCCGGCTGATGGTCCAGCTTGTAGAGCTGAGGCACCAAACCAACAGCAATCATTCCCCTCACTCCTGTATCCACGATGGTCACCTGCAAACACCACAGGTTGAATGATCACCGAGAAACAATAGAGGAAGTATCACTACAGTTAGAAATTCCCTTTCTCCTGATTATTTTATTCTGTTTAGTAGGGCTGCAACTAACAATTATTTTCATTGTCGATTAATCTGTTGATTATTTTCATTGACTAATCGATTAGTTGTTTGGTCTATTAAAATGTCAGAAAATGGTGAAAAATATCGATCAGTGTTTCCCAAAGCCCAAGATGACGTCCACAAATGTCTTGTTTTGTCCACAACTCAAAGATATTCAGTTTACTCTCATAGAGGAGTAAAGAAACCAGAAAATATTCACATTTAAGAAGCTGGAATCAAAATAGTTGGCAATTAATTCAAGTTCAGTTGACTACTATTTTATTAATCGATTAATCGTTGCAGCTCTACGTTTTAAGGACTCCAAAAACAAAAAATGGATTATCCTTGGGATGTCATTGTATTTAGAAGGGTGTCATTACAATCTGCGAACAACCTGATATTCAGAGAAGTGAACATCAAAACTTAAGTTTCTTCTAGATAATGCGAGGAGTCATTCTGTTCTTGCTCTGACACGTCTCTCTCAACAGGATGTCAACCTTGAATTCAAAACAGTCAGTTTTAAACATCCAGAGCAACGAGTCATGGACTACTCATTACACGTCATGTGTGGGAGGCTTTTGTATTGTGCATAAGCAGAACAAACTTTGTTGAGGCAGAGGAAGAGGAAGAGGAGGAGTATGAAAAGAGGGGGAACAAGGGGGAAGGACTCAGATGTCTTTTATTTTATCAGAATTTTCTTTTCTTTTGGTGGATGTTGTCATACTGTATTTGGGCGATTCAGCCACTGAGATATATCAAATAACATGAACAGTGCGAGAATGTTATGTTCACAAATAAACAGGTGCAGTATTTGGGACATACTACTTTCTCATAACATTGCGCCTTGAACTTTGACCCCCTTACTCATACATCTGCTGCGCAGAGGATTGTGGGTCAGCCAGAAAAACCTGCTGGCTTGCATATTGCCAAATGTGACCAGATATGGTCAGACATCCTGGTATTTTGGGCATACTACATTTGACATACTATGTCAAAGTACCAACCACAGTGGCAGGTGGACAAAAAAGTTAATTTCCAACACTTGGAACACACAGGCTGTTTGTTTGCCATCTTAGTTTAGCGTGATAGAATGCTAATATTTGCTAATTAGCACTAAACACAAAGTACAGCTGAGGTTGATGGGAATGTTGGGTATTTAGTCCTAAACTAAAGTAGTGGACCAATACATTTTTGATGCTGGTGCTGCTACCGGTGTCAAGGGATCACCAGAGCTAGGGTTGTAAATCACAAGTTTCATCACGATATGATATTATATTGTTTCATTGGACTCGATTTTGATGCAATGCAGGCGCCTGCAATCGATATGAGACGATATGATATACCCATTTAACACAATCAGTTACATTTATATAAACAACTAAAGCAAGTAAAATATGTTTTGATTTTATTACTGAGCTCTTCCAGACATTTAAAGGAAAAACAATCTATTGTTTTAAATAAAAAGAATACATATAAAGTGGGAATTTCAAAATAAAGTTGTTTCTTAAAGATGATGATATGTATCAATATTTTCCCTTTGCATCGATGATATTGGATCGTTCATCGTTGACTCGATATATCGATCCACATCGATATCATTACGACCCTAACCAAAGTCAGAGGGATTCATTCTCTGCAGACCATGAATGTCTGTATACAATTTCATGGCAATCCATCCAATAGTTGTTGAGACATTTCATTCCTCCTAGTTGTACAGATTTTATGGTAGGAAAATCAGTCAAGGTGACATTAAAGTTTCAAAATGCCCACTTGAGTGCTGTAGGTTTGTTTGCCAGAAAAGCTTTCTGTTTCTGGTCCTTCAGGCTTTTTACATTTTGCATTTTGAGTTGGCACTGCTTCTCTTTTCACTTCATGAAATTTCCAAACCATCCTGAAACTATACAGAATCTCTTTGTATAAAAACTGCATGTTGCTTCAAAGGGAAAACCCTGAAGTAAAGCGCTGGCCTTCACCATTGTTATCATAACTGAATACTGGCCATATGACATCATCCCCAGGGAGCCGTACATGGACGCACTGCAATCGGAGTACCGCTGGCAAATCCAAGGCAAGGAGCAGAGGAAACTTTTAAGTTCTTCTTTCCCATGACCTCAACACTGGCCTCCTGAGAGTGAGAAGTAATACGTCCCTTTTTTTCTGTCAGTATAAAACATGCAGATGAACCCTAAAATCTACCGTCAGATCTACAATCAGCATCCACTTTACTATCGTTTATTAATGTCGCTCACGCGCCCATTTACGCAAATCGCCTCCTCCTACGTGACTCCCACAAAGTGAGTCACAGCGATGAAGCACACGCAAGTATAAAGGTTGCAAGGGTTAGTTACTGTTTCACTACACGTCAGACCGGGGCAGGATGTGTGTGAGTGTGTTAGGCAAGTTTGAACATGGTTTATTCTGAGAGACAGTCACTGTCCTGGGATGTTTGTGCACTACGGTGTCTAGACTACCAAGAGCCATGAACAAACATGATCTTTAATGAGCTGAGACTTATTTGGCTTTGTGAAACCAGTTTGTTGGGGCTGAGATAAGAAAGCCCCTGTATCAGATCCAGTTAGTTCACCAATCAAAGCAAAAGCACCACTGAAACTTGTATATACTGCAGTAGATAATAATAAATAATAAATAATATAATAAATCGAAATGATAATAAATGCAGTGTTACAGTACGTAGTACAGTATTGACCCTTCATACTGGAGTTTTACTGGCTGCTAGTTGAGGATTTTTACACATAAAAAAAAAAAAAAAAATCGGACTCAGCTGGTGTCAACAGCACAGTATTGTTCATTTTAGCCCCCTAGCCGCAACTAAGACTTGTTGCTGGCATGCCAGTACCCATCAAGTGCATATTTTTCATATTGAAACGAGTCAGCTTGAAACATTAGTTGAACAGTCAGACATTTTCAAACAACTCATGGAGCTAACATCATCTTAATTAGCTAGCTACAGCTGATAAAACCTGCCCACATCAGCTGTACTGTAATTTAAGCCGCCAAAATCGACAGTTGCTGGCTAGAGATGTGAAGCCTGCTTTTGTCTGCCTCTGTCTGAATTAAAGGACCCTTTTTAAAAAATGACAAAGAATTTCAAGTTAAAATCTTCCTTCGTTATTATCATTATAAACGACATATGTTCCATGCTAGGGTGGAAGGCTTAAAGGTACAGTGTGTAACATTTGGCGGCATCTAGCGGTGAGATTGCAGATTGCAGCCTCTCCCGTGTGCCAGGCGTGTAGGAGAACTTCGGTGGCCGACGTGAAAACGCGAATGGAGCTGTCTAGAGCTTTTGTAAGAGTAGCGTAGGTCATTTGGAGCAGACCCAGTGTGTAGAGTGTGTGTGTACGTGGGAAGTGAGTGGTGAAGCAAGAGAGAGAGAGCGGCGGCGAATGTGTGTCTGGTGTGAGCGTACAAGTGAGTTGGTTAGTTTAGCTCTGAGAAAATGATTTGAATGTACAATGGAAGTTGCATCGTCAAGACCAACAGAGGTTTTGCATGTCTTGTGGAGTGATGGGGGTTAACTCAGGAGCGAGTAACGTTATCGACTCCGGCCCAAGCAAGAAAAGTTAACACAGTGGTTTGTCCGTTCTGTGCTACTGTAGAAACATGGCGGCCGGCTCCGTGAAGAGAGGACCCGCTCCGTATGTAGATATAAATGGCTCATTTTAAGGTAACGAAAACACAACTATTCTTACTATGGTGATTATACACTAAAGAAAACATAGTTATTAATATTATATTCCATTTCTGCCAATAGATCCCCTTAAATGTTACACACTGGTCCTTAAAGACACATAGCAACAGCAAGTGAAAGTGAATCAATGGTAAAAGCATGAATTTTCTGCAGAAAAACTGCAGGAAATGTTTGCAACCCTACAGCTCTTCGTACTTGGTTTCTCGTCTGATCCAAAAATATACAGTTGTCTCTTCTTAATCATAAGGGTTTTGTAATTAAAATGCTGCAATCAAAAGACATGTAGACATATTTTCTTAACCCTAATTGAACTTGGTAAGTTGATCGAACAGTGTGTCAACATCAAAGTTTAAGAAGAGATGTGCAGCATGCAGAGGTGAATCCGTTGCTATTTTCTGTGCTGGGACTGAGACTTAATTGCTGACACTGCTTCTGACTTTGGTGTAAATGATTTTGGCATACAGTATATGACTCAAAGAATCAGCATTAGCTTCAGTCATCACTGTACTCCCAGTCCCAGCGCACAATGTACAAAGAGCTGCCAAGTGATTCAACAAATTTATTTCCAAGCTGAAAGATCTTTGTTTCTCATAAAAGTGTAATGATTTCTTTTTCAGTGTGGCTCAGCAAGATGAAGGCAAGCAGTGAGACACATTAGCCTGCCAAGTCTCCTGCCATCAACATAGAACAAGGGCTGTTTCCTAAATCCATAATAAATACTAAGTTAACAGTTTATACTAATCTTCACAGTTCACTGTTTTGACAGTTAGTGTACAAGAAATGAATATACTTTATTACTTTCAACTCACAGGAAATGAAAAAAGATGTTGATCACTGCTGACAGTTTCAAAAATACTGCAGAATGCTTTTACCAAATACTAAATACTTTATTTTTTTGTTGATGTCTGATATTTATCTGAGCTGACACCTCAGGTACTAGATAACCAATGTATTGTGGATAAAAATAGTTTTAGTTATTTCCAGCTCCGAGGAGCTCCTTCGTTTCTGTTGTGTACTGCATTGTGGGACAATAAGTGTCCATCTATACCACAAAAACTATTGATTTGTATGCATACTAGTATCCTTGATTATATTAGCTTTTTGTAAAAATTCCAGTACAAATGAATTACAAAATCAAAACCCCTTTTAAAATTAGTATGTAGTGTGGAAATGGGGACACAGTACTTAAGTACATACATACTGTATGCTTACATATAGTATGTACAGCTTACACTCTTGATTAATTCCCAGGACTTTTCACTTGTATCTTCATCTGGAATAAAGTGACTTATGTTAAAACAATCTTGAGCAACTGGGCTGTTTTATCACACCACATTCTTCTTAAATTAAAACATAGTTGATAAAAGGTCATAATTAAGAGAGTTGAGAGCCATCAAACTGTCAAAATCAGCCAGCTGTGCAGTCAATAGAGTATAGCATATAACCGGTGAGAATGCCAGAAAACCTGTTGGACTAATAATGCTTATTTGTGTACAAAACAATATTACACTGGCAGGTAATCAACAATGAAGCTGTGAAAATCCCGTTAGAGTTCAGTTTGGGTTCATCATTGAATATCACACTGAGACTAGTAAGGACACAAAGTTTAGAAGAATTAGTGTTAATCAGTCAGATCAAATCACTAAATGACGTGTGTGGCTCTAATATTTCCCTTACAAAGTGATTTTTAAGTCATATTAATAGTCATGGATTGAAAGGAAATGATCAACTCTTACTTCAAAATAGCGATTTCTTCTCGACAATGGCCTGGCTGCCACAAAACAGCCAACTTCATCTGAATTCCCATGATACCTACAAAGAGATGCAAAAAGAAAAAAAACATATTTTTTCTAAATATTACTATAATCATCACTTCTGCCAAATGCAAGCAAAGTGGGATGCTGATTCAGCAAGCAAAGGAGGAGATCTAGCATAAAATGAGGGACTAAACAACATAACAAATCTGTGTCTCTCATGGTGGCATTGCTCATCACCGTTACCTGAGTATCTCTCCGTCTCTCAGCATTCTTTTGAGCCGCTCTCGGTATCGCACCGCTCGCACTTCACGAATTTCTCGAATTCGCCTCCTCCAGTTCAGAAAGCGATAATGAAGGTTTATGTCGTCCATGTCTGAAAATCATTACAATCTGGGACATGGAAAACAAATCAAAAAGATGTATTACAGGCAAACTAACATTAGATATTCATCTGAAAACAATTTATGTATATAACTTGTGCCTGATGATTCTTTTGACTGAAATATTACAGATGTTCCAGTGTTTGTTCAGTCAATCATTATAGCTTGTTGGGGAAAAGGGACACTTTCAAAAGAAACAGCACAGGTCCTCCTTAAAACCAAACCAGTTTGACCACAACATGATTACCACTGTTGCCTGACAACGAGAAGGTCCTGGCTTTGATCGTCAGGCCAAACCCTTCCTGCGAGGAGTCGGTGCGCTTGTGTTTTTCCATTTACATTTAATCCCACATTCCAGAGACAAGCAAAGGCCTGGACAGTGATTGTACACTGCCTACAGGCACAGACGTGAGTCCCCTATTTGTGTTGGACCTGTGATGGTCAGGTGTCTCCCTTGGGGGACTTCCACCCCATGTGAACTCACACTGACTCAAGTGTAGACTGGCTCTTCTGTAAATGCCTGTGTATAAGAGACACCCTGACTCAGTCATGTGTTTCTGGTCTTTCTCTACCTGAAACACTGCAAACCTAAATGCCAACCTTTTTTACTCAATGTCTTACTCAAATCAAATCAAATCAATTTTATTTGTATAGCCCAAAATCACAAATCCCAAATTTGCCTCAGGGGGCTTTACAATCTGTACAGGATACAACACCCTCTGTCCTTGACAGTGCAACCCTCACATCGGCTAAGGAAAAACTTAACAACAAAAAAACCCTTTTAACAGGGAGAAAAAATGGAAGAAACCCAAGGAAGAGCGGCAGAGGAGGGATCCCCCTTCCAGGATGGACAGACGTGCAATAGATGTCGTGTGTACAGAGTAACAATGGTGTAGGACTGCAAGTAATGATCATTTTCATCATTTATCAATCTGCCGATGATTGTCTTAACAAATCAATCAATTGTTTAGTCTATAAAATGTCAGAACAAAATGAAATTGTCAATCACAATTTGAAACCTGAAAAAGAAATGATCAAAAAATTTGATTTATTTATCAATCAGATTATTTGTCTGTCCATCAACTAATCAATTAATCTATCAGCTTAATACTGGTGCATTTAATCTATTATGCTTAGTTGATCCTTTCAAATTCATAACTCAGTACTTTAATACAAAAGTATTTTAGTGTGTTGATTTTATATTTTCGCTGGCTCAGTGGTGGATCGTTACACTACAGTAAGGAGCCCTTACATAGTAGGCTAGTGACGTTACACAGGCTGATTTAGGGGTAAAATAGTTTCGTTGTCTGAAAATGTTGTCAGTTCCTGGAAATTATGGGCTATTGTTTTTCCAAAGTGATGATAAACCAACCTCCCAGCCCAAATACGACTGAATAAAATAGTTGAGGATGTTACTGGTAATGGGTTTTGATAAAGCAAACAAATATGCGAGCTCTGACCTCATATTATTATTTGTTGTGTGTTAACTTCTCCGATTTACGAGTTAATTTAAACGCAGCATCGTATTTCCCAAAACTACAGCCAGGACTATGTTGGAGCATTACAGCAATATAGATAATAATGTACAGTAAACATCAAATAAAACTGAATAAAATAGTTGAGGATCTAATTGGTAATGTGTTTTGATAAAGTAAACAAATGTACGAGCTATCAGCTGATATTATTACTTGTTGCGTGTTAACTTCTCCGTTTTACGAGCCTACCCTAAACGCAGCATCGTATTTCCCAAACTACAGGCAGGACTCGGTTGGCCGGCTAGCTACTTTCAGCGTTACAGCATTATGGCTAATAATGTACTGTAAACATCACTATATCTCAGGTTATACACACACTATTCAACGCCTACTTGTCTCGTGTTGGTTCCTTACTGTTTTAAAACTTGTAACGCGTCGTCCTTCGGTTTTTCTTCCAATTTTAAGGAGGTGAAGTCTGTCACTTTAGGTCCAAACTGTGCCGTCGGAAGTCCCGCCCTCTCAACCAATCACATTAGAGGAAACATTCAGCGTGTAGTCCTTAACCTGTGCACTGCCGTCTGTTAATGTAGTCTTTTAAAGGAGTTTACAACATAGCCAACATGAGGAGTAGACTACCCATATAGGCAAATCTGGGGGAAAAGATTTTAAGATCTTGTAAGAAAAGAAGCATTGTCACCTTAATGTTTTGTCAAAGACAAGTAGTCTTTATGAAAACTGTTTTATTTGATACAAAAGTGATAATAATGGTTTAACTTTTGGGGAGAATACTTTTTATACTTGTTTGTCTTTAATCTAAAAGTAGTAAGACCTTTTTTTACAGTTCTATTTGATGAAGTATTGTTTACTTATGGAAAGGAAAGAATCACAAAGTAGCTAAAGTTGTGTTTTTTAGACACAATAATGAGGATATTCCATTGAAGTTTGCTTTGAACACATTTTCGCTGGGGTAAAAATCTGTGAGAAGCATTAAAAAAGACTTCTGTAAGTGATATAATATTTTATCACAGGGTAATCTTACACTGTGATATTGATATAAATCATTATATATGCTAGTACACAAATGAGTACAAAATTCTGTTACATGAAATACATACAATAAAAACACATGGGATAATTTATTCCATTAATGAAAAAAAATCCTATGAATTCAGAATCGCCCACAGAGGACTCATACATCCAAACATATTAAGGGATAAAAATGACAATTCAGGTGTTTCACTGTGTTGATATGTTTTTTAAGATCAAGTAGTTTAATCTCCACTTAATTGATATTTAAGTCAAGTAACTATATTTCTGTATGGGTCTACGTTTATATCTATATTGTATTTGTATCTGCCACAAAGTGGTCACAAGCTTGGTATATTATTAATACATCAAGTTAGGAGACATGTTTTGAGATTGTGTCTTCTAATTTAATCTGTTTGTGACTCACAGACGGTGGAATTTGCAGGGTGGGACTTTTTGCTCGTGGCTATTAATGTCTTAGTCATCCAACCTAGAGTGGCACTCCTTCAGCCTCTCAACGTCGGCCATTTCCTCTGAACCTTTAGCCCTGCAGTTACAGACTTTGTAAACACGCTCAAGTCAAAATAATGTCAAAAACAAGGACGAAAAGGGTGGAAGTAACTCCCTTTATTGTAATAAGGTAGTTTTCACAGTACTTGTATTATTTTGAGTATTTATAAGGCCAGTAAGTTACATTTTTTTACTGAATTTATGTGCATTTCAAATCATGCTCAGAGTATTGTAATCACATTAAACTGAACAGAACTGTTGCAAAACGATGGATTACGGAGCCATTTACTGTATAAATAATATCTTAATGTTGTACTTTGAAACTCAAGCCCAACAGGCAAAAACAGCTGTCAGTGTGTCAGTGTGCTGACTTGACTATGACCTGCCCCAAACTGCATGTGATTATCATAAAGTGGGCATGTCTGTAAAGGGGAGACTCGTGGGTACCCATAGAATCCATTTTTATTCACATATCTTGAGGTCAGAGGTCAAGGGACCCCTTTGAAAATGGCCATTACAGTTTTTCCTCGCCAAAATTTAGTGTAACTTTGGAGCGTTACTTAGCGTCCTTCGCGACTTACTAGTAAGACATGATTGGTACCAATGGATTCCTTAGGTTTTCTAGTTTCTAGCTCTAAAACTGAGCCCGCTACAACCTAAAAATTGCAAGTTGCGTTGATGTGTTAAAGAAATTAGTGGCGTTAAATCTCATTTGCGTTAACGCGTTATTATCACGTTAACTTTGACAGCCCTAATATAGAGGAGTAAAAAGTCCAATATTTGCTAGTAACATCAATTCTAAGTACTCAAGTAAATTACAACTACTGGAAAATGATAGTAAATACAGTACTTGAATAAATACCGATGGCTTTACTTTGTCATTTTATTTTGTACTTCCTCGAGTTGGTCATTTTAGTTTTCAACTACAACTACTGGTGGCGATAAATTCTGTACAGAGAGATGGCAATATTCAAAATTATCTTTCTTCTTTATGATAAAAAGCATTGATTTCTCATCTGCTCATAGCCCTGATTGGTTGGTTATATGAAAGAGTCACCTGTGTAAATAAATGACCCTCTCAGTTGGGGAAAAGGTAGAGCAATGGAGTAGCATATACACAGCAATCACTTGTGATTTATGTCGCCTTAGAAACACATTACTATCTTGCGAGATGACAGACAACAAATGGTATGAGCATGCGTGTGTGTGTGTCAGAGACAAGGGGGAACGGGGTGTGCTCAGCTCTGTGGAAATGAGAGGGAAAACTAACATTCTCCATCACGTACCCTCCCATACCTTTCCCCACTCAACTCCTTAAAAGCTGCTGCCAGTGGTGTCTGACAGCCTCATTATCACTTTGTCTCAGCTCGAGGGATTTACTCTCCACCTTTTGGCACACAGGGGCAAACTGCAGTCAGTGGAACTAAACTAAGAATCAGAAGTCCTCAATCAACAAGTCAGCTATAGGAGATTGGACTTTTTTATTAGTGGACAACTTTCAGTGTGAGATGCTTCTGTATTTAAACCTCCTGGTGCTGCTCCTCCTGCAGCCGGCTCTGTCCAGCCCGCTGACCACACCGTCCAGAGGATGTCCCACCTGTAAATCAACACTGAGTCAGCCGGCTGTAGATTTAAACGCCACCGCTCCGGGCGTTGGAGAACCATGTGGGGTCTACACTCTGAGCTGCGCCCCCGGTCTACGTTGTGCACCTTCAGAGGATGAGCCGAGGCCCCTCCGGGCCCTCCTGGAAGGCAGGGGGGTCTGCAGTAACGCCAGCAGCATCAGCCCGACTGAAAACGTCCAAACTGTAGGTAAGAGGAAATTCAGGCTTAGGTGAGGTTCATTGTGTATGGAATTTCAACACTTTGCTGATTTATATCAGTTTTTGACAAGGTAATGTCCCCACATTTCACATTTAATCAGCAAATGAGCGTTCAATCAATCCTGCTATAATGTGAGCATGAGTTTGTCATAGTCAAGAAGAAACTTGAACAGAGAAACACACCTCTTTTTACACAATGTGTTTCTTTTTCCACGGAACCACTGCTCAGTCCGGACGAGCTGATACATAAAAACAGGAAATGTAGTGAAACATCACAACATGAAAAATGTTTTTATGGCTCAGTGGCTGCAGTATAACCATTGATTTTATTTTCAAGATAAGTTTTATTACATCTATTAGTATCATTAGTGCTAATAAAGAGTGAAGTGCATTACAGTTTTTGAGGCGTTCATAAAAAAGAATAATTGGAGCTGACCTCACGATAAAATGAAATGAATGTTTGATTTAAACAGGTATTCACACAGTAACAAGTGATCAATGCTAAATGTTTTTGCAGTGATGTAATGCAACTAAGTACATTAACTCAAGTACTGTAAATGAGTACAATTTTGAGGTACTTTGAGTACTTGAGGTACTGCTACTTATACTTCTCAGAGGGAAATATTTAGTTACTTTACAGATGTATATTTTGTATTAATAATCTGAATCAACTAATAAATGATGATATATTGTAGTAGATTAAGCTTCAGCACTGAAGTATTTAAAATGTGCCACACCATAACCAGCTGCAATATGAATGTGATGTATTCAGTAATGCATCAATATTTATAATCCAATAATATAATATATAGTATTCTGACATTCTGACACTTTTACTTATGAGTATATTTTGATTCTAATACTTTTGTACTTTTACTCAAGTAAGATTTTGAATGCAGGACCTTTACTTTTAACAGAGTATTTCTACACTGTGGTATTACTACTTTTACTTAAGTAAAGGTTTTAACTGTGTTTGTGTCTCTATCTGATCCTAGACCCAGCAACTACTGAGGATCCAGATGAGGTAAATAAAAGTCCTCTTTATTGAATGACCTTAAGAATTCAGAGAAAAAGTCCATGAGTTACACTCACATCATGTCTCTGTTGAACTCTTCCTGCAGGCTCCATGTCGTAAACTGCTAACTACACTCATCAAAGGTCTTGATGCCCATTTATTTAACTCAGATCATGATATCTACATGCCCAACTGTGACAAGCGTGGCTTCTTCAGAAAGAAGCAGGTGAGTTTGAAGATGAATTATAGGAAACTACATGACTTTCCTATAGACGTGTGGTCAAAAACCATCTCTTTGTTCTGTTTGTGCAGTGTTGGTCGTCTCGAGGTAAGCGGCGTGGCAAGTGCTGGTGTGTGGATCAGAACGGCATGCCAGTCTCCTCAAACACTAAGCAGAAGGGCGGCCTGAGTTGTTAAAATGGACTGAAGCAGAGGAGGCTGAAGCTTCATACGAGATTAAAGATGAAGGAACACCAATACAGAGTCTAAAGGAGCTCAACACAGTCTCACATTTCATTCTCCAGCAGCCACAAACAGCTCTCAACCAATGAAAAGCTGTTCCCAAATCAGGTGTACAGTAACTTTGTCTCCTTGCGCCCTCTACTGAACATATCAGGACTGTATTGATTAGACTTTCACATTGACTTATATGAGATGTACACTATATCAAATATATAGTAACAAGTGTCACATTGTACATAAGTTGCAGAAACTGCACCCACGGTTTGAGCTACACATATTCAAGTTCATCTTCTTGTTTCAACATTTTAACTCCACTAATATTTCAAGCCATCAACCAAGATCAGGAACAATATGGACTATTGTATCATATTTATACGTATATTTTCAGTAATGTTTTGAAACCACTATATTTGCTGTACATAATCTCTAGATGTAATCCTATTTATGTTACTTTGAATATTCTATTTATGTTATTATTGTTCGTCATTTGAATAATTTATCAGTGGTTTCCCATTAGAGCAGACTTCTGAGGTATTATCTTAAACTCGTGAATTTCTAATGCAGAATCAGATGGGGGCATTATTATTATCATTATTATTATTATTATTATTTGTGGCATTCATGAAGAAAACGTGCCTCTTGAACAAGAGGAGGCGTGTTTAAGAAAGGTTAAAACTGACGCTGACAGGCAATATTGCAAACACAAGAGACTTTATGGATGCTTTGTGTATTTTGTGCATTAAAAAAAAAAACATTGTTACCTTTTTTTTAATAAAAATGACTGTTAAAGAAGTAAATCCATCTAGTCCTTAAAACCAACATCAAGAGGAAGAAGAACACAGAGGAGATTAAAGGTATTTTGAGATCAAACTCAATAAACTCAAGTATCAATATTGGATTAAATTATTGGATAAAAAGTTGTGCCTTTCATTTTGGCTGCAATAAAACCATTATGACAGTTTATTATCTGCTTACTTAGAGTTGCAGAAAGCACCATGATGTTTGTAATAATTTATGCAACATTTAGACAGTGATTACACTGAGTGACACTGCATTTTGCAACAGTCCATTAAAGCCTATAATAAATATTGCCTTATTTAACATATTTAGTTTTTGTTGAAACTATAGTTGTAGGCTATTGGACGTTATTATACTGAGAAGTGTTTGAAATATTTTGTCCACTGCATTTAGATAAATGGAGATAATATGTACACCTTATGACAGTAGTTCCAAACCACATGGTTGTCAGGAACCTCACAGGGCCCCAAGATAAATCTGAGGGGTGATTTAGATGACGGTCGGCCGATTGGCTTTTTTTCTAGTGAAATGCTGGATACTTTCACCTCATAGACCTGCAGTAGGCAGAATATTTTTGGCATCATTAGGCAAAAATCCATAATAAACTTTCAGCATATTGTAATTCAAGTGCTCTGAGAGAAAACTAGACTTCTGGACCTCCTCATGGCTCTGTTTTCAGGCTTTAAAAAATCTAGCCTGTGACAGGGGACTTGGCCAATCACAAGTCATTTCAGAGAGAGAGAGCGTTCCTATTGGCTCTTCATTCAACGGAGGCAGCTGTCAATCACTCACAAACTCTGATCAAACGGTCAAACTAGGCAGCGCTGATCAAATATGAATCAATATTCTGTTACTGTAATGCCTATTTCTCGCCTCAAATGTTTTCAGAAACATCTTGCAGTGTACTGTTTAGCTGTAAAATGAGAACGTTTGTGACCCAGCAGCCATGTTGAGATCAGTTGAGGAAATACCAAGCACCGCCCGCCAGCCGGAGCAAACTTTCTGATTTTACAGCTAAACAGTACACTGAGTATTAATTCATATTTGATCAGCGTTGCCTGGTTTGACCGTTTGATCGGAGGTTGCCAGTGACTGACAGCTGTTCAGAGACAGCAGGCTCCAGCTAGGCTCTGATTGGTTGTTTTCCTCCGGTCTGTGAAATCTTGCAGATGCCATTAGGAGCACCAGAGGACCCGAGACAACAAAGGCACATGATTTTCTCATGCACTCCTGTCAGGTCTACCCATTGCAGTTTTAAGTAGCCTAAAAGTAGCAATATTACAGTCCAGAAATAGCCTACTCTGTTAGATTAAAAGAATCACTGATGTAAAAGTACATGTAATTTTGCAGAACATCCCATTTCATAATGATGGAAATACTCAAGTAAAGTACAAGTACTTCAAAATGCACTTAAGTAGAGAACTTGAGAAAAAATAGGCCTATGTAGTACTTTCCATGCACTTACATGCATGAGGCGAGTATGTGTGCACATTGTTTCATCATACTGACTGTAATGCTGATTTAGACCCGAGGTTGTCGGTGTTTGATTTCATTGTTGTTGCACTGACTCTGGACCAGCAGGTGTTACAGTCGGTTCAGCAGGTTGCTGCTGCTGCTGCTGCAGAGAGGCTCCTACAAGGCGGACTGACTTCAGGCTACTTTACATACAGTAGAAAAGGACGCCACAGATGACAAGTGAAACCCGGCTCACAGACTAGGGATACGTTTGAAAAGTGCGATGTCTTCACCCGGCGCCTCCTCCAACCTTCTGAGCGCTCTGGCGCCCAAAAGGAAAACCAAGAAGAAGCACTTTGTGCAGCAGAAAGTGGAGGTTTTCCGAGCCAGTGACCCCGTGTTGAGCGTGCTGATGTGGGGAGTCAATCACTCGGTAGGTACGTGGGCTGCTTGCTGACCACATTTATGAGTTTACACATCTGTGTGTGAATAACTGCATCTCATCCACTGATGTGATCATGCGCAGATTAATGACCTGAGCCAGGTGCCTGTACCTGTCATGCTGCTTCCAGACGACTTCAAAGCCTCCACCAAGATCAAAGTCTGCAACCACCTCTTCAACAAGTACTGTGCTCCTCTCTATAGCAGCCTGCATCCTGCTCCCTCTCTGATTTGCACACATTTTTGTGGCTCCATGTGATTTGTTTGCCTGTTTTGCTTATCAGAAATTGCAGCCCCCCCTTTAGAGAACAGCAATGCCTTTCTACACTAACAATAACTTAAACAGTAACCAGCCAAAAAGATGAAAGAAATAATAATTTTGCTTGTCTGGACCATGGTGTGTGCATTGTTGTCAAGGTGATGTAGAAGAATGAAACTGTACAGCGGGGTTGGAAATGCATTTGTTTCAGAGGTTGTGTAACACCAGAACATTCATAAGTTTCATACAAACAAGACAGAAAATAAATAGCTAAATTGATGAATTCCTCAGAAAGTGTTATGGGGCTCACATAAGTATAGTTTTAAAATAACTATTTATGAAAGCTGTGCTATACACTCTGCCTGCCTCGAGGTTCAGTCTCTATACGCATGGAGTCTAAAAAACTTGAGTGGCTTTCAATAATCCCTTAATCCATCCAGGAATCCAGGTTGTGTAAAGACTTATAAACAGAGGTGGGAGAACAATAAAATATGTTTTTTCAAGTTAAAAAGTGCTCTTACCTTTTCATGTTGCTTGATGTGGAAAATACTGACCCGAAACAGCAGGACACTAAAGAGAATTAAATACTTTAAACATAACCAATAATTGTCAATTTGTACAATTAAAAAAACAAGCAGATTTGACACCAACCGTGCCATTATACACACATGGAATTCATGTTTTAGTGGCATTATAGAATACATATATGGTGTTAATTAAAGCAGCAGTAGGTAGAAATTGAGCAAATATGATTAAAAAAATTTACTTTTTATAAAACTGTCACTATAACCTGACAGTAGTGCATGAGACAAGTAATCTGAAAAAAAAAAATCATGTGCCTCTTTGTCCTCCGTTGCTCCTAACGGCATCTGCAAGATTTCACAGACCGGAGGAAAACAACCAATCAGAGCCGAGCTGGAGCCTTGCCGTCTCTGAGCAGCTGTCAATCACTCGTGAACTCCAATCAAACGGTCGAACTAGGCACCGCTGATCAAATATTGACCTGTGATTGGCCAAAGTCTCCCGTCACAGGCTAGATTTAAAGCCTGTAAACAGAGTCATGAGGAGGTGCAGGAGTCTAGTTTTCTCTCAGAACACTTGAATTACAATATGCTGAAAGGTTATTATGGAATTTTTGCCCAATGATGCCAAAAACATTCTGCCTACTGCAGGTTTAATAAATTTGTAACTGGTTACTATCTGTGCTGCAAACAGCTACACAAAACAGCAAGACATTTAGTCAAGTTATCCTTTTGGTCACATGTTTTCAACATGTTACCTTTGTGTACTGAAATAATATATTTTTGCTGTAAGAAAAAGATATAGGGATATGCATTTTTTTTTACATTTATTTAATGAAGCATTGGTAGCTCATGTGTAGCTCAAGTTGCATTGTTCTTATTTTATGTGTTTGTTCCTCAGAGAGAATCTTCCAGGACAGTTCAAATTCAAAGACTACTGTCCGCAGGTGTTCAGAAACCTGCGAGAGCGTTTCGGAATTGAGGACCAAGATTACCAGGTAGAAATCAACATTTGATTGTGTAAAAAAAAAAAAAAAAAGATACCTCCTGTAACAAGATGAAAAACAGAGAAACAGACTTTCACAAACACAGAGCGTCCAATGTTTTCTTTTTCTTTCTTTTCATAAAAAACAGACATTTTTCTGCATGTATTGAGCTGCTCCCTTCTAAATTTGCATTTCTTTGTGTGATATTTGCATGTGGCAGGTGGCAGGCAGAGTCATCATCTGCTCTCCTCAGCACACATTTGCTTAGCACACAATTACTGTGTGAGGAATACTGTATGTGCACTTTAAAAAGTTTTATTTCTGCACATCTACAAGAGTGATGCAGCAAATGTCAGTGCGAAATGCTTTTTTATGTTCTAGCGTGACAACACTAACACAACTATGCCTTATATTTCAAAATGTCCCGTCTGTTTGCATTGTCAATGTGTTTCAGTGTGAGAACAGCTTTAAAACAGGACACCAGTGTAATGGATGTGAAAGGTTCAGATGTGTTGCACAGCTGATGTCACATGTGTCCACTGCTCAGTGATGCCGTCCTCTCTCTCACCAACAGGTGTCTCTGGCCCGCAGTCCTCCACTAAAAGACGAGGAGGGGCAGCGCGCGGAGCTGCTGCTGACATCATACGACCGCACTTTGGTAGTAAAAGAAATCTCCAGTGAGGAGGTGGAGGAAATGCACAACATCCTCTCTGAGTATCACCAGGTAGGACTAACACAGGGTGGAGAGGTGGTAGCAGGTTTAAATGTCCCTCCACAGTGAGCAAAACATTGTCTTAAATAATCTGTTTTCTTGTTTGTGATTAACTCCAGTTAGAAAAATTTGAGGATACATTTCACACACATCACATATTTTCCACTCGTTTTGTCCTGCGTCTTTTGTATGCCAGGAGAAAATGTGCTCTTTCTGTGATAACCCTGGTTGCCATGGCAAAGGCTTTACAACATCAAAGCTAAAGGACGAATGTTTGAATTTCAAACACAGAGAGTTTTTTTCCACACGTAATGATACACGACCAGAGCTCTTGTTTTCACATCTCCATTTGAATTTAGACATTTAATATAGAGCAAAGACACACCGTCGTGACTGTTTCTGTTTCTACTGACATTTATAAAGAGCAGACTGATGGGCGAGATAAACTCTCTACAGACATTTAACTAAACAGAATAATATTTGACTTAACATGTTGGCAAAATAAACACAATATTGGAGTTTGTTTTTGTAGCCTACTGGGATGTAGTGAAGTATATTTGCATTTGTTTTGTCCTAACTGACCTTTTTTTCAAAGCAGACATCTTGACTTGTCATAGTAGAAAAAGCACATATTACTACTAACATTAATAATGGCTCAGATCTATTCAAGTTTCCCAGTAAGTGGCCATGACAGTGTGACAGTGAGCCAGCATGAACAATACCAGGATCCTCAAACTCAGGCGGCTAAACAGAATTAAGCCCTTATTAATTTAATTATTTACTGTGCTTTTCCTACTGTGACATGTTAAAATGTCTTCTGTGAAAATGGTCTATAGCAAAGTAAAACTGTTTGAAGACAAACCCTATCCCACAAGATCCATTATTTGACAAAAAAAAAAGGTCAAGGGCAAGGACGGTTGCCATGGTATTCAAGCTCCAAATTACTATTCGAATGCTTCGTCTTTCAAACCTTTTTACATTTTTTATATATAAGTATGTCAAATAATGTACAAATCTCAAAATAGCCCATGAAATAAGGAATAATCCCACAACATTGTTCATTACTTATATTCAACATTAATTATTATTAGTTATTCTCAGATTGATATCGCTGTTTATTGTGTGTAGAGGTGCATGTGTGTACAGTAGTGCGGCAGCGGCACTGAAACGGGGGAGATGGGGACAGACAGAAGAACATCGACCCCGCATCGCCACCGCGAAGATTCGAATACCTTCGAATATTTCTCACCAAAGCTTTGAAGCCCAAAAAATGGTATTCAGGACAGCCCTACATAATTTAACATCTGCTAATTAGCTTGTTCCAGAACCTTGAACTGCATCTCATGATCTTCATCAGTGGATGAAATTTGCTCAGAGTAAGCAAATCCCTGATGAATGCCGTGAAATTTGGTCAAAACCTCCAGAAAAATATAGTAAGCGGGCATAAAGTTGTCCTGAGGAGTTTTCTTGTAAACAAAACAAAAGTTATGTTGACATTCAGTGTTACTCATCCTTGAGGTTTAATGCTGTGTTCACACTACGAGCAACAGGCTACAAGTCATTTTAAATGGAAGACGGTGGCATGAAGCTACAAACTGAAGCCTGACACTTGTCGATGCGTGACACTTTACAAATCGTACAAACGTTTTTTGTTTCCCCCCGTTCCGTTCCATCTTTAAAAAAAATGCCGTTAGCCAGTTGACAGTGCTATTTAATGCCACGATTACGTCAACAAGTGCTTGAGCAACACTTCAACGGCAACTTGCCAACAATGTAGTTGGCCACTTGGCTGTTTTGTTACTTTTGTCACTTGTTGTGTGAACATAGCATTACAAATGGGTTTAATGCATTTTCATCCGTATAAAGCCCATGCAAAGCAGATTAAATCCAGCATTACTTACACCCATGTTAACTTGCTCGAAGTTTTCTTCTTCTTCTCTGCCTTTTCTGGTGCGTTGTTGCGTTTCTTGGTGCGTTACTGCCACCTGTAGATGGTGTGTAATCACTTGCATGCTTGCACAAGAACCAACAAAACGCAGGGACATTTCCTCCAAACATTCCTCCATTGTGCTACATTGTCATTCATGCACTGCCTCATACCACTGGGTTGATGCATCCTTTATTTTATTTTCCCATCATTCATTGTCTATTCACTACTGTTCCCTTCTAGCATATCGTCACCTGCCACGGCAGCACGCTGCTCCCTCAGTTCCTGGCCATGTGCAGGGTCACCGTAGAGAGCGAGGAAACCTACCTGTTAGTTATGAGGAACATGTTCAGCCACAGACTGCACGTACACAGGAAGTATGACCTCAAGGTAAATCCTGCAGGAGGCGTGTGAGGATTCAGAGACTGGTATCAGTACGGACAACTTATTGTTAATGGGACACCGGCAGTCTGGTGTGTCGAAGTATCTGTAGTGTTTCAGTTCATTTTGCGACCAGGATGTTGGACTCATGTCTCATGTATTAAGACACTGACTCTCAGGGGCTTGTAATTGTAGCAGTTGTTTTGTAAAGTAATGTGTGAATATGGTTTCTACCTATTAGTGACTTTGTGGGCTCTTTTCTTTCCTCAGGGGTCTCGTGTGTCTCGTGTAGCAAGTTTTAAAGAGAAGGTGAGATCAAATGAAGGTAAAGGTTGTATGACAGGCTCCGGTTAAAATGTACTTTCTGCCGTCCTACAAATGTGTGGATTATTGGCAATTTACTGAAGGGATTCATTCAGATTTGTTTTCACTAACAAGCAAGCACGAGTGTTGTCTTCTAGAGTTTAACAGACAGTCTGCTGATATGGGTCACAAAGAGAAAAAATTAGTTTACTACTCACATCAACCTGTTCGTTTGATGTAATTTGACACAGACTCATTGAAAAGATGATGGATTAGATCCTGTCAGGGTACCTGAGTTACCTTTAATTATATGGTCAGATATTTTATAAAACCAGTGGTGGAAGAAGTATTCAGATCCTTTACCTAAGTAAAAGTAGAAATAGCATCTAAAAGTATTCAAGTAAAAAATCCTAATTCAAAATGTTACTTGAGTAAAAGTACCTTTTATCAGCAAAACATACTTAAAGTATTAAAAGTACTCATTATGCAGAATGGCTCCTTTCACAGTGTTTTATTATTATAGAATATTCTGTTTTTATCACTAACAAATACATGTAAGAGCAATTTAATGTTGTAGTTAATGTGGAGCCAATTCTTGATGCTTTGGATATTACTAGGTAGAATAATAACCTAGTATAGCACTGTATCATATCATATAAGCATATAATATATATTTTTATGTAAAAAGTAACTAGTAACTATAGCTGTCAAATAAATGTAGCGGAGTAAAAAGTACAATATTTACCTCTGAGATGTAGTGGAGTAGAAGTATAAAGTAGCATAAAATGGGAAGACGCATGGGAAGACGCAGAGTAAAGTGCAAGCATCTAAAATTTGTACTTAAGTACAGTACTTGAGTACATAGTACTTAGTTACAGTCCACCACTGCATAAAACAATGGGAAAGAATGTAAAAGACAAAAGTTTGGTAGAGCTACTATACATGGCTTGACTTGTTAAAGGAAAAAAACTAAAAGAGTCAGTATTTCTTACATCACTAAAATTATTTTCTGGTCTAAAATGTTTAAAGGGTTACTCCAGATGTTGTACTGCGCTCCCATAAAAATGCTGAATCCTACATTTCCCATAATGAAGCTCCCCCTCAGACATCGTCAACAGTTTTCACAGGCCGATTGGTATTTATCCTGAAGAGTAGACTGACTTTCTCTTGTAAAATTGGTGGTATGCCCCTTTAGCAACCCAACTTTTCTTACAAAAATTAGGATGGCTAAGACCTTGGTAAGTGAAAGAATTATAGCCAGATCTTAAGTAAATTGAGAAAATTCAAATTAAAACTATAACTCCTATGTTGCATGCTTAACGAGGACAACTTAACAAGCTTGAATTGCTGCAGCTGTGCCACCAGCCTGTCTGCAGGTGTGGGCGTACATATATATATATATATTTATATTCATGCTGTTTTCCCCAGTTTGACACACTGTATCTCCAACAACAAACCAGAGAAATGTACTGTTTGAAATGTGACTGAGGGCAGAGCGTGAAATCACATTTCCTATATTGTATCTAATTATAGTTTGTGACAAATGTGATTAGATTTTTAGAAATGTTTTCACAGAAAAATCACTTAGCAATAGACTTTAAATAACATCAGAACCCCTCTCTTTGGCCCGACCTCTATAACAAAATACAGAAAAATAGCTGATTGAATGGATGGAGTTTAAAAACCTTTGATCTTCCTACTGTGTTGATCCTGAAAACAATATTTGGGGTAATATTATTTGACTATAATGTCACTGGAAATAGCATGGCTGATTGTGTTTTTATGAGAAAAATGCAAATGAATATTGTGATCTCAAGGCTAAGTGTAAATTTACAGTTGATGATTTTCACTCTATATTTCCAGGTGAAGGAGCTGCCCACTTATAAAGATGTAGACTTCAGGAATAGCATGCAAAAAGTTCATGTGAGCGACGAGGCGAAGGAGAAGATTATGGACAAGCTGAACAGAGATATTGAGGTAAGAAAACAGTGTTGAGGAAGCATGCTGCTGTTGTTTTCTCTGACACAATTTGTGCATTGTCCTCTTGCTGCAGTTTCTGGTGCGTATGAGGATCATGGACTACAGCCTGCTGCTGGGCATCCATGATGTCGAGCGGGCCGAGAGGGAGGAGGAGGAGGAGATGGAGTCGTCCTATGAAGAGGAAGAGGAGAATGAAAACAGCTCGGCTCCCGCTCCGGACTCCAACTCACCAGAGGGTATTGGTGGCTACATGAACTCCTTCAAACCCATGGGTCCCGGCGAGTTCGACCCTTACGTGGACGTGTACGCTATTCAGAGCGCTGTGGGTGAGTAGTGACAACTGAGACATCTCTGGTGAATTAAAGTAGGTTATGGGAGCCCTGTGCTGTAATACTGCTCATGCTGGGATGCAGCAGGAAAGATCATACGTGCACATCACTCACAAATTGCTGTGAATCACTCCCATGTAGGTGCACCCCAGAGGGAGGTGTATTTTATGGGCCTGATTGACGTGCTGACGCAGTACGACGCCAAGAAGAAAGCTGCTCACGCTGCCAAGGCTGTCAAACACGGGGTGAGACAACAGCGTTCTTTAAAGGGACTGGTTGGCATATGCGGTCTTTATATCTCTATCCTGTAAGGAGTTGCTTTCATTTCCCATTCAGTTATCTTTAAATCGACCGTGTCTGTGTTTGTGTGTGTTTTTGCAGGCAGGAGCAGAAATCTCAACAGTTCATCCAGAGCAGTACGCTAAACGTTTCCGGGAGTTCATCAGTAAGATCTTTGCCTAGTTCGGTCCAGGCTCCCATCATCATTTAAAGAGGGCCTGTTATGCTCTTGTGCGTTTTTCCTTTTCCTTTAGTGTGATATATAGTTTTTTTGTGCATGTAGAATGTCTGCAAAGTTACAAAGCCCAAAGTCCAGGTCAAAGGGAGTTACTCTCCCCCACAGAAACACTGCTCCTGAACTGCCTGAAACGCTTTGTTTAAAGTCCCGCCTTTTATTCCGTAACATGGTGATGTCACCAAGTAACACATTTTGCCAAGCGGCTAATTTGGCACGCCCTCAAACAAAGCTAGGTAGAGTGGAGCTGGAGCGGAGTCTGAAGAGTTTGGTTTGGTTGACAAATCACAACAGAGTCAGCCGATATGAGAAAAATAAAAGGTTTTTTGAACATTAAAGCATGTAAACATGTTTTAGTAGAAACTCAAAATACAAGTAAGCACCTGAAAATGAACATAATAGTTCCTCTTTAATACAAGACTGATCTTTACCTCACTATTGGTTTACCAAACAAAGCAAGGTCAATGGGTGTATATCATTAAGTAAACATTTCTATTATATGTTATATTGTTATATTACATTATTATTGTATTAGATGTTTATTATTGTATTATAGTACATGCAGTGGTGGAAGTACTCAGATCTTGTACTTCAGTAAAAGTAGCAATACTACCATGTCGAAATACTCTGTTACAAGTAAGAGTCCTGCATTCAAAATCCTTCTTCAGTAAAAGCTCAAAAATATTAGCATATGAATGTACTTAAAGTACCAAACATAAAAGTACCCATTATGCAGAATAATGTACATTATTGGATTATACTTATTGATGCATTAATGTGTTCATCACTTTAATGTTGCAGCTGGTAAAAGTGGAGCTCATTTTAATGACTTAATATACTGCTGGGTAGTTTAATCTATAATAATACATCATTTATTCGTTATTCATTTTAGCCTACTTGATTCCTTTTAAGAGTCAACCATAAACCTTTACATGCTACAATAAAACCAACTGAAAATATCATATCTGTTGAATTGGCTAATGAGAAAGAATACCAAAGGCAATACTGCATTTATTTAGCTCCAATGATGCAGTCACATCAAATTTCACCTTGACTAGGCTACAGTGTAAATCAACATAAATTGAGTATAACTGAAAACATATGATTCATTTCTTAACTCCACCTGCTGCTGTCAGCAATATTTGATCATGGGGCTACTCATCAGAGTGAGCACGATCGGATTATTTGATTGCTTCATTTGATTTGACTGGAATTTAGTGCGGAATATCTCTGAGGTAACGTCACAATTCGTTGGCGATTCTTTTGTTCCGTGATGTCACTAGTCCCGTCACTGGCCTTCCAACCGAGTTTACATATAGGACCCGTTTTTCTCATTCCTGTACGCTCCGGTCTCCCTTTGAGGAGACCTTGGAGTAGTCTGAATCTCTGTCAGACGCCAGAGACAAGACTGTGTGCCAACCCAAGATCCTCTCACGAGCTTAGAGCACAGGGGATCCTGGACGGTTGTGTGCCACAGGCAATCCTTTGACGGGCAGAGGATCCTGGGCACCTCCGTGGCTATACTGCCAGGCATGGACGTGTGCGCGGAGCTTTGCTCCACTGGCACGTGTAGTCGCTAGGCCACAGCCATTGTTTCAGAGTCAACCTGCCAGGCACGGACGCGTGCGTGGTAGAGACTCCGGGCGGTTTCAGGGGTTCAGAGCCTTTTTTTTCAATTCTGTCCAAAAATCAAATAAGCTGACACACAGAGTATATCTGAACAGTCTACTATGTGTCACAGCTTCATAACTGTCACCAGTGGTGGAATGTAACTAAGTACATTTACTCAAGTACTAATCAATTCTGAGAGGTCAGCAGGATTATTGATTATTATTAATGTGATTTGTGTACCAAAGTGTTTTATTTATAGTATAACACCAGTAATACTATGTCTACAGAGGAGTCTCACTATGCAATCATTATGTAATCTCAAATCAACATCAAAATGTGCTGTTAATTTCTAAATGATATGCGTTGTTTTTTTTATCATTTACCCCAGAATTTATCATTCTGTACTGCAAGATGTGCTGTGCATTTATTTTGAATGAAGAACTGGAATTTGCAGACGAGAGGAAAAGTCTTCTTGGCAACTCCTTGTTGTTAATGGGTTTTCTTTTGTTTTCAGTTTTGGCAATACTCCACCCCCGAACACAGTGGGAGGTGGAGATGATGAGGAAAACACATTTTCTCAGCACATTCAGTTTGTTGCAAGTCTCTCTTGCTGCTGCTCGGGAGAATTATGCATGTTTGGCTCTTGAATATTAATTTATGACTCCCTCTTTTCCCACCAGTGACAACACTTGACAGCACAAGAATAATGTGGGCAAATCTACAGCAGGGTCTCGATTAGGAACAATACAATTTTCATCTCCTTGTCAGCAGCAATGTGTGATTCAAGCTGTTAAGAAAGACTGATGTTATCTTATATGAAATGTTGCCAAATGCAGATTTAAATAAATGGCACCAACATAACAATGTGAATGAGTACCAGCTGTTAAATCAGGACAGCTTCCATCAATGGGCACATATTTTAGAATGAAAATTGAATGATATTTAGCATGTAAATCCATTGGCACTGTTGTTTATCATTGAACGTATTGTCAATTATGATATTTTGATTATGTGCTATTAAAACCTATTTTCTGAAAGAGTAAACAAACACGCCAGACTGCCAATTTCACAACAGTTTCACCACTTTGTTTTTCTTATCAGTAAGAAATGCACATTTACCATTATCTGTAGATAAATTGGTTTACATTGAATTAAATTCAAATTTAATTAGTACAAATAATATGTTTGTGTTTTGAAAGCCTGAAACTGAAAAGGTTTACAAGCACGTCTCCAGCACTCGTCTCAGCTCAGTGTTCAGTATTTGTAGTGCTACAGCAGTACAATGCTTCAGGAAGCTACAGACCCTTGCATCATCTGAAAGGCACAAATTATTAAAGTGTAAATTCATCAAAGAGCTTTTATGTCAAATGGTGTAGCTTGGATCCAGCCTCACGTTGTATAGCCATTATTTTACCTTTGAATGATATTAACAATTTAGCAATAATTTGCCCACCTGAGTATCAATGGTAGTCCAGATCGGTGTAATTCTAACAAGTGAATGCGAGTTAAAGCAGATTGTGATTCGTGGCAGTACTTGTGTTCCTCTGAAATGTATTCTCAGTGGTAAAGCATTCATTTTTTGTCCTTATTTAGTCCCTCTCCCCTGTCCCAGTCCTCCTGGCACACATTCCTGAATCTCCTTCTGAGATTATCAGGAGGATTTCATTTTTAATAGCTGAGTCAGACGAGGGACAAGCTTGTGAGAGTAACTCTAAAATAGTCCAAAATGCCTTTTATTAGTTTATATTGTATGAAACAGATCCTTGAAATGTTGGCGCTGATATATTTACCTCTCGCCACATTGGTCCGTCAACTCTAACTTTACTGTGGCTCCTTTTACTGCAGCGACAGGACCTGTCAAAATGTGTACCAGTGGCTTCAACACAACTCTTTTAGTCTTCTGGATTAATACAGCAGAAAACAGCTATTTGATAAGTGGAGGTGTCTTGCATCAACCTGAAGGGGTTTATTATACAACAATGACCCGCTAGCTGTACATTATCACACTTATTACACGGCTACTTACTACAGAAATCAATAATTTGACACAAAAGCGGTCCGCCAGAGTCTGGCATCAGAACTGCGCCCATATCAACAGTCTGCTATAAAGAAATAACAGATTGACCAATCAGAATCGAGTGTTCAACAAAGCCGTGTAATAAAGTGGAGTAATGGCTCCCTGAGCAGAGAATGAAGTCACCCTCCTTCTGTGTATTGTCCGAGTTTCTCTGTTCTTTGTTTTGGTAGCCGGGTCGGCCACACGTGCATGTAGTGCACGTGAGTCCCTCCCATGTCCCACTGGCTAGCTAATTGCCGCCGCTCTGCAATGTGCTCACCGCTGGTTAACACCGTTAGCTCGGTCAGTAATGTTGCCGTCAGAGGTCAGAGCCGTGTGCAGGCAATCCCGGCCCAGACTCTAAGTGTCGTATAAAGCACCTTTAACAAAACTGAATAATGTGTGTATCGGCCCCGTGATTCGGATCCACTCCAGAATCTAATGGGTTCTTCCTTGGCCCGCGCTACACCCTTTCACCAAGTTTCATGAAAATCAGGCCAATAGTTTTTCCGTAAACCTGCTGACAAACAGACCGAACCGAAAATATGACCTCCTTGGTAGAGGTGACGAGGTCCATCTCTTATTAGGGACAACCTTGTTGCTGCTGATTTTTCTCTATTTTCTGTGTATATTTTCTTTCCTTTTGGTACTTTTAGAGCTATACTACCAAATGCCACAAACAACATGTCTGTTTGGAAACACAGATAGCATTTTAGGTAAAAAGAAATAGGTTTATTGTGTTTTGGGGCAAACTGTTCCTTTAAGATGTATACCAACTTTATATTTGTTGATATTTCAATACAGTTCCTGAACATCAACATCTATAAATCTCATCAACCTTTAAACATCCTCATATTATGTCACTTTTGTCTCTATATGTGTTTGCCCATGAAAATCGCTTTTTTTTTTACTGTGAATCCATGAAACTGAAACCATCTCAGCCGTATAAAAATTAGTCCATGACATCGACCTAGAAAGAAGTAGGTCAAAGCCAGTAGGCGCCTTTAACGAGAACTGGTTTGATCCAGAAGATCTCACATTCAAATGAAATGAAATTTCGAGTGTCAAGCGATGGCCGCTGGCTGCTCTGGCTCCACCTGTCCAGAAAACAGCTCTCAACATGAACCCTCTGCCCACCAGCATATTATGTGATGCAACTATACTGCATGATGTCCCTGCCTGCCGAAGCCTCCCTCACCCTCATTAACCGCTGCTGTTAATAATAAACAAATAATAAAATAAATCAAATAAGGTCTGAGCCCAGACTGAGAAAAACACACACAACTCTGTACAAACCACCACAGCTTGGGCAGTAGCCTTAGTGTATTGATAATGAATGCTCTATGAGTCATTGCATGAGTAAAAAAATACAAATGAGAGAGAGATGCTTACATCACAGACATGTACACTCAGCGGAGTCTTCAGATTAACACAAAAATACATACAGTACTGCAGGAGGGTTGTTTTTTTATGCCTTTTTTTAACATATTAAATTGGGCAACATTCCTCTATTACATTTTCATCCACTTACAAATATAATCATTCAAAGGCCCAGTTCTATAGATCAGACCCATTGCAGACCTATTAAACCATACTTTCTATTAGTCACAGCAGGAATAATATTAGTTAATTAGTAAATAAAAAACGCCCCGACAGTCCACCAAAACTGTATCAGAAAACATCTTGAAATAATGAAATCAAACCATCTGTCTTTGTATACATTCAATCAAAATCAAGGCATTTACACATCGTCTAGTATTACACTCGCCTTGATGATGAGCTGCTGCTGCTGGAGTCGTAATGCACACGTCATGTACCGTGTTCATGTCACACACAGTGATACAAACAACAAAACAGAAATCTCAGTCTTGGATGTCAAATCAGGTGGTTGTTAAAGTAAAACCAAACCAAGACGCTGTACAGGAAATTTCTGAACAGCTACGCGTAACCCTTTGAGTTTTATACACAGAACCGACTGTACAAATCATACAATAACAAAGCACTTTTAAATTTTTAGAATTATAATATTTTTTATCAATGCATTTCTATACAGTTATTTTGATTATCTTTAAAGCGGCCTCTCTTTTTTTTAGCCACTGTAAAGTTTTTTTTTTTTTTACACAACACTGTTTATGCACTTGAACGACCGGCTGTGTTGAACGCAACACAGTATAATATGCACTCTGGATTTAAAAGTGACATTCGTTGTCAATAAAGTTTGGATGCGTTTAGCGTTAACGTCTGTCTATGAAATCGTAAACTTATTGCAGTTCTTCACTTCTGGGCCCCCAGATGCTCAGATAAGCTGTTTGAGGCCGAAGGCAAATTCCCATTCTTAACTGAGTGGAGAATTAAGTTGAATATTGACTGCACGGTGAAATATGAATCATACCAGCTGGTACACAGTGCAATACATTCCTATTGAATCCCAACGCAGAGGCATCAGGATGTTACGTCGTGTTCTTTTATCTTAACGTAGAAATCTCTTTTTGTTTTGGTTAAATCATTCTAGCAGACTGAATGTTATTACCAGTGTGTGTTTTCATCCCTGACACACACACCCTTTAAAACCTCAGGGAGTGCAACATCTGGCAACATCAGTCCTGTGTGAAGGTACAGGACAGTATGAGGGCAAAGCGACACACACACACACACACACACACACTTTTACCACATCACATTTCGATTATGACACCGCTCTCCTAGAGGTGCTGTAGCTCAAGCTGGTGCCGCCGCTCTTGTGCGAGATCTTGAGTGTCGTGGCAACCGTCAGGCTCGGCGTCATGGCAACAGGGAAGCTGGGCGTGGCGGCCGCTGCAAAGCCGACTGTCGTGGCGACAGAGAAGGAGGACGGCGGTTCATTAGGGCAGCCGTGCTGGAGCAAGATGTCGACACACTCCTGGCTGCCGGCGTTGCGAGCCAGAACCAGAGCCGTCTGCCCCTGAGCGTCCCGGTGCCGAACGTCACAGCCATACTGAAGATAAATAAGTGGATTAGATTATGTAATATTAAACGTTTTAAGGACGTTTTTATCACGTGGAATAAATTGCAACTTCAACCTGACAGGCCTGTCTTAAATTATCCAACAAGCTCAGTGAGCTTTAGTGCCTTTCACACTTATAGATCACCTTGAGTGGTCTGCTGAGTCATCGGTTTTAAAGCTTTTTGTTTTTTGCTGAGGGGAATTACTTAGAGGTTCTTGAAGGGTAACATTTATTATCTTGCCAGTGTTGCATAACTCTACATGATATTTCCCACTAAGAAGAAATCATTTCACACCTTGTCAATACTGTACTCCTAAGCATGGTGAGATAAATATGACCATCCACCCTTTTACTGATTCCTATAACAGAGAAGGAGGGAAACGCACCCAAACAAGAAGCTGCGTCATCACCACATCGGCCTGCTGACACGCAGCGTGCAGGGCAGAGCCGGGCAGCCGCATCGCTAGGAGCGATCTGCAGGAGAGCGCCAGGCTGAGAGGGGCATTAATGTCCTCCTTAGTGCAGTGGGCCAACAGGAGCAGCAGCTTGGGGAGGTTGTGCTCCATCACTGCCAGGAGAAGACGGCCAGACAGTGTGATGTCTGGGCCCTCGCCAGGAGTGGGAGGGGGCAACGGCGCCACAAACAGTTTCTGCTCATATTTGGCCCTGATCCACGGCTCCCGCTCCTCTCTGAACAAGCAAAAGAAAGCAAAGAGAAATGATGAATATGCAGCGAGATACATTTCCAGCTTCTTGTCTTTCTCGACAATTTAACGATTTATTTCTACTGAAACTTAACATAAAACATACATAATATGGAGGACGGAACCTGCCAAAATAAATAAATAAATAAATGACTCGATAAATAAAGAAATATGCCATTAAATGAACCAAAAATAATATTAAATATAAATGTAGGCATTAATTAATTGATGAAATGTGAAATAGATTGATATTTCTGTTTAATTTGCTTTATTTATTTATCTTTGTATTACTTACCCTATCTATCTACTGTTCAATTTAATTTCCCTTTTTATTTATTTATTTTATTGACTTTTAAATCTATGTATTTATTTTTGTATTTATTCATTTTATTTATTTATTTATTTCTGCATCGACTATAAGCTGCTTATAAGCATATAGTCTATCTATGCACTCTGCATCACACACGTTGAATGACAGCCAGCTCATCTGCATAATAAGGCATAAAAGCATAAAAGAAATGTAATAGGAAATGTATAAATAAACGTATGAAGAAAAGAATATAGAAATAAATACCTTTGGTGAAATAAATAGGACGGAATTTAATAATAAATACATACATTTTAAAAAATCGAAAATAAATAAAAAACAAATGCAAAAATAAATAAATACACTTAAAAAATAATTTCAAAATAAATAAATAAATAAATAAAAGGGGAAAGAAGAGCAGATAGATAGTTGAAGTAATACAAATATAAATAAATAAAGGAGCAAATTAAAACAGAAATATTAATTTATGTCACATTTTATCAATTAATTAATGCCTACATTTATTTTCAATACTATTTTTAGTTCATTTGATGGCATATTTATTTATTTGTCAAGTCATTTATTTATTATTTTTTTTATTTTGGCAGGTTCCGTCCTCCATAGCATGACACATCAAGTATGCAGCTCATGCCTGCAAACTGTAAAACATTGAACTACGTAAAGCAGTGTTGTATGTATGTCACATCTCATAACATTATGGTCTTTACCGTGTAGCGTCCGGTGCTGGTTTACGGCTGCCCAGTGTGCGCGCCTCCCATACACAGTTGACCATGTGGTTGCCGATGGCGCTGAGAACCAGCGTGAGCTCTCTTGGCAGGTCATCAAGATCCAGTGAGCGAACACGCGACAGGTGAGTCCCCAAGTTCCTGTGGATCCCCGAACACTCGATGCATATGAGAGCACCCAGGTTCAGACTGGCCCAGGTTGGATCTTGGAGAAGAAGGGTACAAAAAACAAATCAGGCTCAACTGAACTATGTGCATAATATGGTTGACTGATTTCTACCATTTGAGTTTGCTGTGTGGCATTTAGATGTGCCAGTTTGGCCAAGTCACGCCATGAAAGTGACTGAAGTTGTGTGAAATCCTGTTTGGACCGGTTTTAAAGCAGGGCTGTTTAATCTGAGGCCAATGTGCCAAACATCGTTTTCCCCTGAAACGTTAAAGCCCTTTAAGGTGCTCCAACATTTACAGAACCTTTAACATTTGATCTATTTTTTTTGTTTTAGTCATATCTAAGACATTGTTTTAATTATAGGGCATATTAATGACATTTGCTTACATTTCTTAAAGCTAAGGTTCATCATTAGTATATAGAATAGTTTGTACGTCCCTTCCTAAGTGGTTCATTTATCTTGCAATTAACATTGATGCAATTTTTTAGTAGATATTTTTTCTTACGGAAGTAAAAAAGGTCTTTCAAGGCCTGGATGACAGCACTGTTCAGATTCAGTGAACATAAACATAACCATACCTTAACCTTAAACCAATCTTTCTTCACCCCAAAATATAATAATTTACGTTATAAGGACTTGCAGTTTATCCCAAAAAGGAAGGCACAGTCACGATGTGACTGTATAAACAGATTTATGTCCCCACAACATGAGTAATACACGCCCACACACACAAACAAACAAAGACTGTGTCTGAGCGATGGTACATGAACGGTTAATCTGTGATTCTCTCACAGTTCCAGTGTTTATTGCATGTAAACTAGATAGTAATACCATTTTGTCCTTTGTCTTTCAGTGATATGTGATTTTACAACATCTGAACTAATAACAAGCAACTGTATTTTAAAATAGAGAGTATTAAATGCCGATATATATACATGTAGACCAAAGGTAGTCTTCTTTGGACAGTCTAGGATGTGGAAAGCTCCTTTTAGATGTTTCTGAATCACCTGTAATGTACCAAAACCAGACATAGATACCACGAGAAAAGCTATTAATGGGTGTAGGGCTGCAACTAACCATTATTTTCATTGTCGATTAATCTGTTGATTATTTTCTCGATTAATCGATTAGTTGTTTGGTCTATAAAATATCAGAAAATGGTGAAAAATGTCGATCAGTGTTTCCCAAAGCCCAAGATGACCTCAAATTTTGTCCACAACTCAAAGATATTCAGTTTACTGTCATAGAGGAGTAAAGACACTAGAAAATATTCACATTTAAGAAGCTGGAATCAGAGAATTTTGACTTTTTTTTCCTTAAAAAATTACTCAATTAACCAATTAATAGATTATCAAAATATCAATTTAATAGTTGACAACTATTCGATTAATCGTTGCAGCTCTAAATGTGTGTCACTAACTTGGAGCATCACAGTCAACACAGAAGTTGTTGCCCTTTGCGTTGCGGATCGCCTGCAGAACCACCGCTTCACTCTGGCTGTTCTTGCGAGCCTGTGGGAAACACACAGTAGATGGTTAAAATTAGAGAAACAGCAGCAAACTAACTCTGAACGTCTCATCACTCTATGATGTGAGCTCTGATAACTGCTCTCATTACTAATAACCATGATTATCAGAGAGAACGCAGTGGTAGATGGCTATAATCATTATTATGACCATTTAAAGCTGTACAATTATTGGTTTCAGCCTCCTAGGACATACAATTCTCATATCACTTAGACAGAAATGCATCATGGGATTAAAGTAATTATTCAGAATCATGGTGGCAATTATCGTTTTTGGAGATGATTGAACTAATTCCACACAGGGACGTACAACCCCACTCAAGAACAGGAACCAGCACAGCCCATTAGTGGACAAGACTGTTAGTTTTAGCCACATCCACTTGTGGAGACTGGGTGGGTTTTGGTAATGGCCAATCACATTAGCTGCCCTCATCCCTTTTAAAAGTAGCAGCAGTAACAGTTTCCTAGGCCAGCTTCTCCTGAGAGAAAACTGTTCTCATCCAGGAGTCCCAGGGTGCAAATACACAGCACACAGAATGATTATACAGCCCTCCAAATCTACTTCCAAGGGCACACTTTTAATGTCACTTTTACATTTGAATTTACATTTCATGTAGTACAATAAATGTGTTGAGCAGCTGAGCACTTACATTCTGTGTGTGTGTCTCTGTCAACAAAAGCCTAAAGAAATGTTCTGTAGACTGAGCTGATCTGAGCAGATGGAAATACATACACTATTTCATGCCAATAGTATTGCGCTACAGCACCTGATCTGCATAAATACAACCTCGAGTGTACGACTCTGCCCTCTTTGATGCAAGCAGGAACACTTGAGGCCACATAATACTAATAAAAGGTGCACCTTGTGCTGTACCACAATGGCATTGCAGCTGCATTTGCGCCTCTCCATGAAACATGAAACTATTCATAATATATCAGCCCGGTCGCACAGCAGTTTGTGAAATAGTCACGAAATTTAACGTATTGATTCGTCTACGTAGATACGAATTTCACATTTTTTTTCGTGATGATCAGCACAAAATACATTTTTATGTAATCCACGTAATTGTGAACCGGGAAGTATAAAGAGCGGCAAACGCCGTGTAGTGAGGAGGTCGGAAAAAACACAGGACTTTCGCCCAGGAGACCGGCGTTCATATCCTGTGTGAAACCAGAAGTCAACGTTGATTTATTTTAAGCCAAATCATAATCTTTTCCTAAAGCTAACTAAGTCGTTTTGTTGTCTAAGCCTAACAAAGTCGATCATTTCCTAAACCTAATTAAGTAGTTTTATTTTGCAAAGACTGGAGCGGAAATTGACATGTGCGTCACATGTTGCTGGACATTCGTAGGAAAACATTGTTGAACGTCGTGCTGAGCGCCACGAAAAAAAGGGAAATTTGTGTCTATGTGCACAAATCAAGTAGATTAAATTTCGTGACTATTTCACGAACTGCCATGAGCCTGTGTTGCATATATATATATATATATATATATATATATATATATGTATATATATATATACTGTATATACAGTATACATATATATATATATATATATATACATGTATACTGTATATACAGTATATATGTATGTCATTTGTCAATTAAATTATCGCTGCCTTTTGTTCATTCTTGCCTTGTTTTTGCTGCTTTCACACAGCTGCAGGCTGGCCAGGATCTGGCTCTCGATGGCTTGAACCCAGGAGTCCCTCTCCTCCACACTCTGGGCTTCAAAGTGCCACGTCTGGCCGGTGCTCGACACGATGAGGAAGTCAAAGTTATCCTCGTCTGACGCACAAAAAACATGAAAACAATTTTTCATCAGTGATTATTTTGCCCATTTGGAAAGCTGAAGCAGTCACGCAAATACAGATGTTTCATCATTAGTTTGTTAACATTATGTACTAAAAAGAGTTTTAGTTTGCATCCATGTCTGACCACTATTAGGCATAAGCAAGTCTTCTTATGTTAGTGAATAGTTGAGTTATAACCACATGCTAAAATGTACATACATGTAGATAAAGTATTTTAGATGTATTTATGTCATTTTTCAACAACAAACGCTTGACAGGATATATATAGTCCCTCCCTAATGTGAGAGGAAAGCAGAAGAACAGCAACACAAGTGGACAGACTGACGTGTGCAGAGGGTCAGTCAGAGTCTGAAAGATGCAACGTGACAGATCAACATTACCTGTCTTGCTTACGTTTCTTAAGCTACCAAAGCTTTTAAGTTTCCACATTTTGCGCTTGGCTGCATGAGAAGATAGAAACACAGAAAAGCCAACGAGAGAAAGAGAGGAAATAATAAATATTATATGTTGAAACTAGATATCAATTATTACTACTATTACTTTTTAAATAATTAACATCATATCGAAATGATCAGAGTATGATTGTTGCTAAATTGTTGGGGACTTGCTAAATGCTGAATATAAAAAAAGAAAATATGGAGGTTATGGGGTTTACCATCTGCTTGGCCAATGGTTGCGTCTCCTTTCTGGTTCATGCTCTTCTTCCTGCGATGCTTCTTCCTGTCCGTCAGCGGGGAGGACGAGCCTACATCTTTGGTGGAGGAGGAGCTGGACACACCCTCGACTGCAGAGTCTGGCAACCAGATCACACAAAAACATACCAAATTACAGTCATCTGGTATAAAACACACGTTCTTTAAGCTAAATATCTGCACAGATGACGGTCCGTTACTGACCGACACTTTGAGCGTGGTTAGATAGCGTCGAGGGACACCGCTGCACGCCTCTGTTGCTCCTCAGGAACAGTGCACCACCCAGCCCCTCCATTTCCTCCACTTGCAGGAGGCTGCTGGCACTTACGGGGACTAAAGAGATGATTGCAAGCATGCAATTAATAATAAAGTGATTTACACAAACATCAAATGTAAAACAGAGCGACTGAAATAAAAAGGAAATGCATTACTGATTCTGTCTGAACTCCACAGGAAATAAAAGATACAGAGAACGACTGAAGAAGTCCTGAAGTCTTTCAGACGCTCTTGCAAAACTTGTATAAGCCCTTATGATGCTCTTTTGTCCTTTTGCAAAGATTTTGCATTCCCTTGCAATTTTTCTTTTTCCCTCTCTGGTGCAGAAGCTTGACCCCTCTTCACAAAGAAAGTCTTAAAATCCAAAGAACAGTGGATTTATTGTATTTCTGACTCAAATCCCACATTTTATGATTTTTTTTTTTCTACACCTGCTCATTACTATTCAGGGTCATGCGGTTCTACATTTCACCTTACTCACATGCACCCCAGCTCCGTAAAGGACAGGGCCAGGGTGGAGAGCCAAGCAAGGTCATTGCCATTTGTATAAGCAAATTCAGCATAGTTAGGAAACAGCACTTAGATTGTATTTTTTGTTTTTCTTTTATGCTTATACACAGATTTAGGCAAAGGAATTAGATAAGATATTCCTTTATTAGTCCCACAAGGGGAAATTTGCAATTAGTGGCGTCATGATAAAAAATATCCAGCGCCTCTTAAATCATTTCTGTTTCTTTCCGTTCTTGCTTTGCCTCCCTTCCCTAACAGCTACACTCATATTTTGATTGCAATTCATTTGCCAAAAACGAGACAAAATGCACAATATACAAAGTTAAAGATTAATTTGACTGATAGCATTATTAGTTTTATTTTCTATAAGATAATATTGTTATCGTGAATTCTTTTGGCCACAAGAATTGTGCAGTGAAAATCTGGGTAACACTTAATTTTCCTGGAAATGTATTAAATAAATTACCAGCTATTGGGAAATAGTGGAATATAAATATTAAATAATGTTTATAATAAAATAATTTTCGATACATTTTGAGGTAAATATTGGGGTAATATGGCAGAAATTCCAACGAAATATCAAATAGGTAACTTGCTAATTATCACCTAATTACCATGAAATTTGCGGACCTGTAAAATGAAGTGTTACCAAAATCTGATATCGTGATAGCCCTATATATATGTTTATTCTTTGACCTGGGCTGACACCCTCAGGTCCCGGCACGTCTTTGACGCGCCCGTTGAGCCCGACTGGAAGGCCGCAGGCGGGAACAGCACGAGGCGGTCGCTTTCCTGGCACTTTCACCGTCACTCGCAGCAGGTCCATTTCCTTCCCGGGGGCATTCAGCATGTAGTCCTGCCAAGCCAAACAGTAGCCATTACACATCAACCTCTAGCCGTCAGCAGCATAAATGCTTTAGAGCTGTGTCAACACGCTGACTCACATTGACGCTGGAGTGATAGGACAGTATGCCGTCGTTGGACAGCGTCACATACTTCTTCTTCCACTCCTTGTTGAGCGAGTTGCCGCTGCGCTTCAGCAAAATACCCTGATGGAGGTGACAAAACTCAAAGAGTGAGAAGTTATTGCAAATGTCTCGTGTGTTCATCTCGCACATTTCGGCAGCATGATGACTGCTGGCTGCCAAAAACATCCACTATCCTATTGATCAGCCTAATATGGGAGATCACAAGACTTCATCACTCCTCATGATGAAACTGCTCTCACACATTTGATCTGAAGTGACTGTGCTGGTGTGATGTTTTCTGCAGAACGTCGTTAGATACATCATGTTTGTTTCTGCATCGAATCTGTGTCCTACCTGTTTGATGGGAATGGAGCGTCCACTGCCCAGATCTCCTTTACAGTCTGCACTCCTTCTGTTTGAGTCACTGCCTCTCCGACCCTGTACAAAGTACAAGAGGAGCAAGAACTGCATCAGAGGCACGAATGGGGTAAAGAATATAATTTAGACCTCGTGAATTATGAAAGTTTTCCTCATGGATTGCCGTGCGTTTCATCACAAAGCCCTAAAAAGTATTGGGAAATGTGAGTTTCTGCTGACTGCAAAAGCTGTCTTTTAAATGTAAGCTCAGCCTTACATTAAAGCTGCAATAATCAATATTTTTATATCAACAATGGTTCAAATAATAAATTACTTGAAATGTGAAAGGGGTCACTTGTGGTGATGATAGTAATCATCTAAATACAATGTCAGATAATCCCATTAAGTTTTAGCAATAGACTCGTCAAAAACTGAGTTACTAATAAAAGAAAAAAAACAAATACAGGCTACGGCCACAGACTGTACATTATATTATATTCACCATTCAGTCCCACATTGATCAAAACTTGGTGTCGATGTTCTTTATAAGGTTCCTGATGACCTCATCAGTTTCACAGTCAAATCCCAAACCAAGTTTTGGCCATTTCTAAGTTCTAAAATACTTTTCTGATTCGTAATTTGACAAATTTGTTTGTGAAAAAGGTTAATATTTCAAACTATAAAAAACATTAAAGAGAATGAAACTATCTGCAGGGTGACAAGTACCTTTTACTTTACTCACCTCTTCTTCTAAGCTAAAAATAATAATTGTTGTTGTTTTGACAAATAAAAGCCACTCAATCACAGTACAGCCAAATGAATATAAGAACAACAAAAAAAAATATGTTGCATATGTTGCAAGGTTCTGGACCAATATCCCAAATTGGATAAGGTCACTCAATATTTATTTTACATTTAAACCTTTAAACATTATGTTGAGGGTTCTGGAGGAAAATTGTCCCCAGATAATAAATAATTTTTTGGGGGAAAATATTTATATTCAAGGCTCAATCAAGAACTACTCTGAATCTAAGTTTCCTAAAAAATACATCACGAAGCCAGTTTCTTTTGGAAAAAAGAATTGGTACAAACCACCAAAACACAACATGAAATGGAAAAAACATTTGCTCCAGTGAAAAGTGGAAATATTAAATGTGCTCTACCTGTCATATGTATATTTCAGTTTCTAAATGTATCAGTACTGTCGACCTAATTATTTGAATTACTGAAGAGAGCCTATTAAATTTATTTTTGTCTTTGGATGTTTATTTATTTATTTATCAAAAAAAAGAAAAAAGCAGAAAAGTGACAGAGTATAGAAATAAAAGGGTGCATAAGCACGACTGTTTGGGCCCCTATAAAACGATCACTTGACCGGTACGTACCGCAAATCTGGAGGTGCGTCTCCGGGTGGCGCTGCGAACTGACCCAGGCGTGGCGCTATCCTGCTTCTCCCCTCTCACCGTCTTGCCGATCTCTTTATGACTGATCACAGGGGTGGAGGGAAGTGATGACGAGTAATCACTGCTCTGACCACCGTTACTGGCCTAAAGAGAGGAAAGAGCCGGAGCAGGAGGGGGCGATGAAGTGATAATTGAGCAGAAAAGAGTTGTTACAACAGCGTGCTGACAGCCTTTAAAAATAGCCTGACAGCAAGACTAAAATATGCAACACACTCAGTGAGAGAAGGCACACGTAAATGGTACAACTTTGTGCCATTTTTCCAGACAGTGTGGAACAGATGGTCTGTAAAAGTGTTACCTGTCCTGGAAAGACACCCGACACTGGGGTGGAGCCTCCAGAGTGACTGGGAGAGTTGGGAAGAGATTTACAGGAAGCCAGTAGAGCAGCTTGCTTCTTGGCTGCCATGATCTTCTGAGCAGCTGTGGAACAAAAAATCCAAACATTAGCCCTAAAAAAAGACAAATAACCTTCATATATCTGCTTCTTCTGCAGCAGAATCCTCAACGCTCTGCTGGTCTGCACACACACCATCAGTGAAGACTCTGTTCACATTGAGGCCGTACGTTGCACAGGTTTCATAGTAGGTGCAGCGCCGCACATCTGAGCAGAGCTGTCTGGCCCTGGCGTCATCTATTACTCGGGGGTTGGTGCTGCTGATCTTATCTAGAAAAAAGCACAAATATAAGTTTGCCTCTGCAAACATTTGAATCAAAGCACATGATGTGTGTGAGTGTCTTACCCTGAGTCCCGACTACTATGAAGGGTATCTCAGAAACGGGCCGGTGGAGAGCGAGCTGGTGGTAGATTCTGTAAACTTCCTGGAAGCTGGCCTCGTTTTCCAAACTGAAGACCAAGATAACTGCATCCACCCAACATGCAAACTGAACAGAGAGAAGGAGAAGAAGAGGCAGAGTCAAAATACACAGGCCAGGCTGATAGTAAGGACTAGATCACATCAATTAGTTGTCCATGTTAAAGTTCTTATTGATAACATTTTTATGTAGATGAATATTTTTCAAAAAATAATACATCTACAGAGCCTTTAGCAGGGCTGTAGTACTCGAGTCCGGACGCAAGTCCACTTTTTTGAAGTCTTGCATTGTCTTGGACTCGTGTCTTGTTGGACTCGGACTTGCCTTGGACTCGGGCTCGGCTATTGAAACTGGTCAAGTTGCGCCCGGCTGCTGATTTGAGATCGGTTTAAGGTTTATGAATGTAACGTTAGACTGTAATGGTCCTCAAACTTAAATTCTATGCATTGATTAGTTTGATGTTAGAAGATAGATCAATATTGTTTATAGATAGATTATTTCTGTCCATCCTCATTAAATCATTAATCACAATATTAGCATTGGAAAGACACAATTGCCTATTATGGTCTTGAACAGGACTCGATTTGCTCTGGACTTGGTCTTGAGTCGGACTCAACTGCGTTTGGACTTGGTCTTGACTCGGACTCAACTGGACCTGGTGCTAGACTTGACTACAGCCCTGGCGTTTAGAAAGGTGCTGAAACAAAGTATAGCTTTTCCTAAAAAAAATTACTATGATAGTGAATTTTTGGCTGGTCCAAAATGAATGTTTTGTCTATCTCTGTGGATGATATGACGTTTGGTTCCCACTTTTAACATGCTTGTGAGCCAATGTAAAACAACGTTAGTATCACGTGGTATCTCTGGGTCGTAGATTAGTTGAGATGGACGGTAAGTGCCTGGCAACGACTTGTTGTGAAGTGAATGCAACAGAACGGGGGATGGAGACTGCGACATCTAGTGGATGAATGTTGTCAATGTTATCAATAGCACCTTTAACCAAGGTCAAACCCACCTGAGCAGCCGGGGGTTCGGTCTCCTCTCTGATTATCAACAGGTGGCTCTGTCCATCAACCAGGACGTCCTTAATGTACTGGCGCCCTGCAAATACACAGCAGGAATAAACAAGAGTTGTTATAGATCTTTTTTATAGTCTGTAGTTTGACTTGTTATAGCAGGAAATTCACACGTATAACTAATGACATTTATAACACACCCTGGATCACCTAAACTGAATGTAGCCAGTATTAATGTTATTAAGCTCTATTGTCATGGACAAACACACATCAAGGTTGCAGATGAGGACATGTGAAACCAACCCTCAGCGTTCTCCAACTGCAGGTAACTTCCTGTCAAGTGTCTGTGGACCAGAGCCGACTTCCCGCTGCACAGACCTCCCAAAACACCCTGGAGAGCACAAACGCACAGATATATATAGAAAGAAAATATTAATTTAGCATTAAATCCCACTCGGCGGTGTGTAAAAGCTGTGCTCTGATGCTTACCAGGTGAAGCTCCTGTACAGTTTGGTTCATGGTCCACTCTTGACTGCTGGTGCATGCAGCTGAAGAAAGAAAATTACAGCAAAAAAGGGGGAGAGGGGATTCCTTGGTAAAAAAAAATGTATTGGTAACTTGCTATATAACGAGATACAGGATACTTTTAACAGAGCTAACATCTGGGCTAACAGCCCTGCTTCCAGTCTTTGTGCTGAGCTAAACTAAAAAACTCTCCATTTCTGTATACTGGAAACACACACATGATCATCGACTTTCTCATCTCACTGTGAGCAAGACAGCTGTTAACCATTTCAAAAAATGTCAAACTGCTTTAAGTGCTAAGTTAAGTGCTTTAAGTGTGCCATACAGGGAGTCTGTAATGGTACAAATATAGACTATATATAAGAAGAGAGAAAGGATTAAAGATGTAAGACAAAAACGCAGACAACTCTCAGACCGGACAACGCCGTGGTAGCAAGTAGCAACCTGTCAATCTCAAGGTAGCCACGGTCTAAAGCATACCCTGCTTTATGGTCTATTTGACTCTAAATGGGACCATAATTTACTAAATGAACATCATGTTGTATTGAAGAAGATTTGAAACTAGCGATTGAGACCATAAACTCATGTTTACAATGTTTACTGAGGTAATTAATCAAGTGAGAAGTAGGGTCATTTTCTCATAGACTTCTTTCTATACAACCCGACTTCTTTTTCCAACCGGAGGAGTCGCCCCCTGCTGGCTATGAGAAAGAATGCAAGTTTAAGGCACTTCAGCATTGGCTTAATTTTTCAGAACCGGAGGTTGCCCACTGGGTACAAACAAATAGCAAACAAAACACATTAACAACTCCGAAACCGTCTTATTTACATGTTGTGTGGTGTTAGCATTCAAACTAGTCACCACATCCACGAGTCACCTGGGTTTTGTTGAGAAAAATGTGTAAAGTAGGCAACTTCACAATGAGAAGCATACCTCTGGTCCCTGGTTTAGAAAAGCCAACTAGGCTAACCATGCCCCCTGCTTCCAGTCTTTGTGCTAAGCTAAGCAAGACCTAAATCTATTTCTGTAAAGGAACAAAGAAGAAGTTTGTACTGGACTCCTTGTCTAACTCTGGCTAAATTAGAAAAAGAAGCATATTTCCCAAAATGTTGAAGTGTTCCTTTAAAAGACTGACTGCTGGCCACACAATGAGGAGAGTCAGGTTGTCCAAGCCTCCCGCTGGGTGCGGAGAGGCTGCAGCTCCCACACAGTCACAGTGTGAGCACCCAGAAAATTCAATCAAGTGTACAAATGTGCAAGTCTAAATGAGCTAGTGAGCATGCCAGATATTCTAAGTTTACCCAAACATGGTTAAACACGCCAATTTTTTGCCTTTTATTATGGTTACCCTGCAAAAAAAAACCTCCTAACAAGTCATTTATTCTTTTATTTAGCCTTGAAAATGTATAATATAAAAAAAAAAAGAATTCAGCCAGCTGCGGTGAGATAATTCATCTTGTTCCCAGTGCAGTTTCCCACATTTCATGAATTTTATAGAAGTTAGTGTCGACTGAAACAAGACGGAGTATGCCACTTGGTGCTCTGTGGTGTCAAGGAGGTGACTACTGATTCAGTTTGAAAGGAGCAGATTTGCATCAGAGAAAAGTCAAATAAGCTCAAATAAAAAGTGACGTGTTAATACAGGAGTTTGTGCTTGAGAGTTTTTTATTATTATTGGCCATTATTGAGTCAGCCGGAGTCTTAATACCAATCTGCCTCATCCGGCATTGTTACGTTATATTGATCAGAATTTCTAAAGTATTCCATAAAAAGAGGAAACTGCACTGAGGAAAGTGAAATGATTGCATTTGTGATTTAAAAATAAGTCTTGAGGGCTGAATGCGGGGCCAAAAGACTTGTAAAAATGGATGTTTTTATACTGAATGATCAATAGTGTGATTTTGGTTACTTTTATGTGCAACATCATTTTGTATCTGATAAAAATAAAATGGCTCTCTAAGAGACGATGGAAGATAACTGCTGTCAAGTGACTCATCTAGTTACAGAGCAGCATTTTTAGGTTGCAGCAGACGTCAGCATCTCCAGAGATAAACAGTCTCATTCTTCTGTCAGCTCTTGACAGTCTTTGAATTGCATCAGAAGTTGACTAAAGCTAACCACTTACAAGATATAAAACAACCCTATGAATGTGTCTAATGTAAATTAACTCCCTGTGAAAAGCCAATGCAACCTCATTTCATCAAACCTTTACATTATTAAGATCTATTAGCTCAAATAGAGCCGTGTTTGTGTTCTGGCTTTGGTTTCGCTGATAAGGACTGTGGAGTGTTGATATCAAAAACCTACATTATGTTCCAAGTCTCATGATGATAAATCATTTGTGAGATTATGGCCAAATATATCTACGTCATCTCTTAACTGTGATCATAAGGACCCACCAGCTGTGCACGTTTATTGTGTAGCAGCGGGTTTTTTAGGAGGTATAGATAGCGAGGTTTGTTGCATTTGTTCAGTTTTTTACTGAAGACATAGTGTGGGAGTTACTGCACTACAGCAACTGTTCAAATTTATTCTTGTTCTCAGTTTTACTACTCGAATTTAACTCTGAGGTCATGGATATATTTCTGTTCCATACTCTACAAGAAATACGAATCACAAGTCTCTCAAATTCAGCCATAAATAGAGATCCAGTCAGTACATTATGATGGAATACCTCCAACAGAGATAATATGTTGAAACAAGGTGGAATAAGATAGACGAACAATTCCTAAAATAAGCTGATTTCTTTTCACTATTGACTAGGGTTGTAAGACAATATTGATACACTTGATTATCGCGATATTATGTTTTGTGATACTGTATCGATTCTTAAAAACACTGTATTGATTTTTGAATTAATAGTTTACCTGCAAAGATTGGTGGCAGATAGTTGCTCAGATTGCACAAAAAGTAGTGCTGTGATGTTGAATGTTACAGGGACTGTGATAAATGCAAATGCAGATCCCACTATTCTGATTTCATAAATAACAGAGCAAATGAGTAGTCTTCTATTTTTTTCATCCATTTTTCTCTCCCACCCCCAACAGTAGGAAAAATAAAGGAAATAACCAATATCACACACAAGACTTAGAGCAACGACGACACCAAGATTAGTGAAACACTATGCACATGAAATAATAGAACACATACATTATACACATATACACACACAAAAAATAAGAAAAAAGTAAATAAAGAATTAAAAATTAAAAAAAACACCAATCCAAGATTCAATATGGTTTAAGGGAACCCTTAAGGGAAAATCTAAGTTTCTCCAAACCAATGGACAGTAACGTATCTTTCACCCACCTATTGTGAGTCGGAGGTAGAACATGTTTCCATTTAAAAAGAATAGGTCGCCTTGCCAACAAGGTGGTAAAGGCGAAGTAAAGTTTATTTTAGTCAGATTTTATGCATATGGCAGTATGTTATTTATTTATTTTTATTTATCTTTTTCCTAAAATTAGATTTTTAAAAAAATCATAGGTAACACTTCATTTTACAGGTTTGCAAACTTCATGGTAGTTGGGTGATAATTAGAAAGTAACCTCTTTAAAATTTCTTTGGAATAACTGCCAAATTACCCCAATATTTAACTCAAAATGTATCGAAAATTACTTTATTATAAACATTATTTAATAATTATATTCCGTGATTTCCCAATAGCTGGTAATTTATTTAATACATTTCCAGGAAAAGAATACAAAGTTAATTGATATGCTTTATTTCCATGTCTGCTGGTAAATAGATAATAATTAGCAAATAACTTATTTGAAATTTCTTAAAAAACTCCCTGAATCACTACATTAGCTACCAGGTTACATTTGTGTAGACAATAAGTCACACAATGGTGAGATTTGTGCCTGATCAGAAGTTAGTTTTGGTTTTCCACCTCCGATGAAGAGCAGCGCACAGCCGCTTCTCAAGCCTAAGGGCCCTATTTTAACCATTATATGCTATTTTAGTATATAATTATTTGATAATGTTTATAATAAAGTAATTTTCGATCAATTTTGAGGTAAATATTGGGGTAATTTGGAAGCAAAGACAAAGAAATGTCAAATAGGTTACTTGCTAATTATCACCCAATTACCATGAAATTTGCGGACCTGTAAAATGAAATGTTACCAAATCACAATATATCGCCTTGCTTACAGTATCGCAATATCATGTATCATGATACGCATTGTATCGGCAATTTCTTGCCAATACACAGCCCTAATATTGACAAATAGGTTTTACATTTCAAAGGTTTAAGTTCATTAAATAACTTGTTCAGGATAACCTTGTGGTTTGAATGCCTCGGCTCTCTAATCTCTGTGAATGGACATTCAATAACACGCACGCACGCACGCACACACACACACACACACACACACACACACACACACACACACACACACACACACACACACACACACACAGGCAGATATGTGGTTGAACAGAGAGAAAGACAAATGACCGCCAGTGTGGATGCATGCATCCAAACACACATACAGTACACACACTCTGGATGTGAAAGTGTTTACAGATGTAAATCAATGCAGAAACCATCATCATCTGAGACACACAAACACGCACGCACTTAAAAGCTGTTGGGTCACGTTGAGCCCGGGCGGAGCCACGTTGTCGGACGGCTCTCGGGGGACACGGATCAGATTCTAAACTTTACACCCCCGCGACTCTCCCTCATCCCCATCTTTGGGCAACCCCCCACGCCCACACCCCCCGGCCCCCCCACCCGCACCCTCCATCAACAGCGTCACGCCGCAGACCAAACAGCATCTCTCACGGCTTGCTGTTGCCATGGCAACTCCATTTTCCAGAAGCCTCCAGCACGGGTCTCTATACAATAAATGGTCTCTCATGGATACAGCGACGTGTGAGAGAGGCACAGAGACACAATGTCCCCCTGTGCACATATAATGTGTGCCTTGACAATGATGACCAATAATTTCTAAATACATTTTCGATCAATTATGTGTACCTGTCATCAGAATACTGACACAACACGCTGAAATTGCAGGTTCAACATGACACAATGTTGACTCTGCCGCTCACAAACACTTAAACACGACGTCGTTGGCGAATGAATGGGCTCCATTTGAGGGCTGATTAACTCCACGCACAAAGCAGGAAGTAGCAGGTTCCCGCTCTCCTCGCTCCCCCGATGAACACAGCTCTGTGTATCCCCAACCTTAATTATTCATGTCCCACTTACTCCTGACAAATTATTCAGAGCTTACCCCGATACCACACTCTCTGTCAAAGATGATTTTTCTTTCGAATATACCAATAAAGATTAAAGATTGATAAAGTTGCATCATTTCCTATATTTCAAACAGAAAGGTCTGAATATTTCATGAAGTGTTTTCGTAGTTTTTGACATGACTGAACTCATTTCCATTTGTTTGAGTGTCAGGGTTTGGGGAATTCCTCAAAACACAGATCTGAAACATTGAGGACATTAGTGAGAGTACAGAAAGCATTTTAACTTCTGTAGTTACAGCATTTTAGTCCTTTTCACTACAGACCTTTTCATGGCCATTCAGTTGCTAGGGCAACAGCTTTGGTTTAAGTTTACTTCCTGTTACTGCATTAACAAACATTGCAACAGCAGATACAAAGGGCCCATTTACAATGTTTATGTTGTCAAGCTTGAAAAGGTTTTTATAGAAATGTACAGTGAAGCTGATAAAGAACAATCTGTTCTCCTGTTTGTTTGTCTGCAACATTAATAAAGTTAATGTAAATAATAAAATTATATTTGTAGCTAGTTTAAGTCTAGTTGTATGTTAGTTAGGGCTGTCCCGAATACCATGTTTTGAGCTTCGAAGCTTCTATGAGAAATATTCGAAGGTATTTGAAGCTTCGCGGCGCAGCAGGCTGACATGTTCTTCATTGAGTCTGTGTCCATCTCTCCTGTTAGTGTAACAGCGATATCCATCTGAGAATACCTAATAATAAACATGTTGAATATGAATATTGAATAATGTGGAATTATTCCTTGTTTCATGGGCTATTTTGGGATTCATACATTACTATTACATACTAATATATATTTAAAAAAAACCTCGAAGCATTCAAATACTGATTTGGAGGTTGATTACCATGGCAACGGTCAAAGCTTCGAAGCATTCGCGTCAACCCTAATGTCATATTTAATTAATTTTTGCAACCATTTCCATTTACAGACCTCTTGGAGGCCTATAGGATCTTTAGAAATAGATCCAGCTTTTGTCAAGGAAGCTGATTAACATTTAGATACATTTTTATTGTGAATCTAGTGATCATTATTAAGGCTGCAACGATTATTCTCGTTATCAGTTGATCTGGCCATTCGAATAATCGATTGTTTGGTCTATGAAATGTCAGACAATAGTGAAATGTGCTCATGACAATTTCCTAAAATCCAATGTGACGTTTTCAAGTAACTTGAATCAATAACAAATAATAATAAAAAAAAAAAATTCTTTGAAATACCACATAAGAGAAAGAAAATCAGCAAATTGTCACATTAATTTTCAGCCAATCACCTAAACGAATAATCAGCTAATGGTTTCAACACTAGATCAATAATGAATCTGAGGCGTGGTTTACCCATTTGTGCCATGACGGAGTGAAATCTGAATATTAACAGGATAAATGCCACATATCTGTTCCTTTAACAACGCTTAACCTTTAATATCTGACTGATATCAGAGGACATTTGCTGTTGTTCCCTTCATGGAGGATCCTCTATGGGCCTATGTTACGTTTCAAAGGAGCACCTCATTATTACACATGATTGTCAATATGTTTTCACAAGATGTCGTCATTGCAACTTATTGTGTAGCCCTGAGAATTACTTTAAGATGCACCGAGAGCTCAGAGCAGCGATGAAACCGCAGAACTGTTTCACCAAATCCCTCAAAGACATGAAAGGTTACCTAGAAACTGATATCAGACGGGATTTCAGTCACATCAGTTAGTTTAAATCTGTTTCTAATAACCACAGATCGCATTGAATTTATTTTGGTACTACAGCCAATTCAAAACCACTTTGCATGACAATAAGCATGATAAATGTATGCTCACCTGATAATTGAATATCACAACTGTGTGTAATTTACAGCAGCTATGCCGAAATAAATGAAATGTTTAAGTAAATGAATGCCTTAGAAGAGCATTAGAGCATTACTGGGACTGAGTGGGGGCATATTTTTTGGTTTAGGTTCACACAACTCCAGAGAGGGCAATGTAAATAATAATTAAATGCGATCCTGTGTAAAATAAAATGGTCTTCGTAGTCGCTTTATTTCAGCCCACGTGAACACCGATGGGGGAAGAGAAACAACAGATGTCACGTTGTTTTTTGTCACCTGTTGTTCTGTTCGTTCATGAGACCAACTACCATCTTTGTTATGATTTTCCACTTTATTTTATCAGTGCAGCCCTGTGGGGCTCGTAATCAACAAGAAGAAATGTATGATATGTGAACAGACATGTTGTGTAAGTGTACATGTTACATAAAGAGCCTGTAGATGTGTGAGGTGGCCTTACCTTCCTCCTCACTCGAGCCCCTTTCCACAGCCGGGTAGAGGGGGGGTGCGGTGCTGACGCTGGCTGGCACCGCTGTACTTTTGGTGAAAATGCCACTAATGAACTTGAGCATCTTTCTGTCACGGGGAGGAGCGCGCTGGATTGTTCCTGCCTGACCATCCTTCCCCTTCTTCAGGTCCTCGGGGAGGGAATGTAGGTCGCTGTTGTCCAGGGTACGACTTGTTCCTTTTCTTTGAGGCCTGGACGCGTCGGTGGCAGGAGGCGCAGGCAGGGAAACGGAGACCGTCTTAAACCTCTCCCCCTGAGGGCTGTCCCTGCTCATTACGCCTGAAAATCCTCCGCTGACGGGAGCTCCCGGGCGGATGAGCGTGCCCCTGCCGTCGCTGTCGGCCCACGACGCCCTGTAAGGCCCCAGAGTCGTACCTGCCAGTAAGGGGGACTGGTCCCCGAAACGGTTGTCCCTTCGATCCAAAGTCCGAGCAGAGTGATACAGGCTCGCGTTGGCCTCTCTGAGTTCCCTCCAGCACGCAGAGTTGCCTCCCGCGTGGGACCTCATCAGGACTTCGGGACGCTGGCTGACCTGTGGCGGGATGGAAAACGGGAGGCTGCAACGCGAGCGGCTGCTCAGGTCTGCTCCGTTTTCGCCCTTCAGGTACAAGATGGGAGGCTCTCTGTAGAGCTCCGTCTTGGGGCGCATGGCGTCTGAGCGAGGCCCCTCTCTGCGCACGGCTCCCTCGGAGGTAGGTCCTCCGTACACTTTGACCATTTGCCGCACAGGTGGATGCACAAAAGAAGTGTCTTTGCTTTTACCAACCGCCAAAACGTCCTTGTGAGTTTCCCTCCTCTCAGGCTTCCCCCAGCTCTCAACGGGGCTGCCATACTTGCCACTCTGCACCTGTTCCACTTCCTCTCTCACCTGTGTGTTTTCCTTTTCCCCCACTTGTACAGGTCCTTCCTCCTTTTCAGGGGCATTGCTCACCACCTCCTCCTCCTCCTTCTTAGGGCTCCCTTCCCCCTCTGGAAGAGCCTCCCTCTGGCTCCCTGCTACATCCTCTGGCACAGCCTCAACCTTCACCAGAGTGAGGGAAATGAGGTAGGTGGTGCGTCTCTGTGGGTTGCCTGCCTTGCTCATTGGGACAGCAGACTTCAGCACAGTGGCACCTGCTCTCTGACCTAGCCAGACCTCCACACCTCAGTCATGGCAACCTGGACAAGACTGGAGCAGAGGGAGAAAAAAGAGAATCTTAAAATCAAGATCAAGCACAGATCAAACCTTGTGTAGCCGATTATGTCTGATATCAGGCCTCCGCACTTGACAGGAATCCAAGTTTCCTTTTAAAAACCTTCAATAAAGACATGAAGAGTCAGTGAAAAAAAAGAGGGAATGCTTCGAATTGCAAATTTCCTGAATATACTTAAAATGCTGACCCAGTGGTGAAACAAGTCTAGACTGTTTTTTAATGCCTCCATTAATCCTCTTCAATGCACACCGATACTACTGGTCTCTACCACTGATTCATTCATAATCCTCACCTCTCTTTGCTGTGCTCACCTTCTTAGAACTCATTTATTCTGTGCAAATCTGACATGTAGACACACGGATAGCTGCGAGGAGACATTTCTTTTCACTGTGTTGATGTCTCAGCCTCAGATTTCAGCCTGGAATTATGCAACAGCCAATACATTCGGTTGATCCATTTCTTGACTATAGGGACTAACATTAACACTGGCTGAATAATGCCACCTTACTACAGTGTGTGTCTTGGCTTTTGCTCGTATCATACCTTCATTTTTTTCTGAGGAATATCCATGGCACAGTTCCTTGTACATTTGATTTGATGAAGAATTTATCTCGCCATCAGATTACCATTCATATCGAACCGCACATCAAACAAGGCTGACCAAAAAAAAAAAAAAAAAGAGCTCCAGCTGATGAGTCCAAGAAAAAAAAAACAGGGTGCAAAAACATCAAAATGGAAATCATTCACTTGTCACGAAGCGTCTGGCAGCTGGAGCCTCCATTCGACAATGTCATGCATAAAATTATATACGCACGGTGTGAGGGTCACTGGGAGATGCTGAAAAACATCTGTTGTTATCTCTCCAGATTTTATTTTTTTTTAAAGAGATGAGGAAGCCAGATTTACGCATCCCAAGCGATGCTTCCTTGTGCCTGTATCCCTCCTCTGGAGAGCAGCTCCTCTCGGTCACCGCATCCTCTCCTCCGAGTGCCTCATCCAATTAGCAAGTCAATAAAATGTGTCTGTGAGGCAGAGGAAGCCCACCAGCTCACCACAGCCCCTCCTACCTTTTTTCTACTCCTCTTCTCGCTGCCACAGAGCCTCGCAGCCCCCCCGCTAGCCCGCCATTAGCCTGCCGCACAACCAGCTCCACACTGGATCCTGCTCCTGCAAACAGGCTGGGGATGAGAAGCTTGCAGTGAGGTGATGCTGGTGCTGGTCCTCGCCAAACGTGCATCAGATTTTTATCTGTACGGAAGTAACAAAAGAGAGACAGGAGGGAGAGAGAAAAAAAACCCTCAACTCTGCTCCTGCCAGTGCATCTGCTCTGTCTCTCCCCTCTCCTTTCCCAAAGCAATTTATGGGCAGCTCCTGCTCCTCTCTCTCCCTGCCTCGCTGTCTGTCCCCTCTGAGAGAGGAAGTGAGGATGCACTAGGAGGAATCTGGACGTCTATGGATCATTGCAACAGGGAATAAAATGGAAAAAGATGTTAAAAAGGGTAAAAATGTTTAGGACGCAAAACTGACTTAGGAGAGGAAACTGGAGATAGTAATTTGGGTTTGCAGGTGATGATGCAGGACAGTAAAGAATAAAGAAGAGAGGGACAAAAAAAAATTGTTTTTGGAAATAAAACATGCATAAAATATCTCTTCTTCGCTACACAATCTCTCTCCTCAGGGCGGCAGCCACTTCTCTTCCCTCTGCTCGCCTCCTCACCATTAACCCGTCAACATCTAGAAAATGAACCAAAAGTCAAGTTGATGAGCATTTTTTGTCACTTTTACAATTAAACTTGAGTTCCATGATCCTTTATAAATTCATTTGATATTTGGATCAACAACTTTGAAACAAGTTTCAACCGCAAACCTTATAGGGAGGAAACTCAAAGCAAAAGTAGAAGTTGTTGTAAATATCTTCTTTGGAATAAAGACTATTATGTGCACATGAATATTTTACATGACATATTTAGGTCAGAAACCTACAACAAATAACATTTTAAATTGGGTGAAAATAGTTTGCACCGTTGATTGTTCTTTGATTTACGTATTATATCAATTTATGGAATTTTGTATCTTACTTTGATGAGACGGTGTCAGCTAATTGTCTATTTTGGAGGAAGGGTTAACGTGCAAAACAGTTGGAGCTGGATTTTTACTTTAGTGAAGTGCTGCTGGGTGGATAATTTCTTTGCAGACTACATTTTGGGTTATTTGCAGATACTTAGAGGAGAATATTGATATTATTTTCATGTCTGTAAGTTAAATATGCAGCTGGAGCCAGTTAGCTTAGTATAAAAATGGGAAATAGCTAGCCTGCCTCTGTCCAAAGGTGGTAACAAGATCCACCTACTAGCACCTCTAAAACCCACTAACGCGTTGTATCTCATATATTTCTATCTTCTCATTGTCTTGTAATTTTTACCTTCGGACAGAGCCAGGCTAGCTGTTTCACCATGTCTTTATGCTAAGCTAAGAAGCTGCTGGTGGTAGCTACATATTTACATTACAAACATGACCGTGGTATTAATCTTCTCATCCAACTCTCAGCAAGAAAGCGAATAAGCTAATTACCCCAAATGTTGAACTATTCCTTCAACTTACTAGCAGCATTTAAGTCATTAAAGGTCTCAAATTTTACTGAGAATGTTTGCCAATATAACTGGGCAATACATGTTTGCAGTTTGACATGACATTATTTTATATTGGGGAATATTGCAGTTCTTGTAGTAGTTAATTCATCAGATTGATCTTTGTTTTGTTTCCTTTTTTACCACAGTGACAAATTCATATAATTTAAAAGGGGAACTTGGAGCATGGGAAGTACGACTCAATATGTTCTGTGGCTATTTAGGGAGATTTTTGTAAAGGTGCAGTGTGTAGGATCTGGTGATATCTAGCGATGAGGTTGCAGATTGCAACCAACTGGAGAAGTAGGAAAACTACGGTGGCCGACGTGAAAACATGAATTGCGAATGGCCCTATCTAGAGCCAGTGTTTAGTTTGTCCGTTCTGTGCTACTGTAGAAACATTGCGTGAAGAGGACCCTCTCCCTATGTAGATATAAACGGCTCATTGTAAGGTAACGAAAACACGATTTTATCTTCAGGTGATTAAATAATAAAGAAAACATACTTACTAATATTATATTCCATTTCTGCCAATAGATCCCTCTAAATGTTACACACTGTGCCTTTAAGTTTGAGAAAATAACCTGTAATGATGTAATCAGGGCTTGAACTTGGAAATACACATTTACTTTAAATTTGAACTACGTATGAGCTATCGGGTTGCATTATGGGAAGTGTAGTATCCACTGTTTTTGGAGCTTCACCTACAACATATTTGGGACTAAAATTCAAGATCTCTTAGCTTCTGCTGCGTCAATTTTGAAGAGTCATTTTGGAAGTGCAATACTAAATCGTTTGGTCACCCCTATGTGAAACACAAAAACAATTCACCCGCAAAAAAAAAAAAAGAAAAAGAAAAGAAAAGACAACACCTCTCACTGATTTAGACAGACACAATCGTTAACTGATTATTTGGTCAATATTAGAGGACAAAAACGGCTAACTTGTATTTTTGTTAGTATTTAATATAGTTCATCGTATTTTTCCCAAAATCTAATGATAATAATACACAAGTGAAGTTTGAATGTGATTAAACTGTTTTTTATTCATATGTAGTTGCAGTGCTGGTTTCTTTCAGATGGTTTTAGAAAACGGACAAAAAATGTTAAACATGAAATGACATCCAACCCTTCAGTCCTCCGATAAAAGAAACAATTTATGACAGTAATTAAGGGCAATACCAGTATTTTTGTCATGCGTGTCTTCTTTGTGCGTTTTCTTTTTTCATGATTTTCATAAAACTGATCGTCTTATTGTTCCTTTAGTACGATAAATATGAACACAAATACAGTAAGATCACTAACGGCTGGCTGTTCTAACCCCGAGGTGTCACTTCTGTCAGACTTTGTTCAGCCTGTAACGAGAAAATACAACATCCCCGCTTCCTTCTGTCGAAACACTGTAGAAAAGTAACACCATTTCAGAGGAGATGACAGACGTTTCTGTGCATCAGTCCCCGCGGTCGAGACTGACACACAGATCAAACATCAAAAACACTGGTACTGTCCTTGAAGACACGACACGTTAACATCATTAATTGTGACGTTGGAAAGCATGCCAGTGATCCTTAAGTTCACTCCTCTTCTTTTTTTTTTTTTTAATTCCATTTCTCAGGCTTTAATCCTTTTTGATGTAGGAGTAACAAGAAAATATCCCAAAGCATAACCCAGACGTCTTGAAAGGCAATGCACTGAATGAAATTGAAATCCTTTATGGTTAGGCCAGGTCTAAACTTAGACACTGTTACCTCTGGCTGCACTGCATCGTTTCAAGTCAATGTCTCCTCGTCCTGGATATATGGATGTTCTAGGGCGTTCAGGGCAGATATTCGTTTCAAGGGGTCGAAGGTCAGCATTTGCTGTGGAAGAAAGAATAGCAGGATATTAGAGCTGCGTCGGGTCATAAATGAACAGTTCGACATTTTGAGAAATACTCTTATCCACTATCCGCTCCGAGAGTTAGACAAAGAGGCTGATAACAATCAATTCAATTCAATATGCGTATTCAGCATGAATGTCATCAAGGATAATACAATCAAATAGTGAAATGAGAAGGAAAAAAAATACAATTCATTAAGTAAACTAAAGTAAATAGATATTAGGGCTGTCAAAGTTAACGTGATAACGCGTTAACGCAAATTCGTTTTAACGCCACTAATTTCTTTAACGCATTAACGCAACTTGCAATATTTAGGTTGTAGCAGGCTCAGTTTTAAAGCTAGAGTGAAGATACTGGCATCATATGTAACTAGAACCTAAGGAACACATTGGTACCAACCATGCCATACTAGCTTGTCGGCAAGGAGGTTAAATAATGCTCCCAACTTACGCTAAATTTTGGCGAGGAAAAACTGGCATGGCCATTTTCAAAGGGGTCCCTTGACCTCTGACCTCAAGATATGTGAATGAAAATGGGTTCTATGGGTACCCACTAGTCTCCCCTTCACAGACATGCCCATTTTATGATAATCACATGCAGTTTGGGGCAAGTCATTTATGCTAAATGCAGTACCTGTGAGGGTTTCTGTACAATATTTGTCATTGTTTTGTGTTGTTAATTGATTTCCAATAATAATTATATACATACATTTGCATAAAGCAAGCATATTTGCCCACTCCCATGTTGATAAGAGTATTAAATACTTGACAAATCTCCCTTTAAGGTACATTTTGAACCGATAAAAATGTGCGATTAATCACGATTGTTTATGGACAATCATGCGATTAAATTCAATTAAATATTTTAATTGATTGACAGCCCTAATAAATATAGAAAAGAAGAAGGAAATGGTTACAATTAACATGTGTTTTGTGTATGTATCATAGGTCTACTGAAAATAGAAGTAATTAATGTTTGTTTGGGATCAATAAAAAACAAAACAATTTACAACAATATATCAATTGAAAATCGTAAGTATCAAATAAAAAAAAAACATAAGGTAGAGAAGTAAATCAGTTTGAGCTGTGAGGAGATTAACTACACTTGTTGTGTGTTGTTTCTCATGTGTGTCTATGTCTTAGCTTAGCATAAGGACTGGAAACAGAGGGAAACAGCTAGCCTAACTCTGTTCAAAGGCAACAAAATCCGCCTACCAGCACCTAAAGTGCATTAATTAACACGTTATATCTCATCTCAATATCAAAGATAAAACACGCCGTTTACGTGGGGTTATGTGCCACACTATCTTTAAGCCAGTACCAGTTGCCAGGCAACCAGCAGAAAGTGCAGGAAGTTACTGGTAAAAAAAAAAAAAAAAAGATTAGCCAATATAACTTTCTCTGGTCATTAGGATTTAGTTATTTTAATCTGGTTTCAATAAATTCTTGCCTAAAATAGTTTTTCTTATTTTGCACTTAAACATATTTTTTAAATCATATAGAGACGCAGAATAAAACATACCATCTACTTTAACCTCTTCAACTCCTTAACTTTCAGAGGCTCAAAACTTCACTGTGTAAAATGACCTGTGGTGACCTCTAGGATAATCACAGCCTCATGAAACTTTACAGCCACAAACTAGAGACCTAGAGCATTCAGAGGATGGATGGCTTTCCTAGCTAGATTGACAATAAGGGGGTTTCTGAGCAGTTTCCAGAACAGAAGTGCTCGCCATTCAATCGACAAAAAATGCAATTCTTCTGCAGAAATCTCCAAATGTCAAACGTTTTTGATACCAAATCACAGCATGGCTTTTTCTATGGTGTTCCTCAAGGTCTTGGTGTCTTTGGAGGGATTATTGATCATTTTTATTCATTTTTGAATGGTTAAATTTAGCACCAAATCTGTGTAACAAATGGTATCAACCCAAAAAATTGCTGCAACAACTTCCGAGACATAAGTGAGCATGGGAATAACCATCATATACTTCTATCATAATGTCCTTAGCCCTTAAACACTTTCAACATTTATTTCAATCAATTATTTTTTTTATTACTTATGACTAGAACAACTTGACACACAGTGCTGAGCTGCATCTCAAATTAATCTTCAGGTTCCCAGCTTTCAGATGATGTACACCACTTCTATGTGACATCTACTGTTGACCTGCTATCTCCCCCTAAAGACCCCCTGTGCCCCCCTAAAAAAGACAAAAATGGGACTATTGTAAAGAGGGCTGGAGTGGAAGAGGTTAAAAGGTATTGTTAAGTCACTGGTTCAATTCCAGAAAAGCAGCAATTACTGTACATTTCCTTTTTTAGATCTGTTGGTAAACTAAATACTAATCCATTATTGTCAGTTTTACCAGCTCTGTAAATTATAATGTAGAAAGAATACTTTTCTTTAAACAGTCCTGCTCTCTCCTCCAGATTAACCAGCTGGATAAATAACATTAGTCACAAGAATCTCACCAGAGAAGTTATTGTGGCTTGTGTTGAACATCAGCAGACTATGAGCAACTCTGACGTTACTGATCTGTTATCTGTCCTGATATCAACTCTGTACACAGCTGAAAATGAATAAATTACCAGGCAATTTTAATTTGTAATTAATGGCGAAGTCGTACCATCAATAGTTGCGCCCCCTGCTCATTTATCTCTGGAACAAAGTCAGTGATTGGGCGAGGTAAGAGAGGGGGGAAGTGTTTTCTTGAGAGTGTAACATCAGTCGGCCACTCGTCCTCTGATGGCAAGCCAATAACTCTGAAATGACACGTAATTTTTAATGCAATAGGTATAATATGAATCATCAAGTCATGTAAATGTGATGAAAACTATTTGCTACTCACTCAAGTATTTTCCCAAGTTGGTCCACTTCTGATTCTCCGCAGAACAAAGGTCTAACAGACAGAAAGTTTGTACCAAAGTTAATAGATTGAAGCAGTTGTTATTTTATTAGTTCACATGTCTTTGAAACTCCTGTTTGTGCAGGAGGGCAAACAGGAACACGATGTCCTTTAGACCAGGGCAGGAATTTCATGGCCCTCATGGCGTCTGTGCCGCTTCAGTTTGGCCTTCTGCCCCTCAAAAAATGATATGCCATGCGGCCACAGTGGCCTATCAAGTAGGAGAAGAAATGCAAGCGTCTCCTCCTGCTAACAGGCACTGTATGTGAATATACAGTAGATGAGGATGAATGTATTTTCTACAACTAAAACACAGCCACACATCTTTGATCTATGTCGTTCATAACTGGACTTTTAACGGTATTAACTTTGTCTGTAGGCTACAGCACAACAAAGTAGGAAAAAACAACAATAAGCAATTAAAACAGACAAAAAAGAAAACATTTAACTAGGTATACTTAGCATATTAGGCACAAATGTCAAGGAAAAATGACCAAATCAAAAAATGTGCAAGTCAACAAAATCGGGCAGGCAAAACGCTCAACCTCTGAAACGTAAATACCAATAATTTTTTTTGTGAAATAAACAGCTTTTTTATTTTTTTTATTTCCCTGATAGTTAAACTATGTATTTAAAATCAAATCATCCTTAACCCTTAAGTTAAATTAATTATTTCCGTGGACTTAAAATCCTTGTTTTACTTGCTGCCCTGGCATTTGTACCCTCAAAAAAAGTGCAACACCAAACGCCAAGTGGCCCCTAAAACGATGAAATTGCAGACCTGCTTTAGACACAGATTAACATGACGTTGAATAATTCTACTGTTTGTAGAAGTTTGCAACATCTCACCCAAATCAACTTCTTCATGATACTATGAATGTATCATCACCATCATTATACTAAATGTTCGATTATTTTGAGGCATGAATCTCGTTACCACAGTTGACCGCCGTCTTCATGCAATGTGTCATTTGTTCCACTAGGTGGAGCTGCTGTGTGTGTCAGTGTGTCAGTGCACTGGTTCTCAGCTGATCTGGCAGAGACGTTGCAAACCAGACTGATGAGCGATAAAAAGCTTGACTCACATTATGACTCATTATTATGCAGAAACTGTTTGTAGACGCTATAATGTTTGGATGTATTGAAGCAGGTCTGTGAGCCATCAGTGGGTTTTTGTATCAGCATGCATGATGCTGATGACTTCAAGATGTAAAGCACTACAGTATGTATCATTTGAAATTCATTGTAGATTTGGTTGGAAGAGGGGCAAGGTTGAAATAAAATACGAGTTATTTGCTGCGACATAATGAGTGTAGCAAAGCCCGGCTGTTCTTCACCAGTTCACCTCCCGACAGTCTGAGGCTCCAGACCAGATTTCCCCGGAGCCACAGATAACCTCGTAATGTGATCCATGTATAGATCAAATCTGAACCATCCGAAAACTCATCGGGGCTGCTCTGAGTCTGACGCACAAACGTGTGGTGTGTTTGAGAGTAAAACTCTGGACACTCACATCACCAGGTAATGAGCGTCACTACTATAGTCAATGGGCCTCATGCAAGAACAGTTTTGTATTCTTGTCTTAACTTTCTCTGACTATTTTTAGTCCATGGGCTCGTACGAGTGTGCCAAGTCGGCTCGCTGTACATTATCCCTTACATACAATCCATTAGTGAAAAACTTAGGTTTTGATAACAGCAGACTAATTGCACATGACTCCTACGACAGGTCTGGACCACTCGTAAATTGTGTTTGTACCTAAGACAAAATTCAAAATACGAGAAAATTGGTAAATGCGGCAAGTTCTCCTAAATCACTCGTGCAGGCCACTTATGAAGGAATCTGTTCGTAGTGTTTTTTGCATGAGGCCCATTGAGTCTAAAGGTAGAACATACCGCCCTCTGCAAAACTGATCAATATAATATTGTGTAGTGTTTGATGTTCTGTTTTGTCTCACAATATAGTTTTAGTATGTTTGGGAATATAAAAATGAAAAGCTGGGAAATATCCTCGTATGTGTGCAGACCTTGCTCCTGAAAGTTACATTACAGCTAATTTGCATTAGCATTTATAGGTAATATAGCCCAGATTATGTTTATTTAAAAAATGTAATGTGGAAACATTTGTATTTAACATATCTGCAAACTGTTCAGTGTCAATGTTTTTCATTTGCTGACTTGAAACACAAGACGGGACTTGTGATTTGTCAATATTTAACCAGTCTTTCTCACAATCTTTCCCTAACCTAATAACCTAAACCTTACAACAAAGAAGAGACTGTTCTTTGTACGCCCTACCCTCCCTTCTTATGATTCATCTGCAGTATAAAAAGATGCCAGTGAACATTATCCAAGAAGCAGTTTCCTCCAAAACATGTTTGGCAGAGGGAATTAGTAGTATGTAAATGTATTTTGTAGGACGATTGGAGAGTTTCAAATTCTGAGCTAGCCTGAGGAGTTATACGAGAAACTAGCTAACTCACTTTGTGAGCACAAACCTCCACCTTGTAAAGGTACCTTCAGGATATGTAATCGAATCTCTGCTACTTTGTAACTTAATCAGATCACCACCAAAATGCCCGAGGCCTCTCCTCTCACCGAATCACATCAAAATCTGTTCATGTTACCTTTTTGTGCAACACATTTTTAAACCTGGATTTAAACACTGGCACAGACATATTGATCATAACAAACAAATATATATATATAGTGCCAGTCTACTTTATGTGCACATTATTCTGCTGACTCACTTGCGTCTGAACATCTCAGCAAAGATGCAGCCGGTGCTCCAGATGTCCACAGGGGTGGCGTAACTGGTCTGCAGCAGAACCTCGGGGGGTCGGTACCACAGCGTCACCACCTGGGAGACACAAACATGGAGTCCATCAACTGGACTTTTTTTGCATGTTTTAGCTTGTTAACAAACAAGATACCTGACCATTTTCCAAAGCTTACCATACATTTTTAGACTTAGGTGGCCAGTTTGTTAGCATGCCAACAGGCTACACCCATTTTCCAAAGTTTACCATACATTTTAAAGATCCTACCTTCCAGGTGGCCAATTTTTAAATTAATTTTACTACAGTGTGGATATCTAGTGACAAGCTATTCTAGCTAATGTTAACATGCTAACAGGCTACACCCATTTTCCAAAGCTTACCATACATTTTAAAGTTCCTACCTCCCAGGTGGCCAATTTATAAAATTAATTTTACTACAGTATGGATATCTAGTGACAAGCTGTTATAGCTAATCTTAGCATGCTAACAGGCTAAATGGGCTAAACCCAGACAGTAAGCCAGCTAAATATAACTTGCTAAATATTAGCATGTTAGCATTGTCATTGTGAGCAAGTTAGCATGCTGAAGTTAGCATGTACTACCTGACAGAGCCCCATTAAATTTATGCTATTTTGTGAGGAAATTTAAGGTTGAATTTTAGGTTGATTTTTATTTTGAACTGAAATGAATGGAAGCAGCAGCTGCCTGACTGATTAAAATCTAAAAAAATAAAGATGATGTTCTTTGGAAAATGCTGTATACACGACACAAAAAGCTATTGGTATGGTCCAGGTGAGTTCTTACCACCGGAGTGAGGGCCATGTGGCAGCTGTAGATCCTGGCCAGTCCAAAGTCAGCCAGCTTCACCTGGCCCTGGCTGGTTACCAGAATATTCTCTGGTTTCAGGTCTCGGTGCATCACGCGGTTCGAGTGAAGGAATGCAAGACCGCACAGCAGCTGCCTCATCAGGTCCTGCACAAACACACACAGGAATATTTCAACTGGAACTAAATATTTCAACAGAGGTTGCTTTAAAGCAGGGTTAAAAGACCTTAAATGAGGAAAAATACTCCATCCTGTCTATACTGTCTTCTTCCTTCTAACCCTATTTAACAGATTATACCGTTTAGTTTAATATCGTTTCAGTTAGTTCTCACTTTAACGCGGCCGGGGGATAATCCTGCAGCTGGGGCTCTCTCCAGGTACGTCTTGAGGTCTTGGTCCACATGTTCAAACACCAGAGTGACTTTAGTCTCCTGGTCCGACCTCTGGGTGGCACATACATCCATGAGCCTGCGTAATAAAAACAGTGACTTCTGTGAGAGGTGTTCACGGGGTGAATTCTAGCCAACTCAACACTTTGATGGCGGTCTCACCTGACCACGTTGGGGTGGTCGAACTGCTCCAGCCTTTTCAACAGAGCCACCTCTCTGACTGTGGAGATCGGGAGGCCATTTTGGTCTGTCTGGACGCGCACGCTCTTCAGAGCCACAAACTGCCCGCTCTCTGTATCTCTGGCCTTATAAACCGTCCCGTAAGCGCCTCCTCCGATCTCTGCCACTGGCTCGTACTGGATACTGGCGCCGTGGGCCATGACAGACTGAGAGAAAAAGAATGATACACAGATCAGATGCAAAAGCTATTAACGCTATCAATTACAATAATGAGATGATGAAAGGTAATCATGTATGTTTACACTGCTTTATTAAAACAATAAATGAAGGCTTATTCTTAGCAGCCCACTTGTGACTTTTTAACTTCTATGAACCTTAACAAGCATAACACTGGAAAAAAAATCAATTCAATGTGAACAACTCTCCCAACAAAGTAGGAAGCAGAGATTTTGAAACATCAGACCAGTGTGCAGCCTGGAGCTGTTTTACTGAAAATACTGGAAAAATGAACATGGGACTAACTGGGAATCCTCATCCGTACTTTATACGGCTCAACAACATGGTGGATGTGCCACGGAGCGAGCCGAGATGTGCAACATTTGCAATTGCACAAATACTGACACAGACTGAAAAACTATTTCTAGATAAAATATCTTGATGTGAAAGCCTAATCCAGTGAATTAAATACCTAAAAGACAATCAAGGTACTTGACTGTGATACAAAAATCCTGTAAATCAAATATTGTGGTGAGGCAGTCGTGCTCACTGATTTGCAACATTTCCACAACCAGAGATAATTAAGCTATAGCTACCTCATTATAAACGCAGTTTATCTCACAGTAGACACATTTCTTCCGTCTTACGGTATGTATCATATTGCCCAACTATCAACTATATTCATTAAAGCCTAATAAATTGGGTTTCAATACCCTCTCAGTTCAGTTATCATCATCATCCAACCCGTTCTCATTCCCAACTCGTCAAATACGGACGTTGGTCAGGACCCCTTGGCGTCACTTAGGTTTAGGCAGCAAAACTAGCCTACTTGGTTAGGTTTAGGAAAAGATCGTGGTTTGGGTTAAAATAAGTAGGTTTGTTACATATGTAAGTAAGTTCTTTACGTAAGTGACGTTAGTTAAGTACGTTATGTAAATAACTTAAAATAAGTCAACGTTGAGTTTTGGTCTCACACGGGACACAAACAGCTGTCTCCTGGGTGAAGGTTCTGTGTTCGTTTGACCTGTCCAAGCCACCCTGACCTCCTAACTACGCCGACGGAGTGAATGGACGGCTGGAGCAGTTGTTCTGAGCATCTAATATTGCCGCAGATAGGTTTACATTGGAGTTAGTTGAAAGCCTGGTGTGTCTCATGCAGACACCGATGGGCATGGCAAAGTGTCGGTATTTGATGACCTGGGAATAAGACCAGGCTGCATCATCAGGGAGGTGAACATTAAACACATTCAGGCTGCTATCAACACTATCAACTGCACATTAAAATGTAGGCAGATGTCTTTAAACCTGCATTAACTGATTTTTTGCCACTTTGGCAACAGAACAAGATAAACACAACACTGCCACATTATCACCAGTAACTTAGTCCTTACAGCGAACAAGTTAGCAAACAGCTGCCTATTTACACATCCAGCAGACACAAAGCGACTCTAGCATTCATTTGGAGTCCGTTTCTGTCCGGCGGATGCAAATAATATATTCACTCTCTTTTTAGCTCTGTTTTGGTCTCCACCGACTTCTGAGGGAAATATCTGGCTCTTTAGCTGCTAAATGTTCCATTATGTTCACCATAATGACTCTGATGAGAGCGGTGAGAATCAAAACAGTTGCGTTGAGGGCTGTAAAACCAAAACAATGAGCTGAAAGATGCTAAAACTCTCTGTAGAGCTGAGGGGAACTGCATTGTAGGGTACTTTTCAGGTCACATTATACACAGTTATTTGACCTGATGCTAATTTAAAAACTAAAGATTGATGCTGCTTTACATAATATAGAGGCGATGAAGCCTTCACACACACTTTACACCTTTTCAGTGAAAATGAGGGGTCGCTAATATGCAACCCTTCTCATATTTCAACCATTCTGGCAGCAGGAGTCAACTATGTTCGGAGCTAAATGCACAGCATTTTATAGCTCATTGTGCTGGCCTCTATTAGACCGGTGCCTCATAAGAGCTCTCCAGGTACTCTTGGTGCAAAGTGCTGAAAGGTGTGACATATATTTTTAAACATATCCAATTTATAAACGCTCTTCTACATTCGCCAACTGTTTTAGTACCTGACCTCCTAATAGAAGTCAAATGACTCACTGACTGGGAACGCCATTTTAAAGCAGATACACTTGATGCAGGACATTTTGGCCGCCACTCTGCCAACGCAGGAAGCACCTTCAACCACTCAACCCCAAACAGCTTTTCTGTCCCGTCCCTTCTAACTTTCCTCTTCATCAACTCCATCCATCAGCACGCAACCACAGAGAGCATCATCCCACTGCTTCCTTCCCTTTGTTCAAGCCTCCATCTACAGTGTATCCTCCCACCTACTCAACATCAACACCTGTCACCTTCATACCCGCCATACAGTATATGTCCTATTCAATAGTGGCGGTTCAGTGCTCCTCTGCTTCCTCATATCTCTGCTGCCTTCAGGGCTTTTCCAGTACGGTTCATGGGCAAAAACCATAGTGCCTACATTCAGGTCTTCTATTGTATAATAGGGCTGCACAAGTAATCAAAATTATATCAAAATCCTAATATAGCCGATATGTAGGAGGCGCAATATTTGTTGTGGTGCTGCAGAGATGTCCTGGCCTACACATCATATTCTACAGACTTAAGAATAACATCTTTGTTTGGTACAGATCCCTGCAAAAATCACACCATAATCATTATCATATGTATTCCAATGGAAATGAGAATAATGATGTAAAAATGATCATTCTCTCTAACATCGCAAATCACATCGCAATTGCAATATCAGCCAAAATAATGTTAATTAGATATTTTTTCAAAATCGTTCAGCCCTATTGTACAACTTCATTGATGATGTTTAAGTTAAGATCTTTTTTTTTGTTTAATGATGGAAATCTGCCTCAGTGACTCATGCTCAACCTGATCTCAAGCTCTTAGAAAAACAGGACTTTTATTACCTGCCATTTACCATTACCTACCAATTTTCATAATTTAATACAAATAGATATCATGATCTGTAGGTATGGCCTGTCCACAGTTTTTGTGACTTTGTGAATCTCAGAGCATCTTAAATTTATGTGGGTTTTGAACTGTTGGTTGGATAAAATAAGCAATCTGAATACTTCACATTGGTCTCAGGGAAATTGGCACTTTTCACTACTTTTTCAATCTTAATATGAATAATAATGTGAATAAAATACTCAACTGTCAATAGAAAACATTTCAGTGACTCCTGCTGCGTCAGACTGTGTTTAACTATGAGCACAGTGGATTTGTTAGAGCGGACAAAGCGTGAAATAGATGAAGTACGGCTGGAGCTAAAATGGTTTCAGCAGGGGAGAGTGAGAAAAGTACAGCAACAAAAGAGCAGAAACACAATCCACCGAAAGCCAAACACTTCAACAAGGAATTCATTCTCTCCTGTCGTAAACCCGTCTCTTCATTTCCCAAAGCCAGCTCTCCAAAATCTAACGCTCTGAATGGCCGTAAAAACATTGAGTTGACAGCATGAAATGCATGATTGGACTGTAACTTTGTTAACACGATCACTTCATGAGCCCGGAGAAGAAAACAGATAAATGCAGAGTCACTGCTGAATGTAGCTATACTGTACATACTGTCGGTCTTTTTGGGCACAAGATTTAGATGATTTGATGAATCACATTTAGAACCTTTCAGATCTGCATGCACATCAACTATTTTATTAACCATTGACAACCCAACATGTACATATACTGTAAAGGGTTAATTATATCTCAAGGTATTCAGTGAAGTGGTATTATATTGCAACTATACTGGGTAAAATACTTGTGTTAACTGGCAGAGAGATGTTATAGTGTTTGAATATTCAGATATGCTGCCAAACCACTATAGCTGAAGTGGTCAATATAAACTGTAGTTAATAAGAGGAAGAGGTGTTGCATTATACATGGTGATCACCACAATTTCTTGCTCTTATGCAAAGAAAGTTGAGTAAGAGTGTCTGCGGACAAGAATCGACCTGCATTCCTGTGTATCTGCAAGAAATACAAATTCAACATTATTCATGTCAGAACTGAACTGAGAAATAGAAATAAAATAGTTGACTTAATTCATCAAAACAGAGAAACATAAAAATACCACAAATATGACCCAAGAAACAATTTTTTTTAAGGTTCAACACAATATATATGAGAGAGAGAGTATTTTCTAATCAATCTCATTATCAGTGTCGCAAAGTTTTACATTCATAAATGCAAATTTGCTACAGTGAAACCTCACTTTAATGTTTTCAAGAAAGAAATTGAACTATATATTGAGACAACATCTTCTGCAAAAAACAAAAAGGCTAGTAAAACGGTGAGTTTGTGCTCCCATTTTAATGTTTTTACTTCTTAAGTTACTATTATTTATTTATTTATTTATATCAACCCCTGGCATGTTTTGTGTTTTATGTTACTTTTTTAAAGTTAATTTTATGTTTGTTTCTTTTTATTTATCCTTTTATTTCCTTTATATGTATTGTTTGTCTATGTATTGGTTTAATTGTTCACCAATTTAAAATCTAAAGTCTATTGAAGAAAAAAAAAAAATTCTTTCTTGGGGCTTGGTTTAAACCTCCTCTGGTCCTACGGAAGTGGTCAGCCTTGTCACCCTAAAAACATCTCCTCGTTTCCTCCTCGGTGACAGAACTGCTCACAACACCAGAGGAAATACAGAGGACAGATTTTAGCACCACACCTGGAAGTTTCACTGCACACTGAGGCCTATAACAGCAGCTATCGATCACAGGAAGAGGAGAGCCTGTCAGTATTGATCATCAGCTCTAATTTCTCTCCCATTCATTTATCCTGTTAATCTATGCGGACGGTGAAGTCCAGGGGGGCGGAGGCAGAAACAGAAACAGGACAGACAGACGGAAAGCCCCCTGTCTGTCCCGACACGCGGTGCTCCTCCATAGCGCTCCTTTGTTAATTAAACTAGTATAAAAGAAGTGACCCAACAAACAGGCCACACGGACTTTTTCCTCCACACCTACATGTTCACTGACGTGGCGGAGGAAGACAGTAAAAAGTACACACTGCAGAGGCAGATCACCGCCTTTAAGCCTAACTTCCACACATCTGTGCCACATTACATAAAACTGTGTCTCACACACATGAATCATGTAAACCACAGCTCGGATATTTCACCTACCTCGTCTGTGTGTTTTTCTGCAGCGGCAGGTGAGCTTTGCTGTAGCTTTATGAGGAGGACATGCTGTCTAATATGCCACGTATATATAATAAGTCCTCCAGAAGAAGCAGAAGAAGCGGGTTCAGGAGCGGCGGATCCAGGCAGGCGGAGGTTTACAGCTCCGGCAGCGGGTTTGATGTGCTCAAACCAATCAACAGGTTGTGATTCAGGCCTCCTCTCTGTGTTTTCACTCCCTACAGACTCAACTCTTTTTGGGTTGTCGCTTCCTGTTGCTTCTGGCAACTCCTGGAGGAGGCGGAGCTTCAAAAAAATAAATAAAAAAGCTCTGCTGCGCCTTTTTAAAGTTATAATAAGCCAGTAATCCATGCTGCAGAATGCTTTAATATCATTACTGTTAAAAGCACATCTTCATATATTATGTTGCTGTTTATTTCAGAATATAGGCCTACGTATATCAGACACGCCTATTATTTCACCACATAAAAATGTTTTTTTTTAGTTTAATTTAGTTTATTTATTTGCACAAGTAACAAAATACAAAAAAGGATAAAAGGGTTAAAATAAAATAAAATAAATAAAAATAAAACAACAACCTATAAAATTTAAGAAGAAAGAAAAAAACAGTATGGAATATTTTTAGCACAACATATAAAAGAACGTAGAAAAAAAATTACCTATTAATAAAATAAATGATAAATTATTTATTATTGATAATAAATAATATAATGAAAAAATAATATGATAAAAATATAATAGATTATATGTGTCAACAATGAAAGGCATATATTATGTTGCTGTTTATTTCAGAATATAGGCCTACGTATATCAGACACGGCTATTATTTCACCACATAAAAATGTTTTCTTAGTTTAATTTAGTTTATTTATTTGCAAAAGTAACAGAATAGAAAAAAAGCATAAAATGTTCAAATGAAATAAAATAAATAAAAATAAAAAGTAAAACAACAATATATCAAATTATAGAAGAAAGAAAAAAAATAGTATGGAATATATTAGCAAAACATATAGAAGAAAACAGAAAAATAATAACCAATATATTATATGTGCCAACAATAAAATAAATTTAATTTGCTAATAACAGGCATTTGCACATCACATCTGCTAGGATAAAGAATGCAACGATAAATAAAATTCAAGTAGTTTTGCTACTATTTGAATATTTTGAAACTGGAGTTCTAAATATTTGTGTGTTTGTATTGTATTGAGTAAAAACCGTACAAACATTTCTGTCCATCTGTGACATTTTAAAAAAGAATAATTTTTATCATAATCGGTTTTTCCTCCGAGCCTACTGCTCCTACATTTTTGTTCCTGCTGCATGCAAGAGGGGAAGAAAGTAGACGCTGTCGGTATCCGAACTTGTGTCCAGGAATGGGGATGTAGCGCTGTAGCGACAGTAGCATGCAGCCTGTCTCGGTGGCATGCAGCCTGACTTCGTAGCATGCGGCCTGTCTCAGTGGCATGCGGCCTGTCTCAGTGGCATGCGGCCTGACTCAGTGGCATGCGGCCTGACTCAGTGGCATGCGGCCTGTCTCAGTGGCATGCGGCCTGTCTCAGTGGCATGCGGCATGGCTCATTGGCATGCGGCCTGACTCAGTAGCATGCAGCAGCCTGACTCAGTGGCATGCAGCCTGACTCAGTAGCATGCAGCCTGACTCAGTAGCATGCAGCCTGTCTCAGTGGCATGCAGCCTGACTCAGTAGCATGCAGCCTGTCTCCGTAGCATGCAGCCTGACTCAGTGGCATGCAGCCTGACTCAGTAGCATGCAGTCTGACTCAGTGGCTGCTGGGACAGACGTCTAAAACAAGGCTTTGCTTCTCTGAAAATGTGAAGTTGCTCCAGGGCTTTCTGCCCCACAACTGCTGAAGAAACACCGTCAGGCTTTCTGAATGGGAGATTTCCAACCTTTTTAAGTACTTTTAAGGCCTTTTTCACAGCAGACATTTTGACTTGTCACAGTAGGAAAATAACAAGTATTACTAATAACGTTAACGATGACTCATTTCTGTTCATATGTCTCATGAAGCCATGACAGTGAGTCATCATGAACAATACTGCAGGAAACTGAAACCAAAGCAGCTAAATGCAATTCAGCCATCATTAATTTTATTATTTACAAAATGTCTTCAGTGAAAAGGCTTATTGCTGTCTTCATAACAAAAAAACAGAGAATACAAGAAAGAAAGAAATAATTACAAAATATACTATACATTTAAAATGAAATTAAAAGGGTATATCATATGTTTTTATATGTATGTATGTAAATTAATTACCATACTTCCATACTATAAATTCAAATATCATCCACTATTATATATAAATCTTTGCTTAGAAATATTACAGTTTGTGTCAACAGTAAACATTGTAATTCATTTTATTTTCATGTTTTATATTCAATGTATTTATATATCAAATGTTTTAATTGCAGTGTAAATCAACTGGTAAGAAATAGTTAATATTTTTCCCACCACAGAAAAATTAAATAATTTAATTTGAGATCTGTTTCAGGTGAACTGATATAATAGTATAGTAATAGTAATAGGCAGCAGCAGCATTAAGACTTTAGAGAGATACAGTTGTTTCCCAGATGCCTCTAATTTGACCAGTTCTCAGTTTTGTAACCACAAATGTTGACTAATATTTGAAATGTTTCTGCTGATGACTGACGCTGCAGATCGGCTGGTATTTCTGCTTTTATTTTTTTCATAGAGCAGACCACTTTGAAAGTGATATGACTATAAATATCATAAATGTATGGTAATTACTGTGTGTTTAACATGTTTGTTTACATCCTCTTTAGGGATTTCATTGCATCAGATATAACAATGCCTCTGGCTCTGTATAATGTTTACCACAACCCACCAATGGCCTCGGACCCTCCATTTTCATACAGATGATGACACACTGTCAGTATTAATATGTGATAACTATCACTGGCCCAAATGTTCCAATCTGCATTGTCTTTCCTGCAGCACTGCTGGCTTCACATATGATCCTCAGTCATAGTCTGTAACTGATATCTCTCCTTACTACACTGTGTATCTCTGATCCCAGCTGTACGTTGCCATCTGTGTACTTCAAATAGGACATGCTGCACTCGTGCACTTACTGTACAAGCATGTGTAACCTACAGGCTGCACTATTTCAGTGAGATTCTCTATATTACTCTAAGAAAGGTTAACGTATGGATGGATGTTTCTGCATGAGACACTGAACAGCATTAATCCACAAAGATCTCCATTTGTTTGAATACCTCTTTGTTTTTATTTCATTTCTATTTCTTTTATCACCTCCCGTTGTTGTCTTGTTTTCACATTTTAATCTGTTGACACACTGAGAAGTGCTATGTATATTTATTACCACTCACAGTCTCACTGTGCCAATAAACCAGATCGATATCCACTTAACACTTTTGGATTTCTGGAGAAAATAGTCAAATTAAACATAACATTTTTACTCAAACTGTTAATTTATGATTCTGAAAAAAGCCTTCGAGTCCTCAAGCACATGAGTTTAGATGAAAAATGGGATAGCTAAATCAGAAATGATTTACTGAAGTTTGCTGTAAACGAGTGATAGCAAAATGTCAGCTAATTCACCTCTTTACCACCTGCAGCACACTGCAGCTTCTTATTACTCATTCACAACAATGACTTTAATACCTTTAAATAACCTCTTTTCTGCCCCCTGGCTGTAGATTTATATTCAAGGAAGATACGAACAGGTTAAAACACACAGATATCATAAACAGCATGCCTCTCTTAAACACATTTTCTGATATTCAATGCAGATTTTTTTTTTTTTCAATACTATATTTATTGGGTTTTTTTGTTTATTTTGAAACAACAGAACCAACATTCACAAACGTCCCCAATAACAACATTCTCGGTACAAAGAAACTTAACAAACATAATATTAATATAAAATAAGCCATTATAGATACAGGAAAAACATACATATACAAGAAATAATAAAATAAAAATAAAATAAAAAGAATTTACACAAGTAAAAAAAAAAAAAAAGTAATTTAAAAAGAATAGAATAAAATAATATATATATGTGTGTATATATATATATATATATATATATATATACATATACGCATATACAGTATATACACATACAAAAATATACATATATAATCAATTACAAATCTGTGTACAAGTCAGTCATCATCCTATTCTCTCTCCCTATTATTCAATGCAGATCTATTTAGAAACAGCTGATGATTTTCTGGAGATAACGATTATTTCATAATGCGTAGCCTATAATAAGCTTATAGCCTCTTCATTAAAAAAAAAGCAGAATTCAGCGAAGAACTTCTCTTTGTAATGGTGGAGCAGACGTTTATTGTTTATCTAATAATAGACAGCAGACAGTCTCCTCGGAGACAATGATCTGACAGATGTGTTGTGATGGTGTGAATGGTGGATCTATTGTATGCCCTGCTGTCAGACAGTCTTTGGTCTGTTTATTACAGTCTTATGACACCATGCAAGAGATAGTGACACAAACGCAGTTTCTTAATAATTGTTTTTTCTTTTCTCCATCAGTCGATGGATATCAGCACGTGGCCTCTACGTCACGTGAACATCAGCACCTCGGACAGCAGCCTCTCAGTGTGTGGAGCTGCCTGCTGTGGATGGAGCTCATCTTCTCAGCTGCATGGAGGTGTTTTAATGGAAATCTGCGGTATGTAACTGTACAGATAAAGAAGTTTGTGGGGGTTTGTTTTTTTTAGCTGACGTGCCAGAAAACCAACTGAATATCAAGTTTTACCATGCTGGAGAATCCTGGACACGTCGCATTTTATTGTCCCACTGAAGGCCTTGATTTATTTTGGTGAAGATTTGATGATGTGCGGTTTTTTTTAACAACCCGGAAGGGACGTTTGCAGGCTGCTGTCGGTTCATTTTGTGTTAGCAGGAATCCATATCTGACTCTCTCTTTCCTGCTTTGTGGCGCAGAGATGGTCGGGGGGAAAAAAGCAGAGAACAGTGAGTGCAAGTTGTCGTGCGATGGATTTTTTTATTGTTCATTTTTCATATCTAACATGCAACGCTGCTGGATTGTAACTTAGTTGTCGGTGTGTGGCGATAAAAAGGCGAAGAAGAGGAAGAAGAAGAAGAGGAGGAAACAGTGATGATGATGATGGATGCCACTGCGAGACAACAAAGGATGCACGCCTGTCACCTCGTGTAGTTTCATGTCCCCTGTAGGTAAATGAAGAAACTCTCATAATAAATCGGCTTTGACTTAATAGGATTTAATATCAACCCCCCTTTCCTCTGACACCCTCTCTGCTTTTCCACCAGAAGAAGAACAAACATTTTTTTCCTCTGCTGATTTAAAAGAAAAAACACTTGGATGCTGATAAACACATGAATGATAATGTAATCATGGGAGGATGATGATGATGCTGGACCCTTCTGACTCCAATTTCTCTCAGCCTCCATTGGCTCCATCCAGGAGAAATAGTGCTTCCCCATTGGTTGGATTGCGGTGCACATGCTATAACAACAGGATATGCAAAGAGCTATGGGCTGATCTAATAGCCTATCATGGTTCCCGCATGCTTTTTTGACCGAGATCTGTGTTTTATTTAATAGGATGTGGACTGCCTAATCAAATGGCTTGGATGCCATATTAATAATAATAATAATAATAATAGGCTAATAATAATAATGATGATGAAGATTTATATTGGAGCTGCCTGCACAGTCAAGCTGAAGGCTGTTTTGCGACTCAGAGCAGTTGTGTCTGTGTAGTAAAGCTGCTGAAGAATGTTTAAGTATCGCATCCGGATGTTTTTCAATGAACTCAAAGTGTTGGTACTGATGCGCTCCGGATCAAGCAGGAGGACGGACTCGGGCACGGACCCGGACACGCAGACCAGGATGAGAGGGCTCGCTATAGGAGGCTGTGGCTGGCCGCCGCTGAGCTGCTCCCGCCGGGACGATGAGGAGGAGTATTACGGCTCTGACTCCCGGCCGCGCAGCCTGGCTCTGGAGGACACGGACGGAGACAAACCCGAGGGAGGAGGCCTGGACTCAATGTCCCTCCCGAGTCTCTCAGAGAGCGGGATGCGATCACCGCAGTGCCGGATCTGCTTCCAGGGGCCGGAGAAGGTAGCTATAAATAATAAAAAGTATCACTGTGGTTCCCTGCGCTTTAACAAGGGGGGTCAGCTGCTCAGTATAGGACCCTGGAGGCTCCAGGAACCTCCAGGAACCTGTAGGAACCTGTAGGAACCTGTAGGAACCTCCAGGAACCTGTAGGAACCTGTAGGAACCTGCACTCCAGGAGCACAGGTGCTTGGCTCCTCAAACCACGTGGTGCTCACCTGAGGAAGTCATTTGAAGCAGGTCAGGAGAGGCCATGGTCACTACTCCACTGCTGTTTGAGCTCAATAATCCATAGAAATGCATCATGAAAATACTAAAATAGCCTATTTGAATGTGAAAAGTTTCAGGAAACCAAACCCTAAATGCAAATATTTGTTAAGAAGTTTACCCATTTTAAAAAATATTTTTTTGCTAAATATTTTTTAGACCCTCGTAAGAGTCAAGCTTAAAAAAGGATCCCACACTTCCCATAATGCAACTCAATTATATATTTTTTAAAAGAATCTCCCTGCTTTGTAAATGTCCACGTCTTTGTCCGTATGTCAGTTTGTCGCTCAGGTTTTTCCATTATAAATTTGTAGTCTCCAAGCTCAAAATGTGATGACATCACTATGACATCATCAGCGTTATTTTCTCAGATTTGACCAGATCTCCGTGTCTGAAAAGTGAACCCAAACTTGCAGTCTTTCTAATAGCCAGCAGGGGGCGACTCCTCTGGTTGCAAAAAGAAGTCTGATTGTATAGAAGTCTATGAGAAAATGACCCTACTTCTCACTTGATTTATTACCTCAGTAAACATTGTAAACATGAGTTTAGGATCTCAATCGCTAGTTTAAAGTCTTCTTCAATACAGCGAGATGTTCATTTAGTAAATTATGGTCCCATTTAGAGTCAAATAGACCATGAAGCAGGGTATGCTTTAGGACGTGGCTTGTGATTGACAGGTCACTACCACGGTGTTGTCCCTGGGAGTTGTCCGTGTTTTCGTCTTACAACTTAAACCCTTTCACAGTGTTTTCAGTTCATGAAAGTTAATTATAACCTTTTTGGTCGCCTAAAAATGTCTTATTCAACGTTCGGTGGTACTTACCTCCACATTCTTGTGTCAATTCGGATTGCAAAAAAACGCATAGGTGAAGTTTGCATGCAGGGCTTTCTGCCAGAAAGGGTATATTTTAACCCAAACTACAATCTTTTCATAAACCTAACCAAGTAGGTTTGTTTGCCTAAACATAAGGAGATTTCTTGCAGAAAGATGGCGACGGCCAAAATGCCGAACTCGAGGCTTCAAAACGGTAGTCCACAAACCAATGGGTGACGTCGGGTTGACTACGTCCACTTCTTATATACAGTCAATGATTTGACGAAGCTCCTCCAGAGCCACAGAAGACATTATACAACTGTTTTCAAAGGCCGAGTAGTGGTCCTCACAACAAGTAAACTGGTATTTGTTTGGGTTGCCCCTTTATGAAATTAAGTCGTGCGAACAAATTTAGTTTTAAAAACTCATTATACATCAATACCAAACTGCTTCAAATACCTGGCAGTGTGCATCAAGTCTGCTAAACCCAGAATGACTGAGACTAAAACAGGAATTAATCCATCAACAGTGATCTGAAAATAGCAGTGGGCAGACGAAGGGCATCATTTAGGCTGGAAAGAAGCAGGAGCAGCTTTATATTTACTATGTGAACCAGTGAAGTCCTCGCAGTAATAGATTCAGCATCTGACGCTCAAAATTAGGCCATTTTAAAAAAGCAGTGAAGAAAGGTTTCAGAGAATGATTCCTCGACATAAAAGACATTCATACTGATTATTATTCTGAGGGATTTGAGTGAGGGAGGCAGTACGAGTTCAATAACTTGCTGAAGGACTCTTCAGAACCATTCCTACACGGATCAAACCTTTGATCATTCCTTTAGGCTACAGGAAGGTCACACAAAGTACAGCTCAAGAGGAGAACAGACGAGGTGGATGCACCGTTAAAGTGAAAATGTTTTTAAAAAGCTTGTCATTCTCGTCCGAGACATGGCGTCTGTACAGTGTAGCGGATGAAATCAACCTTGAAGAGACAGACTTTGCTAGAGGTCTCAGCAAGTTTTTGTTTCCCCTCCAGATAGCCAACTAATTAAAGACGTAGCACATCACCCGGAGTCAGACAGAAAATAAAGTGAGATGTGCAAGAGTGTTGTCAGTCGGAGGGCCTTGGGGAATCTCATACTGACAACAAAAACCTGCACCAGATGTCCTGTGATGTCTTTTGAGGCTACGGGAAAGTGACACGAGAGAAGCAAACTGTATCCAGATGAAGGCGTTAAAGCAGCAGATAGTGAAATGTAGTAGACTCTCACTTTATTACATTTTGATTCATGTTTCAAATGTCTGGTTAGATGACATCTCGAAAGATGCTTGAAACATGAACTTATAATAATGAGGCACACTGGCTTTTATACCCTATAGTCATAATTAAATTGACAACTGTCTACAGTTATTTCTGCTAGTGTGTCAAGTTGGGAGCTGATCACTGCTCCAAAAATCTCATCCTAATGTTCATCTGGACCAGGTGTGTCAAACTTCATTTCACTAAAGGCCTCACTGGGAAATGAGAATCACACCAAGGGCCAGACATATTTGACAATGCTTTTATTTAATCGAAAATAATTTAAATAAAATGTCTTTGATTATATTGTTGCATGTCCCATATAGCCTCCTCACATACAATTTAGTCCACATAAAGCCCTAATAAATAAATACATAAATAAATAAATAAAAAGTTGCTTAGCATTTAGTCAAGCAAAATAATGCATTCTACCATACAGCCAACACATAGCAACCTGTTACACAGGCCTGAATATGTGTGAATATGTATGGTTGTGTGGGGGGCATTTAGTAAAACAAAACTGATGTAAAAGAAAAATAATAATTCTTATTATGTTCTTTGCCCATATTTCTACAAGTCTCATATAGCCTGTTTCACAAGCCTGAGTATGACAACTCAATGATTGTGTGGGACACAATAAAAAAATAAAAGTACAAGATCTTTGATCATGTAGTTTACATATCCCATACAGCCTAGCCTTCTAGCATGCAATCGGCTGCACACAAAACCCTAAAAATGACAAATAAAGTTTGCAGTCAAGCAATACTCACATGCAGCCTTCAGCATCAACTTTCCTTCTTTGTGCCATTCTGTGTTCGCTAGTTTGCACACAGTGGAGGCACACCTGTGTGTGTGGTGTACGCGTTGCTGTGCAGACCACAACTAGGTGGGCCAAAACTTATTGATAAACTAAATTGATATGAGGGTGGATCAAAATTTGTGAGGGGCCAGATTTGGCCTGCGGGTCTTGAGTTTGACACATGTGATCTTGATGGAGATGACTGAAGCTGATAAATTCATGCAGAGAAGTTGGAGAGTTGGCTATATGTACACAACTGAAGGAGACAATTCAACACCAGGAGGTTACTTGTACAGCCACAGAATTATGCATACATATATGATTGGCAGAGAAATTGAAAGTCACAAGTTCTTTTGTTCATATGTTCCATATTACAGCACCAAGCAGAGCACAGTTGTATGAGAGCGTTGCTTTAATAGTTCATTTTATCCCATAATCGACTCTATCAGTATACACTATAAAGCAGAATGACGTCACACAATCTCAGAACATTGTGGCTAAAAAGTGCAGCTCTGGTTTATTCCAATGAACACAAAAGAAGAACCATAAAAATAGCAGTCAATTGACAATGAAAGTGAGCATTAAGCGTAACAAGGGAGCTGAGGGAGCTTTGACCACTCAGACACAACGAACCAGCTGCTCTTATGCATGCACCATAGGCGTTTTCATCAGGATGGGGGACAGTTATTTCAGCGCTCAGCACACCCACCGAGTACACCTTTCAACACCTTGGACAGCTCCCCAGCATACGGAAAATTATGTTTTATCTCCCAAAATCCACCAAAAATGTAGCTTACACTTCCTCAGTGTGTTCAGAACAAAGCATTGCCAAAAAGAGCTGCGAGCGTCATAGCGACAGCCTTGACAACGACACATTGATTGATTTCAGACAAATCAGTGTTGAATTCAGATGCATGGTGCGTTGTTTATTATATGTCTTCGATTTGGTTAGTGAGTGGGACAGAACATGAAAATGTCTATGTAAGCGCTGAAAACAAATATAATATTATCATTATTATTTTAATCGTGGTGAAAACCGGGACAGTTTCGTAGTGACTGTTGAAAACCGGGACATTTGAGTGTTTTACCGATATTTGTCCAGCTTGAAACTGGGACAGTCCCAGACAAACCGGGACGTCTGGTCACCGTATGTTACAGTCACTGAAGACCTGTAAACACCAACATATAGATTTATCAGATCTAGGAAGAACAGAAAGCTGATCAAATATACAAAAACCTGAAAGTCACAGGAGTGTTATCCTTTGAGGATTCATGGCAGTTACTGTTACTGTTATCAAAGCTTTAATACCAGTACTCTTAAAGAGATATAATGTCTGTGATAAAACTATTGTGATCATTATTACTTAATATTTAATGTCTCTTTGAAATCCTTTCTCTCTCTGACAAATATAACAAAACAACATTGGAGACAGGATTGCACATTGACAGTCAATAAATCAGACAAATAGACTAATATTATATTCCACTACCCCCCCCAAAAAAACTAAAATGCAATGATGTTGTGCACCATCAAAAGTCCCATTTTTCTAATGTCTAACCTTTCCAAAATTATTATTCCACTTGCATACATACAGTCTAGTATCACATTGATTATATCTGTTGGTGCTTGCTCCGGGCTGTTATCTATCTTTCTTAATCCCTTTGCCGGCTTCATGACAGGAACAACAAACAACACCTTCAGTAGATAAAATGTGACAGTAACACCGTCAGGGCTGGGGAGGCAACTTGTTCTATTCATGATAGAGATCTTTATCTTTATTTGTTACTGTCATCTTCACCAAATCCAATCTTCTAACAGGCAGATTCAATAAAAGCTTCAACCTCCAGTGTGTCCCAACTCAGCTGCTAGTTGTGTCCTGCAGGGGGAGTTGTTGAGCCCTTGTCGCTGCAAAGGCTCTGTGCGCTGTACTCACCAATCCTGCCTTATCCGCTGGATCAGTGAGAGAGGCTGCTGGAGCTGTGAGATCTGCTACTTCAAGTACCAGGTCCTGGCCATCAGCACCAAAAACCCACTTCAGGTACAGTCGTTCTCTCTGTCTGTCTTCACCTTTAATGTGGAAACACTTCTCACTGGGGTAAAAACATTTAAAGGAGGAGATATATGAATACAGTCCTTCACATTAGACTGCCAGGCTATATAGCAGAAAGCCTCGTGCAAACTTTACGTTGCCAGATTTGAGTGAGCTATTGGCAGAAAAGCATTACATTAGCGCTCATTGATCATAAATGTAATGGCATACAACAGAGGCCAAGCAGTGTTTACATTACCAACACCACAGACAGTGGTGGACGAAGTACTCAGATCTTTTACTTCAGTAAAAGTAGTAATACTACAGTGTAGAAATACTCTGCTACAAATAAAAGTCCTGAATTCAACATGTTCATAAGTAAAACTACAAAAGTATTAGCATGAAAATGTACTTAAAGTACAAAAAGTAAAAGTACTCATTCTGCACAACGGCCCATTTCAGAATAATATATATTCTATTATTGTATTATAAGTATTGATGCATTAGTGTGTTCATCACTTTAATGTTGCATAGCTGTTAAAGGTGGAGCTTATTTTTTTACTTGCTGGGTAGTTTGTGAATTTCACCAAGGGATCAATAAAGTTTTACCTTAACTTCCCGTACTAAAAAGAAGTTTATTCAAGAGAGCTATTAGTATAGTTCTTTTAAACTAAAAATAAGATAGTATACTTTCAGTTTACTTTTTATGTACTTAATCGGAGCTATACTGTACTTAACAAAAGTATACTTGGCTCATACTGACAAGTATACAGAAAAGTCTAAGCAACTTGGTTTATACTGACAAGTATACAGAAAAGTCTAAGCAACTTGGTTTATGCTGAAAAGTATACAGAAAAGTCTAAGTATACTTGGTTTATACTGACAAGTATACAGAAAAGTCTAAGTATATTTGGCTTATAGGCCTATACTTGTACTTAATCTTTTGATCGAGATATACTTAAGAAAAGTATAATTAAGTATTCTTGCCTTATAGGCCTACAGAAAGGTATACTTGGCTTGTAGTTGTGCCTACTTTTTGATGGAGTAGCCTATTAAAGTGTGTAATCCATTTTAAATTATTTGTTGATTATATTTTGTATTATTAATCAAAATCTTCAAAGTAACTAAAGTTATTAAAGTAAATTAATAGAGTAAAATTTACAATATTTGCCTCGGAATTGTAGTGGAGTAGAAGTATAAAGTAGCAGGAAATGGAAATACTCAAGTAGCATACAAAAAGTAGGGTAAATGAGTAAATGTACTTAGTTACTGTCCACCACTGACCACGGAGGCATTTTGGACTGATTTTGATCAACATACACTGATTACTAACAGGAAGCACTCTGCTGTTGGCAGATAAAGATTCTCAAGTTTCACAGAGCTATTTGTACAGTTTTTATTTTAGGGACAAATGGAGAAGAAGATAGAGATGAGGACTTATAGGAAGATGCCAAGAACAAATTAATGAGACGCTGCACATTTCAAAGAGTTGGCTAATGATTTAACCAGAGTGTGTGGCACACAGACAGCAGACGAACAGACAGCAGCACCAAATGTTGTGAATGCTGAGATATTATCAGATTGAATGCTTGTTCCCTCAGTGGCTTATCTTGCTAGGTAATCCCTGCATCTCTGAATGAATTATAATCTTTTTTGGAGAGTGTGATATGGTATTAGTGAGATGGTTTAATTCATTCGGGAAGCCTGAGTAGCGGAGGCTCTGTGAGGCTGTGATTGTATGACACAGCACTGTAGTTACATCTGAAGGTGTCGGACTTCACACTGAGAAACCCACTGAGGGAATTGGGGAAATCAAGCATTTGTCTCACTGAAGTCATACACAATCTTAACATACATTGTCAAAGAAACTGAGACAAACCCTGCACTATTACAGTAGCCAATCAAGACTAATTTTGAAATCTATATCTACAGTTCAGGGTTTCAGTCCATTTCTGTGTCTCTCCCAGTGGCAGGCCATCTCCCTGACTGTGATCGAGAAGGTGCAGATCGCGGCCATCATCCTGGGCTCGTTGTTCCTCATCGCCAGCATCTCCTGGTTGGTGTGGTCGTCTCTCAGCCCTTCAGCCAAATGGCAGCGGCAGGACCTCCTCTTCCAGATATGCTACGGCATGTACGGCTTCATGGACATCGTTTGTATAGGTAAGACACGGATACCGAGGCTGCCATGTTGTGTTATTTCACAGGTGGTTGGTGTGAATATTGATACACGTTTTTACAAGTTAACATGTCATTTTAACACATACGGTGGTAACGCTTTATTTTACACTGCCATCATTTTTTAAATAATTTCCCAGAAATAACTATGTCTCTTGATACTATTTATCAGAAATATGGAGACGATGTTAAATGATATACTTGTGGTATACTTCACTGAATTAATTCCAATTAATTGCTATCTAGAGAGTATTTTAGTCAGTGCACAACACGTCAGCTGAGCATGAAAAAAATGGGCAATTTGCCTACAGGCAAGCATACAATTAAACCTTTCCAATAAGGAATGAATAATAAATGAATATTTACTTGAGTTTAAATAGAGCAGCTCTTTCAAGGCTATAATTAGTGCCACATTACATAGTTACTTAGGAAACCATTAGAAAATTAGAGACCTGTAAATAAAGCGTTACCAATCCACTCTTACTCACCCTTATTAACAAGACTAAGAGTCTACAGCGGCTCTGTGGCTTCAGCATGCTAACATGCTCAAAATGTTCACATGTATATATGTTTACCATGTTCATCATATTAGTTTAGCGTTTTAGCATGCTACCATTTGCTACAGTAATTAGCACTAAACACAAAGTACAGCCGAGGCTGATGGGAATGTTATTAGTTTTGCAGGTATTTGGTTATAGACCAAAGTAAGGCTGCCCACTCTTAGTCAGTTAGTCCAATGATTCTCAAACTTTTTCATGTTAACTGACACAAATTAGACCGAGGACCCCCATTTGAAAAGATTTTATCCCAGGGTCCCCCATCTGATTGGATTTTTGCTTTTAGATGTTTATAATACAGAAAGTGTATGAAACCCATGACCAAAATAGTCATACATTCTGTCATTGTGTTACTTATGGATGAAATTATAGTGAAAATAAATGATTCCCCTTTTTGCTGGGGCCCCCCTGGAACCCCCTTCAAGGACCCCTGGGGGTCGATGAATTAGTCGTTTTGGTCTTAGTCGACTAAGAATCTTTAGATTAGTCGTTTTTTATGCTTTTTTCATGACTTATTTTCAAGAAATGTATGAGCACATGTCTGGTAAACACAAGATTTAAAGTGGTGCTTTTTGTGTGATTCTTTGGATTAGTCGACAAAATCGTAAGAGTGTTAGTCGACAAAGAATTTCTTAGGACAGCCCTAGACCAAAGTATCTGAGAAAGATCAATGATGGTGCTACATGAAAAGTCAGCAGATCACCAAAGTTATAACAAATAATTCAGGAGGGGAACCAAAATTCATGGCAATCCACCCAACAGACATTTCACTCTAAACCACATATTTTAACCTCATGAAAGAGGAAAAGTCAGGAGATCGCCACAGTTAGTAGGCTTCATCCTGGGTATCATGGATATCTTTGTCAAATTTCAGGACAATCTATTTAACAGTCGTCAAAACGTTTTACTAAAAAGACAAAAATGGCACCGTGCTGGTGGTGCTATAGAAGAAAAATCAGGTGATCACAAAGTCAGTAGGATTCATCCTCCTTCATCCATCCTGTAGTTGTTGAGATGTTGTCATCACTGTCTCTTACTTTTGTATTTATAACTCAGTGGCTGACTGCAAAGCACAATGGAGATAGTTTACACTAGGGGTGTTGCGATATACCGGTATTGATGATAACTGGATATTTAAAAATGAAATATTGATATCATGTTAATAATACATATATGCTAATACTGAGTAAATAATCCAGCGCCTCTTAAATCACATTTTTATACAGTCATGGTTACAGACTCTCCATACACTCGTATTTTGAGTGTAATTAATTTGCCAAAAAGGAGACAAAATGCACAATAAACAAAGTTAAAGATGAATTTGACTGATATCATTTTTTTTCTGCAGATATTGCAATAATATCGTTGTAATATTGTTATTGTGAATTCTTTTGGCCACGATGATCGTGTTGTGAAAATCTGAAATTGTGACAGCCCTAGTTTACACCTAGTTTACAAATACAATACTTTGGTGAATGTGCATATTTGTTTGTTCTAAGTGCACAGACACAAATGAAATAATACATTTGTTATAATTTGAGTATATTTGTTGCATTCTGTCTCTGCCTCTTTTTGTTCTTCTGGTGAAGGGATTTTCATCGACACGTGTTTCTCACCAAACATCAGTCCAAAATACCCACTAATAAGTCCAGTATATTAATCTTTTTATTTTTCAGAACTTATAGTTCTTATTTACTCTGTACCTTTTTGTACTTCTCATTGAACAAACAACTGTTTGTCTATATGTAACCCTGCTTCCTGCCCCTGACCCCCCCCATCACCACCCTTTGTCCTTTATGCGCAGGCCTTATAATCCATGAAGGATCGTCTGTTTACCGGATCTTTAAGCGCTGGCAGGCGGTGAACCAGCAGTGGAAAGTGCTGAATTATGAGAAAGCGAAGGACTTAGGTGACCCCATCAGTTCCAGCAGCAAAGGTCGCTTTGAGAGGAACTCGGACAGCGGACGAAGGGCGAGTCGACATGTCAGGACTATCCTCAACCACCACTGTGGCTACACCATTTTGCACATCCTCAGCCAGTTAAGACCCAACAGCCTGCGCAGAGTCAACCACGAGGTGGTCATGAGGGTGACCACCGTATGAGGCTCGGTTATACAGACAACGAAAGTGCTCCGATGTTTAAGGAGGAGATCAAATTGTTGATTTGGATTTCATTAAAAAAAAAAATCCTAATCCACCAGGTAAACACTGCCGTTAACTTCTAGTCTCACAGAATCTCCCTGAGCTCAAAGTGGACAGCGAGAAATATTTATGAGATTTGGGCGACGGGAGAACGTTGCAGTTTTATCTGAGTCTGCGAAAACAAGACAAATAAGAAAAAAATTGATTCGTTTTTGAAAAAGAAAAAGCTTTGATTCTTAAAGCTATTAACATTTTTACCACCATGTTACAAAATGTCATTGAAATGTTTTTTGGTTTTGCTTTCTAAAGAAAATATAAAATGAATGTCATAAAGTTTGATTTGGATTTTACTCTATAATAGAGAGTTTGATGGTGAAAACGGTTGTGAATAATGGCCCCAGCCCCCCTAATTTATTCAGTGTGTTCCTGAGGGTCTGCATCGATGGATCAGACATTAAAAAGCCCAATAAAACTTTGAGACGAGACTCAAATGCTTAAAATATACCCTTGAAGTACAGTTCATGTTTTGTAATAAAGACTTTGTTGATCTCAAAGGAAAACTATGTTTTGTTTTGTCTCATATTTAGGCAACAAGATGGACTTTAATGTTGCTTAAAAAAATTTGACACTATTGATATATGCAGATTGGATTTTCCTGTTGGGATTACACACATCTCAGATTCTTGTGGGCAAAATCAAATAACACTCACCCTGGGAAATCCATTCACATCCTGTTAGTCTCAAAAATGTATCTCATAATGAAGGATAGAGAGAGACAAAGAGCTCAATTAGTCTTCTGAGCATCTTTGGATATAAATAAGTCTCTCATGAAGCCTTATGACAGCAGGAGGGAGCTATAAAATGTGTCACCACCTTCTTGACAGAGTGAACTGAGAAGGATATTAGAGTTGAGTCAGAGGACTCCCAGAGGGAACTGCAGCATTTTCATTTAGTAGACAACACAGTGAATATCATAAAAGTCAAAAGTAGCTACTACACATGAGCCACTCAGTCAGGAAGTATTAAAGCAGCAGTGAAAATTGGAGCAAATATGATTAAAAAAAGTTTGTGACCCGGCAGCCATGTTGAGATCAGTTGAGGAAATACCAAGCACCGCCCACCAGCCGCAGCAAGCGTTCTCATTTTACAGCTAAACAGTACAATACAAGATGTTTCTGAAAACATTAAGGTGAGAAATAGACATTACAGTAACAGAATATTGATTCATATTTGATCAGCGCTGCCTAGTTTGACCATTTGATCGGAGGTCACCAGTGATTGACAGCTGCCTCAGTTGAATGAACAGCCAATAGGAACGCTCTCGCTCTGAAATGACCTGTGATTGGCCAAAGTCTCCCGTCACCGGCTAGATTTTTTAAAGCCTGAAAACAGAGCCATGAGGAGGTGCAGAAGTCTAGTTTTCTCTCACAACACTTGAATTACAAAATGTTGAAATATTATATGTATTTTGTACCCAATGAGGCCAAAAAATATTCTGCCTACTGCAGGTTTAAGAGGGCTTTGCTTATATTTGCTATATTCTCTAAAAGTTTCTATTGGAAAATGTTTTATTTTATCAACAGCAACATAGTAAAACACACAAAGCGTTGCTCTCCTGGGGTTCACAGACTTGTATCTCCCCACACTTTCAGCTTAAGTCAGTCAGTGGTGGAATGTTACTAAGTACATTTACTCAAGTACTGTACTTAAGTACAGTTTTGACATACTTACGTACTTAACTTGAGTATTTCCATTTTATGCTACTTTATACTTCTACTCCACTACATCTCAGAGAGAAATATTGTTCATTTTACTTCACTACATTTATTTGATACTTATAGCCAAGTTACTTTTTTACATAAAAACGTGATGTACTTATATGATAGGATGCAGTAATATACTACTAATCTAGTAAAACAAAATATTTAAAATTGTCTCCACATTGACCAACTACAATATTAAAATGCTCTTACATGTATTTGTTAGTGATAAAAACAGAATAATACAATATTCTATAATAACAGGGAAAGGACCCAGTCTGCATAGTGAGTACTTTTACTTGTGATACTTTAAGAACATTGAGCTGATAATACTTCTGTACTTTATTTTTAGACGGTTTTAGTGGTATTTCTACTTTTACGTAAATAAAGGATCTGAGTCTTCCACCACTGACTAAAGTATAGCCTATGTAAATACCACATGTGTATAGCTTTATTACATAACATCAGTGTTTATTTAAAGTACTGTACTTTTGAGGTAGCCTACTTGTGTTTTACTTCATTATTTCCATTTTATTGTATGTTACACTTCTGTTCATTAAGGAGGCAAATTAGGTCGGCCTACTCCACTAGACTTACTTTTATCTAATGGCTACAGATTAAGATTTAATTTGCACATTATCAAGTATACTACCCAATAGTATAGTAGTTAAAGTAGTTAACATGAGCTCCACCTCGACCACCTACAACAACGCTTCCCAACCTGGGGGTCATGACCCCAGACAGGGCTGCAAGATGATGAGAGAAGATTGTTTTTTAAATTTTCTTTTCTTGTTATGTTTATTGGTTTCATGTATAAATACAAGATGTTAAAATGATCATTTTTCAATATGATCAAATTAAATATACATTTCTCTGTACAATGTATTGTAATACTTGAAATATGAACAATAAAAAAAGAAACAAGAAGATACTCATAATTAGGGTTATTTTCCAGACTTTTCTCTATTCATGCTTTCTTTTCTTGTGAAATATATAATTTTACCTCTTGAGGTCTCTACTACTAACAGGCTACTACTACTCAAATTAAACAATCTGATAATGGAAAAGTACTATTGAACTGATACAACAATAACCTGCGATAAGATGTCACCAGTAGATATGACTATAGATAATATCAGGACAGAACCAGTTAGTAAAATGTAAATGTAGGACTACACTTGTAAATCAGTAGCTGCTTGTATCGTCCTTCAGCAGGCTTAGCTAGCAGATAGACACATCTTTTTTTTTTTTTTTCAGAACTTTATTTTCAACAAAAGACAAGTACAAAAGTATAGGGAATACAATAAACAGTACAAACAAACAAGACAAACAAAAAAAAAAAAAAAAAAAAAAAAAAAACCTTAATGCCAGAGGAGTTCAATATCCATTAATTTCAAGTCTTTTAAGAGTTCAAGAAAATGTACTTCCTTTAAAATATTGAGAGACTTTACAGCTTTTTGGTTTTTGACATTTTCCAGTAAGGTGCCATACTGCTCGAGTTCAACAAGAACTGGAATGGAATTTACCAAGTATAATCAGAAGCTGAATTATATAGGTAATGTTGCTATCCATCCCATAGATAGACACATCTACGGGATAGATAGAAGCCTCGAGAGGGTAAAATATAACAAACCTGGCAACCCTGGAAAAGACGCTTCGCGATGACGTCAAAACGCTGCGACTCACAACACGTTGTGGTAAGCCGGTAAACTAACCAGAAACAAACGTGACTGTTTGGGAATCGACTGTTTTTATTTGATAATTAGGTCTATTTGAATCCAACATGAGTTCTTCGATGCCGCAGAAGCGTTACTACAGACAGAGAGCCCATTCAAACCCCATGGCTTACCACACCTTTGACTAGTAAGTGATGCACATGTGTTTCATACCTGCAGCAAACAGAGCTCATGAAACTCTCTGTCAGTCCCTACTGTGTATTTATTTATATATTGAAGTTGACAAGGAAGACAAATAGTTGCTCATTAACTCTGGTGGTGCAGAAAGTTTTGTTTTTAGGAGCTGGATTTGAGATTTATTGTACAGTATGGATGATAACAACAATGAAAAGTTATATTTAAAAAGTGATCTGTACCATCTCTTCTATCCCCGTTACTCTAGATAATCCACAGAACACAGTGTTGGGTGTTTTCCGTGTTTATTCTTTACAAAATAGTTGAATTGAAAACCTCCTCTTTCCTCTCCCTCCTCAGTCCAGTGTGTCCTGAGGAGATGGACTGGTCCCAGTTGTATGCAGACCTCTTCACCGGAAACCCCTCTGAGAAAAAAGAGAGCCCCCGAGTTGAGTTTGCAGACATCGGATGTGGATATGGAGGGCTTTTAGGTAATTATGTCACTGATCTGACACACCTACAGTTTTCTCAGGTCATAGTTTGGCTCTGTATTGACCTCACGTCCTCTTCTCTTGTGTCTCTGTGTGTCTTAACTTCTTCTTCTTCTTCTTCACTCAGTGGAGTTATCTCCACTTTTCCCAGACAAGCTCATGCTGGGCCTGGAGATCCGGGTGAAAGTGTCCGATTATGTCCAGGATCGTATCCGATCCCTGCGTGCCTCGGAATCAGGAAAATACCAGAACATCGCCTGCCTTCGCAGCAATGCGATGAAGTACCTCCCCAACTTCTTCACTAAAGGACAGGTATGCTTGGACGACTAGATGCTGGGATGTTTAATTCAGTAATGAGCAGTCCCTCCAGGACTTTTTGGTCCTGACAGGTTGCAGTTTTGTTCTCCTGAAAACAGCCAGTCACGGCTCTTTCCTACATAAAATGACCCCATTCAGAAGCATTATTTTAAATTCGATTTTTTTGACTGATATTGCAATTGCGATATGATTTGCGATATTAGAGGGAATGATCATTTTTACATCATTATTATTTTTAATTTTTATTTACATTAATTATTCTCCTTTTGCAGTAGGCCATATTGCAATTTAGATCAAATTTCGATTAATTGTGCAGCCCTAGTATTAGAGCTCATCAAGTATGAGATTTTATTTTACAGACGTGTTACCGACCATGCGTTTTTATTAGAATATTTTTTCCGACTGACAAACATTCCTACAATTTTATTCAAAAATGATACAATAAAAGTCGCAAACTGTGCTTCACTTCACGTCACTTCAAATTCAGTCACAGAAACAGAGATCCTAACAGAACTGATATTTTTTACTGAAGGAAGATTTGTGAAGAAATAACATGATTTCAAACACATTTGACATTTTCATTAGAATATATTTGTTTGTAAATAAGTTTGAACAATTTGTGCTGCTGTACACATTTGTTCTGTTTGTTGCAACCGGTAGACTTTTGGCCTCGACCCTCCACCGTTTAAAGACTCCATTCACCTTGAATCTCCTCAATAAACTAAAGAAACATGAATAACCACCAGCATCTGGCCTCCAGCTCTTTAGCCTACCAGTTGCTGTCTTTACCTGCAGTTTAACAGTGGCTCATTCATTTAGAACAGCTGCATCATACTGCAGGTGTCTGGTTCTATAGTCCGGTTACTAAAAGTTAATCCGCACCTTCTGGCCAATCAGAATGAATACGTCTCAGCGGTCATGGTGTGAACGTTGAGCACACAGTCTAGATTTGATGTTACAGCTATATAACTGACTTTATTGGTAGGACTATAGGGAAACTAACTGACCACAGTGTAAATGTATCCAGTGATGGATAGTTTGACTGTACGGTATAATCAGGATAAACATCAAACTTTCCTATAATACTACTGTTAGTGCTAAATTATAGTGACACCATGATCGCCTTGGATTTAATCAAAACTAACAAATTGAACTGTATATTGCAGACAGCAAATACACTAAAAGCACCAGAAACAAAAGCAGGTTGGTTGTTTAAAATTTAGACTGGAAATGACTTTAAGTGCAGCACATTGTCTTTGTCTTGTCTTCTATGTGTGCACACGTTCATGTTTTCCCCCATCTTCTGATTTCTTTTTGGTGTCGTTGTGCCAAAAACCAAAGTTGAACCAAAACGTCCTGCACACTGTCGATCACGTCTGTTCACTTTACTTGCAATGTTTCAGTCCTCAGACCTTCCTGAGGTTAAATTCATGAAATGAATTTTGTTGAGCAAGATATTTTTTTTTTGGTTTTGTCACAGTCAGAGTTTATGATCCAAGCCACCAGTCTATCAGCAGGAACTTAAAGTGAGCGATACCTGCTGTGTGTTAACAGTTAAAAGGCAGAACGTTATAGCATAATAGGCCCTTTTCACAGCAGCCCTTTAGACATGTCATAGCAGGGTAAACACAGGTGTAATTAATAACATTAATTATGGATTTAGTGTGTCACAGTCATTCTGGTGAGCCAGCGTGTACAATAGCAGAGCCCTGGCAGCTCTTACCAGCCACTATTGTAGCACCACTCGCCCATCTGCACACCATCTCTGTGTTACCAGCCTCAACTGGAGGGTTACCACTAACAAACACCACAGGTAGAGTTGAAATTGACCTCCGCCAGAGTCCGACGTGTTATAAAGAAATAACAGACGGTAGAACGCCCGTGATTGACCAATCAGAATCTAGTATTCAACAACGGCGTGTAATAAATAGAAATAACACATATGATGTTCATTGGAAGTGAAGTGCAGCTCATATACTAAAGGCCTGCAGTTCTGCAGCAGCGTACCCACCGTGGCCTCTAATGACCTCAAATTAAAGCTGACGCGTCTGTTCCGGCGCTGCCAAGGTAATAAGAATATGCACGTTTCTCCCGACGAATCATTACTTTCCTGATGTTCAACATATGGACTGAATGAATTTATACGGATTGCTCATTAAATCCAGGATTTCCCAACAATGGGGTCCTTGACTGACACGCAAGGCAGCTGAGCATAGAGCGGTGCATTTATCCGTTCCAATTAGCTGCGGTAATCTATGACTTGTTGAAAGTCGCATTAGATTATTGCAGCGGGCTTAGTGTACCAGGGTAAATGTAGGTACCCGGGGTAAAAGACCTCACCTCAGATGCCCTGAGCGAGCATAAACGAAGAAATGAACATAGGAGAGTAACGCTGACACATTTATGGAATACAAACTATACACGTGTTTCATTTAAAAAAACGCATTCATTGATGACATTTTTTATTATTATTTTAATATGCCTTTTCAGGTAATTAAAAATAATATGGCTATTATTTCTACAGCCTGAGTTAAGGCCTGTTGCCAAGCTGAGTTTGGAAATGTTTCAGAGGAACTCTGCCTGAAAGAGAGGTCTGTGTTGGTGCTTTGTTTTGTAGACATTGGCACTCCCTTCAGCTCATTCATAACGTGCATCTCTTGACTCGCATTAATTTACCAGGGACCAACGTGTTTCCAGCTGCAGCTTGCTTTAGTTTTAATTGTCGTCGTAGCTCGTGATTAGAACAAAACTGTCTGAGAAATAAAAGACGACCACCCAGACTAGTGCTCCAAATCTAGTCCCAATCCTTCTCACATGCATGATGTGTTTCTACTGTTTCAACGGGATATCCTAAAGATCTGAAATACCTTTTTTTTCCTTCTTCATAGTATGTTTTGTCACCAAAAATAGTTTATGGTTTTTCCACCTTCCATCATCACCGAAGCTGCCCCTGAGGCTGCAGCCGTCCCCGGTGATTATCCCCACATCTTTCTGTCTCTGCCTGACATTATTTATTTTAACTAATAAAAAGTTACTGGAATTGTTTTTAATGTATCAGCCAGACTGATATCAATGGAGCCTTCACTTGTCAAAGACGGAGACACGGGGAACATTATGGGGGAAAATAAATTCAAGGAGGGAAATTCCAGCTTTGCAATCAGCGGTGCTTAAAAATCAACCACAACATATACTGTAATGGAGGGCACATTTAAGTGATGACAATCGTCGTTCCTACTCAGAGATAAAAATAAAACGTTCTATTTTTATCTTGTGTGGGAAAGACATCAAGGAATGACTCCTGTTTAAAAGAACAGTTTATTTTTTTATGCCTCCACGCTGGCGTTATGTTTTCAGGTTGTCCGTCCCGTTCTCGTGAACGTGATATCTCAGGACATCTCGAAGGAATTTCTTCAAATTTGGCACAAACATCAACTTGGACTCAAGGATGAACTGACTTTGGAGATCAAAGGTCACTGTGACCTCACAAAACACGTTTTTGGCCATAGCTCAAGAATTAATTTGCTGATAATGACAATTTCACACAAATGTCTAACAGGATAAAATTATGAAGTGATGACATTGTAGACAGACATGGATGTAAACTGCAACTTGACTGGTCTGCGGAGGCATACAACTGTGAGGCGCTGATTCTAGTTTATTCTGTGCTTACGTTACTGTTTCTGACCCTTTTTTTTGTGTGTTTCAGCTAAGCAAGATGTTCTTCCTCTTCCCCGACCCTCACTTTAAGAAGACCAAGCACAAGTGGAGGATTATTAGTCCCACATTGTTGGCAGAGTACGCCTACACGCTGAGAATCGGGGTATGTACAGAAGTAAGAATTGTTGCAGCTGAAACGAATAGTTGATCAACAGATTTTTTTTTATCATTTTGATACTTGTTTAAGCCATTTATCAAGCACAAATTCCAACAACAACATTCACTGGTTTCAGCTTCTCAAGTATGAGGATACAAAAATTGTAAATTGAATGCGTTAAGGTTTTAGACTGTTAGTTGGACAAAACAATAAACAGTAAAATCAGTAAATTCCAAAATTGAGTTGAAAGTTGCCATTTAAATGGTCAGTTCAGCCAAAATGCAAAAAAAAAACACACTTACCCTTTGTGGTATTTCTCAGTACATAGGGTCCGTCTCTTCGTACTTACCAACATCCCTACATTGTTGGCAGCATCCAGCCACAAGCCCATTCATTCCCACTGAAGACGGAAGTGACTAAAAACAGGTTACAAATATGTAGTTTAATTTTTAATGGTTGAATGATTTCCTAAAACCAGCTGGGCACTGTAGCTTTTAGAAAATGTTACTCAAACAGCAGTAAATATTACTGTGTATTTGTTGGGGACTATTTTCAGCCGCGGACTAATGCATAATTTGGCACCGTATTGAGTATTTACGGCAGCAGGACGGTGTATGTGGGATCGACTCAAAATAAACTACACTGCCCATGTTCATCGTAATGAAGGAACATGTCTCCCCAGTGTATTTTTATTAATTTTTGGGCAACAATGGAGCTCTCTGGCCCAGAGGAATAAGATGTATCAGGCTATTGCTACACGGATTTGTTAGTAGGACCAATTTATTGTCGGTTTTGGGCTTTTTATTGGGATTTGTTGTCAATAAAAAAAAAGTAGCATCACCAGCCTTATGCTTTAATTAAGATACCGTCGTTTTGTATATGTTATCAGAGGTTTTTTATATATCTGCAACTGAGACTTTTGCCACCACCCCATCACAACAAAGGAGAATTGGATTTCATTCATGGACTTAATAGCACTGCAAACCAACGACCGTAATAGTGGAACAACAATTGATTGCAGTGTGCAGACATCCATGAATTCACTGAATTAAAATGCGAGCGACCAGTGTGGCCTGCAGCTGGTTGACGTCTGTACACACCCTGCTCCTGCCTGTCAGAGCTGTCAGAGCAGCGGTGGGACACTCGAGTCAGAGCGCTGATGGAGGTTGTTGGAAACAATGGAGGGCTTGTGTCTAAATTTGGCCTTTATCGTTTTTCCTCGTGTGTGTCCGCGTGTGCATTGATGCATTCGTGCATGCATGTGTTGTGTGTATATGTGTGTGTGTGTGTGTGTGTGTGTGTGTGTGTGTAAGCTCTACAAGGGCCTTAGGCGTTGGCATGCAGCCATTATTGTGCTGGTGGGTGGGGAGGCTGTCAAGAAAATGCTCATTTATAGAGGCAATTTCATACCAAAATTAACCTCTATTAAAAAATTAAGTCTATCGTTCATTAACGAATATCTTTTGAATCAGAGTACACCTGAAACAGTGTGGTTAACATGAATCTGTGGCGTTACACAGTCTCTCATCCTCCTCAACGAAAACCCACATTATGTGCAGAATCTGCACTTGTGTGGAAATCTGTGCCAATGCTGAGTTTTCTAAGAAATCCTTGTTCTAGTAATGCTATCTGTCCAGCCTCCAAAGTAAACTACAGTGACATAGGTGATTAACCTCTGTGTTGTCTGTAGGTTATTTTTACCTTTTTTAGCGAGGACCGTTGCTCTCCAGAGGTGATGAAACCGCTTCACTCTGATGCTGAAATGTTGGAACGATGTTTAAAAGGAAAGATTAAAACAGAAGAAATCAGTTGTGTATTATTTTTTTTGGGATAAATGCCGTGGGTTGATTTAGTGATCGCTAAATAGATGTGTGTTTAGCCACCTGAGAAGCTTGATTAATGTATTTTTCCCAGAACTGTGTTAATAACCTCAATGTGTTTGTCTGGGCACGTCAGGGTTTGGTGTATACCATCACAGATGTGGAGGAGGTGCACCTCTGGATGGTGAAGCACTTCACTGAACATCCACTGTTCACACGTGTCCCCGAGGAAGAATTGGTACGTTGATGTGGAGCTTTACATCCCTGGAAAAGAGGTCAAACTCATGATCTGAAATTCTGTGAAGGAATAGTTTGACATTTTTGGATAAACGCTTTTTCACATTCTTAATTGGATAAGAAAATTTATATCACTCTCATGTCTGTGTAGTAAATATGAAGCTAAACTACAGCCATCAGCTGATCGGCCTGGCTTATGCTTCATTTACACAATGTCAGAAAAATGGGAAAAACAGAGAAACCTGATTAGCCCCATTGTTAACCTTGAAGTCACACCAGATAAATGGCAGAAATTAGCAAGTGTTGTTGTGTTATACGTACAAATTCACATTTCTTTTTTTGCGATATTTCAAAAGTTTGCTTAAAATTCGCTTGACAATTGAATGGAAACATGACTAATGTGAATAAGCTCTGTCACAAATTAAATTAAATAAATTAGTTGAGGTGAGTTCATCTACAACTGCATCCTTTTAATGTGATTGTGATCACTCTTATTTTGACAGGTCGGTGATGTCATCATAAGTCGTTTGGGGACCTGTACGGAAGAAGGAAAGAAGGTGCAGAGAAACGGAGGGAAGAATTTCCTCGCAGTTTTCCGGAGGATTGAGGATTCAACCTAAGACCGAACAGTTTGGACATGCAATGAACTGAAATAATGGTCTTATGCAGTCATGCATTCATGGAGGATAACGCTGCTCTGTGGATCTGGAGGCTGTGGTTTGATCCCCAGCAGTGAACAGTGATATTAATGGACAAACATTTACACCATAACCCAATAGAGGGTTTGTGTTTGAGGGTTTTTTTCACATAATTTAAGTATTTCATTCCTCAGCTCACACAAGACAAGTAAATCATAAAAGCATCTCTACTCAGGCTAGACTTGTGAAGTGATTTGTTTCGCTTTTATTTTTTAATGATTCACTTCAGTTTATTTTGCCAAACTCCGAAGTGCAGTTTTAGATTTCCTGTAAAACTGTAAATTCTTTTAGTAAAACTAAAAATCAGTGTTGGGTTTGGTTCATTGTAGAGGTGATCAGAGGTGAAGAGAGCAGCAACAGGTGAACCGAAAATGGAAAGACAACATGTTGTGTTCTGCATCGCAGTTGTTTTGGGGCCTTTCTCACAAAAAGGACTAAAAGGAACAGATCTGACTTTAATCCAGGACTGCCCAAAGTGGGGCTCGCGGGCCAAAGTTGTCCCACCATAAGGTTCGATTTGACCAGATTCGCCAGATGTTTCTAGCAATTTCTTTTTTAATTAAAAGACCTGCGGGATTGCCGCATGATGTTCATTTAGTAAATGATGGTCCCATTTAGAGTCAAATAGACCATAAAGCGGGGGTGCTTTAGGGCGTGGCTACCTTGTGATTGACAGGTCGCCACCACAGTGTTTTCCGGTCTGGGTGTTGTTGTTGTTGATGTTTCTAGCAATTTCTTTTTTGATTAAAAGACCTGTGGGATTGGGTTGGGAGGCTGTAGCAGGCTGTTTTAGAGCTAGAGTGAAGATAGTGGTATCATATGAAAATAGAAAGCCCAAGGAATCCATTAGTACCAACCATGTCCAGCATGTCAGGAAGGAGGCTAAATAACGCTCCAAAGGTTTTGGCGATTGGAAAAACTGGCATGGCCATTTTCAAAGGGGTCCCTTGACCTCTGACCTCAAGACATGTGAATGAAAATGGGTTCTATGGGTACCCACGAGTCTCCCCTTTACAGACATGCCCACTTCATGATAATCACATGCAGTTTTGGGCAAGAACATGCAGTTTTTTTTAATGCAGTATAAATGTGTTATGTTTGCCTATTCTAAAATGGTGTATTTGAATATGTCTGCATACTGGGGCGCTAAAATGGAATTAAATACATTGGGTATAACTGGAAATGAGCCTAATTGTATTCAGCGCTTTTAAGGGGTTAACTGTGTAAAAGCTAAAAGATCCTAGTACTATTTCGCGTCTTAACAATACTGTAGGTGTATGCTTTATGCCCGTAGCCCACCATTAAGTTCCAGTTTTGGCCCTCCAAGGGAAAAAGTTCGGGCACCGCTGCTTGAGTCAATATCCTAGATTTGAAGAGGACTTTGGGTTTTACTGCTTAACACTGTTTGAAATGACAAAATATTCCATCTGATGATATAACTGTTGGTTTCACAGCATTGGCGGCTGAATCTGAAATGGATTAGAGAGAGACGTTTGCAGACAATCTACATCCTGCTTGTCTGCTATGGGTCATTGTCTGGTTTAAAAATACACCTGCATGCTGCAGCATGTTGTGTGAGAAGTGAACGCCGCCGCACAGATTGTTCACATGAAAGGGATGACTGTGACACCGTTAGTGTTTAATATCTCTTCTGCTTTTTTGACGAAGCTGTAAAAAGGTCTAGTCTAATTAATACTTATATGCTTGATTGATTACCAGAAGTTCTCTCTAATATAATTTAAATTGAACCCACTTATCTAAAACCACAAATGACCACAACGGGTGTTGCTCCTACATGTCGTATGTTATCCAAAACAAACCCTATATTATCTTCATCTATTAGACGTGTCTGCTGAGGATCTGTGTGAAGTCCAAATCAAAGGAGTCTGTAACAAAAATAGTGGTCTTCTGTGCTCATTTTATGATTTTAGCTCTATATTACAGGTTGGTGTTCTTGTCTGTCAGGAGTTTTGAAACGGGACGGTGCAGGTTTGAAGCCCTTTAGCTGCTGCAGGGGGTGGTGGGTAAGAACAGGACAGCACATGCCTCTGATGGAAACCCAGACACTGCAAAACTTTAGATAACCACAGAGGGTAATTGAAGCACTCATAAGCATAAAAAATCATACTATTAATATTATTTATTATATTTATATACCTATTAATATTAGAAAACGTTTTACTTTTGTATCCTCTGCTAAGGTTATTGGCATTCTGGCATTAGTCTGCCATATTTGACATTACATTTTGCTAAAACATACAGCGTACCAAATCAACATCCATGCGTTTTATTCTTTTTATTCAACTTCTGCAGCACACTGATAAGTATATACAGTATAGATTGCTTCCAGCATTCAGAAAAAAATTATCTTTAAACAGCATCTATGAATATCAGTGGGCAACCTCCGGGTCTGAGAAGTGAAGCCAATGCTGAAGTGCCTTAAACTTGCATTCTCTCTAATAGCCAACAGGGGGCGACTCCTCTGGTTGCAAAAAGAGTTCTGATTGTATAGAGGTCTATGAGAAAATGAGCCTACTTCTCACTTGATTTATTACCTCAGTAAACATTGTAAACATGAGTTTATGGTCTAAATCGCTAGTTTCAAGTCTTCTTCAATACAGCATGATGTTCATTTAGTAAATTATGGTCCCATTTAGAGTCAAATAGACCATAAAGCAGGGTATGCTTTAGGGCGTGGCTACCATGTGATTGACAGGTCGCTACCACGGCGTTGGGAGTTGACCGTGTTTTCGTCTTACAACTTTAACCCTTTCACAGTGTGTTTTCAGTTCATGAAAGCTGATTATAACCTTTTTGGTCCCCTAAAAATGTCTTATTCAGCATTCGGTTGTGCTTAGCTCCACCCTCTCGTGTCACTTCTGGTTGCAAAGAACCAAGATGGTGACGGCCAAAATGCCGAACTCAAGGCTTCAAAACGTCAGTCCACAGACCAATGGGTGACGTTACGGTGACAGCGTCCACTTCTTATATACAGTCTATCTTGAATATGCAGTAGACCCACAGTATGTTTAATTTCCCCGTCTCTCAATATTCTTAAGTATACAGTACATAATGTACTTATTTATGTGGGATTCATAGTCTAGACTAATAAGAAACTTCTACTGACCCAAGTTTCCAACCTAATCTTTTCAGGCCCTTTGTTCTCTTTGTTTCCAACTTCTCCCAATTGTCCTATTCTCCCAGACTGCATGGCTGCCTGTGACTCCTATCCAAGGAAAAGAAAATATCCCATTGTGGTTGAGCCTGTCCTTCGATAGTTTGGCTGTTCCTCCGCCCCAAACCATGAGCAAATACAGGAAGTATTCACAGAACTTTTTATGGTGCGAAAATGTTAACCAGTCCATCAAATCTGTGATGTTGACGAGGAGCCGCCGCTCTGTTAACGCTTATCATTGCCATGTGGCAACAAAGTACATCATTTAACATTTAAGTAGCATCAGGTCATCAGACAAGAGTGTAATTAAAGGCGCTGCAGGGAAATCAAAGAAAGACAAACTTAATGATTAGCACTTGGCAACGCTAGAGACATGCCACGTACCAGCCTGCTGAAATATCTCCACCACTGTTAGCACCGTTAGCTGCATGCTATTGCATGAATATATGCAATAGAAATGCTCTTAACTTCAATTTCACATTTAGCACCCATAAAGCAACGTGGTTTGACATTTTGAGAAATACATGCTTTCTTGCTTAGATTGAAGACTAATACCACTCTCTTGTCTAGGATATGGTGTTTCCCCCGTTTTCAGTCTTTGTGCTAAGCTAAGCTAACTAGCTGCTGGCTGTAGCCTTACATTTACCATACGAGTAGAAGAGTCACATCAATCTTCTCATCTAACTCTCAGCAAGAAAGCAAATACATGAGTTTTGCCGCATGTTGGACCTTTAAACTACTCAATGTTCCTTCATTTTTTCTGTCAACCACCAGACTCCAACACGGAAGCCGCCAAGAGGATCTCTGGATGTGTGCTTCCATCCTAAATGTCCAACTGAACTCATCATTTCTCATTAAGAAGGTATCTGACCTGATCTTCTTTCTTATCACATCATTTCTTACATTTTGCCAACTCACTGGCACTCAACTCTGCCTCACTTTTCCTTCCTGATACTCAGGTTGAGGCGTGCATCTCTGGTTGACAACTCCAGCTGGATGTTTGCCCGCCATCTCAAGCTCGTCCTAAACCCGACTGAGCTGCTGTACTTCCCCAGAAAATCCTGACTCGTCTCTTCCCAGAGCATTAATAACTGTGGTAAGACTCTGCACAGCCAATCTGCCATCCTGCAGGTTTGCAGCATCAAATCCTTCCTCACTTGGGATTCTCAGGTCTGCACTAATGAGAAACTTCTACTGACCCATGACCTTATCTTTTCAGGCCCTTCAACTCAACAAAGAAAAAATCTTCTCTTTCTCTCCAACGTCTTACAATTTGTCCTATTTCCCCATATTGCATAAAAATATCCCGTTGTGGTTGAGCCTGCTGTCCTTCAATAGTTTGGCCCAAAACCATTATTAAAAACCGGTTGCTTCCCCACAGACTGAAATTACTTTTCTACTTTAGTCAGTTATTATTCAAACTGAAATAAAAAAGGATGAAAACAGCCTGAGCCAAGTTTCATATCTCAAGAATCAGTTTAGTGAAGCAAATCCTGTTGAAATCTTGACACCAAAACTAAAAAAAAAAAGATTTTTCTAAAAACACCATTCTTCTCAGAAAATCATTCAAAATTTGAATGTAAATGATTCTCAGCAGGGTACAGAAATAATATAGTGATCTTTATTGCAAGTTTTGTCCCTCCACCACATGTAAGTGATAAATGTTAGGAAATGTGATCTGCTTTGCTGCCGATGGACACCGGTAATTATTTTGAAGTTTAGAGCAGCTGCAGCTCTCTAACTGTTTACACCTGCTGCACATAACATCACGACTGCTTCATTATTTAAGTCAGCTGGCATCAGATGACCAAAATATGACTCAGTGCCTAGTGGTCATCAGTCATGTCTACACTGCTGCATGATAGCTATAGGTTAGGCTGAATCTTTACTTTTGTTTTTTAATAAACAAAAGTGTTTCTGAGTTTGAGTCTGTTCTACAACTCTAGATGGTTTAGTAAAGAACTACATGATTGGATTTAAAACGTTTGTACAATGAAAATGACACTGAACGTTGACGAACAAACAGCGGTCTCCTGGATGAAAGCCTTGTGTTTGTTGGACCCTCTTGCCTGCCCGGTGTCTTTTCGCTCTTTTAACTACGTCTACGTCCCGGTGTACTTTCTATGAGCGTTTACTGTTACCGCGGATGAGTTTGCATTGTAGTTAATGAAACGACCTGTGCGTCTCATACAGGTGCTAAAGGGTGCCGTGTGCAGCGGTATCACACGCCGACGGCCGTGACAAAGCGTCGGTATTTGAGCCCTGAGAATGAGATAGGGTGGAAATTGGAAATATCCTCAATGAATTCATCTTAAAGGAATAGTTCATTTTGGGAAATAAACTTATATGCTTTCTTTACGAGACTTACATTTGAAGATTGATACCAGTCTGTAAAAATGTAGTTGGAGCCAGTTGCCGGTTAGCTTAGCACAAAGACTATTTGACGTTTGTTTAATCTGTACAAAAACCGAAGCGTACAAAGCGTACCTGATCCAAAAACTTTAATGACAGACGAAAGTTTCGGAGTCAGTGTGTAAATATGACTGACGCAACGTGAGATGAAAAATAGCCTACGGACTTTATTTGCAAAGGCCTTTAATTGTAGATGGAATTATAGTGAAAATAAATGATTCCCCTTTTTGCTGGAGACCCCCTGGAACCCCCTCAAGGACTCATGGGGGTCCCCGGACCCCACTTTGGGAACCACTGGTTTAGACCATACAAATAGCAAAATCATCACTTTTGTTTCTTCCATCTAATTTCTCACATTTTGGGGTTCAAGGAACAAATACAGCCTCTAGTTGCTACCTAATTTTGTTGAAAATAATTATTACTTGGAAACCACAAGGTTATGTAAAGGAGCAGAAAAATAAGTTTCCGAAAAAATTAGAACATCCATTCGTCCAAGATGCATTAAATCTCACTTGGAACTGCTTTGAAAATCTAGCTAGACAATCTAATATGCATCTGCATATGCAATATGCATTAATCTTTTAAACAACATAACTAGAAGATATGTATCTACTGCTGATCAAATATACAGAGATGCGGCTGCTGTTAAACATACCAAATAAGAGCTAAGACCCCAGAGTAAAAGCAAGCTTCAGAGGAAATAAATCCAAAGCTAAGTGAGTATGACGAAGAAAAAACAGTAGAGATGAAGAATGTAATCAGGGTTTTATAACAGTATTAAGGTCAACTAACTCTATGTGTACTAGAAGGAGTACATCTGCGAAATGTAAACAAGACATACAATCAGAATGTAATCGTACAATATTTTTAATTACTGGACAGCAGCACATCACAAAACCATTTTTCTTATGTAAAGCTTTATCCATCAGATGTGATGTGATGTTTTGGATATCATCAAACTTCTACAAAAGGCTGATTCACACTCAATCACATGGTTATTGTTTTTCTGCCCGGAGTGCTGTCTCTTTGTGAAAACAACCAGCCAGTGTTAACTGACTGCATGTTGAAGTGAAAAATCACCAAAGAGTTACATTTTCTGTGAAATCCCTCATTGTATACAGGTCTGCTACATACATCCCACCAACAAAGACAGGTCATTGTCTGTCACATATGCTGTCACTGTGGTGGACATTCATCATATACAGTCAGAATGAAAAAGACGGAGCACATCTTGTGTCCAGATGTGCTCTCAATCTAGCAGATGTCCCTCGCCGCATCTTAAACACCTATTTTATATTCATGACATGAAAGTATTTTTTTTTTAAAAACCTGCACAATCTTAATCAATTACCGCATGTATGGTGATAAAAGTCATTATTCAGTCATTTTATGGCTCTATTTTTATTCTTCATGACCACATGCTCACATCCTGTGTGCTCAAAAGCAGCTGTTGGGCATTTGGTAATGTTAGTAACTCTGTGCACACCTCAGCTTATTGCCATACAGATACCTCTTTGTGTCTGAACACGTCTAACCCTCATCCTACCAACCTATTTAACATACAAGGACTACCGACTAAAGAATAAATAAACAACCATCATAGCAAAATGTTAACTTATTTCTTCTCAAAACTTATTAGTTATGTAATTAATGTCATCTGAAGAAGAAAAAAAAACAGATTATTAAGCCAGTTGCAGTTAAACCTGCAGTAGGCAGAATATTTTTGGCATCATTGGGCAAAAATTCCATAATAGCCTTTCAGCATATTGTAATTCAAGTGTTCTGAGAGAAAAGACTTCTGCACCTCCTCATGGCTCTGTTTTCAGGCTTTAAAAAATCTAGCCTGTGACGGGAGACTTTGGCCAATCACAGGTCATTTCAGAGAGAGAGAGCGTTCCTATTGGCTGTTCATTCAACGGAGGCAGCTGTCAATCACTTGTGAACTCTGATCAAACGGTCAAACTAGACAGCGCTGATCAAATATGAATTAATATTCTGAGAAAGTGTGCTCCGGCTGGTGGGCGGTGCTTGGTATTTCCTCAACTGATCTCAACATGGCCGTCGGGTCACAAACAGTACACTACAAGATTTTTTTATGAAAACATTTGAGGTGAGAAATAGTCATTACAGTAACAGACTATCGATTCATATTTGATCAGCGCTGCCTAGTTTGACTGTTTGCGAGTGATTGATAGTGTGTGATACTTTAAATAAGGACCATGGTAAACATTTTATCCATCTATTCTATTTTATCTATTTTAAAGGCAGGGTTGGTAAAGATTTTAGAGACATTTCTTTTGTTATATTTGTTGAAATTCTCATTACATCCTGACAGCAATAAATTAATCGAATCCGGTAGGCCTATCTGTGGCTGTCGCAGGACTGTAGTAAACCCGTCCAATCATTTCATTCAGCCGCAAGGTAATGATTGGACGGCCTACCTGCCTGCGTGCACTCTGCCCTTGCACTCATTGCGCATCATCAGAGTCTTCCACAAGCTGCTAGCTTGACAGCTGTGAGTACTAACAATAGCCATGTTCACCGTTCACGTTCATTATGATATGTTTCTGTTCATAATGATAATTGTGGGGGAGTGGCTTTGGAGGGAGTCCTGAAGCGTCGCACTGTCAGTGTTGCCGACTTGGCGACTTTATTGCTAGATTTAGGGACTTTTGGAGCCAGTGCTGCTAGCTACTTTCATCAGAAAAGAGTTGGCAACACTGGGCTGGGTTTTTCGGTTGGATAATTTTAAAACATTTTATCTAGTGTACTCTTGCTGGTTTCTCAAAATCACCAACCCTACCTTTTAAATAGCTAAAAGTAATGAACAGTTGAAATATGGATTAACAGAAATAGTTAGCTAAAAGTATTGGATACATTTTAGTTCAGTTTCTGCCACTCAATGTGGAAGTACGAATACAAACTTGGCCAAAGAAACCTTAACATTGACAATTCATTGTATGAAAAAATATATTGTAGCAATATAATTTTTTATATATTTAACATTGTTAAATAACATCCAGTTTATAAACCAATCAAAAGAACATTTTGGAACCTGATGGTTGAAGGGTTACTTATCTCATAGGACTGTGGGGGTATGCATCAGACAAAAGACTTTCTGGATATACAGTATGTTCATCTGCACCTCTGGGCACATACACATATACAGTATAGCCTACTGTGTGTGTTTGGTGTATGTACAGAGATCTGATACCACCCAGACTGCAGACATGAACTTTCACACACTAATCTCGGAGTACAGCAGCCTCCCTCCTGGGCACCGGGCCAATACAGTACAGGGAAATAAATACCTCTCAGGCGATCCCCGCTGTGCGCTATAGCACGATCAGCAACTGGGCCACATCACTTCGCACTGCACGACAGCACAAAGAAGCCATTCTTTCACAGGATTTTTTATTATGTTTTTCATAATTCAATATTAATCCCCCGTTATTCAGCCAAGGCCAGATTAATTAAGAATGTCTGGTTTTTGGGGAGGGTTTAATTTGTATCAGCTTCTTGTGTGGTCTTAAATTAGCAGCCTGCTGAACGAGAAACTGAAGATGAGCATCTGAGCCACCGTGAGCCAGAGCAAAGTGAAGTGAAGATATGTACATCTTGAGGAAAAACCAAGAACAAGATGAGGGAAACGCATTCTTTAATGCGTGCAGTCCTGAACAGCCACAAGTGAAGAAAGTTTCTTATCAGCATTACAACAACAAACCTTTGGTTCGATTTGTTTGCAGTGAGTTGCGTAAGACCCCAGACTCATCAAGACACTGGTGACCTTGTTTAAGAGTTGTTTATGTGTATATGTAAATTTCAGAGGTCATTTTTTATCTAAGATAACTGTGTGCATCTTCCACTCAGGAAGTCACGTGTTGCACTTTCTTCTTCATAACTCAGCACTCACATCTGATTCACATGCTCAAGGTCACGTACTGTAAATAGTGAGGTCAGACACGTGGGGATTGCTATAATGCTTAAAGACGTTCTTCTGATATTTCCCCCGGAGGCTTCATCCAATACGGCTGGAGCTGTTGTCAAGTGTTTCCATCGATTTTGACGACTTTAGTGTACGTCTTCATCGTTGTGCAACCTAATCTGACTTTTTTATCTCGCCGTCTTACTGCTGCTATTAAACAATTCATACTTTTGCCACATTCATTTTTTTTGCACCTGCTTGTCTTTAAATATATCCTTGAAGTTGCTTCTTTTTCCTATATGGGGTATGATAAGAACTCATGCAGACGCCTGCTGATAAATCATGACTTTTGTGGACATTATTTAAACTGTCTGCGTAAATCTCTACTAAACCAGCCCAGAAGCATTTGACTGCAGGTTCTTCATTTTCCCATAATTTCCATTCATCAGATCAAAATGAGTTCATGACATTTTTACTGTCAGTTAGATGTATTAGATGTCATCACATCCAAGCAGGTCATACTCATGGTTGAATCCTCCTCCAGCCAAATAAATCATGCACACTTGACCTTCTGTTGAATGCCAACACATGAGATTGGCCCAGAAAATAAAGACCCCAAAACAAAGAGTCCATGTGTTCTGTACTGGATCCCATAACACCGACCAGCCGCTAAAAATCAAAATGTCATGTATCACGTCACAAGTCACCCAGCATCAGGCTGACCAGACATGTGATGTTGCAGTGTGGAATAAATTTCACTCAGCAAAACTCCACGCTGTCTGTTCATGACTATAAGTCAGAGCATTACAGGCCTGCAGTAAATCTGCTGGATACTGCACATCATTATAAGTATAAAAAAAACTAAAAAACATTAATATGTCATTTTTAACAACCTTTAGTAAGCTGCTCATTTTCAGACGCCAGACAATATTTCTTTCTCCTTCAAGCTGCAATCGTTTATATGTGCACCTATAGGATTTGGCTGCGGTGTTGTTAGAGGTGGTATTTCTGCCGTACGTTATTGTGGTCATAACCTATGATTTAAAATGGTTAAGGCCCGGTATCCATTTCATACCCTTCAAGGTGATATATATGAGGCTCTAAATGCCAGAAGAAAATGTCATTGGTTCATATTCATTTTTAATTGCATTGTGTCTCTTTGTGGTTGTTTTGTGTCTCTTTGTGATTGTTTTGTGTCTCTTTGTGGTTGTTTTATGTCTCTTTGTGGTTGTTTTGTGTCTCTTTGTGGTTGTTTTATGTCTCCTTTTGGTTGTTTTGCATCTTTTGTTGTCTTTTTGCAACTCTTTTTGGTCATTGCATTCTTTTTAATTACCCAAGTTTTAAGCCTCAATTTATTTATTAAGACACTGATCAGCTCAGTCTCTGCAGAAGTTGATTATAAAAAAGACATTTTCATCCAAGGCTCCCTTTGCTTGGTATAACTTACTGTAACACATTAAATCCATAACCTCTCTCTTTTTTAGCCTTATTGAATTGCACTTGTTTCTAGTATTTACTTTCAGAAATATCAATTAATGTCAATGATTTTTTCATGTTTTGTCATTTTGACTTATAGGTTAACTATATAGGCCTATATATATATATATATATATTGTCAGTAGCCTTGATTTTTTTTATAAGCACCTCCCACTACAGTAGCTAAGATGTAATGACTTGTCAGGATCCTCTTGGAAACAAGATGATGCAAAAAAAATGCACCACGATGGATAAGAAAGCCAGGCAAGTGTAAATTCAATGCTGCGATGTGACCCGCTGACTCGTCCCGCTGAGATTGACAATCAATCTTCTGTGTTTCTGTGAAACTGGGTGATCCAAGATTTCTAGTTAGGGCATATACCAAATACTGGAGCAAGTGTCAGAGCAGATTCTGGGTAGGCTCGTTACTTCACAGTCCACACACACACACACACACACACACACACACACACACACACACACACACACACACACACTGCATTGGAAAAATTCCAGTTCAAATGAAATCAGGTCAGGATTTTCTCCCTTTGCTAGGAAACCCAACATGTCAGCAAAAGAATTGGTCATAGCTGGGTAAACAAACACCCCCCCCCCCCCCCCCAGGTCTTAAAAAGACACAGGCTGTCCCTGCTTATTACTCCACGTTAAGCTTGAATGTTCCCATGTCTTTGTCACTGTTGGCCCTCAACAGGCCCCTTCTTATTTATAATACGCCCGGTTGTGATGCTGAAGTGAGAGATGCCAAATTAGGGCACTTTGTTTGGTTATTGATTTATGTGTTTCTGCTTGAGCTTGTGGCCCGCCTAAATCAATGGGGATCTATAATAACATTGTCCTTGAGGGGTCTATTAAGCACACAAGACCTCTTTTCCACACGGTGCGTGATCTCTGGAAGCATGTGTGTCTGTCTGTGGGACTGTCAGAGAGCAAAGTGCTGCAGGGTGATGGGGTGGGTGGGGGTGGAGATAAGCTTCAACAGTGGGCCAACAGAGGAGAAGTCATGTATTATTTATCCAGGGCCTCCACGTGTGCTGTCTCTGGGCTGGTCTGAGCTCAGCCCTCTGATTGGACACACCTTCCTCTCGGCTCACGCCTTCAGAGTCTCATCCCCTGGGGGGGGCTCGGGGGGGGCGGGACCTGAGCTGCATCTACACCCATTGATTGGCCCAGATTAAAAAAAACGGTGCAGCTTTATCTCCGCGGGTTCGAGGAGCAGGTCGCGCTGTTATAAATACTGCCTCTAACTGGGGGGAACAAAATGAGCACCGACACCCGAGAAAGCCGCGTCCGGCCACCGCTTCATGATCACTGCGAGAAGGATGCTGCAACAAGCTCTGAGAGTATCCGGCCGGAGCGCCTTCCCCCTGGTCAAGTGGATGGAGAGATGGGCCGAGGGCGCATCAGCCAAGCAGCAGCAGCAGCTCCAGGCGGTGAAGAGCCTGGACGACATGCCCGGACCGTCGGTCGCCAGCTTCGCATGGGACCTGTTCGCCAGACGCGGGCTGTCCCGCCTGCACGAGTTACAGGTAAGAGATGAGGATGTCCAACAGGGATTAAAACATTACATTTTGTACAATAGTTGCCTTTTTTAATATCAATATATTCTGCAACATAAATCAGTGGTTCCCAAAGTGGGGTCCTTGAGGGGGTTCCCTGCAAAAAGGGTGAATAATATATTGAGCACAGAGGAACTTTACCCCTTCAGCAGATGAATGTTAAAACAGCCTTCAAGTGCCAAACTCTGCACAAGCTGAGTGGCTTAAATATAAGTTTCCCTTGTAATGATCTGTCAAACATTTTGTAAGTTAATTTAGCCAACATGTCTACCTAGTAGAGAAAAAGATTTGGCTGATCAAAGTTATGTATCTTCAGTGAAAATCCACCAGGGGGTCCTTGAGGGGGTTCCAGGGGTCCCCTGCAAAAAGGGGAATAATATATTTTTACTATAATTCCATCCATAAGTAACATGATGACAGGATGTATGATTATTTTGGTCATGAGTTTCGTACACTTTCAAACATCAATAATCTTATCAAATGGGGGTCCGTGGTCTAATTGGTATCACTTTAGGTGTCTTTGACATGAAATAGTTTGGGAACCACTGGACTAAATGATAAAAAAAAATATTGATGCACAGGACGTTCAAACAGAATTAATACATTTCTGATAATTGAGATTTAAGGTGAGCACAGAGGAACTTTCCCCGTTCAGCAGATGAAGTTAAAACAGCCTTCAAGTGCCAAACTCTGCACAAGCTCCAAGTGTAACAACCGGTAAAACACATTGTTGAGTGGCTTAAATCTAAATTTCCCTCTCGAGACATCATGGTCCGTTAATTTAGTTAATTTTGCCGTCAGTTATCAACATGTCTGCCAAGTAGAGAAAAATATTTGGCTGATCAAAGTTATGTATCTTCAGTGAAAATCCAATCATGAGTAGATTGGAGCAGTGGTTCTCAACCAGGGGTCCGGGGACCCCCAGGGATCCCTGAGGGGGTTCCAGGTGATCCCCAGAAAAATGGAGAATAGATTATTTTCACTATTTAATTCAGTGAGTGAGAGTCAGTGACTATTCTGATCACGGTTATCTCCTCAACAGTAGTTGACAACTATGGAATTCTGTTATTCATATCTAACAACCAACATCTTTTCAGATGGAGGTCCTTGAAGCGAAATATTATCAAATAGGGGTCTGTGACCTAATGTGCATCAGTTTAGGGGTCCTTGATACGAAAAAGGTTGAGAACCACTGGATTAGAGAAAGCCTGCACGTATCTTCATTTCTTCAAACTAAAGGAAATCCAAAGATGGAGACGATCACCTCATAGCCTGCAGGGTTTTCACAAGGTCATCCCCCTCTCTCTCTCTCTCTCATGTCCCAGCTGGAAGGCGTGCAGCGCTACGGGCCCATGTGGAAGGCGAGCTTCGGCCCCATCCTGACAGTTCATGTGGCTGATCCAGCGCTCATTGAGCAGGTGCTGAGGCAGGAGGGACAGCACCCCATGCGCTCTGACCTCTCCTCCTGGAAGGACTACAGGCAGCTCAGAGGACACCACTATGGACTCCTGACATCGTGAGTATCACTCTGACACTTCCTCTTCTCTCTCATTGAGAGAGAATAGTGTCAAACTAAATGTCAACTTCAATGATTTGTAATATCATAGTATGACATGTGGCGTTACTGGATGATGTACTAAAGTCACTGAGAACTGAAAACATTAAAATCAAAGATAAGACGGCAGTCGAACTCATTTCATTCATTAATATTAAGCCCTCGTACTGTTTTGCTGATTCAGCATGAAATAAAGTGGACGAAACCTTTTTAATTCAGCGGTTAAACACTCTTGAACGCCTGATGTAGTACAGCTGAATTGTGTGAACATATGCTATACTAACACCAGTGTTTTTACTCTTTGTGTTTTTCCCAGTGAGGGGGAGGAGTGGCAGTCGGTGAGAAGCCTCCTGGGGAAGCACATGCTGCGCCCAAAAGCAGTCGAAGCTTACGATAAAACCCTGAACAGCGTGGTCAGCGACCTCGTTACCAAACTTCGCCATCGCAGGCGCTCCCAGGGCCTCGTCACCGACATCGCCAGCGAGTTCTATCGCTTTGGCCTCGAGGGTAAGGCTTCATGTGGCCCCGAGGCGTGGCGGCACCATGCATCACTACAGGGTGTACCACACCGTGTAAACATTGGTAATTAGGGCCAGCCACATGCAGGGAGCAGCGTTATGTGACATTTTAAACATACATGCCTGTCAAAGCCTGTTGTGCCATCATCGATCAACACCAAGTAACCTTTAGGTTAGGTTATCTTTATTGTCCCACGAGGAGAAATTTCTTTTGCATCCAGGGTTCACGTAAAATCAGAATACAAAACACAACATCAATGACAGATCAACACAATAAAACAAAGAGCTAGAGCAGCAAACTGGAAATTTGTACCAAGCACACATACTGTATACAATTGTGCAAATATGCAAATGAATAAGGGAAGTGCAAAAAGTGCAGCCAGAGTGACTTTAGCTCACCTTTCCAGTGGTGGAAAAAGTATTCAGATCCTTTACTTAAGCAAAAGTATGCAATACAAAATACTAATTTACAAGTAGAGAGAGAGTCCTGTATTCAAAGTTATTACCAGGAAAAGCAGAATGGCCTATTTCAGAGTGTATGTTATTATATATATTATATTGGATAATTGCACCGATGCATTACTGTATAAGCAGCATTTAATGTTGTCAAGATGGAGCTAATTTAAACTACTTTACTACATACTTTTGAGTAGTTAACCGATAACACCGCTTCATATTCTATAAACAGATCATATGTTAAGTGCAGTTTATACCTACAGCTGTCAGATGAATGTAGCCCAGTAAAAAGTACAATATTTCCCCCTGAAATGTAGTGAAGTAGATAGTATATAGTAAAATGGAAATACTCAAGTAAAGCACAAGTCCCTCAAAATTGCACCTAAGCACAGTACTTCAGTTGTCTTAATTTAGGCCTAATAGCAGCTCATAATAACCACTGATTATTGAGTACAGCTAAACTCCTCGTTCCCCGCCTCGAGGCTCCTCGACAGTGATGAGAGAGCTACATTCATTCATGCTCCTCTCCCAGATTTAACCCAGACTAAACACAGTCTCAGTCCAGTGACCGTGTGGTCACATGCACGGCTCTCAAACATTTACTCTGCCGTCGTGTTGAGGGGTATCTGGGCCAACGCTGTTGGTAAAATGTTACTGTCAAAAGAAGCCTTATTAGATGTGGTTTCATCTCCCTGTGCAGCGAGCGGTTTGCGGTACATTCCTGTCAGCCCTCGTGCTGCGTCTTTCTCACCTCCTCATTACCTGTTTTTTGTTTTCTTTGACAGGCATTTCCTCGGTGTTGTTTGAATCCAGAATCGGCTGCCTGGATGAGGTCGTCCCAGAAGAGACGGAGCGTTTCATCCAGTCGATCAACACCATGTTTGTGATGACGCTTCTCACCATGGCCATGCCAAAGTGGTTGCACCAGCTGTTTCCTAAACCCTGGAACGTCTTCTGTCGGTGCTGGGACTACATGTTTGACTTCGGTAGGTTCATTTCTCCTGATCTTTTGAGTTACTATTTACGCCCTACTAAATATGAACTCTGATAGTGATGATTGTCTGTCACTGTATTTTACAAAAATGCTGTTGAAAGTGAGAAAATTGGAAGATATAATGAAAAGCTAACAGTTCACCACAACATGAAGCAAAAACAAACATACTGCACGTCTTTCCACACTTTATGCTTATTTTCCTTCCGCTCCTTCTCATTTCTTATTGGCTGTTTGCTGGTTTCCACTCAGCGCTGGTTTATCGTCCCACTCCTCACTCTCTTACAGTACGTTAAGACTCATTCAGATCTGAATCGAACATGTTTAAAATAATCACTCTGGTGCAAACTGGATCAGGAAGCAGGAGATTAAAGTCTTTAACCCTCACGCACCACAAGAGCATCTGCGCTCTAAGTCTTAAACATCAAACTGTGGTTATAATAAACCTAATTGTCTAGTTGTTTTCCCCAAATGAATACATGCTTTTTGGTACTTATTAAAGGAACAGTGTGGAATATTTCGGGGATCTATTAGCAGAAATGGAATATAATGTTCATAACTAGGTTTTAATTAGTGTATAATCACCTGAAACTAAGAATCGTTTTGTTTTCGTTAGCATAGAATGAGCCCTTCATATCTACACAGGGAGCAGGTTCTCTTCATGGAGTCCGCCATGTTGCTCCGCCATGTTTCTACAGTAGCCCAGAACGGGCAAACCAAACACTGACTCTAGAGAGAGCCTTTCGCGTTTTTACGTTACCTGAAGGCCACCGTAGTTCTCCGACACGCTTGTGAAACTGCGGTAACGTGAGCCGCAGAGTGCAAAACCGTCTGACTTCCGTTGTTCCTAAAGTAGCGTTATTATGGTAAGGATGGCCTCTGAGCGAGGCGAGCGGCGTTGCCACGGTTTTGCACTCGGCGGCTCACGTTACCGCAGTCTTGGAAAGGGAGGAGTGAGCGGAGGGGTACTCAGTTGGTTGCAATCTGCAACCACACCACTAGATGTCGCCAAATCCTACACACTGTACCTTTAAGGAGGATAACTTGATATATCGCCCTACTAAAGCTCAGGACTTCCTGCTGTGTCTCAACATCCTGCACCCTCACTGTCATAATAGCCCCTCATCTCTGTACTTCTAGCGAAAGGCCACATTGACCAGCGTCTGACGGCCGAAGCGGAGAAGGTTGCCCGTGGAGAGAAGGTGGAGGGCCGTTATCTCACCTACTTCCTGTCGCGGACCGGGCTGCCCATGAAGACGGTCTACAGCAACGTCACCGAGCTGCTTCTCGCAGGAGTCGACACAGTAAGAACGATCACTCTGTCCCCTTCTACGCTGGATTCTGCCGTCAGTTCTCCCCGATTTATGTATTAACCCCTCGTGCACCCTGCCCGTCCTTTCAGATCTCCAGCACCATGTCCTGGTCGTTGTACGAGCTGTCACGTCACCAAGAAGTGCAGGCATTGCTCCGGGATGAGGTGCTGAGCGTGCTGGAGGGTCGAAGCATACCGGAGGCAGCAGATGTGGCCCGCATGCCTCTCCTGAAGGCCACAGTCAAAGAAGTGCTCAGGTATAACACAAAAAGATTTCAGTTAATTTCCTGAAGACATATAGTTTATCAATTTGTAAGTTTGCTCACATTATTGAACTTTTGTTTTCCAGGTTGTACCCCGTTATTCCTGCCAATGCAAGAGTCATCACAGAGAGAGACATCCAGGTCGGAGGCTACCTCATCCCTAAAAATGTGAGTGTGTTGAAATCATTCGCACTCTGTGATGGATTCAAAGAGGAGTCCTTCGTACTGGGCTAAATGTGAATGTTACACGTATCTGACTAAAATCTTCCCACGCAGACTCTGATCACCCTGTGCCACTTTGCAACCTCACGGGATCCAGCGGTGTTTCCGAATCCAGATGAGTTCCAGCCCGATCGATGGCTGAACAAGGACCAGACTCACCATCCGTATGCCTCCGTACCGTTTGGCGTGGGAAAACGCAGCTGCATAGGTCGTCGTATCGCCGAGCTGGAGCTCTACCTCGCTCTCGCCAGGGTGAGTTGGCTGGACCTGATCTCATGTTTTTTTAAGACTTTGACATAGATAGGCAGTTTATGATATGACCAGGAAGTACGGCTGCAACTAACGATTATTTTCATTGTCGATTATTTTATCGATTAATCGATTAGTTGTTTGGTCTATAAAATGCCAGAAAATGGTGAAAAATGTCGATCAGTGTTTCCCAAAGCCCAAGATGACGTCCTCAAATGTCTTGTTTTTTCCACAACTCAAAGATATTCAGTAGAGGAGTAAAGAAACCAGAAAATATTCACATTTTAGAAGCTGGAATCAGAGAATTTTGACTTTTTTTCTTAAAAAAAGGACTCAAACCGATTAATACATTATCAGAATAGTTGGCGATTCATTTAATAGTTGACAACTTATCGATTAATTGTTGCAGCTACCAGGAAGACTCTTTTTTGGTTGATTACTGTGATGAAAACTGTGTGTATATTCAGCAGTAATTGAATGTTTGATTATCTGTTTTTAACAGTTTTAACCTCTCAGTCATTTAAAAATGTTTTATGTAACATGTAAAACAACATATATACGTCTCATGACATCGTAAACACATTCCATTACAGGCTGCATGTACACAGATTATTTGAATTGGTCAACAAGTGATTTAGATTGTTTCCGATTAAATACAGTTTGTCAGAAACTGCAGTGTTTCCGACAAATCCTCTTGCTGCATTTTTCCTTGGAATAATGTAAGCGATGGGGATTTAAGTTGTGAAAATCCGGTTCCTAATGAATTAATTTGATTACTTAATCCGGGGATTTCAGTAAAGAGTCGCGACCCAACACTTAGCACATGATGAGCACTTTTTTCATTTCAGTCCCCCTGGACTAAATCCGTTTTCTCTGTTCACACACTAGATCCTCATAGAGTTCGATGTGAAGCCGGACCCAGAAGGGATTTCCGTGAAGCCCATGACACGGACGCTGCTGGTTCCTGAAAATGTCATTAGCCTTCGGTTTATTGAACGATGACCCACTCTCCTGTGCTGATCTGTTCACATGTTCACATGAGCGAGAACGTGAGTCTCTTCGCAGTAGAGAGCGCCAGCAGACGGGAGTTATCACAGGAGCCGTGAGCCGCTTGCACACAGTTAGAGCGGACCTTCAACCTTCGACACAACAAAGGCCAAAGCCCTCCGTACCTGTAACCTAGTGTAGCATGGAGGCTGACGTGAGGAGAGGGACAGAATGAATGAAGGATGAGCAGCGACAGCTCATCACTGAGGCTTTCCACTGGGAGCGGTGTAACTCCAAATGTAATACTGTGGGGGGTTTTTTTAGACTAAAATCACCATCAAGCACTTATTTGCACAGAAGCCAAGAGTGAGCAGTACGTTTCAATAGATATTTGTCCGTATTTGAAGCTGATTTTTTTTATTTTCAAGTAACCCCTTCCTAAATCTGATTATGACCTGTGATCTTCTGCACTCTTAGCTATACACAGCATTTCCTGTGTGTCATGGTCGTGCTGATATTTCATTTCGTTTCCTGTATATAAGTCTGAGATACGCAGTGGGCCGTACATTACTCAAGAGTATTAGGAGAGTCTCAGACTGGCACTGTTTCTTCAGCTCTTATAAAGTGCTGCAGGAATGAGTCCTAAAACCCAGAAATGAGTTAGCGTTTTAGTACTTCTGGTTCCCTCGTCTGGAACTCAATGCGTTTTTGAACGGGTTTTAGTTAGATGCCTGAAACAATTGGTCTGTGGTTAGAGATTTTAACGTTTTGTTCTACGATATAAAATACATCAATAAACTAACAGGTGTTTTAAACTGACAAGTGGCTAAATGAGACTACAAAACGTCATCACGCCGACACGTCCACCTTTACAGCTTCGTTGTGAATACTCGTGCGACCGTGGTGTAGTTTGTTTATAGCCTAACGTTAGCTCTTTACTTCTGGCGATTGCATTCACACTACAAAAATCATAGAAGTGGTGTTCATTTGTGAAGATTATCTTGCTGAACAAAACGTGTAAGTATCATAAACAAGCTTATTTTCCGCAATAATCCAAAACCCAGTGGAGAAATCCCAATGGTTTATTGTTGAGGGAACCAGGGCAATGATAACTTCCTGGTTGCCCTACAAAAATATGTCGTCCCTGTAGCATTCTATTCAGCTTTTGTGAGAGTTTTGTATAGATATGATGTTGATCAAAGTGTATTTTATAAGGTGCTTATGTTCAACTTTTAGTGATGGGTCCCTTTTTTTACAAAAAAATGGCAGCTGTTGAAATGATTCCTGTGTAGAAATGCATGGTGCCACTCTGCACCCAGTCTTTGTCTGTATTGTCTTTAAAATGTAAATGTGTGCCACATTCAGCAGTGCAGCACTTCTTTAATTTGTTTTAAACCTTCTATGAGTGATATGCCACCATTATGTAAATGTAATAAGCTTCAGTATGTGAACTCTGTATTTATTCTAATTTAACACAAACTGTTACTGTAGATGTCATTAAAAGTTTTCAAGTTGGACTTCTGCCTATTTGTTGATTTTATTTGGCCAGACCAATGAGAATCCAAGTTTACGTCAATGATATCACCTGTTTAATTTGGCGTTAATGTGATGCCCACTCGTCTTGTTAACAAAAATAATCCCCCTCTGTCACGATTCAGCGTTTGCTTCGAGCTCTAACACCATCAGCTGCATCAGATTAGGTCTAACCGATCAGGCGCGTGTTGACAGCTTGATGCCGGTGGCCAACCACCAGGCACGTAGGCAGTGATTTCTAAGAAATACAGCACAGAGAATCAAAGTTCCTGCGTGATGTGAACATGTGGAGCTGTGGTGCAGCAGCTGTGGGTCAATAACTCCACTCCACAATGATGATGTTCAACCTAAAACTAAAGATCCACCTCAGAACTAAAAATCATGTATCAGCGCTGAAAGCTGCAATCCAAGTTATAATCTATAGCTGCCTAATATGTACATGTCAGTGGTTGAAAAAGTATTCAGATCCCTACTAAAACTACTAATACCACACTGTGAAAATACTCCACTACACGTGCATACACACACACACATATGCACCCACACGTTATAATCTGCTGACTGACCCCTGACCTCCTAACTGTCTCTCAAACGTGATCCGGTCGGGCCCAGGGGGATCCACTCTTCCTGACTCTCCTCAAGCTCACTGTCCTCACTGTCAGAGCGAACGACGACCCCAAACTGCTCCATCATGTCCCTCCTGCCCATAAAATGCTCTTGTGTCCATTTTCTGGAAAGTATCAGTAGATATAGTAAAGTAAAAACATTGACTAGGGACCTAATTATGCATCCAAGCACATCTCAACACTTTAGCATGATATTGCTCGAACAAAAGTCGCCCCACAGTCTTACTATATTGATAAATATACTAAGGATATTTGGAGTGAGCTCAGTCCATAGGGACTTGGCTTGGGAACCGGAGGGTCGCCGGTTCAAGTCCCCGCATGGACCAAGTACTGAGTGTGAACTGGTAGCTGGAGAGATGCTAGTTTGCCTCTTGGGCACTGCTGAGGTTCGGGGATTAATAAAGTGCCTTTCTTCTTCTTCTTCTTCTTCTTCTTCTAAAAACAAAATAAATCTTTAAACAACCAAACATACTTCTTTAATGTAGGCCACATGCATATATTTTTTGTGGAATTTAATACATCCACCCATCCATGGTTCATGGATGTATTCATTAATATATACAATATATTATAGAATAGTTTGTGGGCAACACCATTACCCATAGAGGAATAAAGATGACACTGACCCTCCAAGCCAGCAGGAGGCGATGCTGAGCCGTAAAGCGACCAAACGCCGTAAAGCCTCACAGGAAGAAAACAGACTAGCAGAGCAGCTAAATGCTAACCAGGCATATGTCAAATTCATGTAGCCAGTTAGCCATGTAGCTAGCTACCGAGGTGTTTATAAAAAGGCGTACATAAACTACACAGACTCCAGTTAACGGATCAGATATCACAACAACGAAGGAAAATAGCGAGGAAAGGTGAGTCACAAGACAACGTAGCTAACGTTATTTGTATTAGCTCGCTGATGAGCTAACGCTAGCTGTGATGAGACCGATGTGTAAGCTAAGCTAATGCTAGCTAGCCAATATAAACGAGCGTTATTTTGATCGAATTAGGTCGACTAACCAAACAGACTGTGATGCAATATTGTCTGGGCAAGCTATCTTGCTCGCAGCGGTTATTAATTTCGTGTTAAATATTACACATTAAAGACAGAAGGAGAGGCTCTATGGCTAACATTACATGTAAACAAAGGCATAAGCTAAGTTGATTAGCCAGTTCTTTCCCCAGACTCCCAGAAACAAACACACAGCTACTCGAAAATGGGTCTCATACAGAGTTGTAAAGTAACATTGTGGATACACTACTTCCATTTTAGGTGTAAATCCGTCTGCCTGGTTATAACTTTGACGCTATGTTTCCTATTGAGAGTTAATACAGTGTTGTTAAGATGAGTGTATTCCTAATCTATTTACTGAGTATCCATTAGAGTCCAATAAAAACAGCTTGTCAATGTGAGATACTCCTGTGGTTACACAGGCCTCCTGCTCACCTCACGATTAACCCAACAACCTTTACAGACAGCTGCTCTTTCAAAAGAGATCAAACTTCTGTTGGATTGTAATAACTGTGTGCAACCTATAAGATAAAGTTTGTGTTTCAAAGACACTGCAACTCTGTGGAGCCAGGTGAAAGGTTTGTAACATGAGCCATAGAAAGGATGTCTGGTCTCACCGTGTCTTTAGTCATGCTACTCTGATCTGAGATTATTTCCTGATGTTTTTTCATGTTGTGGCTGAACAGATGCAAGCAGGTGACCCTGTGGTTGGTGCACCGATGGCAGGAGCTGGTGCTCAGAGTCGGTCAGAGGACGAAGAGTCACTCGGAGTAAAAGATGTGAAAAGGACGGCAACACAAGCGTTTGGCGGTGGTGTTCCCAAGCGCAGGAGTTCCTCCAGGTTTGAGTTATCCTCCTGTATATTGCATTATTCCAGCAGAATAATCAATGTATTTTGTTGGCCTTAAAAGCATAGATGTCTTCTTGCTTAATGCTGCTATGAATATTTAACGGTGTTTTTCTGCGGTGCTCCAAATTGTCCTTAGGTCAATAAAGAGGAAGAAGTTTGACGATGAATTGGTGGAGAGCAGTCTCGTGAAGTCGTCCAGTAGGGTCAAAGGCCCTCCTGTCATAGAGCCTGTCCGCTGTTCAGGGAGCGAACCTTCATCTAGCGAGAAAAAAAAGGTACATAAGACATGAACCCCCCACATTCTTGAAGAATCTCATAGGAAAGATGATGAGCTTACAAACGTTTGATGGGTGTTTTCTGTGCCTTTATGCGACTCTGTCAGGTGTCAAAATCGGGAACCTCTCTCACACTGCCTCTCAGCATGGTAGTAAACCCTGCACCCATCACTAAAAGAGTCAAGAAAAGCAAGCAGCCTCTACATATTACTAAAGACTTGGGAAGATGGAAACCCACTGATGACCTGCTACTTATAAATGCAGTGTTGCAGGTGAGTAGTATAAAAGTTAAAATGATTGTCTGAAAGGATGGATTATATTTAGGAATTAATGTGACCAGTTTGTCTGTATGAGTCATTTTGTCAGTTCTAATGAGTCTGTATTTGTCTCTAGACCACAGACCTAACCTCTGTTCATTTGGGGGTCAAGTTCAGCTGTCGTTTCACGTTGCGGGAAATTAAGGAGCGGTGGTACGCTCTTCTCTACGATCCTGTCATCTCAAAGTAAGAGGAGACATACCCCGACAGCAGCTTTACCTTCCCTCAGCTTCCCCCAGCTTTACCAAGTTTCTACATTGGTTACCCATTTAAGAGATTAAATTCTCTCTGTTGTCTCTCTGTTTAGGCTGGCATGGCAGGCCATGCGTCAGCTTCACCCAGAAGCCATTGCGGCAATCCAAAGCAAAGCTCTCTTCAGTCAGGCTGAGGAGGCACTGATGGCTAAGATTGGTTCAGTAAGTGAAACATAAAATATCAAACAATCTAATCAGCTTAAAGTTACCGTACCGTAGCGTACTTGTTATATGTACACATTTGACTGCTGTATTCACAAGTGGTTTTGTTTTACATTCGGCATTGAACAGACTAGTCAGCCCAAACTGGACGTGTTCCAGGAGCTTCTGAGCAAACACCCCGGTGTCTTTCACCCATCTCGCACCCCCAAGAGCCTGCTGGTACACTGGCAGCTGCTGAAGCAGTACTATCTACTGGATGACCAGAGCGGTAAGTTGAGTTGCCTACACATTTATACCAATATAACTTCAAAGCATTTAGTAGTTGTATTTGGGCAAATTGAAAAAAATGTCTTTTGTTCTCGGATGCACATCAAATTATGAATAAACTTGTGAGACTTAGGGCGCTTTCACAAGCCAACATTTAGATTGTTTTAATCGTACTCTGGTGCGGTTCGTTTGGGCAGTTGTGAACTCAGTAATCGTACTCTGGTGCGGTAAACGACAGGTTAACATGACTGACATGACAGGACTGACTGTTTCCTTGACATCTGGGCCGAAGAGAACATACAAAATATATGATAAAGTCCACAAAAATAGTGCCGTTTATAAAGTCATTCAAGATAAACTGGAGAAGAAGGGATTTGAGCGCACAGTAAATCAGGGCTGAGTCAAAGTGAAAAAAGTCAGCCAGTGATGTATCAAAGTCTGCAATTCCCTACATAGAAGTAGCAGCTCTCGAGACGAAAAAGATGAATTCGCTCCTTTGTACAGGCCCCTCAGCAAATTATTTTTTAAATTTGGTCAGCTTTAATTTGTGCACTTTGAAACCGAACCAGACTAAATAGAAAATGAACCAAAAGTATCAATTTCACTCTGATTTGGACGAGACAAATGGACTATAGTTTGTGAAAGCGCCCTTGGTCATCCTCCAACCAAACTGTATTATGTCTATTTTGTGATTTGGGATATAGAAAAAAGTCTTTGACAGGAGATGACACAACTAGCACGGCAATCAAAATGGATAAGAAATTTTCTTTTTGGTATAACATGCCTGATGATAAACTGCAGTGAATTTCCAATATGCCTGCCCTGATCAACTCTTACTCATTTCACCCAATAGTTGTCATTTACCTCCTGGTTTTATTACAGTCATTTAGCACATTAAACATAAATTAAAAAATGACTATGCTTCTCTGAAATGATTACTAAAAATCTGGATAGCAAATAAAGACCATATCCTTTTTTGAATAGTCATATAAAGTAAAAACTTAAGTGTGAGTCTTTAGTGTGATATGAGGAATCCATGGGTGTTGTTTTCCTAGATAAAGTGATAACAGTTCTGTTTGTAATCGTCTTGTTGGCTTTGATTGTGTGTTGCAGTCCAGCCTCTCCCTAAAGGTGACCAGGTCCTCAACTTCTCTGATGCTGAGCAGATGGTTGATGATGTAAAGTTAAAGTAAGATGGTCTTTCATTTTGCAGTATTCATGTCATGTGTTTGTTGCTGATAAGAAAGTATTTTATTATCTTCTATTTTAATTATCAACGCTCGTCAATTTTTCTGCTTCTTTTCACACAGGGAGAGTAGAGATGAGGTGTTGGAACATGGTGAGAAATCGGATCATGAATACAATTTAATCTTGCACAGCATAAATGAAATCTTTGATAATCTTGATATTGCTTACATAAACATCCTTACCTCTGATTTACCTTCGTCTTTACGTTCAGAGCTGATGATTTCCGATCGCCACCAAAAAAGAGAGATCAGACAACTGGAGCAGGAGTTGCCTCGTTGGCAGGTCCTCGTGGACAGTATTACAGGTATGGAAACTTTTCACTCACCACGCACTAGCAGATGGCTTTTATAGGTATATTTATTTTGAGAAATCCAGTTTAGTGGAACTAATTTGTGTTTGTGTTTGTGTCACCAGGGATGAGCATGCCCGACTTTGATAACCAGACTCTGGCAGCGTTACGAGGAAGAATGGTACGCTACCTCATGAGATCACGAGAGGTAAGAAATCGTTCAGAAACAGTTGTTACAGATGAGCAATGTAGAGTATCATGTTTGTGACAAGGAAAAGGTGGAGAGGAATTTCCTATCTGTGAAGATGTATTCTCAATATGATGCTAATGAACTTTTCATTCATGTTCACACAGATTACGTTGGGCAGGGCGACCAAGGACAAACCGATAGATGTAGATCTATCGCTAGAGGGACCTGCCTGGAAAATATCTAGAAAACAAGGTGAATAAACTCATACGCCGTCAGGTTGCAACGTGTCATGCAAAACAATGTTTTAAAACAACAGAATCCAGTGAAAAATTCCCACAATTTAAGTTCTTTGAGCATTTGAACTATGTTTTACTTATATATTTAAAAAATGTTTGATGTTGAGATTATTTAGCCTAATGATAACCACATGTTATATTTTTTAAAGTCAACACAACACTGTCAGTCAACTCATTTGTATTTGGCCAAGACCTGCACTGAACATAAATATGTGACATTTGATTAATGCAGGCTTGTGTAAAGTGAGCGTAGATATTGCAACTGAAACACAATATAATATAGCTCGTCGCAGGCCTCCAATTGCATTTTCAACCAGAGGAATCAAGGTCTAGATTTTACTTCTGCTGTAGTTCCTACAAAAGGTCCCTGCTCTGGGTGACTCTCCTGGAACTTGGCTAGTTCTTCACAGCACTCTGATCAGGGGAATATACATTTATAGTGCATCTTATAACAGCTTAGCTGCTGCTTTGGCCTGATTTATTTTCATATTAAAGGGATAGTTCAGTATTTTTGAAGTGGGGTTGTATGAGGTACTTATCCATAGTCAGTGTTTTACCTACAGCAGATGACGGTCGCCACGCCCCCAGTTTTGAGAAGCAGACAGGAGTTACGGCACGGGAGCAAAGCAATGTACTGCTGTGGGCCGCCAGCAAAACGTATTTTGGTCACCTAGAAGAGAGGCCCATCTAAAAAAAAATATATATATATTGTACGCTATATTTAGAATATTTTCACATCTTTACCTTGCCGTCAGACAGCCCTTTCCGACGGAGAAGTGAAGCCGTTGTATCCAAAGCCACCAGACTCCATTGAAAAAAAACTGTAATTTTACCTCAAAGACACAAATAAACTAACGATCGAGGCAGCGGTAGACCTACCATTCTCGTGTTCTGCAAGGGAAAATGAAATGGAGTCTGGTTACTTTGGCGAGAGCATAGATAACGACTTTAGTTCCCCGTCGAAAACATAGACTGTATAGCTGTCTCATGGTAAGGTAAAGCGGCGAAAATATTCAAAATATAGCGTACACTTAAACTGATATTGATTTTTTTTTAGATGAGCCTTTCTTTTAGGTGGCTAAAATACATTTTTCTGGTGGCCCCGTCCACAGTAGTACATCGCTTTGCTCCCGTACGGTAACTCCTGTCTGCTTCTCAAAACTGGGGGCGTGGCGACCGACATCTACTGTAGATAATACACTGACTATGGATAAGTACCTCATACAACCCCACTTCAAAACACCTTTAAATCCCTTTAAAACTTAGTAATTGTTTCAACTGGCATCAATTGATCCTCTCTAATGTTGCTGAAAGTAACCAAACTACTAATTATCAGACAATAATCGTGATGTTATTTTTTAAACTAATGGTTATCATTTATCATATCATCGATGTTTACAGGAATTATTAAATTGAAGAATAATGGAGACTTCTTCATCGCCAATGAGGGCAGACGGCCCATCTACATAGATGGCAGACCGGTCCTGTCGGGCAACAAGTGGAAACTCAACAACAACTCCGTGGTGGAGGTGTGTGTGGAGGGTGTCAACCACGATCTATCTGAGTGGTACTGAGTGAGACACGGCCCTAATGCTAACATACTGTATCTGTCTCTTCAGATTGCAGGTCTTCGCTTTGTGTTTCTCATTAACCTGGAACTCATCTCACTTATAAAAGCTGAAGCAGCCAAGATGACGCCGCAGTGAATGTCAACCATCCGGGCAGAAGAACACACAGGACACACTGGCAGGCGAACCGATCCGGTCAGTCCTGCTTTGTCCAACAGTGGTTAACAGTTTATCTCATGAAGCGCAGTAGTGCCACCACGAATCAGACCGACAACGGCCACGTTAACCTGAAATGTGAATTCTAAACAGACTACAGCTCAATCCTGGAGAAAGGTAGTAACTGGTGTTACTTGTTGTTTGGACAGTTTCCATGTTGTAATGTAGACACTCTCATGTTTTTTTTCTTCTTTTTTTTCAATTTTTCCAGAATATTGTATTTAAATTCTGTAGTAAAGCTTTTTCAAATTATTAAACTTGTATACACGCTGTTCTGACGTTCTGAGTCCAATCTGCTAAAATAATGAAATACATGGAGATGTGAGAAAAGGACTTTAGGTATCATTTGGCTTGTTATCTGTGGCCCGAATCTCTCATAGTATATCTTTTTAATATGAGAATCTTTATATGCTATGAAAGGTTTGTCCATATTTTTTTTGACTAGAATGATTGATCAGTTAGAAATCAGAAATAGTGACAGGAAAGCAAATAGACACTTGACCAGCTAACTCACCTCTTGAATGACTCATATGAACCAACAATGGATTAATAGAATAGTAAAATGGGATGTGTTTAGTGCTTTTGGATCCTGTTATCAATGTTCTTAAACCTTACATACTGTCTCATCTAGTAAATGTTGATGCATCAGTTATAAATTATTTTGAAAAGATTTCACTAAACTAGAACAGTTTGGTGTAAATAGGTCACTTTGTTATCAAGGTGGGGAACGAATGGGGGGAAACTGTCTGTTTCTGATTTTATTTATGTTTTTCATCATCAAACACTGAAACAAAATCACAGTGAAATGTTCAGAAATCTCCGTAGCATATGACAGGGATGTGACAGAACTACTTACTTGAGGGAAAATGTTATATTAATACGCTAGTAAAACTTTTTATTGCATTTTTTTTTTTTTAAACCAGTGACCAAAACATACAAAAGATAATACAAATAATTTGAATAAACATTCAATATTGAAATCAAAGGCCAGCAAGAATTGTTAGAAGTACTGTATAACTTCAGATCTTGAATGTTTATTGCAGCAGTGTTGATTCTGTACACTTTGCCAACAGGTAGTGCTAGAGAGCCCAGTATGCACATACAATGCAAGTGACAGGGTTTCTCTACAGTAGCAACAGAAGCAAATACTCAACATATTTTGGACAGTACTATTCTGAGATGTATTTCTAATACTTCTGGTCATGCTGAAATGACCTCTTACCTATCTCATGGCAGGTGGTGAACATGGAAATCCATATACGATGCAATAACTACACTTGGTTAGGGGAAATCTTTCTGACATTTACAGCTCTAATACATGAATAGATTGCACCCAACTGCATACCATTTTTCTTTGACAAATGTGTATTTAAGGTGTGTGTAGAGTGTGACTTTGGCCTGACCTAATGTGGAAATGTCAGACAGATCTGTCCCATAACTTGTTTTTGTCTGTAAAATGTTTCACTGATCAACAGGATGTTCTGGTCCATTTCACACAGTGTACTTCACTGACATAAAGGTGTCAGGTAGAAATAAGGACAATCTAATCAAACCCATAGAAATGACCTGGATAACTTAGGGCATGTGTAAAAAAGAAATCTACCGGGGATGTTGGAAATACCGTCATCAAAACACAGACAGTGCAGTCCAGTGGATCTGTTGTTGCCATAGAAACTCCATTCTAACCCACAGGTTATGTTTTGACTGGATTCTCCAAACATGGCACGCTCACACAAGCAAAGTTTAGACAAGAGAAACAGACAACCCTCAGCCACATTTTACACAGCAGTGGTCAAAACTAGACATGCACTTCTTTTGTAACACTCTGCTTCTCAAATATGTGTTGTTTCAGGTTAGTAGCTGTAAATGCCTAAAAAAATGTTGCATTGAAAGAGAAGAAACTTTTAACTTGAATTAATAAATAATACTGTTTTTTAAAGACAGCATATTTACTGTACTGTAAAAAACTAACAAACAAAAAAAACAAACACGCAGCTCCTTCTATTATACGGCTGATGTGATTAAGGTGAACTCCTTTATGACACAAACCAGTAAGAGAACACTGTTCACTGGTGGAAATGAGGTAAAGGGTTTCTCACAAAAAAAATACACCTGGAAACAAAAGATTTGAACACGTGTTGTCTTCAGGAAAGTAAAAGAGAAAGAATTGCACACGTGGTGATGCCTGGGAGAAAGAAACAGAAAGTAATGGGGTTTATGGGAAATGAGGTTTTAAATTTGAGAAACTACAGTATGTAAAATAGTTCATCAACCGATTGTCTCAAATAGGCTTATTCTTTAATTTCTTTCCAAAGCTTCACAATTCAAAAAAAGCTTTATTATGTTTATGTAACAACAGTTAAAGTTTTCTAATTACACACAACACCGGTTTCATTTTGTTGCTGCTGATTTAGTATTGTTATTGTTAAACACTTTTTCCACTTTTCTACACACGCCTGGTGAAGTTGTAATATATCAGAATCAGAATATTTTATTGATCCCTGGGGGGAAATTGGGACGTTACAGTTGCTCTTATATAAACATAAAGAAATGTAAGGAAATAGAAATAAAGAAGTAAGTAACATGTAAATTATGTACATAATGCTATAATATATAACACAATATATGTAGAGCAATATAAGTAATAAAGATAAGGATATGAAATTAGAATATAAGAAATATTTACAAATATGTGCATTAAAGACATATTATATATGACCTATAACCACACATGCACACACACACACACACACACACACACACACACACACACACCTACACACCTATCTACGGACCTGCGGTTGACTGGAACAATAAAAAGTGTCCTGATAAAGACTTCCTCATTGACTCCAGCTGATAAGGGATGCCGGCCAGCAAGACTACAGAAGTTCTACTTTGACTTTAACAAATAAAATAAATGCTTCTTCAGATGATAAAAAAAACATTCACTGCAGCTTCTTTCTATTTTTCACTTTCTTTCCTTTCAGAGGGCACACTAGAAGGAGACATCTACACCCCCTCTTGCAAGCAGACTGTTCATGCTGCTCTTGCATTTGGTCTGTCTGCTATCATCAGGTTGTCTGATTGGAGTCTGTCTGTCCATCTGTCTGTCATGCAGGGTGAGGGTGCTCAACAGTACACCACGCTCTGCAGCCAGATGTTGCTTTATACAATATTCCCATATCTGCTACCATGCTGTGTTTTATTCAACCCTTCCCTTCTGCATGTTTACCATGTAAACTCAGGTGCATTCAGGGTTCGCTCAGAGAGTTCATACCTAGAAGAGACAGAGTTTGAAAAAGTCTGTATTAGCCTACAGGGAAGCCCTGGGGCAAAAATGTACTGTGATGGTACATATTTTTATTGGTGCATATTCCCAAACAAATTAAATGAAATTACCACATGACAACTGACACCTTGGAAATTTTAGGACTCTTGTGGCTCCTTAAATCTGCAGTAGGCAGAAAGGTTTTGGCATCATTTGGCAAAAATTCCATAATAACCTTTCAGAATATTGTAATTCAAGTGTTCTGAGAGAAAACTAGACTTCTGCACCTCCTCATGGCTCTGTTTTCAGGCTTTAGAAAATCTAGCCCGTGACGGGAGACTTTGGCCAATCACAGGTCATTTCAGAGAGAGAGAGCGTTCCTATTGGCTGTGCTCCGGCTGGTGGGTGGTGCTTGGCATTTCCTCAACTGTTCTCAAAATGCCTGCTGGGTCACAAACGTTCTCATTTTACGGCTAAACAGTACACTGCAAGATGTTTCTGAAAACATTTGAGGGCAGAAATAGGCATTACAAGTAACAGAATACTGATTCATATTTGATCAGCACTGCCTAGTTTGACCGTTTGATCGGAGTTCGCGAGTGATTGACAGCTGCTCAGAGATGGCAGGCTGCAGCTCGGCTCTGATTGGTTGTTTTCCTCCAGTCTGTGAAATCTTGCAGATGCCATTAGGAGCACCGGAGGACACAGAGGCACATGATTTTTTTTTCAGATTACCTGTCTCATGCACTACTGTCATGATATAGTGACCGTTTTATAAAAATAACTTTTTCTTAATCCTATTTGCTCCAATTTTACCCACTGCTGCTTTAATAGACAATGGTACAAGTTCAGGTTACTGGACTTTCTACTACTACGACTTTCTAATAAGCCATCATTTCTGGTTCTTTAATGTAATGCAGCTATATACACACCGATCAGCCATAATATTAAGACCACTGACAGGTGAAGCTAATAACATTGATTATCTCGTTACAATTGCACCTGGCAGTGGGTGGGATATATTAGACAGCAAGTGAACATTTTGAACTTTGTGTTGAAAGCAGAAAAGTTGATGCTGGTTCCGATAGAAAGGTGTCAGAACATAGAGGGTGCCCATGCTGTCATAATGATATGGCTGATCGGTGTATGTAGATAACAATTAACAACAGCTTAATCATTTGCAGAAGTAGGAAATTTCAGTTGTTAGATCGATTTATCGTAACCAGTGTTCATCCATAAATTAATTCAATCTTGACACTGACGCACAACTCATCCCCAGGTGTTAAAGTCCTTTGAGATAATTATTTTATGCAGGTTATAGGCTTTATTTGCACTCGCCTTTATCAGCATATTTCAATAAAGTATCTTATCTATCTATCTTTACTGTAAAAACGCTTTGGGGTTGCTGCATTACGAGTTGTCTTGAACGCCCCTCGGTCGGTGTTTGTGTAACGTTCAGGGCTGTTTATGCAACGTAGTTAACTTCGGCTGTGAATCGCGGAGAGCATCTCGAGTACAAGCAGCAGGCGACCGATACAACACAAGTGAGTCGTGATAGTAGTTTTTTGTTTATATGAACAAACAGACACTGATATGAACGTTTCTTCTGTGTATGAACATTATGTGAATGAGTTGGGTGAAGCCGGGCAGGCTGCTATCAGCTGCTAACTTCAGTGTTAGCTCAGTTAGCCACATGAGGAGGATGGTGATGATGAAGCAATGTTAACGTTGTGTTTTCTCTTTCGTTAATATTCCGTTTCGTTATTTAAGATAGACTAAATTCAAGTTGACTCTTAAATGTGTTTACCTCGGTGCTGCCCTCGCTGTGAATGTAGCTGACATGAAGTATGTCAGTGAGGAAAACAGTGTACACATAGGGCACACTGCTAACTTTAGTGTGTACACCAAATATGTTGCAGTATTTTGCCTAAGTATTATGCAAAAAAAAAAACACACTATAATAAAATGACGAGCAAGTTTTATTTCCAACGTCACAGCTGTGAGAAAGACAACAAAAATATGTTTAGTTTGCCAGAAATACATCTGAAAAATGTCAATAAACTTGCAGTTTAGGGAGAGCTTGTACTTTTTCCAATAAGATAAGATAAGATAAGATAAGATGAACCTTTATTAATCCCGTGGGGAAATTCAGGTGTCAAAGCAGCAAGCAAAACAGGTACAGGTGTACAAGAATTATAAAACAATAAATAGGGATACAGAATATACATGGTAAGTGAGCATGGTATGTACCGTCCGTCAATGAAGATATGTAGTGTACAATAAATAGATGTAAGTAATGTAATAGATGTTCCCAATACTTGGGAATGTTGTAGTACTTCACAGAGGAGCGTTGTAACCATGTAGCTGGTCCTTGTTGTCCACAAACCACAGGTTGGACACCTCATTAAAATTGCTTAGTGAATTAAAATGAACAGAGGCAAGGTAAATGTTGCAGGATATTCTGAAATGTCAGGTTTTAATTGTTCTGTAAACCCAATATCATCCAGTGAAATTAAAAGTAGTTATATACATGTATATTACTGAAATATAATTGTGACACTGGTGTTACAATTCACTCTGTCTGGTATTTATTTGCATGTTTAAAAGCCTCAAATGTTTTACTCTGACTTTTTTGTAAACGTGTGAATTATTCCTGCATTGTTTTTGAGTCCGGCACATTGAGCCACATCAGTTGTTTGAGATCCCATCTAAACAGTTGGAGGAGATTAACATTTCACCTGCTAAACTCCGGGAATTTAAGTAGTGTTTGTCTGGCTGCTGGCAGGCTTGCTGCCTCCGTGGAATCTGGTTGCAGATAACCCTGAGTAATCTGAAGAGCCACTGTTGACGGTGATAAGACAGGTGTAATTGATTGATAAAGCAGAGCTCCTCAACTATGGGTCAATGTCTGTTTGACATGCGAGTAATGCTTTTTTTGTTCATCACACAACTTATAACACAATTTTTAAAATGATTTATTTATTTTCTTTTCCAAGGAAGGTTTGTGCTTCTAATTTTGTTCAGAGTAGGGCTGTCCCGAATACAATTTTTTGGGCTTCGAAGCTTCGGTGAGAACTATTCGAAGGTATTCGAAGCTTCGCGGTGCAGCAGGCTGACATGTTCCTCTGTCTGTCTATCTCCATCTCCACCGTTTCAGTGCTGCTGTCGCACTACTGTACACACATGCACCTCTACACACGACAAACAGCGATATCCGTCTGAGAATAACTAATAATAATTAATTGTTGAATATGAATAATGAATAATGTTGTGGGATTATTCCTTATGGGCTGCGGTTAGCACTGTCGCCGCACAGCAAGAGGGTCGCAGGTTCAAACCCGGCTTGGGGCCCTTCTGTGTGGAGTTTGCATGTTCTCCCCGTGTTAGCGTGGGTTTTCTCCTGGTTCCTCCCACAGTCCAAAGACGTGCAGGTTTGGTTGATTGTTGACTCTAAATTGCCCGTAGGTGTGAATGTGAGCGTGAATGGTTGTCTGTCTCTATGTGTCAGCCCTGTGATAGGCTGTCGACCTGTCCAGGGTGTTCCCCGCCTTCGCCCAATGTCAGCTGGGATCGGCTCCAGCCCCCCTAGCGACCCTGAACAGGATAAGCGGTTACAGATAATGGATGGATGGATGGATTATTCCTTATTTCATGGGCTATTTTGGGATTTATACATTATTATTTCATACTTATATATAAACAAAAACAAAATACAGATTTGGAGGTCGAATACCATGGCAACGGTCGAAGCTTCAAAGCATTCGGGTCAGCTCTAGGTCGGAGGGTCCAATGATCTGTATTAGAGGTTGACCAATAGTGGATTTTTAAAGGCCGATATAATAACAACCGTTTGGAGCAGGAAAAAGCAGATGGACGATTAATTAGCCGATATCTTCTTTACTTCTGCAGCAGCCAAGTCGGCTACTTTTGCATACACCATTTTTAATAGGTCAGTTTTTTGTCACTCCGAATGAAATCATGTGTAAGAGAATATCCTGAAGTGTGATTTGGTGGATTACATCATTGGAAAATGTTCTATTTATTTACAATGTACTTCTCTTGCGTGTCTCGTACATTGTTAAATGCCACTCTTGCAAACCATTAATGTTGGTGCATATTCCCTGGGTACACAGGATCCTTAAGTGTGCGATTTCATTTCATGAATGGATGGTTACGTGGCTGGATTATTTGGAGGAGAGAATGCCAAATTGGTACATTAAGCAAGTCAAAGTAACAGTGAATTATTTATTTTCCTCCCTGACTGCCTGTCTTGTATCATGGACAAAGAGCTGATATTGAGAGATAACTTGTTTTCTGCCCCTCTACCTTGACTTTATGTACGGAGCCTCCATGTTGAACGGTGATGTACATCCCCGTGTGACTGGTGGCGGCTGTGCAGCTATCGGCCACTATCAGAGCCAAGTCCCACCGATAATGATAGTTGGTAAAACGTCATATCGGTGCCTACCTCTAATCTCTATACTTTATCCTTCCAGTTAGTCAGTCACAGATCATTCCCTGTAAAGCAGCCCTACCCAAAGAGGTTTTCCAAAGCTTCCTAGATTCAGGCTGGAGTCATAACTTGTTTCCTTTATTACCAAAGTGTCAAGGTGTTGTCAATAGAAGAAGGCAAAGTCCTCCAATTAAATGGCAATACGTTTCAAACATTGTTTACTATAATGGAGTTACACACACAGTTACTGACATTTCTGTGGTTAGAGAGGAGTGAACAGCCCTCTTCTTCTTCTCTGTTCACTCCCCCTGAGCTGGTTGGCTCCTGTTGAAGGTTGATGTAGCTGCTGGTTGGTCAGTTCAGAAGGAGTTTAAGGGGTTAAAGGTTCAGTTGGTCGTTTTAACAGGACCACATGTTGGCTGTAAAGACAGAACAGGTTTGGTGATTTATGCTGAAAATAACTGTATATCAGACTGTACTTAACCTTAAAAAAACCCATCCTGCACACAACAGCGTTTTGCACACAATCAGCATGTTTGTTTTCACCAGCATGTTACTGCCGTGACAGAGCCGGTATTCAGCCGGACTGTTCCAGGTCTTTGCAAGCAGATCTTAACTTGTACAATTTGCACATTCCTCTAGTCAGACCTGATCCACTGTATTTTCTAATTCAGTGTTTATTTCAAACACATCAGTGGGTTGTATTAGTATTAGTTATATGCGGATATAAACAAACTTTTACCATATCATAAACAGACGTTATCCATTAATTTGCAAAATAAATCCATCAATTTGTCAAATACTTAGTGTGAAATGTGCCTTGTGGTTTACATGAACAACTAACTCATAAAAGAAATGTTTTACAATAAAGAATGAATGGAAATAGATTCATTAAAACTCCTCAGTTAGCTGCAGCTCAATCAAGCTACGTCCCACATGGTAACAGCTAGCTAGCAAAACTCTGTACTTTAGGCTACTATCTGCTGGTTAACTTGTTACAACCCGGCTCAAAGGTTGCAACAAAAATGGGAGACCAGACCAATTTTAAAATAGTAAAAAGGCATTTATTTGACAAACAAACAAGAAATAGCTAAATAAACATGGAAAGTCAGTAATGTAGGCATGTGTGGGTGTGTGAAAATGTCTCCAGCAAACAAAACCAAAACAGGTGTGCCAGGCAAGGAAGAGAGAGATCCTCTGTGGGAAGGGAGGGAGCTTTTATCCCCACCACTGCAAGCCCAGGTGTGGCTCATCAGCCTGACGACCCTTCACCCTGCAACACGAAGAGGAACCAGCAACAGTACATCTAGTGGAGTGGGGGGGTCGTCACACACACTCAAATAGTGCACAAAAGAGACAATGTCTACCAAACTAATGTGGAAGTCCCCCTCTAACTAAACTGCCTATTCCAAACTAATCTACCTCACTGAACCCTAGTCTTCATGCAGATTAGCGGGAGGCTCTTTAAACACCAGTGGCCTCGATTAGGCCCCCAGCAAGCTGGTTACCCACCTGACAGCTTCTGGATGTGACCCCGAGACAACTGCTCTGACCGCACACCACACAAAAATAACAAACTAAAAAAACGAACCAACGAGCCCAAATGGACCACGTTGCTATGCCTACCCAGGGAAACTCCACAAAAGTCAAAAGTTACTCACTAGAGGACCCTGCAATCACTGCTGATAGCTCACACCTGCCAACACCAGCTGCAGGACCAACAGAACTCCGTGCCACAAAATCACCAGCATGCACAACTCAACAACACACCAGAACAAATCAGCAACTTGTTAGCCAATACAGCTGCTTACATTTACCAAAAAACAGCAGAACAGCCTACTTAACACACTCGTCCATGTCTCCCAAGCAACCAGACTGCACAACTCAATTTACAAAATGAGGAGCACCTGCCTACTAGGTTTTATCTGACAAACTAACAATAAATAACTAAATAAATAAATGTGGAAAGTCAGTAATCAGTAATGTAGGCATGTGTCGGTGTGTGAAAATGTCTCCAGCAAACAAAATCAAAACAGGTGTGCCAGGCAAGGAAGAGAGAGGTCCTCTGTGGGAAGGGAGGGAGCCTTTATCCCCACCACAGCAAGCCCAGGTGTGGCTCATCAGCCTGACGACCCTTCACCCTGCAACACAAAGAGGAACCAGCAAAAGGACACGGGACAGCTAGTGGAGTGGAGGGGTCGTCACAGTGTTTTAAAGCGTGTCATGTACTGCTGGTGTGTGTTGACTTTCCAAAGTATTATGTTAATTCGCAGTCTGCTTGGCAAAAGAAAAAAGGACATTTTTTGAACTCCACAAGTTGTATTTCACCGTTTTTTTTTATTGTGGAACTTCTTTGTAAGATGTTTTCTGTTTGTTTCACTGTGAAATTAACTTTTTTTCTCAACCCAATTTCTTCCCAGAACATCAGTGCAATGCTGCTTCTCAGACGCTGCCACAGCCTGACTCGATTTGGCCCTCTCAACACTCAAAGGTACAGCACTGTGTAATAAACAGGTGTTATAGCTGGCGTTTACTTGGCCTGCACTGACAGAGCAGTTAAGTTTTGTCTGGTCTGAGCTCCACCCAGGCAAAGGTCTCAGTTTAATGATGGATACTAAAAACAGCCAACTCAAGCTGTGTTTTAGCAAAGAAAAAATATTAGTCTTGCATTTTTGTGAACAAAATAACCTGACTTGTGTTTTTTTATCCCCTTTTTATCTCTTATTTTATATTTTGTGAATACACCAGAATAGTTTAGTTACTCTTGAACACACAGTGGTACTCGGAGCTCGGCTTGATCCATTTTTTTCAATTCGTAGGCATCAAGTGGCACCTGCTGTGGCGTCGTGTGCAGCTCGTCTCTGGAGCAGCAGCAGTGAGGACCGGAGATCGTACCAGCGTGCCCACGGGCCCAGCTGGAGACATGCCCTGGCAGGACTGCTGGCTGGTACTGGGGCTGTACTGGCTTATGGCCTCCACCACCACAAGGTTAGGACGAGATAAGATCTGTAAAGACAGTCAACGTTTAATTTGCTTTTGTTGTGCCAGGGTGAAATTGTGTCCATTAAACTGTTGTCCAACAAAACAACAACATAAAGTCATGACTTTGATTGTGATAAGTTGTGATTAGTAGTAGATAAGTTACAGCTTCTAGACTAAACAATGAAGAAATCAAAAAATTAATTTAGATGAAATGTAGTTGCAGACCGACACTGATTACACTTCTTTGCCAGATGCTTCATCTGAAAGGTCTGTTTCTCAAAATGGATCAAATGTTGATAGAGCAGCACGGTGTAAATGTGCAGTACAGTATATGGTGCAATCTGTGAGGGTCACTTGCCACTCAGCAGGCTGGTTGGGTTAATTATCTCTGAGGAGAGGCAGCTGTGGAGCCGAATTGTCCCTGATGAGGATCAGGTGGTGGCTGCCTATATCTACCCCTGGTTTCAGTGCTCTGGTGCTGACTCATTGTCTCTTTGTCAGAGGTAGTGAGAGTGCTGTCCAGTTTTTTGCTCTAGCTGTATAGTGGTTGTGTGTCTGCAGAGGGTCAACACCGTCAGTTGGCTCTCTGGGTTTACATGTGTGATTTTGTGTGTTTGGTGGGATTTGCTCACCATTTAGCTTCTTCTCAGAGCGGCAGTCTCTTAGAGAGGGTTAGGTCTGTGTGGCCTCCCTTTGCTGGTTCTTTTGTTTCATTTAAGTTCTAGTCGGCTGCTCGGCAGCGGTGTTTTAGTTTTAGTCCTTTCAAGGTATATTGTGAGTGTAGGGAGCCTTCCTTTTAGGCCTGTTTTCATTTGGTGTTTCCCCTCTCCCTTTAAATTTTTTTTTTTTTTTTTTTTTTTTTTTTTTTTTTTTGTGGTTAACCTTCGGGATTAACTTTTAATTGACACAATCTTAACTATGAAAGTATTATCTGGCCAATTTAGAAAAATACTTTGCTGTGCAGTCACACCCTTTTACGGTGTTTTTCTATTTACAGCATTGGCGGGAACCTGTCTCATCTGTTGGTTTGGCAATGTCAGCTCATTTGTCAATTTTCACTCCCACATCTTATGTGACTCAACATGGATACACATCTTGAGCTGCTTACTCTCTTCAGCTGAAAGAAAGAGAAGTTCAGACTGGAGGAACTGATTATGACATCTATTCCCCAAACTGCACATTGCAAAAGCAGAAATGTCTTTTTTCATTTTTGTTATTTATTATAAATAAGGAGCAGAAGCAGAAGTCAGGCGCTGTAATATAGATACTACAGCGCCTGACTTCCGCTTCTGCTCCTGTCATAATTACTACAGTCACTAGAGGTCGCTGTCGTGTTCTTTTATACCTTCTTTCGGTGATCTACCATGTGAATAGATGATAAAACCTACTAGTGGGTGTAGTAGACTCCTACTGACCCACATCTATGGTGCTTATAGGGACTAATAACGCCTATTTAATAGCCTGACAACAGTCTAATTGGCTGTTCTAACATACCCACATCAGGATCAACACACCCAGCCCAGTGGTTTCACTGCTGTTTCAGCCAGTTTACCACCATATACTAACTAATATTGACAAATCATGACAGTTACAAAGTGATCACAAAGAATCCAAATTACCTTTCAGTCACAGTTGTACTAAGCAAAATTTATTTTTTGCAATACGCTTTTTTCAAGTCTTCCAGTCTGGATTTCTGGTTTTCTCTTTTAAATCTCCTTTTTTGATGGATCATAAACTTGATGCCTCCTCTCTTCTCTCCGCTGCAGGCTGAGCAGGAAGACAACATTAGAGTGCAGACCATAGAGAAGACATCAGCGTTTCCCATCTTCAGCCAGGAAGAGGTCACCACTCACCGCTCTCTGGAAGACGGTGTGTGGGTCACTTACAAAGGTGGCGTCTATGACATCACTGAGTTTGTGGCCATGCACCCTGGCGGGGATAAGATCTTGTTGGCGGCAGGTGGAGCCCTGGAACCCTTCTGGGCGCTGTATGCTGTACACAACCAGGAACATGTGCTGGAAATGCTCTCAGAGTATAAGGTGGGTCGATTCTTGGTTTCTTTGGATAATTTAAGTAAATGACAGTAAAAGATGGATAAGGATAAGCTTCACTGAACCAAATTGCAAAAACAACAAAACGTTAACCTCTAAAACCCTGAGTAACATAAAAGAAATAAAATGTCTAGTGACTATATGTAAAAAAAAAAAAAAAAATGGATTATTTACTACGAAACCAGTGAACTATATGTGGAATATTAACAACGGAGTACCTCGGAAAAAAGGGTTTTCGGCAGATTTTCACTGGGTGGAATAAGTTCCAGTTAACACAAACCTGAGACCAGAAGTGGCCGCAAGCACCAAACACTGTAGCTAATGTTTGAAAGCCTATGTGTAGACATCTGCAGCTAAAATATACTGCTGACCCAAAGTCAAAGTGTCAACCATCACTGACTTACATTTGAAATTAAACAATGTAACATACAGTATGCAGCTTCACCTGGCAACGCTTTGAGTTACACCTCTGGCTGGAAAATAGAACAGAAATAGTAGAGTAGAAACTTAACTGGAAGAGAAAAAAAGGCAAACAGTAAAATTTTTTGCCCAGTCTGTTGGTTGTAAACATCCATCACAATTTACACACTGAGTTTCTGGTTCAACTTTGATCTACTGTATTTGCCGTAGCGCTGCTTTAACACAAGGGCTTTAACTTGCTTTAAAAATTCTAAATGTGAGATTGGGAGCATTTTTATTGCCTTTGCACGGCTCTCAACATGGCGACGGCTGACACAGCTACTTACTTAAGGAATCAATAATTTGACACAAAAACAGATGAGAAGAACACTGTGACTGACCAATCAGAATCGAGGATTTAATAAAGCCGTGCAATAATTTACAATAACAGCCCCGTAATCATCTATTTAGTATTCAAATCCATTAAATAATGTTGCTCTATCTCTGAGAAATAGAAACGGAGATTAATGTGAGCCTATGGCGACTGTTTAGCGGGGGATGTCAGTGGAATTTATCCTTCAATGAACTTGTCATTTATTTTGTCTGTCCTGCACTTGATCTCCGAAGACACATATGAAAAGGTCTACTGCGTACTGTATACTAAGGAACAGCTGTAGGCTAAACACTGGCACTCCTCAAGTGGTCAGTGAGAAAAAAGAACTTGTGGCGTGTCCTTGAAAACAAACAGTTATTTGTCTTTCTTTGCCTTTGATTTATAAAATATGTGAGTCTCATGCTTGTGGTCAAACAAAACTTGTGTCTGTGGTTAATACAAGGTTGGTGAACTGAGTGCAGAAGACCTGAAGAAGCAGAAGGCTATTCAGACATCGGACCCCTACTCTTCTGACCCCGAGCGTCACCCCGCCCTGCATATCAACAACCTGAAACCCTTCAATGCTGAGCCGCCTCCTGAGATCCTCTCTGACAGCTTCATCACCCCCTCTGCTATCTTCTTCAAAAGAAACCACCTGCCGGTTCCTCGGGTGGACCCGGCTTCATACCAGCTGCACGTCGAGGGACTACCTGGAGTTCTGACGCTGTCTTTAGAGGAGCTGAAGACTCGATTCCCCAAACACACCGTCACCGCCACGCTGCAGTGTGCCGGTAACCGGCGCTCTGAGATGAATAAGGTCAAGCAGGTGAAAGGACTGAACTGGGGCATCGCTGCGATCAGTAACGCTACATGGGGCGGTGCGAGGCTCAGGGATGTGCTGCTGGCCGCTGGTTACGGGCCCGATGTGACCCAGCGGGCTTTCCATGTTCAGTTTGAAGGACTGGACAAAGACGTGAGCGGGACCACCTACGGTGCTTCCATCCCTCTAAACAAGGCAGTCAGCGAGGAAGGCGACGTGTTGCTGGCTTATGAAATGAATGGCGAGGATCTCCCTGCCGACCACGGCTACCCCGTCCGCGTCGTGGTACCAGGCACAGTGGGTGCACGCAATGTCAAATGGCTGGGGAAGATCATCGTGAGTGCAGAAGAAAGCACCAGCCACTGGCAGCAGAACGACTACAAGGGCTTCTCCCCCGGGACGGACTGGGACACGGTGGACTTCAAGTCTGCTCCGGCCATCCAGGAGCTGCCCATCCAGTCGGCCATCACCACACCGGCAGACGGTGCCGTGGTCGATCGCAGTCTGGAAGAGGTGACGGTGAAGGGTTACGCCTGGAGCGGCGGGGGCAGAGAGGTGGTGCGTGTCGATGTTTCTCTGGACGGAGGAAAGACGTGGCAGGTGGCCCAGCTGAGGAGCAGCGAGAAGGGACAAGCGCCCGAACCCTCGCCACCACCGGGACGAGCATGGGCCTGGAAGCTGTGGGAGGTAACGGCTCCTCTTCCCGCGGAGTCTCAGGAGCTGGAGATAGTTTGCAAGGCGGTTGATAACAGTTACAACATGCAGCCGGACACAGTTCCTCCCATCTGGAATCTGAGGGGCGTGCTGAGTAACGCCTGGCACAGAGTGAAGGTGAAGATCAGAGAGGATGAGAGCGAGGAATAGACTCAGTGGTCTGATCCACATTCAAAATCCAAAAGGTTTGCGCCTGAAAGAGTCATCAGAGAGACACTGTCACTTAGACTCGGCAGGAAAAAAAAGTTTCATAGAAAATACATTAGGATTTTCTGACACACAGCTTTGAAGTATTTATGCAGTCATGTTGCCTGTGAGATTTGAGAGACCTAGAACAAAGCTAACGGCTGTAAATGACCAAAACATGTCCAGTTTTATCTAGTGCTGATTTACTTTTACACTTTGGTCTTAAGTGAACTCGTGAGTCGGTTCATTCTCAAGTCTCTGATTTGTAGAAAAAGAAACAATTATTTTTGTAATCTATTGACATTCTCTATGCTGCAGATGCGCACAGTATATTAAAAGGGTTGAATTAATTGTGTGATTAACATGCATCATAATTTAAAAACCTAATTTTAAATAGGTTTAAAGTTTTATTATATAGTCGTTACTTTAAATGAAGGCTACTAGAGTTGCTTTACTTTACTTAAGAGAGAACAACAGGAGTTTACTGACAGTTGAATCAACCCAGAAGTTTTAAAACTTTGGGAGCATCTGTTTATCTGCAGCTGTTGCTTCGCTGATTAATAACGTTTTTTACGTGAGAAGATAATAAAATAACTTTTTGGGGGAAAAGTTTGAGTAGCTTAAAACGAAAATGATCAGGAGCTGCTGTCTGTGGGGTAGATCATCAATTTTTGTTTTTAGTCTGCAGATCAGCAGTGAACTGTGACCCTCTGTATGCTGTTCAGTCTGTGGAGCTTCACTGTTTCAAAGTCTGTATGAAGTACCACACGTCACTGTGGAGACCTAGCTGAGGTTCAGCTGTGGTTAAATACCACGACACTACAGCACACTGCAGAAGTCAGAGCATCTCTTGACCGCAGTTATTATGACTACACTGTGTTTTGTGTGAAATGTACATTATCGTTGAAGATGATAAATAAAGAGCTCTAATTTTACACTGACTTCAATCATGAGTCAATTGCTGCTTAGTGACAAAAAACGGTTAAATTACATCAGAGGAAATGAGAAATAGTCAATTTTAACTCTTATTTAAAGACATTTGCTAAAAATAACATAGTGTAATGTGTTGCTCAGCTTTGCAGTGCTTGCATTTTTTCCACTAAATAATTCAACTGGAGATCAAACTTCAGTTTTTATATTTAATGAAAGATAAATACAAGTAATCTGATTAATTGATTGTAATATATATATATATATATATATATATATATATATATTATTTTCAGTAGTGTTTTAACATATTTGTATGCACTCTGACCTATATTCAAAAGAGAAATCATCTACAGTTTGTACAGTACAGGTTTTACAGTATGAACCATTTACTGTATAACCACAGTTGTTTTAAGCTCTATATTAACTTACAGTTTGCATATCTATGGTATGGTTAACATTTCAATTCCCCTCGTAGAATGATCTCTGTGAAGTGCGACTTCAGGGGAATATTCAAAAGCCTCACTTTACAAACTAGAGAGAGAGCGCAGACCTCCCCCAACCCGTGAGTTTAAAAACAGATCACAGCTCACAGCTGGCGGTACCGTGAGGTGGTCGGCTTATTATTAACACGGTGTGTTTCCGTGTAACGTATCGGCGGATGCCTCTATCATTCAGCAGCCTTGTTATGTCTGTATAACGTTACACCACGTTGTCTTTCATCCCGTCATCTACAGCTTTTTTCTTTCTCACCGCGGACGGCCAGCAGCTCCCGCACACACATCCACACACGTCTCTCTGCTCTCAGAAGAAGGAGGCGTGGTCACGCGTCATCAACGCGTCATCAGCTACACTGCGCATGTGTTATACCCTGTGGTCTTAATGCTCAAGCTGATCGGAAATCTTAAAAATATTCCTGAATCCGGATCATGATCCGGATCGCCACCAAAATCGAATGGATTGTTCATTGTGCCAAACCCCACCCCTCCAAAAAAATTCATTCAAATCCATTGAGCACTTTTGGAGTTTTCCTGCAAACGGACAAACCAACAAACCAACGCCGGTGAAAACATAACCTCCTTCCTAGGCCTTCGGCCTTGGCGGAGGTAATTAGGTAACCTAAAAGATGGCTCCACTTTCACATGTTGGTGATTATAATTAGTTGTTTTGAAAGCTGCAGTTTGCTCTGCTTAAATCCAGTAGCTGTCAACATCAAGATGCAGTTATTTGAGGACAGCTCCAAAATCTCAAATAATTGCATGTAATCTCCATATTTGATTAGAATAGAATAGAAAGCTTTATTGTCATCGTATTAAATACGAGATTCACAGTTGCCACTCCTGGTCAGTGCTTTAAAAACAAATACTTGACAAGACAAGGCAGGTAAAACATATAACAGATAAAACACACATAGCTATAAAGCAAATAAAAACAGGAATAAAACAGGTGAGGTAGAGTAATAAATAAATAAATATAAACAGAGGTATGCACTTGAGAAATAGAATAGGTGAGGTAGATGCTATTTCACATTCAGTGTATTAATATTGCACAGATTTTAATGTTTGTTCAGTGACCGTATGGCCCAGGGAAAGAAACTGTTTGCAAGTCTGGAGGTGCGGGCTTTCATTGACCTGTAGCGCCTGCCAGAGGGCAGCAGGTCGAACAGGTGATGAGCTGGGTGGGAGGAGTCCCTGAGAATATTTCTGGTCCTACTGAGGCAGCGGGAGCTGGAGATCTCTTCCAGAGAGGGCAGAGGGCAGCCAATAATCCTCTGGGCTGTGTCTATGACCCTCTGCAGAGCCTTCCTGTCTGCAGCCGAGCTCCCAGTGGGTAATTATGCAGAAATCAAATTGTTGTACATATTGGTACCAAAATCTTGGGTCCTCCCCTGGATTTCTTTTTAAATTTACAGTTAATTAAAATTGTAAAACGTCGGAAGGTTTCCATATATCTTCTCCTGCTACTTTTACTTAGTACTTTTACTAGAAGGTTTATTTTGTTAAAGTTTTTCCTCATCCGTCTCGAGGGTGTCACGCTGGGGAGCGCAGGGATCAGTGGAAGGACCAAACTCAGGACACCGACTCAGAAGTTAGTTGAATAGAGGATTTATTGGAAGGGTTGCTGGGAAAGGAGGTTGAATGAGGGAAGATGTAGCTGTCTGGATGGAAGAGTGAGGGGAGAATGATGTGGTCAGGCCAGAGGTGGCAGATGAGAGGGTTAGAGAGCAGGTAGGTAATGGTGCTGGGGTGCAGGGAAAAGAGACAGAAATTAGCCAGAGATATCACACAAGAAAACAATCACAAGGAACAAGAGAGCAGCCTGATGCATTGACTACCACGTTAGCAGAAGCAATGATCTGGCCAGGAGTGGTTGACGGGCTGGGGTAGATCTACTGCAGGCTGATGAGACTGATGAGAAGCAGGTGTGCAGACTGCGAGGGGTGATTGGCTGATTGCAGACAGGTGTGTGTGTGTGTGATGAGCAGAGGGTCATAAAGGACAGAAGGTGCTGTATGCTGTACAGATTGTAAAGCCCCCTGAGGCAAATTTGGGATTTGTGATATTGGGCTATACAAAGAAAATGGACTCGACTTGACTGAACAGAGGAAACAGGATATTAGTGACTCAGACAGCCTTCTGAAGAAAGATGTTGCAGCTGGCAGGAAGATGAGCAGGAAGAATGATGGGAGGAGAAGTTAATAATGTAAAAGATGAGGTGTCATGTCAGGATATATTGGAGATATAAAGAATTCAATAGAAAAATGATAAAATGTGTAGTCTAATCTGCAGTAATTTGAATAGTCCAACACTACACTTAGTTATCCTGGATTCAAGTCACAGTCCATAATTTGTGTGCTTGTTTAATGAACTGGGAGTCATGATGTCACAATGAGGAGTCTGGCCTTTTGTCCTGAATAGGATTAAGAGGAGAAAGATTGTTTTTTCTGTGACTGCAAGAGACGTTTTTTTTAATATAATAAAACCAGATATATTCCGGGAGTTTCCGTGCATGATAAAAGTTGTGGGACTCATTTGTTTACTAGTATCCTGGGACTACTGACCTCCTGGGGAAGCTCTTTCGCAATCATGTCTGTTATAAAGTTTTCTCTGATCTGTCTCTGAGTTATAAATGACTAAAATTGCAGTCAGCTGAATTGCGTAGAACAGATAAAGAAAACCCGTTTATATGGTTCTGCAGTCGACCCAGACTGTGAGAATTGATGTATTCTGTTGGTTTCAGGCTCTTGACGCTGCTATGAGTATGTGTGCAGTGGCACCCAATTCAACTGTTATTAGGCAATTAAATAGGCATTATCAGTCGCTATAAGCACCATAAATGTGGGTCATTAGGGGCCTACTAGCAACACGTTCTAACATGTTGTACAACTAAAACGTCACGTTTTGAACTCAAACAATAAGGCTTCTCAAGGTTTAGGCAACAAAACTACAACTTCTTTAGGTTTAGGCAACAAAACTACAACTTCTTCAGGTTTAGGCAACAAAACTACAACTTCTTTAGGTTTAGGCAATAAAACTACAACTTCTTCAGGTTTAGGCAACAAAACTACAACTTCTTTAGGTTTACTTTAGGGAAAAACAAGTTTAGGGAAAAACATCATGTTCTTGGTTAAAATAACTACAAACACAAAGACAACTACACATTGTTGGTTTCACGTAGGATGCAAGTAGGCCCCTATTGACCCACATCTATGGGGCTTATAGCGACTGATAACACCTATTTAATAGCCTGACAACAGTCTAATCGGCTGGCAGTGGAGTCCAACCATGCTCTACTCACAAAGCCTTAGGAGAAACGACAGAAAGCAAAGTCAGCCCCCCTCCCCAAAAAAATACAAATATCCCCTCACCTCAGTAGAAGATTAGACATTAAATATTTGTGTTATCATTTGGATCAAATGTTCTACATGCTCTGTTTACCCTCGTGGGATCAAACACAGTATTATGCTGTTGTGTGATGTGTCAGATACAGATGTTTAGGTGTCGAAAGCAGCCTTGTCCAAAAAAGAATATACTGTACTCCCACTTCTTGCTTGTTCCTTCTTTCTGTTCCTTTCTTTACGTTGCCAGTAATAACAAATCTGTCACAACAGTGACATGTACAGTAGATAGGAAACAGATGAAGCTGACTCTTAGTTCCTCTCTAGGTCAGCAAAAACAGAGACTTGTGTCACATTGGTGGGAAATGCAAACCAGTGCACTAAAGCTTTGGTTAAATTTCTCTTTGTGGTAAGTTGTGTTACAGTGAGGAATGAGCAGCATTTAGACTGTGAAAAATCAAAGGTATATACAAGAAAAAGCCAAACCTAATTGTCTGTATGAGTAATTCTTATCTTAATGCTAATTTGCAAATAAATCCCAACACCTACTGTAGCTAGGAATTTATCTACAGCTCGTTAGGAGTTGGGTTCCCATATTATAGACAGAATATGACAAAGTAATTTCTCCTCCCTGCTGGAAAATTTAGATTTAAGTTCTGCTGTTGGCATACAAAGACAAACCTTTAGTGTTAGTATTGCCTCAGGCTTAAGTCTGAGGCTGAACGATGCCAACCATCCACCATGCACTCACATCTTGAGACCAGCTGCTTTGTCGGCTAATACTGTAACATTTATACCAGTTCCACACACAACTGTCTGCTGTCGTCCTGTCCCAAATTTTGTAAAGAGGATTCACAGTATGAGAATTTTACAGGACAATATCAACCTTCAGTCATCCACAGTCATCCACAACTAGATCATTATAAATTCTGTAGGCTTTTGCGTTGCTTTGGGTTTAAAAGTTTCGATAAATTCTACGCAATTGCAAAATGATCTAAATTTATCAAAAATATGACACTGCAACAAGCGGGAATTAAATTTGGCTGAGTCTTCCAAAACAGAAATAGTAACAAAAATTCCTGGTGACAAATTTCCTCAGATATTATTAGTTTCTTCCCTCTCTGCCTGTCACGGTACGCACTGTATCCAGATGCCTTCAGACTTTTTGTAGACCGGACTGAGTTGTTTTCTGTGTTTTGGGTTTTCTGTACTCTGTTTTTCCTCCTGTGTTCCTGTACTGGCTTTCCCTCCTTTGCCCATCTACACACCTGCTCTGAATCAGCCTCGTTAGTCCTTTCCTGCTCCCTGAGTTCAGCCCACCTACACACCTGCTCTGAATCAGCCTCGTTAGTCCTTCCTAACCAATCAGCTCCTGTCTTGTTCCCAGTGTTTTTCCCCTGCCAATCAGGTCCCTGCCCATTCCTCGGCCTAATCACCTCATTTCCCTCACCTGAGCTTCTCCGCCCATCTCTCCACCTGCACTTCATCCTCTCGTTAGATCAGTTTGTATTTAAGTCCTGGTTTTCTGTTCAATCTTTGTTGGATCCTTGATTTTGTCTTGAGAGTTTCTGTTCTGCCTTGCCTGCATTGGAAATTTAATTAAAGTTATTTCTCCAAGTTCCTGTTGTGTGATCCTGTTGTGATCTCCTGCATTTGGGTCCACCTGCTCCACTCTCCCTGACACTGACACAAACACCCAAATTAAAAAAAAAAAAAAAAAAAACATTCATAAGGCTGCATCTCTAATTTCTGTGACTACATAAATTATTTTAAATACAAGAATTCCACTTAAAGGAAGAGTTTGTAACATTTCAGGGGATCTATTAGCAGAAATGGAATATTATATTCATAATCGTACATCGTATGATCACCTAAGAATCGTTGTGTTTTCGTTAGCTTAGAATCAGCCCTTCATATCAACATAGGGAGCGGGTCCTCTTCACAGAGTCCGCCATGTTTCTACAGTAGCACAGAACGAACAACCCAAACATTGGCTCGAGAGAGCCTTTCACGTTTTCTACATTACCTGAAGGCCACCGTAGTTCTCTGATACGTTTCCGCAGAGTGCAAAATTGTATTATCGCCAGCAGCCGTCTGACTTCCGTTGTTCCTAAAGTAGTGTTATTATGGTAAGGATGAAAGTACGGATTAAAGCTCCATTCATGAAGTTTTGGCTACTAGGGGACAGAAAAACTCTACAACAAGCTGACAAACACTAATGCCATTCAGACACAGAGTAACATTATCTTTGGAGTCGTGTTTCTGGCCACCTGATGAATTTAAGTCCTACTCGCACTCACTTCTCTGTCAGCTATATATCTGGGTGTTTCGCTTGCTAGATGCTAGACTTTCACCAGCTGGTCTTTGGTGCTGGGCAGCTAGTGTTAGGAGTGCTAGTGTTACAGTAGCTGGGAGCTAGCTTTTATTAGCTTGTTGAGAGCTGAACCAATACAGTACATTTGTGAACTGTTAACCAAAACAATGAGCTAAAAGAGGCTAAAAGTTGGGCCATAATTCTCTGTCGGTCCCCTGAGAGCGACTCTACGTTACTGACTTATTATTATTATTCCACATAGTGATGTGAGACATTGTTAATCTATAAAGTATTTATTAAGGCAGCATTAATAATGAAACATAATCATTTAGTTTGTTAATGAACTAATGATATTTAAAATGATTGACATTCGCTCTTATGTTTATACACAGCAGTGATGCAAAATTGTCAGAAAAGATAAAAGCTTAGATTTAGTTGTTGTCTCGTGTTAGTCTATTAAAACACTCGTCAATGGGGTGACAATTTGCATTTGAAACCTGGATTTGGGCCTTAAAACCCTTCAGATCACATTTGTTTTACACAAAAGGAAATATTGTTGTTGACAACATGTAAAAGCATACCAAACCTATAATCATGGATCAATTTGTGTAGTAATTGAGTAGTAAACATAAATATTTTTCTCAGATGGGATAGGTGTGAACAACAGGAATGTGGAAATGGAAGCCCATAATTACACTATAATACATACCTGTACCATACAGTGTAGTAACACCAGGGAATCAACAAGAAGGCTTTGACCCTGAGGGAAGAATATCGTTCAGGGTGATTGACATCTTTTCATCGAGTTAAACGGTAGCTTGACCCTATAAACTGGTCGAGTGTGTAGACCACTGCTGCAGCTCTGCTTCCTCTCCAAACAGCTGTACTATTCAACAGCAGACAAGTTGTCTTGAGGTCAACTGGCTGCTCTTGTCATCCTCATTCTTCAGGGATGGATCATCGTAGCCACAGGGCTGACTCATACGCTGGGCTTAAAAACTGCTGGATCGCTCAGCGAACAAACACAGTCGGCTGTGGGACTCTGCTGAGCACTTCTCAGGCTCCGTGCATCAGCCCTGGATTATTGAAAACTTGAATATGGACTACACATGGCTGCTGCTGGTGCTGCTCAACCTTAGTGGAGCTATTTGTGAAGTGGTGCAATGGACAGAATTAGATGAAGCAAAGGTAAGTTGAGTAGTTTGCTTTGTAACTTTTTAAACATACATTCACAATTTGACTTATCTCAACAGCAAGTATACAGTATATAGGCTACTACTATATAGACTAAATAAGTTTATTCTCTTAAGTGAGCTTTATTGTCTGCATTCACAGGCCTATTTGAAGCAGTATGGTTACCTGAATGACCCCGCTGATCCACAGGACCCTCATTACCTGGAGGAGGTCATTGAAGCTCTCAGGTAAAATAGACTGATGTCCTTTCAAGGGGAAACACAGTTAGTTATTTACAATAACTTAATGTCATAGCACATGTTGGATCTCTATTAAGACATACAGTGGAGGAGGATGTGAGCAGCGCTCGGTTTGCAGATGTTTGATCACCTCTTGTCTCCAGGGTTTTCCAGAGGGTGAATGATCTGCCACCTACTGGAGAATTAGATGAAGCTACTCTGGTTCTGATGAGACAGCCGCGCTGTGGCATGGAGGATCCCTTCAACAAGAAACATCACAAATACAGAGTGATAGGTGAGTTAAGACAATGTCTTGATTTTCTCTTTTACAAAACTGTCAACAATGTGATATCTATTTTTGCTTTACATACGCTTTGAAGCTATAGTTATAGATCTGTTAACTTCTTAAACAACACATGTTGACACTTCACTGTCCACATGTCCTGCAAAGTAAACAATGTTAAACAAGATTGTAGTTTTAACTTTGACAACTTTAAAGTATACTCAAAGTATTATGAATTATTAGATTTGATCCTTGCTATGTGATGATCAAAAAACAACTACGAAACTAGGAACTACAAAATAAATTGATAAAGTTCCATATTATTCTTATTTTTCATTTGTGGTCATTTGGGGATTCTTCTGTTACAGGTCTTTGGAGAAAGAAGAGTCTGACCTATCGCATCTACAACTACACACCTGACATGAAGAAGGCAGAGGTCAGGATGGCCGTCCGCTCTGCCTTCAAGTACTGGAGTGATGTGGCTGCTTTGACCTTCAGAGAGGTCGACTACGGCAGACCAGACATAAAGATCTCCTTCCATGCGGACGATGGCCTCTGCTCCGTTCCATTTGATGGCCTTGGTCAGTTTTTTTTCCCTGAATATATAAATATAGCTACTATTGGGCCTACTATCCCCTGAAACACTAACTCAGTGTGTTTATGTGTACCCCCTGCAGGTCGTGTACTCGCCCATGCTGAGCCACCAGAAAATGGTATTGTCCATTTTGATGAGGATGAGTTCTGGACCGAGGGATCATATTATGGCACTAATCTGCGTATTGTGGCTGCCCATGAAATTGGCCACGCCCTCGGCCTAGGCCACTCTCAGTTCAGAACCGCTCTGATGGCTCCAGTCTACGGTGGTTACCGTGCCAACTTCAGGCTGCATCCAGATGATATCAGAGGCATCCAGATGTTGTACGGTGAGTGCATCAAGAAGGCCCACTGGACTAGATCAGAGCTGTCATTTCGGTATTGGCTGTATTATATCAGTATTTGTGATAAATCAGTACCTGTGACTTGACCTGACACTTCATGTGATTGTATGACTTTGGATTCACTGTTTTTTAATAAGGAAAGCATGCATTCATCCTAAATCTTCTCTGTTTTATAGGCAAACGCACCACCAGCACTTTAGCCAGTCCAACAAGCCCAGGCAGTCTGTTTCCCACAAAGAGCAGCCACGATACTCAGAACAACCCTGACCCCTGCAATGCCACACTGGATGCCATCATGTTAGGTAAGTTATAGAAAAAGAACATATATTGCCAAGAAGTGAAGGTCAATTGTTCGTTCCATTGCAACATCAGCGCCCAGCAGCAAATCTATACGCTTCCGCCATTTTGGACTGAAAGCGACTACCAGACGCTAGTAAACCGACCGCCTAAAAAGATCCATACGAAAGTAAAACAAAATAATTTATATTCTATTGTCATATTCTGCTGAAATTATGATAATAAATTATTATAAATATAAAAAGCGTTATGCTTATTGGCGACAGCGGCTGTTAAAAAACACGGAGTTTCATCTCTTCTTCTATACTCTTTGTTATAGATTAGCTGCATGATTAGCTGTTGCTAGAGTAATTGACCCTTCGCTAAGTCCCGCCCCTCGAAAGCAGACTGACCAATCATAGCGTAGCATCAGCCAGCTCTGACCAGGGTCCGACAATTACACGGTTCCGCTCCATAAACTGTCACGCAATTGTTTCAGATTTTCTTAATTTTCAGGCTGGTTTTGTGTATTTCGAGCTAGTCATGGTTAACCTTTGTGCCTGGGGGGCCGTGTAATAGTGATAGTAGTATCCCAGAGAGGTTGGGAGGAGATATACGTTTCTAAAACGGTATGTGTCTACGTAAAAACCTGTGGAGCTAACATTAGCAGAGTGCGTTAGCACATCGTTAAAGCTGCAGCATGCGATATTGGCGCAAATATGATTTAAAAAAGTTATTTTTAGAAAACGGCCGCTATATCGTGACAGTAGTACATGAAACAGGTAACCTGAAAAAAATAATGTTCCTCTGCGTCCTACTGTGTCCTCCGGTGCTCCTAACGGCATCTGAAGGATTTCACTTACCGGAGGAAAACAAGGTCCGCTGCCAGCTGCCGTCTTTGAGAGCCGGCTGTCAATCACTCGCGAAGTCCGACCAAACGGTCAAACTAGGCAGCGCTGATCAGATATGAATCAATATTCTGTTACTGTAATGACTATTTCTCGCCTCAAATGTTTTCAGAATCATCTTGTAGTTACTGTTTAGCTGTAAAATGAGAAAGTTTGTGACGCAGCCGCCATTGTAAAATCTGTTGAAGGAAGCCAAGTTCTGGTCACATGACCGGAGAACAGCCAATAGGAACGCTCTCTCTCTCTGAAATGACCTGTGATTAGTCAAAATCTGCCGTCACAGGCTAGATTTTTCTAAAGCCTGAAAACAGAGCCATGAGGAGGAGCAGAAATCTAGTTTTCTCTCAGACCACTTGTATTACAATATGCTGAAAGGTTATTATGTAATTTTTGCCAAATTATGCCAAAAAATTGTTGCATACTGCCACTTTAACTAGCGTTAGCACTATGCTACGCTAGCTACTGAAGGTATACTGAATGTATACACATGCTGCTTTTGCTTTTTAGTGATTGTAACAGTGTATAAAGACCTACCCGGTTTTACAGGAACAGTGTTGTTCCTTAATTTCATTGTCTGCTGTCTCTATCGACAGGTGATGTAGTCAGAGCCGGCCCAGCCAATAAGCGATCATTGCGGTGGCTTAGGGCCCCGTGGCCAGCAGAGGGCCCCTTTAAAACAAGAGATGTTGTTTGTGTACCATATGTACTGAGAACGCACAGTCAGAGGGCCCCCCCAAAAATTTTGATTAGGGCCCAGAAAGGTCTAGGGCCGGCTCTGGATGTAATAGTTCACTTTTATAATGTGATCTTTAGTTACCTTCTATCTTTATCTTGTTAACCTGTTTTCGTTGCTGAATCAGTTTGACATCCTGATATATCCTCCGAACGCATATTGTAGATCCTTCTGCCTTCTTGTCTCTGAAATCGCTTTTTCGTTTTTCTAGATATTAGATAATATTAATGAAGGGAGTGGGCGGGGCTTAGCGACGGGTCAATTACAGGAGAAGCCTCACCTGTGTTCATTGTAGCCTGACTTTACCTTAGACCACTACATGCTGGATTTACAGGGAATAGACAACATAATGTTGTCTTTTTTTGATATGTAAGTTTTCAAAAGAACATGAGACAACTGGTCCATCAGTCAAAAAGATTAGTTCATTTGTCCAGTCTGGAAAATCACATTTTTGCAATAGTGATTTGTTGAATTCAACTACATTTTAAAGTTCGTTAAAAAAAAAATCAAGGTTTACATTATTTTGTCTACCTCCTGTATGTGTGAGGACAAGGTGATTATCTTCCTACATATTTTTGCTGTACCATCATACAAATACTTTTTTGTACAACAGCAGGAACATAAAATGTGTCACAAAGACTTAAGTCACTGTATGTTTAATCAGGTCCATGGAGGAAAACCTTTGCTTTCAGTGGTGATTCTGTCTGGACTATCTCTGATCTGGGACACAGCAAAACAATAAAGATTGACAGGCTGTGGAGCTCCCTCCCTGGAAACCTGGATGTTGCTGTGCACTCTCCAAGGACCAACAAGACGTACTTTTTCAAAGGTACAGTTGTCATGTGTTCTTCTTCTTCTTCTTCTGTGAGTCCAGAATTTAAATGGATATTCATACTGTTTCTGGTCACAGACAATAAAGTGTGGAGGTACACCATGTTCCTGCTGGACTACGGCTACCCCAAAGAGATCAAACGGATTCCTCCTAATATTGATGCGGCTTTGTACCTGGAGAGGAACAAGAAGCTGATCTTTATCAAGGTATCAAAACATAAGCAGCAATTTAAACATGCAAGTACATCCTCATTTATCATTTGTTCTTGCAGAAATCCTTAGTTTTGTATCTCTTTGCTGTCTGCCCTGTGTAGGGTTCAGAGTACTGGCAGTGGGATGAGCTGAAGTACACTGACTTAAGTGTCTACCCCAAACCGCTCTCCATGCTCTTCACCGGAGTGCCGTCCAGTCCGGACGCAGCCCTCACCTGGACCAACGGCAAGATCTTCTTCTTCAAGGGAGATGACTACTGGCGTGTGAATGAGATGCTGAGCGTGGACAGAGGATACCCACTGAGCAAGAAGGAGCGATGGATGCGATGCTAGGGGTCGACCATCAGGGGGCAGCATGCATCAAGAGGTCTACAGCAGGGGTGCTGTTTCCATTCCAGAGGCGTTGACAACCAGGCAACCTCAACAGCAGTGATTGATTGTGAATCATCATTTATCACGTTAAAAAAAAAAATGTTTTATTTCACTGGATCTGATTTCAACCAAGCTACTCCTCCCCTCCGCGGCAGGCTGATTTTTGTGAGGCTTACTCCCTGAGCACATACGTGTGTTTTTGTGACTGCAAGAATTATGTAAGCTTTTGTATGATCTCAGGGAGAAATCAAGGGAGGCCTTCTGTTTTTCTCTCTAACACATGTGTTGGATTATGTGTTAATACTTTCAGTAAGATGTAATACGATGATGGGAGTGTGCACTCTCTGTTCAGACATTTTGTTTAACCGATCATACAACACTTTAAAAAGTGTGTTCAGTGCTCTTACATGTTACTAAACACTTCCATTATCTCTCATGAATCACACTGGTCTGTGAAAAATCATGTGACATAAATATGTGTCCTGTGAAAATGAAATGAATTAAACAAGACATAATGTCTGCTGTAAAATTGCCTCTCTGATTGTAGTCCCCCTGTCACCAGAAAAGTGGCTCAACATTTCCACAAAAGGATAGAAAATATTTAACATTCATTATGATGAAAGGCCAGTCTGTCCCGCATTGTGTTGTCACCAAAAAAAACTTTGGAGGCACCATGGCAACGCCAACCAGTTTCAGAGTAGGAAATCCTCCCCATGACCTCTTTATTGCCCATGAAAACCTGGTGAGTAACGCCGCCAGTGTTGCTAAGAGCCCAAAGAGACAAACAGTTCAATTTATCTGACTCAATCAATAAGTAAAAAAACTGGTTTTGTATCAAACACATTTATTTATCTTTGAAATTTCTATCAACAGGTATGTACAGATTCAGGTAACAAGTGCATTGTCCCTGCAAAATTCAAACAAAACAGTGGATAATTATTTAAAAATCTACAAATTAACAACAAACATGCTTTGTTTTTTGTCCTTTTCTCAACCCTACCATGTACTTGGTCATTATATAAATTAAATTAGAAAAAGTTTACTCCACAAGCATACACAAGTCTAAATTCTTCACCTACTGTATTCTGACAGGAAATACAAACAGTTTTTTATTTGCACCATTTAGTTTTTGCTTCACGTTGTCACACTCCATGTATCCATCTGCGCGTCATATTTTACTCTCTCACCAAACTCTAAAAAAAATACACAAAGTCATTTTAATGATAAATCCTACGAGCACACAGTTAAAAAGGTAAGACGGGTAATAACACAACACTTCATGGCGATGACTATCTTTTTAAGTACAGTACATGTAATGTCAAACAAATTGCTTCGTCATATTCACTACCTAAACAGAAATACATCCGTTATTGAGGCTCGTACTTGCTGTTTATGTATTTAATACATGATGAAAGGAAATGGAGGACCTTACTTTGTTAGTATCTGTCTTTAGGTGTTTCTCTGAGAAACACAGTGGTTATATTATAGCTTTCACCAAACAGGTGACACCTCTTACTTCTCCCCAAAAAGCAGCATTCTCTTTCACTGAACACCAAGGACTGACACACATCCTCGCTCCAAATCAGTTTAAGGGCACAATAAACCCTTAGCTGAGGGGAGCAACTTGTTGGTCCTACTCTACGTTAGGAAGACACAGTTGGAGAACCAGAGAGCACTATGTAGTCCCTTCTTATCTCTGTTTCGCTCAGACCCTGACGACTGGGGTTGTAGCTGTAAGGGGCGCTGTGGACCCGGTGTCGTAGTCCATGTCGATCATGGTGTGGTTGGCAGTGCCCAGGCTGCTAAGGGAAGTGCCGGTGCCCATCTGTCTGTCCCGCAGACTTTGCAGGTAGCTCTGAGAAGAACAACACAGGGAGGGATGAGCGAGGTACACAAAAATGGTGGCGTCAACTTCACAAGGATTTTTATTGCATCAGTTAGGCTTACTGGTATAGCTGATGCCATAAAAACACAATAACCACTATCTACAGCACACGCCATGTTGGGTGACACTGACCGGTGCCAGTAGATCCCCAGCGTAACGTTTCACTGGGGTGGGTTTACGGCGGTACGTGCCTTCCTGCCCACCTGCCTGCTGTCGCTTCTTGGCATCCTTCTCTCGAATCCGCATCAACTGGACTCTCTTCTGTCTCCGACTGATAACGACTACAAGGAGAAGGGAAATTCAAAGACAGTTTTTATACATCGCTTCATCATTAAACTAGAATTCATCATTCATCATCTTCATCTTCATGAATTCTTGAGTTATGACCACCGTCATAAAAAAGTCATTAAAAAGTCATAGTATAGAATCACTTTTTATGGCATACTATACGATGACTTTTTATGACTTTCTTATGACATACTATAGTATGATTTTTTTATGACATACTATGCTATGACTTCTTTATGACATACTATACTATGACTTTTTTATGACATACTATATTATGACTTTTTTCCCCAACATAATATATCATGACTTTTTTATGACATATTATACTATGACATTTTTTTCCAACATACTATACTATGAATTTTTATGACATTTTTCGACATACTATACGATGACTTTTTTTTCGACATATTATACAATTACTTTTTATGGCATACTATACTATACATTTTTTATGATATACTATATTATGACTTTTTTATGACATACTATACTATATATGACCATGAAATTTTGAGATTTGCAACTCCTGATTTGGTGTGAATGCAGTCTAAGTTGCTTGATAACTGTGAAGACAAGTTTCTTTACTCCTCCGTTCTTAAGCATAATTCTTAGAAGTGGGATGAATACGGGCTCTGACTCACCCTTACAACAGAACTCAAAGGGTCATGATATTTCCTCCTTACCCTCAGTGTGTGAGAAGCTGTCATCTGTCAGTTTCCACTGGACCAGTACTCCTATGAGGCTGAGGGCGGGCCAGATGCCCAGAATGACCCAGCTGTACCAGCAGAGAGGTGGCCCCGGTGTGAGGCGCAAGCATCCATACACATGGTTGGCCAAAACCAGCATCTCCACAAAATAATCCGCACACACTGTCATGATAGCTGCCCCGAACACAGCTGTGGAGATCATGGTGAAGAGCTTTTGCCACTGCAGTGTCAGCACGGCAAACAGCATGCCCGTTCCCAGAAGTACACCCAGTGGGACCCAGACTGTCATTGGAGTGTAGAACTGGTGAGTGACCAGCAGGGCGGCAAGACCCAGGAGGAGGCCCAGCAGCAGGCCGGTCATGAAGAGGCCGACGCTCCGCACCAGCATAGTGACCAGACCGCACAGCAGGCCGATGCCGAGGCCGATACCCGCGCTGGCCTCCACGCTCAGCTGGGTGTCCAGCACGTGCTCCTTGTGACACAGCAAGAAAATGATGACGGAGCCAAACATCAGACCAGACAAGAACATGACGGCCTTGAAACAGCGGTAACCTAGAACAGGGGAGACAGGAGAGATCTACAGTGAGGAGTCAGGATTTGGACGGATTAGTGAAGAAGCAATTTCATTTTATATGAATGTAAAATACACAAGGTACAAGCTCAACAAAGTAACTCTGGACACAGATAAAATCTGAATGTTTTGGTGTGAAATCAAGTGAAAGCGCAGATTTATCCAACTTGATATACTGTATAGCAACTTTACAGTTACAAGTGGAATTTTGATTGTGTGTTACGTCTAGAGATGTTCCAATACCATTTTTTCCTTCCGGATACCGATTCCGATACCTGAACTTGTGTATCTGAGTACCGATCCAATACCGGTGTGTTAAAAACAAAAATACATATTATTATTATTATTATTATTATTTAACAGCTGTATACTACTAACCCTGTATGGATATGATATGATTGCTATCATTGTTGTATGGCCTTGCTCGGGTTAAACCCTTTGTAAAACATGAACAAATACATACAGAGAATTAATGCCATAGAACTTTCTTTTATTATCTCGTTTGACAGATTTTTCAGTGTAAAATATTGCCAAATTGTTGACATTTCGCTAGCTCTGGCTAATGTTACACTCTAAGCTAACACCTGCCCGATTGATACTGCGCATGTGCGACTCTTAACAGAGATGTGAAAGCAGTGAGATGGTCCACTTGTTACTTCCATCATCAATTTCGGACGCAGCGATCGTTTTTTGAGAGCTGATTATGGAAGTAGCTAATGAGTGAGCCATCGTGCTTCTTTCTCATCTCTGTTGAGAGGTGTACATTCGCAGTACCGATCGAGCAGGATGTACTGTACGGATCGGGTACTTGCGAGTGACGCCTGTTGTTGTTCCTGTGCATAAATAGCATAAATGAGCTGACAAATGATATGATCATATGATGTCAAGGTCTGTGAGCCGGCAGGGATCCTCACCAAAGAAGCAGTAGATGATGCCAAACAGGCAACACATGGAGCAGATGACGGCAGGGATGACATCATACTTCCTCTCTATCTCCAAACTACAGGCGTCGACCTCGGCCGTGCCTGCCCCGGCCCCTTCAGAGCTCAGCCCGGTGGGATCTGCCATTCTGGGTGAATGTGGGAGGCTGTAGTTCGGGACAAGGGTGGAACGTCTGGTGGCGTTATCTCAAGTCCATCTGAGCAGGTCTGGTGACTGTAAAAGGAGAGGAAATGTGGATGAATTATGGAAAAATAAGAATCAGTGTCCTGATCAACAGAGAAAACTAAAGTACTCCAGGGGTAAATGTGAAGTCTTCAGGTCAACTGTGACTTCTTCCTAGCTGCTCTGTATGTGCAGCTGCCGTAGACTCAACACACAAAGCTATGCAACCCGACAATCCTGTACGCCCGGGCATACACACAAGCAGCTCATTCACTCACTATAATCCATGTGCCAGGACCCCTGTTGATCTCTGTTCCCCCTGAACCATTAGGGTCATGACCTCTGACAGTCGTAAGTGGTCGGTCATCTGAGAAGAGTAATTGGATTTATCAGATTTTAACACATTTAAAATAATCTAGTTTTAACTGTCCTTTTGGAATTGCACAGCAAGGAGAAAACTTTTGAGCAATGTTGTCTGTAAGTAATTTCGCAACTTTGTTTTCTTGTTAAATTAGCTTTTTTTATGATTTTACCCTACTTGGCACCCTTGCTTATTAAAAATACACAAACATTCAGTTAATTGATTTATTATGATAACAACTAGGGGACACAGTATATACTGTACGTCCAAAATTACTGCAGAGCAGCAGATGTTACCGTCATGTGAAAATCATGTATCTCCATAATGTTTTCTTTTCATTAGCTAAGAATAGCAACCCTGTTTTCAGCTCTGTGAAGTGGTTTATTCAGCATAAGAAGTAGGAACATCTCCCAATTCATAAAGGAATACGTAAGACTTTAATCACCAAACATCACCGAATTTGGAGATGCAGGGTTTTCACAGGAGAGCAACAAGCTTATATACTATGGCATGAAGCCCACCTTTTTTTTTTTTTTTTTTTTTTTTTTAAATCAAATTGTATGCAAAAATGGTGCTTAAAAACACTTTTTAGTAGTCCTTTCTCATTTCACCTCTGTAATTTCTAGGACCAACTAGTACTCTTGAAAAATGATATATGATATTTAAGCTGGCAGGCCCGTAGAGGGCTGCAGTGGGGCTAAAGGCTTATGGGTGGACTGCTCTTTCTGAGGCTGCTGGCAGGCCTCCTGTATGATCTCACCACAGCTGAGATCCAATTACAGCTCACTCACGTTTTCTACTCGAGACAAACAGTCAGGAACAGTCACTCCTGCCTTTATCCTGTGCTACTTGCCAGATATTTCTCTTTCCGCCCTGTCTATCCACGACCTAGTCTCTTCTTTAACTGGAACTTTCCCCTCCATAAATCTATTTCCTCTTTTACTCTGAAATATGCCTCATTAGTTGGGCCTTTTTCTAAAGACACAGGGCTGTGTAATTTGTATGTCCTCCTGCCTATGCATTACTTTACATGGAAAAAATGAGAGCCCATTGGAAAGTTTTCTTTTCTTCTTCAGTCACTCGCAGTTTTTCAGTACCTATCCCTCTCTCCCTCTTTGTGCGTTCCATCAGTGACAACTGCAACATCTCATTTCTTCACTGAAAGACAGGACACTAAATTTAGGAGAAATATGTCCAATATGTGTATGTGGCCAGTTAATGTCAGGAGACTTTGGTGTAGGTTACATTATAGAGTATATTAAAACTTTGAGGATATGCATAAAAAGCTGAAATTGAGATAATATGTACATTATTTATGTAAAAATGTTTTGATGTGGGTGCAGTAATGTGGTTATATATACAATTCTAATAAACATACCACAAACCGAAATGACTACCAATTTATCATTTTCAATACTCTGTAACAAACTTAGCTTATAAAATGTGAATTTGTGAATCTCATGGATGAACTGCAAACTATCCTGATATCAGCTAAAGTAAAGGTTGGAAAAAAAATGCCTAAAGTGAATGTGAGGAAAACTGTTTTACAATTTGTTGACTATAGCAAGACGAAAAGTAAACTGGACAGAATGAGACAAACGCAAAATAAAATCTAACTTTTCAAACAAAGTGAGCACTGCTGGAGAGATCTCTGTATACAATCAAGACTATAATCTTCACATCAGCCTCAGCCGACTTAAAATGAAGAACCAAACTGTATTGCGGGATAATATAAAACTCAGCGGTGAAGCAAGAAGGGTTTGAATATGACGGCTGGCTGTGGGGTTTTCTGTGTGAAGTTTTCATATTCTCTAAATATCTTTAAGGGTTTCCTCTATGTCACTCTAAGACACTCCGGTTAAACTCTAAAATTTAAATAGCTGTTTTGTGATAGATTGGCTTCCCTTTGCTCTATAAACAAGGACTCCAGCCCCATGTGACCCTGACCAGGATAAATAGCTAAAAAATGGATTGACAGACACAGGAAGCTCATTGTTATCTGCTTTTGCCACATTACTGTGATCCGGTTCTCCAAGTTGATGTTGATTCAGTCTAATGAGAAGAAGAGGAGATGCAATGTGGAACTGTTAAAATGTTTACGTGTACTTCCAAAAAGATATTTGTTTTAAAAGATGAACCAACAAACGTCAGTAGAGATAGTTTACTTCTGACTGACGTTGGTTTGCCCCAGAGCATTTTTCTCCCCGTCGACCTTTGTCCTATATGACATGAATTCAGCATAAAGACACCTGGTTGGTTTGGATATGAAATACCTGCACCAGCCGCCTTCTGCAGGGAGCTTCATTTGTAAAGCTTTTTGTGACTGCTCTAAAGCTTTTCCCCGGTTTACCTGCTCCGTGACCTTTCACTGTTTGCTTTTTTTTCTTGTGAGAAATGTGAAATAAAAATGAGTGGCTAAGGTCATCTTCTGCTACACATTCCTCTAACAAACTACATCATGTACTTTTGTAGTTGGGCTGCACGATATGAGGAAAATATGCGATATACGATAACGTTGTTGAATATCGCGATAACGATATTACTTGCGATAAATAAGCAGATGTGTCTAAGTGTCCTTAGTTCTGCCTTCCTGTTGTTTTCAGTATTCTAGTAAAATACAACAAATTGCTTGTTGAATTAGAAAATCTTTCAACGTAAGACAAAAAAAGTGATTTGTTGTCTGTTGTCCTTACATACAGCATGTCAAATCTGAATACAGCTTTGTACCTAAATTTTGTAGGTACTAGATAAAATAGTAACACGTCACATTACACAGTAGCTTATTTTTTACAGTAATTGCTGTAATTGGACACTATAGAAGCAGAATGGGGGTTTCTGGCACAACTTCATCTGCATTCCAAGATGCATGGAGAAGGGAAAAAGGTGTGAAGAGGTCAAAACTCCAGCAACACTTGACTTGTAGTATATAGAACAACTTTAACGTGTTTCGGCTTGTGGCCTTCATCAGGGTCATCTTCTCTGTAATTGGACACTAACAAGATTTTCCCACAACTTCCTCTGTTGCTTCTAGTGAGCCAGGACTTTGAATGAATGTTTTGTGGTCAGCTCATTGAATTAAGTTAAACCATGATAATAAGTCATCAGTGCTAATAGAAAATAATAAGTCCAGTCTCCTCCCTTCTACCACATATAATATTTGGCTACTGTTAAATCTTATATTGCAATTGGTAAAACAACTTTTTGGGGTTTAACAGTAACGCAAGCACTACGTGTGAACCAGTTTAATATTTCAACACCACTTTAACAGTAATTTACTTAACTCTACATGCACACCCATGTCCCTGTGGTCTGCCTCATGTTACCCCTCCGTGGGTCACAATGGTGTCCTATGTCTAGCAGGCTTGGAAGTCCTTGCCGCTGTGGGAGAATAGAGCCATTATGGGGCAAAACAAAGACTCTGAGGCCCATGCTGTGACCTCTAGTGGCACTCGGAGGAAACCATGCGGACCAAAAAGGAGACCGCATAAAGACGGCTGAGAGCACCAAGGAGACTGGTAGATCCCGAGTGTTTGCTGTAAGATGGGTGCCAAGTATTTGCCTTCAGAGGGCTGGTGAGTGATGGAGGGAGGGGGTCCTAACTAGAAACAGAAACTATCTATCTTAATGACTGAGCTCTCTGGAGGCCCCCAAAACCTCCCAATGCTTCCTCCCAGTTGAATTTTCTATAAGCTAAAGTCGCCTGGCAACTAATTCAATACAAGTCAACAAGAGTCTACAGCCGTGCTAACATCTCTGTGAGGCTCTATGTACCGTAGCTGTAGATGGATGATAAAAATCCGCATGCTAGCATGCTCACAGTGACAATGCTAACATGCTGACGCTTTGCAAGTAATATTTACCAGGTTCACCATCTAGGTTTAGCCTCTTATGGTGCCTTCACATGAAACTCGTGAGCTCGTGTTTACAACACGAGAAGTCGTGTATACGATATCCTTGGCGTTCAAGTGGTTAAGTCGTGAGAACACCGCTGCTAAGCAACGGCAATATTAACGTTACTGTTGGCATCTAGAAGCCACAGAGGCTAACAATTTAGCAAGCTAGCAAGTGGGTAACATAATAATAATGACAGAGTAAAAAGGCTGTTGGGAATATCAACATTTTCCTGAGACCTATTATAAAATTACGAAGATAAACAATTTACGACTAAAATTATAATATATTAACTCATTATAGACCGAAAAATTAACTTACATGGCCTCTGCCATTTCTGACAACGTCAACAACCACGTCACTACTCGTGAACTCTGAGCATTCAGAAACTCGTGAATACCAAAAGAGGGGGGCGTTCATATGGACTCATGTCATGAACACGGTTAACACGACCCCATTTGAAGGCACCATTAGCATGCTAAAATTAGCTAATTAGCACTAAACACAAAGTACAGCTGAGGCGGCTGGAAATGTCATTCTTTTTTCAGGTTTTTGGCCATAAAGCAAAGGATTGGACACTATTAAAATGTAGACCTGATGATAGTGCTAGATGAAAAGTCAGAGGATCAACAAAGATATTAGAATTTGTCCTTGAGGGACCTTAAATATCTGTAGTAACTTCCATGACAGTCCATCAAAGAGTTGTCAAAATATTTCACTCAAAAACAAAAATGTCAACCAATGATGACGCTACAGTAAAAGTCAGAGGACCACCATCCTCTGGGGACCATAAATGTCTGTACAAAATTTTATGGAAATCTATCCAATAGTTGGTGGAGCTTGACCAGTAAAAGGTTTGAAAAGTCCCGAAACCCCTTTCCTTGGACTCAAATGGCAAGAAAAGACAAAAAAGCACACGTAGTGGCCTCCAGAAGTATCACTTACGTTGACTTAAGAGGCGGTAGGTGGGAACTGTGCATAAACACACAATAAGCATCAGCTGCAGATGAACTATAAGAATATTATGTTGCCCTTCAAACAAATACTTACCCAGGAGTATACCCGTCCTGAACAAACACTGCAGGGGGCTGAGTAGAGCAGATCTGAGTGCTCAGCTGCTGAGGAACAGGCAGGGCCGACTAGAAGTTCCCCACATAGCTAATCTGGGTGTGTTTAATGAAGGGGTGGGTGGGTGTGATCACAGCCAAGGATCCTGCGAGTGCTCCTCCGACTTGACGGCCAGGGCCAGCTGAGAAGTTGAAGACCTGCAGTGTTATGACCTGGCTGTCTGACAACTTCACTCTGAAGACTCCACCAAGGACGTGAGATGTACCGGTGTCTGCGCTCTTCTGTTGCAGCCATAAATCACGGCACCTTCAGCTGAAAACCCCAACCAGCTGAAAGACTGATCGGGTATTAGACAACAGGAACCATGGGAATAAAGCTAACTGTCACGGTGCGGGGGTGTTATTAAAACGGATGCCATACTGTGCTAAGCATAAAACTGGATAAACATGGACACGTTTACGCTCATCGTCACAATACCATCTGCTTTCACTCTGAAATCACATTGAGCAAGTCATCATATGGGCGGCTATTGAGCTTCCTGTCTCTCCGTAGCAGGAAGCTCAGGACCAGATGAGGAAGTGGAACATCAGCTTTCAGCAGGAACTGACCCTTGTGTTTGTGACACGGAGGGAGCAGACAGGAACAAAACGTTGGATCACAAACACTGAAACACCACTTCACCTCAAGAACAACACTGGGTTTCTAGATTTCAAATGAGAATCTGGGACTTGGAAATAAGATGCAGCTACCTAGCACTGCTACGAACGTTAGCACTGTCAACACAAACAGCAGGACCTGAGCAGTTTGGTCGTTCTAAGGAAACAGCAATAAAGGCAACCTCGCAATATGATGAAAACAAGCTTGTAATCTGTCTGGTTCGCAGGCTAATCTACATAACACGTGCCATTGTGTCTCTGCTTACGTGATTGGAAGTATTTCAGCACAGAGTTCATGCTTGGTGTGCTGTAACCACTTACATAATGAACAAAGCACCACATGACAGTCGGTTTACACGTTTTTTTCCCCAGAATTTCAATGCTCAGAAGTTTTGTAATTTCATAATGATGTACTCTCAGTCTGAGCTCCATGCAGCCATTTTCAAACCAAAATGATGCACCGATCATGAATGTGTCACATCTATGCAGACTTTATATCGACAAATCAATTACCCACCAGTGCCACACGCCTCTACTGTCACGCTCCTGTTCAGACCTTTTGTTTTTTTAATCCAGATTTATCCTTCCCCCACTCACACTTCCTTACAGTTGAAAAACAAAAAACTCACACAGACATACACACAAATAAATAAATAAATAAATAAATATATATATATAGCTATAAAACTAGAGCATTGCGATGGATATTTGGTACCTCAACTTGAGTCCTGAGCTTCAAAACCTTACAGAGTGAATGCCACAGGCAATTCAGCTGTGTTTTAAAAGCTCTATTGTGCTCTGCGCCCACTACAAAGTTGAATATATGTCACCCAAGGGATACATTTGCATGCACAATACTCACATGGACATGCGTCTCTAACAATCTTTGCATGCGGCTTGAGCGACTGTATCCCAGTGCATCCTCATTGCATTGTGGGTGCATTCACAACTGTATTAACGGCTTAGCACTTCTTATTACATCACTAAGGTGCAGTTTTAGGGCCTAGTGTGATCAGGAATAGCATCAAAAGGGCTTATTTTCCCTCGTGCAGATCTGGGATGTAACTACTTTAATGCAACTCACTGACAAGGTGTGACACAAAAATGTGCACTTGGATCTTTCTTGACTCAAAAAAAAAAAAGAAAAAAAAAAATTGTTTCACTTTAGTCCTCACAATCTAGATATTTGTGACCAAACAGTTTCCAAAATTGTAAAAATTTAATGCAAAACTATTTGCCTCTTAAAGCTGACTCAATTCAGGCCAACAAACTTCACTTTTTGCACACAGCAAATTTAGAGTTGCAACATGTTGATCACTACCCAGAGTTATGAAATTTCCCATCATTTTGCAATATTTGATTGCACTTAATAGCTTTATAGTGACACAATTGGCAGATTTTCAAGTGACAACACGTCAGTCACAATCTCACTGGCAGTTGTAAAGTTTTAACTGAAGTCTCCTATTTCTCGTATATAATTCTCACTGCCAAATAATTTGCCCGCTGGCCACGAAGGATCCCAATAACGGTCGCTTGGGGCAGTATTTCATTAATAGTATCTAACTTCTTTTCCCGTCATAATCTCTTACTCTCATGCCTGACTTTAGTCCAAACAATAGAGGCCTTTCAACTTGAAAGCTACTTATAGAGAGGCATGAAAAAAAGATCAGAAACACAATGTGGAGCCTTTTGAAGAGAGTCACATGTTGCATTGCGCGTGTATCCTGTACATCAGAAATGCACATGGTCATTAACATAGTTTGGACTAATATCCATACACCAAGTAAATGCTGAATGCAGTAAATTGGAGTTGTGATCCAGCAGCAGAGGAAGGAGAGCGTACAGTGTGTGCAGCAAGGAGGGGCAGCTCCACAACGCTCTATTAGGGTTTGTGGCGGAGAGCAGCATTTAGTAGGCGGTGCGGTGGAGTCTGATGTCCATATGTTAGTGAGAGCATGACAGTGTGGCACTGTGTGTGTATGAGATAATATATGCTTCTGATGAAGGTTGGCGTAGAGCAGAAGTGTCCTTGAGCGAGACGACGTCCGACCAGTTCAAGTTGTGTTCTGTATGAAGTCGAGCTGGGGAAATGTCAGTGGGGTATGATGATATTATTATAGCGTATATTGAAACTTTGTTTAGCTCTTATTATAAGGGAGGTGGTGTACAAGAAACATAGTTGGTTAGGCAGACTGCTGAAGTAAGATCAATTGGGTGTAGGAGCTATTTATTTGTTGTTAGTATTTAGTAGTTGTTTTACTAATAATAAATAGTATTGTTTGATTTCTTATTCTAGATGTTTACTTTATTTAGATTTGATTTTCGATAGTGTTTTCTTTTTCTATTTCTTTTGCTAGTTATTTGTGTAGTTTAATTATTTTCTTGTTTAGTAGATTTAAGTTTGTTGCATAATTAGTATTTTGTTTTCTTTTGTTTATGAATTGGATAAAAACTGTGGGCACATGTGGTTATAAAGGTAGGTAGGCAGGTATAGGACCAGCATGCACCTGGGTGAAGCTTATGGTTTTTTACCAGAACAAGAGAGGCAGCGACATCCATGTTTTCTTTGTGTTCGTTTGCTTGCTTTCTTTCTTTTTGGTTAAATATACGATCAGAAACACATACTGTACATTTTGCATGGACAGTGGACTCTTTTGCCTGCATAATCCACATACCCATGGTGCATCAGTGGCCCTTTGATTTAAGTTTGATTTTTCCAACAAATGGCCACTACATTGGGCCACTGATTAAATTCTGATACTTTGTAGATATGTTTGCTGTAACGGCAGAAAGGGGAGTCAGAACCATGGATGTATTATATAAGAACTGGATACCGGATCCCAAGATGGCGCCTATTCAGTCCAATGACAATTACTCGCCTGGCGTATACGGGTTTACTTCCGGGTTATGCGGCCTACTGAATATGCGCAGTAGTGTTTCTTTCGCAAGCTCCCGCTCGGCCCATAGACTTTACATTGTGATGACGTCACAGGTGTTTAAATCGCTTTTCTCTGCTCGAGGAAAGTTTTACAAATATGAAACTGCATGGATCTAAATTCATAATAGAAAGAGTCATAATCGACCTTGTTTGCAGTTCGAGATGTCCTGTCAACAGTTTTACAGTCGTCTCCATTTTACAATGGCGGTCAATGCGGAAAAAGCTTTTTGGGCGGCAGGGGGGTTTTTAGTTGCAATACCACTGGAAAAAATTGGAATCAAGGCTGAGCAGCGGCGTCGTATCCAGGTCTTATTATACATCCATGGTCAGAACACAGTAGCAGTTCAGACCTCCATGCAGTGTCTATATATGTCTGCAGCTCTATGATTTAGAGCAGCCATTTAACCCTCTTTGTCAAATTCCAGTCGACAATAATTGTACCTCCTACAGCGATCTCACAAGCCTAAAATATCCAGTTCGTCCTTCATTTCGCAAGCCAACTCAACACCCCTCTCATGTCATAACTATAACCAATGTTTTAAGTGCTATAAGTAGCATATGGATGGATGTTTCAAAATGATATGGTATCAGTTTTTATGTGGTTCCCATGTGACAATGGGGGTTTTCTTGCTCCCAGGATTCTCAGTATCCTTCCATCTCTGAGTATAACTACAAACTAAAGCCATGTTAGGCTTCTTTTAGTTGGGCTTGTCATTTACAAACTAATATAGGAAGACAGGTTAAACTGCATTTGATG